>CM070500.1:41715511-42415511 GCA_036346375.1 Guadua angustifolia
GAACCTGGAGCGCTGGGCGAGCAACTTGGGGCACTGAGCGAGCAGCCCCCAAGCCACTGGGCGACCGAGCTTGAAGCGCCAAGCGACCAGCCAAGCGGGCGCCGGCGAAGACTTTTGAGCGGCGACTCGCAATGGCATCAAGCGACCCCCAAGCCATCGGGCGATCAGACCTTTTCCAAGGCGACCGACCAATTAACTGGCGCCGGGCGAGCACCTTGAGCGCTGGCGAGCAAATGGCATCAAGCGGCAGCCCCAAAGCCATCAGGCGACCAGCCTAGACGCAGGGGCTTTTCGTGAAAGTAAGCCAACACTTTTATGCTTACCCTGCGCGCACAGATGACTACCGGAAAGGTGAGTAAACATCTGGAAGGGCATACGCAAGGTAGGCCCAGAACATTCTAAGTCCCAAAGATGAAGTGTCTGGCTCGCCTTTGTTTGGATCCTAAGTCCTTGTGAACGCCAGAAGCCGAATCATGGTGCTATGTACCAAAGCAAGAAGTTTTACGGGGTGGCATCAGTAAGCGACGGTTGCGGTGACGACCGGTGGTGCTTCAGAGAGCCAACCCGAGGTGTGCGAGCAGCGTCGAAAGCATCGTGCCTAACTCGCCCCGATCGCCTCAAGCAGGTACACAGAGCGCCAAGATCGCCATGGATTTCACGAAGGAATTAGCAAACGCACGTAACCAGCAACATACATGCGCATAATTGCCACTCGAAGCACAACTAAGAGGAATAATAATGGAGAAGCAAAAAGCTTTACGACAACACCTTCTTATCGATCGCAAAGAATCACCGACCACTAGGAAGAGGGACGTACCTCAAGGCTGATTGGAGCAAGCTGCTGGGTACTTACAATTCCCTTAAGGATAGAACTTTCGCAGTAGCTCAATGTTGTAGGAGTTCACCAGCTCCTCGCCGTCTTCAGTGGCTAGCCGGACCGCCCCGGGCCGAGATATCGAGACCACCTTGAAGGGCCTCCCATCGGGAGACAATTTTATGCAACCCAAGATGCGTCTAAATCTGCAAGAAGACCAGTCGCCCACCGCCGTGTTCTCTCAAAGACCCGAGCGTGGTACCGCCGAGACTTTGTCAGGTAGCGGCGGCGCGATAGTAAGACGATCCCGCACCTCCTCCAAAAGGTTGACATCTTCTCCAAGATCCTCTTGGTCTTCTTCGTTGAACACCGAGGCGGGGAACCGAAGCGACAATGGAGGGGAGGACACCGGCGCCATATACCAAAAAGAAGGGTGTCTCGCCGGTCGCACGGCTGGGCGTGGTGCGGAGCGACCATAGCACCGCCGGGAGCTCTTCCGTCCACCGCGCGCCCCTTTTATGAAGCCGATCAAACGCTCTTGTCTTGAGGCCCTTCAACACCAGCGCGTTGGCACGCTCCGCCTGCCCGTTGCTCATGGGATGGGCCACCGAGGCAAAACAGACCTTGGTGCCCATTTCTTCGCAGAACTCCGTGAAAGCCGCTACCGTGAACGGGTGCCGCTTATCGGTGATGATGCGATTAAGCGACTCCAAAGCGTGAAAATCCCGCGCATGAACTTAATGCATGCGGCGCCGTGATGGCCGCGATCGCTTCGGCCTCGACCCACTTGGTGAACTTGTCGATAGCGACAAAGAGGTGGGTGAAGCCCCTGGTTCGCGGAACGGACCCAGATATCCAATTTCTGCATCGCGAACGGCCAAGAGAGTGGGATGGTTTGCGAGCTTGGGCTGGTTTGGTGGTTTGCTCGGCGAAGAACCGACAAGCCAGACGTCCTCACCAACTTCATAAGCATCCCGGAGGGCGGTAGGCCAATAAAATCCTGGCGAACGCCTTGCCGACTAGAGTTCGCCGGACATATGGCTCCCGACATGCCTCCATGGATATCGAGAGCGGGATGCTCCCTCTTCCCGAGTGATGCACTTCAAGAGAACTCCGTTTACGCTCTGGCGATATAGGTCCCCACCTACCGTAGTATAGCACTTGGCCTTTCGTGCAATCTTCTCGGTGAGGCATCATCGTCGGGATCACTTGGTCACGCAGAAGGCTGTGATAGGGTCCATCCACCGATCTTCTGCTTAAGAGCGGCGACCACTCGGTGCTCGCTGGGTACTCATTGGCCGCTTTTCCCTGGTGTTGCCTTGGCGGCACCGCCGTCTTCCTCCCGGACCAAATGAGGCGGCACGCCGCTTTCTCCCCGAATCGGAGGTCGTGGCGTGGCACCGCCTTCCCCACCTGAGCCGGAGGCCGCGACAGCCTTGCCGTCGTCCCCACCTGGACCGGGGGCCGCGACACCATCATTCCCACCTGAATCGTGGGCTGCGATGGACGGTCGCGGTAGTCTTTCTTCGAAGACCCCGACCGGAACAGGAGCCCTTGAGGATGCAAGCTGGGACAGCCCGTCCGCAAGGTGATTGTCACGCCGAGGATATGAACATACCCCAAACCTTCAAAATGACGCCCATTCTTCTGACCTCCGCCAGTACGCCGCCATGGTGGGGTCGAACATTGAACTCCTTCCGAGCTTGATTAATGACCAGCAGGAATCTCCCTACTGGCGCTACCAGCCAGATTCCACCGACAAGCCCTAATCGACAGACCGGGTTTTGTTCGGAAGGAGGGCGTCTTCGCGGCTGGCTAAACCTAGCAAGGGGAAACCCTAGAGACTCCCACACGGCGAACGTTGGCCTCTATGAACTACGGATGACACACGGATTTTTACCCAGGTTCAGGCCCCCTTTTCATTGGGTAATAGCCTTACTTCCTGCTGGATTGCTTTCAAAGAGTGTTTTGAACAGGTGCAGTACAAAGCTTGGGCATTACCAATCCTTCCTTAGGCTCTACTGCTATATCGGGGTTTTCTTCAACCTTCGGTCCCCTTTTCTTATGCACCCGAGGGCCCTTATATAGGCCAGGCCGACGGGGTAGGTACCAAGGGGGGTCATCATGCTGATCTGAATACATTTAAAGACCCTTCCCGTGCTGTCCCGTTCCTCCATCCTCATTAAATGCCTACGCGTGCCTTTGCCCGGTCCGCCGGATGGGACACCTTTGTGATGTAGTCGAGATGTCGAGAGAATGGGCCTGCCGCAGAAACCCTTGAATCGATAAGCTCGCCATGGCGAACTCGCTGTTCGACACGCAGACGCAGCGAAGGAGCTTTCGAGGCGGCCGCGCTCCACCTTTTTGCCTTCGGCGGGCGGCGAGGCGTCCTCGCCAATCGCTCACCGCCACGTGGCCGGCGGGCGGCGTGCTCGCCCTTTCCGCTCCGGGCGCCACGTGGACGGCGCTGGCCGCCGCGATCGCCGCTTCGATTGCCGAAGCCGCCACGCACTGGCGCCGGGCGGCGGCGTGCTTCGCCACTTTCGCCGGGCGCCACGTGGACCGACGCTGGCCGGCGGCCGTGATCGCCGCCGATTGCCAAAGCCGCCACGCATGGGCGCCGGGCGAAGCGGCGTGCTTTCGCCCACTTTCCGCCGGGCGCCACGGACCGACGCTGGCTGGCGGCGTGATCGCCGCCGATTGCCAGGCCACCACGCGGATTGTACTTTATGCGGTGGAGAGGGTACCCTAGCGTATAGTACGCTGACAACTGTGCCCTGTCTGGGGAATGGAATTGAGTATGTGTGCAAATCGATTAGATGCTTATGATTGTAGTATGTAATTAATTGTGTTAATTGCATGACAGAAACGCTGTAATGTGTTGTCATGTTTTGTTGTTGAATTGGATGGGACTAGTACCGCTGGCAACTTATGAATGTGAGAATTGGCTATGTGTATGTATGTGGTTATGGTATGTTAGTGTTGGCATTGAATGAAAAGTTGCATTTCATTCATGAAAATTACATTTGTGCATTCATAATGGAAGAGGCAACCCATTCTGATGTGGGCCTCTGTGTTCACACGTAGTGAACACGAAAGTCCTACCTCGTAGTCCCATTCATCGAGGTGAATGGGAGCGAGACAGTAAGAGTAGGCACCTTCCACGGGATGGAAGGGACGTGAGGGTGCACACCGACGGGTGGGCACTCGGCAGTACCGGTACGTGTATGGAAATGAGCATTCATGTGCATTGCATCTTTAATAATGAGTGTTATGGTAAATGGTGTGTCATATGGACGGTGATTATGGTAATTGGAGGTCGAGTCGTGGATTCAACCCAAATAGGGGAAATTGATTTGAATTGATGAATTAGTGCATTTCTTTTCTTTGCTTTGCTAATTATGTTGTATGAATATCGTGGAGTGAAATTTGAGTTTTGAACTCGAATAAAGTCGATGAAAATGGTTTGAGTTGTAACAAGGGGTGGTTGAGTTGGAAGACGTAGTGAATTAGAGTCACGTGATGCCACTTTTACGTCGAATGGGTTTGTTATCGAGTTGATGACTTGATTGCGGTAATTTTTGATATGGTCTAGTTATTGCTTAAATTGGGTATAAATGCGTAATTTTCTGGTGGTTGTTCCAATTGTATTGCTTGCTCTTATAGTCAAGCTCTTGCTTTACTTCTGATAAATTGGAATTGTTATTCTCGTGTACTTTGCTGAGTTTGAACTCATGCTTGTTATTTAATGTTTGTAGGTGTTTTGAAGCCGGCATGCATAGCTGGGGGTAGAAGCACAATCACGTTCACATCATCACCATTCCATTCTAATGACTCATAATTCTGATCGTAATAGCTCGTGAAGAATTCTTGTAAAAGGTTGTCTGTGGTTTTGTTTAATGAGTTCCTGTCCTGTAATAGTCATGTGGTGGAGATTATTAATTTTCTATTAGATGTGTGATTGGTTAACTAAGGACCTGCTAGAATGATATCTTATAACTGCAAATGTTTTCTGCCTGCTGAGTGGATGTCCTAGTTTTAGGGAGGTGTCATTAAAATTTTTAATAATTTTGACAAGCTCCTAGTGGTTAGCTTGCTCTACGAATATTTATTCTTAGCGATTTGTAATTGGTGGTGCTAGAGGGTGTAACATTCGGGGCACGGGGTGCCGGGGTGTTACAGTATCTTTGTGGCTGGAAACCTTAATGTCTCTCGACGATGGATCCCGGGAATCAGCAAACTAATGGACACAACGGTTTACCCAGGTTTAGGCCCTCTACTTGGGTAATAGCCCTACGTCCTGCTGGTTCTTTGTTGGGGAAAATGTGGGAGTGTTTACAAGGGTTCTCTCCTATGTCTGCTTCTCTATGTTCTCCACTCTAGCCGGCCCCTTTCTCCATGCACCGAGGCGCCCTTATATAGACGAGACGGCCTGGGCAGGGGAGAAAGCGACGCTATGCTGTTCTATAACTCATTAATTACACTCATCATTCCAACCTCCACGTCGACCTACGACTCATTTATTCACGCGCCTCCGTGGCCTTGTCCTTCAAACCCCATTTAATGTCGGTGAGTGGCCTCGCCCGGTCCGTCCGGGACACGACGCTCCTGCGACGGGTTTGGTAAGAGGCGTCAGAGGGATGAGCCGTCGTCGTGTCGATAGCAGAGTCCTTCACAATTAATGACCCTGACACGAGGTGCCAGGGGAGGGAAGCTTCGAGGCGAAGCCTCCTTCTCATTCCTTTAGTTGCCTTCGTGGCCTGACAAGGGGGCCCGAACGCCCGCCCACTCGCCAGGCCGCCACGCGGGCCACCCGCCCGGCTAGCAAGACGTGATCGCTAGGCTGCTCGTCAGGGGGCCACGTGAGCTTCTCTGCGGGCGGGCGTGATCGCCTCGATCGCCTGCCAGGCGCCACGCTGGTTTTCGCCTGCATGAAAGGTGGCGTGATCGCCAAAGTTGCTCGCCAGGCCACGTGGGCTTCTTGCCCAATGACAGGCTTCTCGCCCACGCCTGATTAGGGCGCTAAATTGGGCCAGGCCACTTCTTGGGCCTATAAATTCAAAATTTTATGAAACTTTTTGGAGGGATTTTTGGATTATTTGGAATTTAAATAAAATATTTCTAAACTTTTAAATGTTTTAAATTCAAAGCTTGAAAATCAGAACACCAATTCAAAATATTTAAAAGCATATATTATATTTTATGTAAGTTCCAAATAATCGAAGGAAACCCTCCAAAAAGTTTTATAAATTTTTGAATTTATTTAATATTTCTAAAAAATCAAAACCTAGATTCTTTCATTAAGATAAAAGTACTAAAATATTTTTTTAGAAATTCATAGAGTTGATCATGCTCTAAAATTTTTACGGAAACATTACCACTATCTCAGGACCATCTCTAAAAACTTTCATAAAGCATATTTAATATATTTAAATAAAAATGAAGATGAGCAGAATCATCTTTTATGTACAGGTTAACGGCCAAGTAACATGCTACTGTTAGGAGTGGCAAAACAAGATAAAAATTGAAATTCGATAGTAATAAAGGAAAGAGCAATTTCACGATAGTATTTTAAGGGTCCAATCACCTTTCAGTAGGAAATAAGGAATTTTCTTGTAGGAAGGCAAAAAAATGCCACAAGCAGATGATATTGATGAAAAAGCCATCGACAAGTATTTGGCATTTTGCTCGCGTAAACCACAAGAATAATCTCACCACTCAAGTACAAATAGTGTGACGGCCTACACCAAGTTTACATGCAGGCTCGGATTTTTTTTTTCTTTTCTTGCAACTTAATTCTTCACAGCACAGATGAGCATTTTTTTCCCGTTTAGGAAACACATGGGGTTACATGCTTTCACATACTATGGACATGCACAGTAGTATAGACGGTAGCTGTCTATAATACATCTCTATATCATCTACAGACAACACTAAAAACAACTCATACAATGAATCATCTATATAGTTATCTGTAATAATCTTTTATTCAATTAACAGACTGTCTATACAATAATACACATAATGTAAATTTGTCTATAAAGTTGTCTATTGAATAGAAGACATCAGTTTTCTCTCTCCTTCTATCTCCTCTACATCACTTAAAATCCTACATAGTATCTCTTATAGACAGTTGACTATGATCCATTGTATATGCAAGACCTAAGGATGGCAAAACGGAAAGAACTACAGCACCAGAAAACCAAACATACTAAGAGTACATACCAACTGTAATTTTGCAATTATATGTATAATTGTTTTGGCATACAAAAATGTGCTATATCTACCCTATTATAGCCGGAAGAAAGCCAGGCCATTCAGCCCATCCACGTGGCGCCTCGCCGTTTTGCGAAAAAGTCCATCCGTTTCTTCGAAATTACGGATAGGTCCCTATGTAATTTTCTGTGAGACGAAATTTTTTTTTTCACTTCGCGTTTAGGTCCTTGGCGCGGTATTTTACGGAAAAGTCTCCCGTTAATTCCAAATCGCGAACAAGCCCTTTTCTAATTTTTCAGGATAGCGAGCAGGTCCAAAAAAATAACGAATAGGTCCCTGCTTCTTACGTTCGGGTCCTTTCTCCGTTTTTCCCGGGAAAAATGTTTTCGGCACCGAAAAAAACCGGAAAAAATTTTTTCGCCGCCCAAAAAAAACGGAAAAAATGTTTTCGTCGCAATTTTTCCCGGGAAAAATGTTTTCGTCGCCGAAAAAACTCGGAAAAAATGTTTTCGCCACCCAAAAAAACGGGAAAAAATGTTTTCGTCGCAAGAAAAACACCTATTTGTCATCTCTAATAATTTTTCGCCCTTTTTCCTCTAGACTATTTTTCACCAAAGGTGGTTTTGCGAAAATAAAAAATACGCCCAAGCCCTTCGATCGGTGGTTTTACAAAAATGACCCTATCGTTTCGTATATTCACGTGCGAACGCGTAGAGTGTTAGGCTCGACAAAAAAATGTTGCCATCTCTAATAATTTTTCGTCCTTTTTTCTCTAGACTATTTTCACCGGTGAGTGGTTTTGCGAACATGTGTTATTACTTGGTGGACGCGTAGAGCGTTAGGCCCAACATAAAAAGGTTGTCATCTCTAATAATTTTTCCTCCTTTTTCCTCTAGGCTATTTTTTACCGGTGGGTAGTTTTGCGAAAACAAAAAAAATACATTCAGGCCCTTCTAGCGGTGATTTTACAAAAAAAAACATGTAGTTTCGTATATTCGCGTTCGGGTCCTTCAGTTTTATTTTTTCGAGGGAGCTATATTACATATGACCGGCGCAGCGTAGCGCGCATATCTGCCTAGTATCTCTGAAGATGAGGACTATGACTTGGCTGATAAACATTGGACCCAACAACAAGATAAGCAACAAAAAGACGAGGATCAACCAATAAAATTCACAGGAGATGGCTGAGGAAAGAAGGCACTAGCCAGTAGCCACTATGTGGGCCCGTCAATTGCCCATCTCTCTGGAAGGAAACAATCAAATTACAAATTACACCTTGGTCTTTTCCTGTCTTGATATGAATTTGCTCTCAGCAGTTGCAAGGTGGCCGCACCCAAAGAACTATGTTCCTCAATGTCAACCGTTCTTTTTTTTTTAAGATCAAAAGGACATCAATCCTGATGCCCCAGTTTCATTATTGAAACTAGAAGTAAGTCTTAAATAGTTCATACAAAGTTCCCAGCAATTAAAAACAGTAGCACAGATGACAGCACTAGCAAATGAGAGCACCAGATTACAACTTCCTATCAACTAAATCCTTGAAATACCCCAACAAAGCCAATAGATCATCACCAACAAAATCATCCTTTTGCTCTTTAGACGCCATACTTTCCTTCAGGATCCTGTTTCTCCATACTCCAATGTCAGTGGCGCCTGAATTCTGGTCTCTAACATTTTGCAGAACAAGTCCATCTTGAGATGCATCTCTTCCTTGTATAGAGGCCGCCAATCTCTTAGTAATGTAAGCATCCTTCTCCAAATTGTTTTTACACGTAACCAACCTTGTAATCGAAAAATCATATTATTTCTATTCCTCCAAATACTCCACAAGGTGGCTGCACAAACTGAGTTCAAAGCACCATTTTTAGAATTACTCAACCAAAACCGAGCAACTGACTCATAATTGTAACCAATATTCAAATCAAAGAATTCAGAAATCATATTCCAAACATTCTTGGCTATAACACACTCAAAGAAGATGTGAATAACAGATTCATCTTCATTACAGCAGCAAGAAGCCTTTCCTTTATCCAAGCCTCTCATCAATAGATTATCTTTAGTCATAATTTTGTTATGGGATAAGAGACAAAGAAAAAAAATGAATTTTAGGGGGGAAAATCAAACTCCAAATAGCTGGTATGAAAACAGGAATAATCCCCCTAAAGTTAATAATAGCATAAAGAGATTTAATCGAATAAACACCATTGCTACTATACTGCCAAACTAAAGAATCCTCCTCATCAGTTAACGAAATACTATTAGCCACTTCCACTAATTCAAACCACCTAATCATCATATTTTTAGAAAAAGCTCTTCTAAAAGTACATCTAACAGTTGACCCATCCCAAATTTCAGCAATAGAACAACCCTTCTCATTAACCAAAATATAGAGATCCCAAAACTAGATAGCTAAGCAAGAGGAGCCAAACCAAATGTCTTCCCAAAATCTAATTGTTTTTCCATTACCTACATTCCACTTATAACCAAATTTAGTAGCCTAAATCACCCACCGAATTCCCTTCCAAAAAACGGAAACATGCTTCGGATGGCAAGCAAAAACATTTGGATTATCAATCTTGTATTTAAACCTAATCAAATCTTTCCATTGTTTGTTATCGTTAGCATACAATCTTTTGATCCAAGAAGCTAGTAGACACAAATTAAGATCTCTAATATTAGGGATCCTAAGCCTGCCATAATCTTTTTCCATACAAACTAAGTGCCAATTAGCTAAATGAAGCTTACTATTCCCTTCATAATCGTTCCAAAGATAGTTTGCCATATGAAAGTTAATAAGATCAAGAGCCCACTTCGGAAATTAAAAAAAGATGACAAGTACAACAGAATACTCAATAAACAAGCTTTAATGAGAGTTAAGCACCCGCCATACGAGAGTAATTTTCCCCTCCAACCTTCAATTCTTTTCAACGTCTTGTCAATTAGAGGTTGTAAATCCTCCTTGTTGATATTATCATAATAGAGAGGAATACCTAGATATTTAATGGGAAAAGAACCAACTTTACAGAAAAAATATTTGCAAATATATTTATCTCATTCTTATCACAGCCAATAGGAATCAATTCACTCTTATGAAAATTAATCCTTATACCTGACATTTGTTCATAAACAGTCAAAAACCATTTAAGATGTAATGCAAATGTCTCATCATTCTCCAGAAACAAAAGAGTATCATCAACATATTGCAAGCTAATGACCCCCCTCCCCGACAGAAATCTCCACAAAGCCCTTTTAATAAGCCATTATTAGCAGTTTTTTTGTAAAATTCTAGCAAAAATATCAGCAACCAAATTAAAAAGAATAAGCAATAATGGATCCCCTTGTCTCAACCCCTTATCAGTTTGAAAGAAATTGCTTTCAACGTTATTTATCTTGACTCCCATAGAGCATTTATCTAATAAAGCATATATCCATAAACGCCACTTAGCCCCAAAACCTCTCCTAAGGAGAATATCCATTAAAAAACTCCAGTTAGCCTTATCATAGGCTTTCTCAAAATCCAACTTAAGTAAAAGACATTTCCCTTTGCTTTGATGGATTTTATGAATAATCTCATGAGCAGTAACCACACACTCTAAGATATATCTATTCTTTAAAAAAGCAGTCTGATTTGAGAAATGATTCTACTACAAATAGGACTGAGCCTATTAGTTAACACTTTAGTAATAATCTTGTAACTACAATTCAACAGACTAATAGGCCTGAACTGTTTAATATTCCTAGCATTGTTCTCCTTGGGAATCAAAGTGATCATAGCAAAATTAAGCCTAAACAAATCCAATTCCCCATTTTCCAAATCTCTAAAGAGGTTTATTAAATCTTCTTTAATTAGATCCCAAAACTTTTGATAGAACATAAAAGGAAGCCCATCAGGACCAAGAGCCCCATCAGATAAGAATCGGAAACTGCTCTTTTAACCTCCTCTTCAGCAAAAGGGGCTTCCAAAGAAATATTTTCCTCATTGGAAACCCTTTCATCCGTACTGAAGAAATGAGCATCAATATAAACATTTGGCTTGGTTTCAAAACAAAATAAAGATTTATAATACTCACACGCCTCCCGCCAACCGCCTGGACGCCTAGTTGGCAACTAGGCGTCGCCTATGCGACGCCGTAATAACATTGGTTGTAACATCCCAAATTGCACCTCAAATTAGAATATAAGTTGCCAAAAAATTTTCCGTAGTTACTGTGAATTTTCTAGTTTTTCTAGAATTTTCTGTATTAAAGAAAAAGCTTTTTTTATTTTCTAGTTCCTATTCCTAAATTTTAAACTGTACAAAGTCTGGAAATATTTTTATTTGGGTCCTAAATAGTTTCAAGAGCCTCCCCAAAAAGTTTTATGAATTTTTGAGCTAATTTGCTATTTTTGCAAATGAAATACTGCATCTTGTATAAAAAATCAGAAGCAACAAAACAATTCTAGTGAAAAACCTAAAATAGATAAAATTATGAAAAATTCACACATACACCAGTACCACATCAAGTCAATCCACAAAAATTTTCATACATTTTGGAGCACCAAAACTATGCCTAAAAATTCGGACAAAATTTCTAGTCAAAAACAAAAATTTAAAATCCATCCTCTCCTCGCTGATAGCTTGGGCCCATGTGTGAGCCCTCCCATCTCGCTAACATGCCAACCCCACTCATCAGTCACACCCACACACCCGAGTCGTTTTCTCCACGCGAAAGCATCCTTTGGCTAATGTGCATTCTCTCTCACTGTCACTAACAGTCGGCCCTACTTGCCAGGCATCTTCCACGAAGCTCTGCCATGGCCACGCGCACAAAGCTTTCCCATCCATGCCCTATTGCTTCGCCTTCTTGACAGATTGCCCCGTTGCATCGCCTCAAGCCCCTTACCCGATGACGCCACTTCGCCACCTGCAAGCTACAGGCCATTCGCGCAAACTCCAAGCATCCCGCTCGTGGCCGAGAGGATGACGGCAAAGAGCATTGCCGCATTGTGCCTATTTAAGCCCCTTCATCATGCCCTTCGCCTTCTCCATACAACGACAAGTCCATTTCACCCTCTTGCAGCGCCTCTTCCTCCTGAGTCGTCCGGAACACCACCTTTGTCTCAAGCTCCAGTCCACGTGTGCCTCTGTGATCCACCAAAGCTAAGCCTATGCCTAGTGAGCTCCTGCCTTGATACCCGTGTCAATATGTGCCATTGCCACTCCTCTTCAAAACCCCTCAATCAATTTCGAGCCTAGTGCAGTGAAGCATCAGATTCGTGCTCTGGTCACCACGGTCGCGGAGCTCTCCCTCCTCCTCTGTTGAGTCCTAGTTTGTGAATCACTGATCCTTCGCAAAATTGCCATACCGGTATCAGATACGGTGATCCTCGTGATCCTTCCCGATACAGCATTTAAAATTAATAAAAATAATTCCGATCCTTCTCCGATACTTCCAAGCTAAAAACATATAGCCAAACTCAATCCAAACCATCTCTCCTAACCCTAAAATATCTCACTCTCTCACTTATTCCACCCAGTCATCTCTCTTACCGATAACCCCCCTAAATCCCTAGATCTGGTAGCCACTACCCTCCACCCAGTCGACCGACAACTGCTACTAGCCACCACCTCCGCAACAGCCTTCACCAATCCTGTGGGCCACCATTGCCGCCTCTCCTCCCTTCTCCCTCTGCAGTCTTGCCAACACCACCCCTTTACATAGCCCATCGGCCACCACTGCCTTCTCCCTCTACAATATCGCCGTTGTCGCCTTCTCACTCTACAAGCCGCCATCACCTCTCCTCCCCTTCTCCTTCTACCGCCAACCTGCTAATCACCGTCACCGTCGTCTTCCCCCTCTACAATCTCGCCTCCGCCTTCTCCCTTTGCAAACCGTTGTCACCTTCTCCCTCTTAATTTTTTTTTTTTTTAAACACATATATACTCGCCATATCGCTGGATTCTTGTTTTTGGGAAATTACATATCGCTATACCGGTATCGCATATCAATGATACATTGGTCCCAATTTTGATCATGGTCCTTTTTAGCTTCTTTGTGACATGGCGAAGCTAATGGTGCCCTTCTTCGCTAGCTCTCTGCGAACTAGGCTGTCACCATGAAGCTCCTTGCCGCCGCCACTATTCATCATCGTTCATGCCACTCTGAGCTTCCTCTATCGCCCCTAAGCACAACTGGGTAGTCGTGGTGCGCCGCTAATCCCTCTACCCCACTCATTCTTGGCATGGCCTCTAGCACTACCTATGCTGTTGCCCTGTTCTACGCCGTCGCCTTTCAAGTCGCCGACTCACCTCTGGTGACCATTGCTCCTGTGCCCATGGCTGTAGATTCACCCAAGACCCCAGCAAGCTAACATGATGACTGGGTCAACCCCAATCACTCTCATTCACTTAGCCCCTCTCTTAACTCAAAAAGCTTCACCACTTCTCGCAGCCATGTCACCGCCTCCAGCGACCCCTCCGACCACCGTCACTGCCCAAAGCTTCGCCATGAACCCCCTCTAGCCATTCGCGGCCTTGCCCCATCCTTTCCATTGTTGCATCACCGCCGGCAAGCTCAAGAGTGATTGGGGATCTAAGTGATGTAACAATTCTTATCATGATTTCTCTGCCACACACCAAATGAAGTGTGAAAATAGCGACAACAAGAATTAGTCATGTCTTGTAGGTAAAGTGTTGTCTTTCCCTTCAGGATATCCCACCCCAAGACAGCAACTAATGGTTGGAGATGGGGGGACAACGAAACAACCCGTGGAAATCCAATTGGTGAGGCAAATAGCTAGCAGAATTTGTTCTGCAATGCTCATAGCAGATCCTCAAGAAAAACAAATGCCAGCATCCCATAGAAAAATGACATACATTAACAGCTTCCTGAAGCTGTTTCCTCTTAATTGCAGATAGAGCAGTTTCCATGACAACTTCAAGAGCATGCTTTCCAGAAAGTCAACAATAATGGTACAGATCCTTCTTGCAGGATATTATAGCTGCATTCATCATTGTCCCCTCATCTGAGTCAGTATCGCCCTCTCCAATGACAATGTTTCCAGAAACTTATTGAAAGGAAGAGGCGTCCAATTAGCATCAGAGACACCATGATCTTCAATCTCTTCAGAAAGAATGTCACCCAGAATGAGCTAGAAACAGTATCAAAGAAAAGCAATTAGCACCATCCAAAAATAAATCTGCAAAAATGCATTTCAAAAGGATAAATAGTGGTGATATGTTAAGTACAGTGGGGAAAGGATTGGTTTTGGGGGTCATGGGGAACCTGGGATTTCAAGGAAGGAATAAACATATCTATGGGCCCCTTCCATCTAATTTTTTTGCGTAAAGCTCAAGAAAAATCATTACAAATGAATAAGCACTCAGATTCTGGGTTAATAGATGTCCGGTGGCCTAAAATTTCTGTACACTAAAAATGTTAAGTCAAATTTCCCAGAACGCACTACAGGAAAAAACAGTAATTTCGACAGCCAAAACCGTCCACCCTAGAGACGAAACCGTCCACCATAAGTAGGGTTGACAGCTGGCCGTCCACCTTAAACCGCCGAAAGTAAGTGGTCGACCATAATACAACAATCCAGAAACAATATAAACATTTGTTTTTACCTGCAAATCTTGATGAAAGAAAAGAATAGGGAGCAATCAATGAAAATCTTGCCCAGCTGAGACTCGTTGTTCTTCACAAGCTAGATGCAGTCCATCAGGAAGTTGGATTCTTGTAGCGCTTGGGGGGCTTATGTAAAGTTTCTTCGGTTTGTTCTACTAGAGTTTCATCACCATTCCCTACACGCGGAAGTTTTTGGTACTGGAGATTCCTTGCGGAAGTTTTTACCTGAGGTGGCGGTGGTGGGGAGCACGCGGGCGGCGCCGATCCTGGTGTGGGCGGGCGGCTGGGCGCGGGAGGGGAGCCGGGAGTAGTAGAGCGCGTGGGAGGCCACCGCTTTGGAGGCGGCGGGCGGGCGGCGGCGTCTCGGGAGGCGGCGGCCTCGGGAGACGGCTGGCTGGGCGGCGGCTCGTGGGCGGCGGCGGATCGCCGATCGCCAGCGGAGAGGGCGGCTGGGCCACCGGCCGGAGCGGCGGCGGCGAGAAATCGGTGATGCGCTCGATCGATTGAGTTTCGGCCAAGTCAAAATGGGGATTGAGTCGGGCGCTGGGGGAGGTAACGCTAGTTATGGTCGACGGCCACGTAGCCATCCACCCTAATTACTTAAGATCGACGGCCAAATAAATCCCGTCCACCCTAATTTCGTCTACCACTGCCAATTGGGTCCGGGTGACAGTTAAGGTCGACAGCCACGTAGGCCGTCGACCCTAATGGAGCCCATTGGGTGGACGGTCAGATTTGGCGGTCGACCATAAATATGGTGGACGGCTTATATGTAGGCTGTCGACCCTAATTCCCAAACAGTACACCAAATTCATGACGGGATGTAGGGCGCACTTTTTTCGCGTTTAGGGTAGAGGGCTATTCAGCTGGCCGTCGACCTTAATCTATTTTTGGTCGACGGGCTATTTTGGCCGTCTACCATATATTTGGCCGTGGACAATAAGTTCTTTTCCTGTAGTGACGGGAATGGTAATATAACATAAAGGTTGTAGGTTATCAACCAAGGAAAGTACATTAACAAAAAAAAGCATGCCAGTAGAAATGACATAGAGAACTTTGTAATTACCTGAATCAGTTGAACAAGCTGGGGACTGCTAGATTGAAGAGCTGCTCCATACATTTTAGTTATTCTATCATGCGAGTTAAGCCATGTCCCAACATAATTTGATGCTTTTGCCCAACCCTTTCTGACAAGCTCTCGTAGGACAACCCTGTTATAAGAAATTGTAATCAACATTTATTGAAGGGATGATATTTGAATGTATCCAGATCTCCTTGACAAATGTCGATTCAATTATCGTTAGATTTTAACTAAAGATGGTGCAATAGAGCTTACTTGTATTCATCCTCCTCCACGCCATGACAAGGCAAAGGAACCGGAGATGCCCAGTAACACCCTCGAGATCACCAGCCGCGACAAGCACCTTCACTGCGTCCAAGTGAGCGAGCTGCACGCTACGCCGCAGCCACAGGAGCACGTCCGCGCCGAAACCCCCGTCCAATTCGATCTGCCTTGAGACGCCCGCACACAGCGCGTCGAACAGCTCGGCGTTGTCGAGGAACACCCCACAACTGTGAAATTATGGACTGAAAAATTAATTTAATGATAAAATTAGCATTGCAAAGTGGTTGTAATCATGGTATGTGTGGTGTTCGTACATGTGTTGTTTCACATGATTATTTGATATGCTTGTGATAGCATAATAATGATTTTGCTTGATTCAATGTGCTCGTGTGAGTGGTTGCATGGATTGATTTTGATTGAGTCAAGTCGTGGACCTGTGCTCGGATTCGTTTCTTGTTTATTCGTGTGCAGGTGTTGCTTGAGGGCAAACGTGGTCGATAACGGGACCGGAACTAGGTTTATGGAGGAACTGAGATTCGGGATTAGGTTCAGAGAGGAATCGAGGTCTTGATGGTCAAGAATGGCATGCGGGACATTCGGGCTAGAGAACGTTGTACATGAAGACTGGTTAGTCATGTGAGTGTGGCAGGTGAGTCGTACGCGTGCAAAGTTATATTGGGCTATGTTGGGTCAAGTGAAGTTATAAACCAACACTTTAGGATTGCTCATTATAAATAGGGAGAGGTCTTCTGTTCATTGTGAGCAAGGATTAGAGTTTATACTCTTTTATTTTAGAGTACTCTAATCAGATAAAAAAAATCTTTTTACGGCCGTTTTTTTCTTTTCGCCCTCTGTTCCTGGCGGCCGGCGGTTAGGAAGTAAATCGGATTGCACTGGAGGGTTCTCGCTTGCTCGATGCATGCATGCATGCATGCGAGAAAAGGTTCCAGCGACTAGTAGTTGTGCTGGACGTTCTTGTGAGTTACAACCAGAGGGCAGCGACTAGATAATTGCTTCTTGTGACGAACATGCATGTGTGACGTGAGTTCTTGTTTGATTCGAATTGAGTTTTTGTTTGGTCCGGCGTCTGTGCATGCATACACAGGCGAGTGTCGACTAGAAGTTGGTCGTGTGTATGCAAGCAAAGAAGAAACGGCGACTCGATCATCTCGTGGAAAAATTAAAAGGACCGATGGTGCACCCGGCCGCCGGCGACTAGAAGTTTTGCGTCGCAAGATCAAATTACTTGAGGATGCTCTGAGATATCTTATGAACACATCTTGGCAATAAAGATCACGATTTGCAACTCGATGTGTTGGTAATCTCGTTCCTCATTTTTTATCTTCGTTTACATGTCTATTTTATTTTTAGATTGACTCATAGTTTCATCATAATATTTTTGATTTGATCCATTCAAAATCTTTCTAGGGCATCAAATGATTGATCTTAAACGTTTGATTGGTTAATTCCTCATAAATCCTGATTAATCTCGTAATTAGGGTACGGCCGGTTAGATTAATTCTCGTCATTATTGATATAGTAAAATTACGAAGGAAATATCTTTAGATCCGATCAAGCTGATTCCTATTGTGTTAATTTAGAAATTGAATCTAGTTTCTACAGTTAAAATTTCACATCAATCCAACGGTGGGATATTTAGAAATTACTGTTTTAGTGGATGTATATCTTTCTGTTTTTGTCGAATCCGAATCAGACAATTTGAGTTCGAATTGGGGTGTTTCAAAAATTATCAAAAATTTGATTTTAGCTTCCGCGCAATTATTTACCCCCCTCTGATTGCTAGTTTAGTATATATCAAACCTACAACAGCCCCCTCAGATCCTCCTCAGAGACCGTCACCTCCTCGACACGGCGAGCTCGAGCTCGGCGAGCCAGGCGAGGTGGGAGGGGGAGGAGCAGGCAGGGGGCGCCGACCAGAGCACGCCAGGGACGCGGCCACCTGAGGCGACGACGGCGCGCGGAGGAACTCCACGGCGAGGCCGGGGTCGGCGCGGCGGCGGAGGCTGAGATATTACAGTCACAACATAATACATAACCCCACCTTACCCATACCCAAGGTTTAGCATCTCTCTATGCTTCTTTCTAGTGGATGGCCGCGGTGATCATGACCACAAGGAAGATGGTGAGCATGATGCCCACGCCGTAGTACATGCAACCTAGCCACCCCTCGGTGGCGATGGCGATGGAGATGACCACGCAGAAGCCAAGAAGCATGAGGATCATGTTCTGGCTGGTGTTCCACAGGTACCTCCAGAATTCTCTTGGGGCTTCTCGATCGGTGTAGTGGTTGTCACCATAGACCTCGACTCGAAATTTCAAATTCTTGAAATTTTTTAGAACAGCTCTGAGAGCATGTCTATGCTACCATAAAAAATTTAGGTTGTGATTAAACTTATGCATTTTTAAAAAATCTGGCAGTGCTGCTAATGCATTTAAAGAAACTTCACTGAT
This sequence comes from Guadua angustifolia, assembly GCA_036346375.1. Taxonomy (NCBI): domain Eukaryota; kingdom Viridiplantae; phylum Streptophyta; class Magnoliopsida; order Poales; family Poaceae; genus Guadua; species Guadua angustifolia. Next base: position 41,733,966 of record CM070500.1, read on the forward strand.
TTAGTTGAGCTACTAAATTTGTAAATTCTTCAAAATTTTTGAGAAGGGCTCTGAGAGCATGCCTACACTACTGTAAAAAATTCAGATCATGATCAAACTTAAGTGATTTAAAAAAAATCTGATAGTGCTACTAATACATTTAAAACAGCTTCACTGATTTAATTGAGCTACTAAATTTTTATTTTTTAAAAAATTTGTGAGGAGAATCCTAGGAGGATGCTGAGCTACAGCAAAAAGGATTTTTGTATTTTTGAACCTTTTAGACAAATATTTTTAAAAAAATCAAAGAGATATTTTAAAAAAGCAGCTCCTTTTGTTTCCTTTTCGCAGAGGTCATCTGAAAAAAAAATCTCTCTATTAAAATATTTGCTTAGCTCAATAATTCATTTCGCCCGCGGCAATATACAGGCCCAATTCACATCTAGTCGAACGGAATGTTTTGAGAAGATGTGGTGTTGTACCATTCATGAACTGCAGTGCAGCCTCACGTAGAGTGCACCACGAAGCTTTTTTCATGTGAAAGACGAGAAGAATATTACTAGTAGGAAACATTTGAGTGTTTACATTGAGTGTGAACAGGCAATGGAACATTTTATACCATCTTGCTCTTTCCCAAGAGACTAATGGGCTTGTTTGGTTTGTTTTCAATGGTTATCAATACTTGCTTTACCACAATTTAGTAGATATTTGATTTGTTATCAAATTTTAGTAAGATGCCCTTGTCCTCTAGTTCATTTTCTTACCAATCTTTGTCGAAAACATTGGTAGCCAATTTGGTGATGCCAAATTTTGGTAAGTGATATGGATAAGATGGGATTATGTGAAATGTTGTGACTGTAAACTGTTAAGTGATACAAACCATAATATCTAGATTTTGTACAACACTGACCACAAAATCAGGGTATTCTGAAATTTACTCATTTTATGGTTTTCTTCACGAGATTTATTGATTTTCGTGTTGGATTTGATGATTTAACCATCCAGCTAAATGTATATTTGGCACTTTTTGATACGTGTTTATATATCGCGTATTCACTTCCATAGTAGCTAGCGACGAGGTTCCTCGTGACACGTGGATTTCAAGTTTCAAAAGCAAAGTCTCACCTAGGTTTCAAACTTCGAAGGAAAGTTCAGGTGAGTTCGAAATATTGAAGCTAACGTCAAGCGCAAAAAATCAAGTCTCGAAAGCAAGTTTCACCACAATCAAACCATCGAAAAACAAAAACAACAAATTGAGCAAAAGATCACCCCTAGTTGTCATTTGGCCACCCTCACTGTCGTAGAAACGTGTCACACGAGGGGCATGAAATGGAGATAGCCATGGCCCACGGTGCCGTCAATGGCTACGGCTCGGGCACGGTCTGTCAGACAATATGCGACGATAAGAGCAAGATTTTATAGATTATTTTATATAACAATATGATTAAAGATATATAGTCTAAAGATAGCTGAAATGACATAAACAGTGAGATAAAAGTATAAAGAGAATTTTATGTCATTCGTACAATGAATCATGTCTGCTATCACAAATAAAATGAAAATTGAAGTATTTTGCTCTCAGATTAGGGTTTGTTTGAAGATTTTAAACCTTCAACCTTAATCACGGATCGTCTAACAAATTAATTCAGCGAATTAGACCTTGAACCCTTGTCACCTTAATATGCACAATAAAGAATTGATAATATTAACTCGCAGTTTTAACATATTATCTACATACCAGTAAATATTCAAATCAGCGATTCAAGCATTTGCTAACCGAACCTACTATTTAATTTCAGATCAGACTGACAGCAAATCTACTTATCTTACTTAGCAAATGTTGATCAGATCAGCAACAAGATATCACAAAGACTAAATCAACAGCATGTGAACAATTTACTGTCTATATATCATAACTGCTACATCAACAAATTGCATACAGATCCGTAACCAGCAAGCTAACCGAACAACAGGGTATGAACAAATAGCACCAGCAACTAATAAGATTGAGCCAGAAACTAGTATGAATAAGGAGATACTAACAATAAGATAGCAATCAAGTTCTGGCAGTGAACATATAATATAAACAGTGAACAAATCAACACTTCTCAGCATATAAGTCTACGGTTTAAGGTCTAGTTCACATAAATAATTGTTCTTTCATCACAATACACATATCATCACCGAGCAATGCAAAAGGCAACAAAAACTGAGACCAAATCTCAGTAATACTCACTGAAGAATAACACTCAAAGCTATGATCAAAGAATCGGGCAAGACGCAACAGATATTACTATCCCAGAAAATCAATTGCCACCGTATGTGCCACAGATGAAACAGCCTGGAATCTAGAGATACAGTGCCCTCTCCGCACAAGGGACACTCCTAGTGCAAAGGTGAGCCTCAACTGATGCTGCGCAAGACAATCCCCAAAGCACAGATTATCTCACAAGTGTTCGGCTCAAGAAACAAGCCTTTAGTTCATCAAGCGCAGGACCAAAGCAAAAGACCAGAGTGATCTCCCTTGGTACAGAGCTCTAGATGAACCAATCCAGAACTCAAAAAACACCAGCCAAGGACACACTTCTGCGCAAGAACCTCACAGCCGCTCGCACCGGCTGGTAAGAAGCGCGCGTCCTCCTGGAAGCTCGGCACCACCCTAGCCAAGACAGCAGGTGAGGATCAAGTCATCTCCTCTCCTACCCCAAGTAAAAGCTCTGCCCTAATGGGCCAGCCAAATAGCCCATAAAGCAAAATGGGCTGGCCTACAAGCTCATCAAAATTTCACAACATGGTCGACAAACATCGGCGAGGAAGCGAGGCCGCGCACAGCATAGCTACACCATCGCGAGGACAGTCCATTTGAGGAGCTAGGTGGGGGATCGTTTGGTGAACTCCAGCCGAGGCAATGAGGTCGCGGGCGCTAGTGCCCCGGTGAGCCCTGAAGAGAGAGGTTTGCCTTTAATTTCGATTTATTTTAGTTTTATGGGAAAAAAAGTCTAATTTACAACTATGAACTATATCTTTGATTCGATTTTCAACCCTGAACTCTAAAATCGTTCAATTCGGGACCTCAAACTTACAAGACCGTCCACTTTACCCTTGGACCCAATCTGAGATGGTTTTCTACCTACGTGGCCTCCACATCGAACCCACATGCACAAGTCTCCACTATATAAAGCAAGAGTTTCTTCTCGCACCACTTCATCAAAATTACTCATCTTTGCCATTGCTCTTTAATTACCCACCTTTGCTACTGTTAGTGCTCTTTGCAAATAATTTTTTTTATTACAAATTGAGTTTCCGTTGCAACGTACAAACACATGGCTAGTATAACTGATTTGATAGCCACCTCACATGTTCTTCTTCCTTGTCACTCTTGTATCAATGTATCTTTCCACCACCATCTCTCTCCAAACCCGAGTAGAACTTATCTCACGCCATCTTCCAGGCCACCCAAGATGAACATCTAAGGAGAGTCGTCATTGCGGCGCAGCAAGATAGTAGGTATTGTGGGGAAGCGATCGCGCTCTGCCCTGGTGCGCTCTCTACTACCATGTAGGTCATGCTCATCTCGTCTTGGTTGGATTTGCCGGTAGCGAGCGGCGTAGGTGGAGGCAGTGATGGGGCATAGAGGAGCAAGAGGGGAAGGAGGAGAACCCCTGTGTTTTTAGGTAGCAGAGCTTGGCTATTGTTGGTTAGCAGCGAGAGCAGAGGCCACGACAGTGGCGATGACAGAGCTGGAGGGAGTGCAGCTATCGAATTGTAAAATTGAGAGGGGGAACATCATCTCGGGCTTAGTGTGACGATGAACTCCTTTGCTTTCCGATCACTGTTGTCGTGCATGGCTCTTGGGACCAGCTTGCACCGTGCAATCCCCATCCAAACTGAGGTGCATGGTTGCACCCATTATACCGCAAGGAAATGGAGAGAAACGGCAGCGCCACCTGTCACCGTCCTGTTTTGCGAAAAACCCCGCCGTTTCTTCGAAATTAGAAATGGAGAGAAACGGCAGCGCCACCTGTCACCGTCCTGTTTTGCGAAAAACCCCCGCCGTTTCTTCGAAATTACGTATAGGTCCTTCGCGATTTTTTGTGAGATGAGAATAATTTTTTTTCTTCGCTTAGGTCCCTAGCCTGTAATTTACTGGAGAAGCCTCCGTTAAGTCCAAATCGCGAACAGGTCCTTTTCTAATTTTTCAGATAGCTAACAGGTCCAAAAGATAACAAACAAGTCCTCGCTTACGTTCAGTCCTTTCGCCGTTTTTCCCGGAAAAAATGTTTTCGCCACGAAACAAACCCGAAAAAATGTTTTCGTCACAAAAAAAAACGGAAAAAATGTTTTCGTCACAAAAAAAACACAGATTCATCAAGGTTTATAGCAACTTATGGATTTGCTAACGGTCAGAATCATGGGGTTTTTAAAAAATGTAGATTCGTCATGATTTATAGCGACCATGGATTCGCGGTGGGTCCTAACGACCCATTTTTTAAACAAATGCAACAAAAAACCGGAAAAAATATTTTCAAGACCCAAAAAACTAAACAATGTTTTCGTCTCCATGGATTCGCCGATGGGTCCTAACGACCCATTTTTTTAACAAAAAAAACACAGATTCATCGAAGGTTTATAGCAACTTATAGATTTGCCAACGGTCAGAATCATGGTTTTTTTTAAAATGTAGATTCGTCTCACAGATTTATAGCGACCATGGATTCGCGGTGGGTCCTAACGACCCATTTTTTAAACAAATGCAACAAAAACCCTAAAAATATTTTCAAGACTCAAAAATCTAAACAATGTTTTCGTCTCATGCGGATCGCCGGTGGGTCCTAACGACCCATTTTTTTAACAAACGCAAACAAAAACCGAAAAAATGTTTTCAAAGATAAAAAAACGAAAACAATGTTTTCGTCACCAAAAAAACACGGATTCATCGAAGGTTTATATCAGCTTATGGATTTGCCAACGGATCATAACCGCGGGTCTTTTTTTTAAAAAAATGTAGATTCGTCCGAAGATTTATAGCGACTCGTTGATTCACCGGCGCGTCCTAACGACCCTTTTTTTTAACAAACGCAACAAAAAAAACTCGGAAAAATTGTTTTTGCCACCCAAAAACCCGGAAACATGTTTTGGTCACAAAAAAACACAGATTCATCGAAGATTTTTCACCCTTTTTCCTCTAGGCTATTTTTCACCGGTGGGTGGTTTTGCATACATGTATTATTACTCAGTGAACACGTAGAGTATTAGGCTCGACAAAAGAAGATTGTCATCTCTGATAATTTTTTCCCCTTTTCCCTCTGGACTATTTTTGACCTATTTATGGTTTTGCGAAAATAAAAAAAGTTTATTTTTCCGAGCGCATGCTATCGAAATTCAACCGGCGCAGCGTAGCGCGCTTTTCTACCTAGTATCTATAATGTCGCCTGGGTTTCGCGAGAGGAGAGCGAGCCCACGCGTCACCCTTGCCTATTTTCCGAAAAGCCCCCTACGTTTCTCCAAATTACGAATAGGTCCCTCAAAATTACAAATAGGTCCTTCGCGATTTTTTGTGAGGGAAGATTTTTATTTTTTTTCGCTTCGGGTCCTCGCGCGGTACTTTACTTAAAAAGGCCCCGCTAGATTCAAATCGCGGACATGCCCTTTTCTAATTTTTTCAGATAGCGGATAGGTCCAAAAACGTAACAAATAGGTCCTCGCTCCTTATGTCTAGGTCCTTTCTCCGTTTTTCACGGAAAAAATGTTTTCGTCACCAGAAATATATATGTGTCTCTAAGAAGGCTGCCATCACGTCGGGTCCTTTCTCCGTTTTGGTCGAAAAAAATTTTCGCCACGTAAATATGTGTGCAACTCAGAAAAAATCGCCGTCGCTAATAGTTTTTCGCCCTTTTCCCTCTAGGCTGCTTTCCCACCTCATTTTTCCACCTTGGTCTCCGATATTTCCCAGAAAATTCGTCGAAAGAGATATTTCTACAGCTCGAGCTCGTCCTTTCTCCGTTTTTCACGGAAAAAATGTTTTCGTCACCAGAAATATATGTGCGTCTCTAAGAAGGCTGCCATCACGTCGGGTCCTTTCTCCGTTTTGGCCGGAAAAAATATTTTCGCCACCAGAAATATGTGTGCAACTCAGAAAAAATCGCCGTCGCTAATAGTTTTTCGCCCTTTTCCCTCTAGGCTATTTTCCCACCTCATTTTTCCACCTCGGTCTCCGATATTTCCCAGAAAATTCATCGAAAGAGATATTTCTACAGCTCTAGCTCTTTATTTTTTCCCCCGTATCTCGGTTTCTTCTGTTTTTCGGTGTAAGAAATATATTGAAAATCGCGTTTGCGTCGTTTCGTCGGTTTTTCCCCTACGCCCACACAACACGGCGTGCAATCGCACGCTACTCTCTATTTTTTCTCCCGTAACTCAGTTTCTGCTGTTTTCCGGAGTAAGAAATATATTGAAAATCGTGTTTACGTCCTTTCATCGATTTTTTCCCACACACACACAGCACGGCGTGTAATAGCACGCTACTCTGTCTAGTATCTCTTGACTCGCTAAGGCTATCACATCACCCAAATGCTCGATGCATCCAATGCTTTGTCTTCTTGAACCACATCGCCAACAACGGCTCTAGCTACCTCACCCACGCACTTCTGGACCTAGAGGATGACGTGGATGGTGAGGCATCGGCGTGGAAGAGGGTAGCAAGAGCAGGTGGTAGGATACGGAAGGCACAAGGCATCCCATCGGCGGAGAGGTTGAGGTTGTCGATCGCTGGGCTGCATCCTCTCCCCACCGAATCCAAATCGGGGCGTGCCGGTCTGTAGATCAAAGATAATCGATTAGAGGGGTGGAATAGAATGTGTCTAAATTTTTGGGTTCTAATTGCAATTAATAAAATTATTAAGCAAGAATTACAATTTTTCACAATTAAAATAATTCTCTAAAGTTCACTAGGTGCTCCAACAAATAAGATACAAGCAAGATATGATTCTAAGTACACGATCAATATGATTAAATTACTAGAAATATAAATTGAGCACAACAACAGAAAATTCAAACCACAAAAGAATGAGACACAAATAATTATTCCGTGGTCTCGGAGACTTGCCGATCTCCCCTAATCCACGTTGAGGTGACTTGAACAATTTCAAGCCGGCTCCAACCACTTGAGCATTCCTCAATCACTTTGATAGTTCTTCCCCGTTCCGGATAGGCAAATTCCAACCTTCACAATCAACCGGGCCTTCTCACAAGCTCCTTTAAGAAGATTACCGATTCCTTCGTCTCCAAACCGTTTAAGAGGCGGCAACATTCAAGAGTAATATACTTTAACGATCGTTTGAGTTGAATCAAGTGTCTAAATAACTCAATTTAATATTCTCACTTGATTTTTCACTCAACTACTATCAAAATATGAATTGAATGCACTTGAATAGTAGAGAAGCAAAGTAAAGCTCAAGAATATACAATAGGTGCCCAAAAGTTACTCTATGCCACATATGAGGGTGTATTTATAGCCCTCATCAATAGTTCTAGCCGTTGCTACTAAACTCCTAAAAAATTCAGAGAGGCTGGCACTATCACCCATCTAGGGCCGGTACTACCGGTCTTAGATCCAACGGTCGAGTGTAGACATTTAATGTACTGACAGACTAGCTGTTACCAGAGGGTCGGCACTACTGCCCATGTGGGGCCGGTAGTGCTAGCCGAGCAGTAGTACCGCCCCCATGGGGCAGTAGTGTCAGCTGGGCTAAACCCCAAAAACCACCTGTTCTGTAATATAATTACCGACCCTAGGGCCGGTACTACCAACCAAGCAGCAATACCACCTTACCATGGGTGGTAGTGTCGGCCAAGAATGTAAAAAAAGAATTTTCAATTTTTCTTTTTATCCCAAGTGAAAATAATCATTTGTATGAGTATTAATTGAGCCATTTTCACTGAGACTACATCAAGCTACTAATCAAGAGTCTCTCCAAATAGTATGGCTTCTAATCTAGCAATCCGATCTTTCTCCGAAACCCTAAGATCGGTAAAAACTATGAAAATGTACTTAATTATATACCTTTGCTCTTTAGTTTGACGCAATAATCTTCTTTCATTTCCTTTTCATGCTTCAACGTGTTCCATCTTTAGTACCAACATAAAATCAACATTCTCAATTGGAACTATTAGTCCTTTAATCGCAATTGTCATTAATTATTAAAACCAACACGAATTTGAGAGCCTAGATGCTTTCATGGTCACGTGGGCCGCCTTGTCCACCCACCAGAGAAAGAAGGGGGAATATGGAGGGAGAGGGAGAAAAGAAGAGCAACATGAGTAGTCGTGTGGTGCAAACGAGCGATACTTCCGATCGATCAAGACCGAATTCAAAATCCGATTCAATCCGAAAAATGATATCCTAGATATCCGATTATATCCGGATTCGATCCGGATTCGAATCGCCTATCCGAAAAAATATGGGGTAGGATATGGGAAGAAAGTATCCGATCCAGATCCGATCTATATCCGCATATCCGAGATATCCAAAAATATCGGTGTAAATGAGTGCAATAGATATCCGATAATGATCCGATAAACATAAACATTCTACATCATATAAGTTCATATGTTGGTTGGAATTATACTTGGTCGCATATTATTCTTATATAGGAAGGCAACTATTATTGAATTTGAAACACTTATATGTCTCCAAGGTTCTAGTAAAGTTTTGTGTATGGTTAATTGATCTTAATATGCGCGATATATATGGTTTCGCTTTCACATTATCGACTAACTATTCAGAATCGAGACTAACCGTGATCCGAACGATCTGATTCGCCCCGATTCGCATCGAAGTAATCCAGATTTGTATTCAATCCGAATCGTCGTGATCCGATTCTATATCCGAAAAAATTTGGAATAGGATACGGAATGAGCGAAATCGTCAATCCCGATCCGTTTGCACCCCTAGTCGTGTGGTAGCGGTCGCTAGCGAGTGAGATCAGGCTCAACTGACTTTGGCACAAAGAGGAAAGAGAATAAAAGAGAATGGAGAGGAAGAGATGAGAGGATGACATGTGGGTCCATACATATTTTTTATGTTTTATTTGCTGAGTGGCTATCATATCATCAAAAATTTGCTTCATATCAAAACATTTGACATGTAGGTGCCACTTCACATGAAACCACCATGGTTTAGGTTAAGGAGGTAAAGTGCATAATTTTATAAGTTCGAAGTTTTGGTTCGAACGGTTTCATTGTTAATGGTATAATGTACTTATATACTTAATAGTATAATGTACTTATATAGAAATATCCTAAATAAATTAATGGCTAGATCTGATTTCTACTTATCTACCATATACTTACTAGTATAATACACTTACTAGTATAATGCACTATAAAATTCCTCAAAAAATAAACAAACAGTTGAGATATCATAGGACTATGGGTCCTAGTTGTTCAAATATATTTGAGCACTAGGAATGAAAACGGATCAATACAGACAGATAATGGCTCTATCATATTCATTTCTTATTTTTTCTTAGATGTAGAAATGAATACGGATAACTCAGATATGAATATGAATACGAATAATATCGAATACAAATATGGAGCAAATACAAATCAAAACGAATATGGTCACTAATATTTATCAAAACATAAAAACCTTTTAAATTGTATACATAAAATGAAAAAAGTAACTAGTTTATTTAATCAAAACATTCATGAAGAACATGTAATGACCCAATATTTGTATTCTTTATTGAATTATGTTTAAAATTATAAATTATGTATTTATGAGTTTTTACGTATTTTCACTATTTATTTAAAATATTTTCCTATTGAGGACTATTGTCTTTTGAATTTTCCAAAAGCTAATAAAAATTTTGAAAATAATCTTGTTAAATGATAGATTACGTCAAGAACTTTTTCAAAAATTATGTCAATAACTTTTTCAAAAAATTTCGTAATTTTTGCATATGGTTTACCAATTTTAATAAGTAAAACTTTATTTGTGGATTAATAAAATTAGAAAACGATTTGAAATTAGAAATCTTTTTGGGCTAAAAGAGTAGCCTTGGATCGGTCCACGTGCATATCCAGATAATCTAGCCCTTAAATATCTGGATACATATTAGTATTCGACGGATATTATGCTACTAAATCCATATCTGAATAAAAAAATCTGTATTTATTTTTGATCCGATATTGTCAGAGTATTTGAAAATTATGCAGATTGGTGGAAACTAGTGGTGGCTAAATAGGCGGCCTGGCACTTCATGACATGGCCCAAACGCTCATGGCCCGTTTAGACCGGCTATTAAATAGGTTGTGCCATGTTGGCCCATAGGCCGAGTTCATGGCCCAAGCATGATCCGTGGTTATCGAACATCTTTGTGCAAAGATAGGTAGAAATAAAGTGATGAGCCATCTGTCAATGAGGCCACCATTTTGTCCCACAAGATTCTAAAAAATTTAAAAAATATAAAAACATTGGAAAATCGTAAAAGTTTGTATAAATGCAGAAAAAATTGGAAAAAATCTAGAATAATTAGAAAAAACTAAAAGGAACATAGAATTTTTTTTAAAAATCTATGTAAATTAGGAAAATAAAAAATATGAAATAAAATTGTAGAAGGAGACAAATAATTAGAATTAAATAATGAGTTTTATTAATGTTTCGCTGCCTCGTTAAAAAGTTTGCTAAGTAAAAACACAAATGACAAAACCTTGGTAGAGAAAAAAGAGTATAGCCTATAGATCATTGATATAGGAAAAATGTGAAGATTACAATTATCCTTTCTGAATATCTAGATAAAGATTTTTAAACATCTCCGCTAGCTCAACATTTTCTGTAGTGTGTTGAGCTTGTTGATGAACTTGTTCCCAATCTTTGACAGTGTGAAGTATTTCTAACATCTCACTTGTCAGATTTGTTCTTCTCTCCTCGATTATTCTTCTATATAGACTGAAAATAGATTCCGAAGAAACCATGGAAATAGGAATTGTTAACACATCTCTTACTAGTATGGAAAACACTAGATATGTTATCTTGTGCTCATGCAACCACTGCAAAATACTGGAGTCCTCTTGCTGCTCTTGGTAGTTGACAATGTCGCTGTTGAGATAGGTAGCTAGCTCCCACCACTTGTTGTTATGTCTACACTTGACGTTGTTGTACTCAAACTCCTTGAGGTAGAGCCACCTACACCCCATATCTTTCCCCACACAGTTTTCTTTTTAACTATTTGTGGGTGCTGGTGGAGATCATTGCATGCGAACTCTAAGAAACTTCTAATTGTGTTTAGCATAAACTTGAGATAATTTAGAACGAATATTTTAAAAATAATTAGAATAATCAATACCCACCGCATCACTTAGAAGTGAGAGAACATTAGCAAATCCTCAATCCTTATCTCTAGGATATAAAATAAATGCAAATGCATATAACATAGGAATTTCTTTCTAATATTTCAAAATTTTAGTTTTTATAGCATAAATAGATTCATGCAAAATATTATCATTTTTGTGATTCCTTAAGTGGGTAGCAACTTTTAGACTATGATGCACAATTAAATGAGAGGTTAAGTAGTAAATTTTAAATAAAGTAACAGTGGAATCATAAACAAGTTATAAAAATGATAGCAAGTATTCAACAATATACCAATGTTACTCTATGAGTAGCGGTTGACCATTCTGGGTACGGTAATGCATGTTGATAAAAACAGAAAATGTGCTTTTATAGGGTATGAGTGACTTAAGCATCAAGTAAATAGAGTTCCACCTAACAGGCATATCCAAATCAAACTTACTTGGACGTACCTCCATTGCAATACAATAAGTCTTAAAAGCTGCTACTCGTTGATTAGAATTATTTAAAAAAGATATTGCTGTGCGAAAAGGTTCAATGTACTGTAATCTTTTTAAACTAAATTTAATTATAAGATTAGTAATATGGCAAGGATAATGCTGATGTAACAAGAAAGATTCGACGTGCTAATTAAAAAGCGAAGTAAGAATGTCATTGCAGAAGTGTTTGCTTAGCACTATATAATGTTATTACAAAAATTTTCTCTGTGAGGCTAAAATCTTCCGTAACTTTTACAATACAATAAATAATATTCTCACCAGTGTGTGCTACATCAATTAATTTGAATCCTATAATTCTTTTCTCTAGTTGCCAGTCATTGTTTACATAATAAGCAACTACACTAAGTTAATCTTCTTTAGCCCTACCACTCTATATATCTGATGTCAAAGATAAAGAAAAAATACAGCTATTAAAGAGCTCTTTTAGCTTACTACGATAATTATTATAGTATTTAACAGATCTAAAGTTGTTATTTGTCTACAAACTGCAGGAAACCTAGAATTATGAGTGGTCCTAATATAGTTTTCATATGATGGTAACTCACCACAGTTTTAAAGTAGATCTTAGGAAGCGATTAAATGACAAAGAGATTCAAGTGCTACCTTGAGATTGTAGTCCCAGTTACGTATCGTACTTGAAGATTTTACAGTTAATTTATGCATACAGTATTTATAAATAGTATGCCAACTTTGAACGCCATCTAATGTCTCGAAAATCTACTCGAAATCTTCCCAGACTCCTGATATATTGCATCTTGATATTTTTGCCCCGGTGCTTGCCGACGCAATAGCACCTGTAGAGCCTGAGGATAGTCTAGGTACTGCAGCTTCTTGAGTTTGATAGGATGCAAGCAGCTCCTCGAGTGAAATCCCGAAATCAGAAGCTAGGAAGGACGCAAAATCTTGGTGCTTCATGAAGAAAACTGTGAGATCATGTGATGAAAAATTGGTTGAATGGTGAAATTGGCATTGTAAAGTGACTTTGGTTATAGCATGTGTGGTGCTTGTGCATGTGCTATGGTGATATGATAATTATGCTGGTGATAGCATAATGGACTTTGCTTGATGCAATGCACTCATGTGAGTGGTTGCATGGACTGTTTTTGAGGCAAGTCGTGGACTTGTGCTCAAATGATCGTTTGATTATGATGGGGATAGCATAATGGTTTTGCTTAATGCAATGCACTCGTGTGAGTGGTTGCATGGATTAATCTTGAGTCAAGTCGTGGACTTGTGCTCGGACACGTTGTTTGTTACTTCATGTGCAGGTGTTGCTCGAGGGCGAACGTGGTCGATGACGGGACCGGAACTAGGTTCATGGAGGAACTAAGGTTCGAGACTAGGTTCAGAGAGGAATCGAGGTCTTGGTGGTCAAGGATGTCATGCGGGACGCTTGGGCTAGAGAACATGCATGTGAAGGTCGGTTAGTCACGTATGCAAAGCAGGGCCGATCATGCGTGCAAGGTTTTGGTTTTGGCCATGTTGGGCCAAGTTGAGATAGATACTGAACTCTTTCCATGTTGGAAGTGGAGTTGTATTCAATCTCTCTGTTCTTGCATGCGCAAGAGTTGTTTTTGGTCATGTTGGGCGATTGAGATGAATATGAACTCTTTCCATGTTGGAAGTGGAGTTGTATTCAATCTCTCTGTTTTGCTCAGATAAATAGGTGGAGGTGTCCCTGCTTATCAACGAGCCAAGAATTAGGGTTTGTACTCTTGTGTTGGAGTACTTTAGACAATGAAATAAAAATCAATCTTCCAAAAAGTTATTTCGTGGTCAGCATTGTGAGAGAAGTTTTTCGGTTCTAGGGTTTAGATCTTGATCAAGCATACATGCCAAGAAAAGCTTCAAGACCAAAGATGGTTGTAGCATCGTGAGAAGTTTAGTCCGCGTAAGTAATTTTGTTTTGGTCCTTCGCTGCATCTCAAGATTGGTCCGTCATAGCTTTTGAAATCAATTTCCGTCATCATCGATTCAGTGATCTTGCAAAGGTAATATCTTTTAATCTGTAGATCCGATCGAGTTGATTTTTATTGGGTTTGATTCATAATCCAATCTAGTTTCTACAGTTAAAATTTCATATCAATCTAACGGTTGGATCTTCAATAATTTTGTTTTTAAATTTTGTCCGTCACTAGCCTGAATTGGGTCCGTCATATTAGATCGGGATTTGTTTCAGCTGTCTTGCGATAGTCATAACTTTAGATCCATAGGTTCGATTGAGTTGATTCTTTTTGAGTTAGCTTCGGAATCAAGTCTAGTTTCTACAGTTAAAATTTCACATCATTCCAACGGTTGGATCTTCAGAAATTATTATTTTAGTGAATATGTGTTAGGCTGTTTTCATTTTGTCCGTCATACACATATCAGAGGCGAAATTTTATCCGTCATACACATGCAATTCTTGTCCGAAGTGAAGTTTAGTCCGTCATACACGTGCAACTCTCTGTCCGAGGTGAAGTTTGGTCCGGCATACATGTGCAAATTTGGTCTGATGCAATAAGGTTCTTGTTGAATACAAATTAAGCAATCTGAGTTTGTTTGGGGTGTTTCAAAAGGAAAAAATTTGATTTTAGCTTCCGCGCAATCATTCACCCCCTCCGATTGTTAGATCAATATATTTCGATCCTACAAGTGGTATCAGAGCAAGGTTTTTCTAATTAATCTTAACTGGTGATTAGAAACCGTAGCGATGGATAGGTATTCGACAAAACCTTGTGTTTTCGATGGTGTTGATTTTCAGTTTTGGAAAGCAAAGATGGAGGCATATATTCAAGCTCAGGGTTTTGCAATTTGGGAAAAGGTCTACAAGCCATACAATGTTCCTGAGAATGATGCAGTCAATGACACCAATCGAGCACATGTTGAAGCAAACAGCAAAGTAAGGAATTTGATCATCCAAGGACTAGGAAGAAGTGATTTTGATCGAGTGATTCATCTCAAGTCTGCATATGAGGTATGGAAATCTCTTTGTGATTATCATGAAGGTTCTAACACTGTCAAAGAGGTTAGGCAAGATATTTATAAGAAAGAATACATGCGATTTGAGATGAAGCCTGGTGAGTCTCTAGATGATTTCTTTGCACGGTTCAATAAAATTCTTAGCAATTTGCGTGCTGTTGGAGTTTTCTTTGATGAGGCTACAAATGCTAGACAATTACTTGGTGCATTAGACATGTCTATTTGGGAAATGAAAGTCACATCTATTAGAGAATCTACTGTCATGAGTTCACTCACTTTAGATGTACTGTTTTCTAAATTAAAAACTCATGAGTTGGATGTTCTTGCTAGGAAGACAGATCATAAATCAATTGCACTGACTTCACAATCTAGCATGAACAATACTTCTTCAAGCTTTGCTTTGTCCTCTTTGTTTTCACTAACTGATGAGCAGATCGAAGAGGTTCCTGAAGAAGATTTGGCACTACTCTCTTCTCGGTTTAATAAAGCTTTGCAGAATGTGAGAATGAGAAAGAGAGTTGGTGGTGGTCCTCCAAGATGTTATGAGTGTGGTGACCTCAATCACATTAGATCAAATTGTCCTAAGCTTGCAGGTAAAGCATCAAGGGAGGAGAAGGACAATGACAGAAGAAAAGAAAAGAAGTCTTCACCAAGTGATAGAAAGAAAAAGAGCTTCATCAACAAAAAGGTTGTTCATCGGGTTCTTTCTGCTCTTGAACAAGTGAACTTAAGTGATGTGGATTCAGAGAGCAGTGAGGATGACACAATGGTTCCAAGCAAGCATGATTTGACAGGATTGTGTCTCATGGCTAGAAGTGATGGAAGCTTCACCGAGGAAGATCATGACAGCGACTTCAATGAGGTAGAACCTTCTTATGATGATTTAACTATTGCTGTTGCTCGTCTTGGAAAATTGCTTGACAAACGCGACAAGAAGATTAAGAAACATGATGTTCTTGTGGAATCTTTGCATGCTGAAATTGCTAGACTTAAATCTTTAATTCCTGATGATGATGCTTGCAAATCATGTGACTTAATATACAGTGAGCTTACTGTGCTTAGGAGAGAACATGTTTCTTTATTAGAGCAAGTTAATGCTGAAAAGAAAGAAAATGAGAAACATGTGAAAAATGCTAGCTGTTCAACTGTTGATTTGCATGATACAACTCATTGTTCTAAATGTGCTATACTGGAATTGAAGTTGCATGATGCAAATGCTAGGGTTTCTCAAATGACAGATGCTATGCTCACTCATGAAGTTCTCTCATGCTCAACTTGTCGAAATGTAAAGGAAAAGTGGACGTTCTATGTAATAACTGCTTAACTCTTTCTCAAAAGGTTGATTACTTGGAAAAATCTTTAGAACGGTTCACTACTGGAAAGAAAAACCTAAACATGATTTTGGATCAATCAAAAGTCAGTACTCATCACAAAGGTTTAGGTTTTGATTCTTATGCTCATTATAAGTCACATGCTCCTACTGTTATTAAGACACTTGAAAGAGGAAAACTTGAAATTGCAAATGAGCCTAAGAAAACAGTTTTCAAGTCTGCTGGTGTGTTATCTTCTACTATAATGAATGCAAATGTTACTTCTGTTACTAAAGCTAAACATCATGTTAAGTATACTTGCACTCATTGTGGTAGAGATGGACACTTAGTAGACTTTTGCTTTAGACTAGCCAAACAGCAAAAGAAAGAGAAGACTAAGGCTAGGTCTAATTTCAGGAAGGCACATTTCACTCCTCATTTTGTGCCTGGGGTGATTCAAACACTTTCTGTTGCAAGAAACACGGGAAAGAGCAATTCTGATTTTGTGAACAAATGTACTCGTGTTATGCCTACTCATCGTGTGTCTCAGTACTGGATTCCTAAATGCTTTATTTCTAATCCCAATACTGAGGCCTCGACATTTTCTGATTTTATGTAGGCTTCTCGTGCGAGGAAGGAGAACATTTGGCTAGTTGATTCCGGATGCTCACGCCATATGTTCGGTGACAAAAATTGGTTCTCCTCCTCACTCGTGCATCTCGAAATGAAAGTGTTACTTTTGGAGATGCATCTTCTACTCTGTTGTGGCAAAAGGTACAAGAAAGGTAAATGACAAGTTTATGTTCAAGGATGTGGCCTTAGTTGAAAATCAAATACAACTTGTTGTCTGCTTTTCGAAATGATTGATGAGGATCTTGAAGTATGCTTTAAGAAAAGTGAATGCAAAGTTTTAGATGCTTCAGGAGACCTTGTGCTCAGGATTTCACGGTTTGGGAGAGTTTTTAAAGCTGATTTTGATGTGTCACTTTCTTCTAAGCATAGGTGTCTAGTTGCCAATGTTTCTAAAGATTTATTCTTTTGGCATCGTAGACTTGGTCATGTTGGTTTTGATCATCTAACTCGCGTTAGTGGTTTAGATCTCATTCGTGGCTTGCCTAAGCTTAATGGTGATAGCGATTTAGTATGCTCTTCTTGTAGACATGGTAAGATGACTGCAGGTTCACATCCACCTCTTACCATGGTGATGACAAATGCTCCAGGACAGCTACTACATCTTGACACAGTTGGACCTTCTCGAGTTCAATCTTTTGGAGGCAAATGGTATGTATTGGCCATTGTTGATGATTATTCTAGATACTCTTGGGTTTATTTTATGGTATCTAAAGATGAGACTTTTAGTCATTTTAGAAGTCTTGTTACTAGATTATCTGTTGATCACCCAGGAGCACTTAGAGCTATTAGAAGTGATAATTGAACTGAATTCAAGAATTCTTCTTTTGATCACTTTTGTATTGAAAAAGGAATTGATCATCAATATTCTTCACCTAGAGTGCCTCAACAAAATGGTGTAGTTGAAAGAAAGAATGTAACCTTGGTAGAGATGGCTAGGACTATGCTTGATGAACATCACACTCCTAGAAAGTTTTGGGCTGAAGCAATTTCAACTGCATGCTATGTTTCTAATAGAGTGTTTTTGAGATCGAAGCTTGGTAAGACCCCTTATGAGCTTCGCTTTTGGTCATAGGCCTAATGTATCTCATCTCGTAGTTTTTGGATGCAAATGTTTTGTCTTGAAATCTGGAAATCTTGATAAATTTGAAGCTAGATCAACAGATGGCATCTTTCTTGGATATCCTGCTCATACACGTGGTTATCGTGCACTTATTTTGGAGACTAACAAAATTATAGAAACCTGTGAAATCACTTTCGATGAGGCTAGTCCAGGCACTAGTCCAATTGATGCAGGAACAGGTGCATATGTTCAGGGGGAGAGTATTTTTGTTGATGATGATGATGTTGTTGAGGATGAAGTGTTGATTCCTATTGCACAACCAGCTTTACCTTTTTCGGCACCTACCACTACATCACCTACAACTGAGCATCCTCAAGCAATAACATCTTCTGTACATGCTGAAAACGAAGAAGAAGGAGAAGTTTCTAGAGTTGCAGCTCCTTTGCACATTCAAAAGAAACATCCACCTGAACAGATGATTGGAGATTTGAATGAGAGAGTCACCCGATCCAGGTTTATTGCTTCTGATTCTCATGCTCACTCTGCTTTTGTTGCTTCTTTTGAACCCAAAGATATATCTCATACATTAACCGATTTAATCTTGGATCAATGCCATGCATGAGGAATTAGAGAATTTTGAGCGTAACAAAGTTTGGAAGCTTGTTCCACCTCCTCCTGATTTTAATATAATTGGAACTAGATGGGTTTTCAAAAATAAACAAAGTGAGGATGGTGTTGTTGTCGAAATAAAGCTAGATTGGTTGCTCAAGGATTTACTCAAATTGAAGGTTTAGATTTTGATGAAACCTTTGCTCTGTTGCTAGAATCGAAGCCATTAGAATTCTTTTAGCATTTGCTGCATCTAAAGGTTTTAGATTGTATCAAATGGATGTGAAAAGTGCTTTTCTAAATGGCTATATTAATGAAGAAGTATATGTTAAGCAACCTCCGGTTTCAAAATCCCAAATTTCCGATCATGTGTTCAAATTGTCCAAAGCCTTGTATGGATTAAAACAAGCCCTAGAGCATAGTATGATAAGCTAAAACCTTTTTACTTGAAAAGGGGTTTACAATGGGAAAGGTTGACAAAACTCTCTTTTACTCAAGCAAGGCAATGATCAACTATTCGTCCAGATTTATGTTGATGATATTATTTTTGGTGGTTCCTCTCATGTTTTAGTGTCTAAGTTTTCAGAAACCATGAGAAAGGAATTTGAGATGAGCATGATGGGTGAGTTAACTTACTTTTTGGGACTGCAAGTCAAACAAACGAAGGAAGGTACTTTTGTTCATCAAAGTAAGTACACAAAAGATTTGCTTCATCGCTTTGGGATGGAAAACTGCAAGCCGATCATGACACCCATGGGAGGCACTTGCACACTTGATCCGGATAAAGATGGTGAGATTGTTGATCAAAAGGAGTATAGAAGCATGATAGGCTCTCTGTTATATCTCACTGCATCAAGACCGGATATTCAATTTGCTGTGTGCTCGTTTTCAAGCTTCTCCACGTGTTTCACATCAACAAGCTGTCAAGCGGATCTTCAGGTATCTCCATGGTACTCAAGATTTTGGTATATGGCTTTCTGCTTCCTCATGCATTAGTTTAAGAGCATTCTCTGATGCTGATTTTGGAGGTTGTAGAATTGATAGAAAAGCACATCGGCTCATGTCTTTTCTTGGGTAATTCACTTATTGCATGGTCATCTAGAAAACAATCTTCATTGCACAATCAATCTGAATCAATATGTGGTCTGCTGCTAGTTGTTGTTCTCAAATTCTTTGGATAGTAGCTACACTTAAAGATTATGGGGTTAACTTGGATAGTGTTCCTGTTGTGTGATAACACTAGTGCAATATGCATTGCTAAGAACCCCGTGCAACACTCTAGAACAAAACACATTGAAATCGATTTCACTTTCTTAGAGATCATGTAGAAAAGGGAAATATTGTGCTTCATCATGTGGATAATTGAACATCAATTGGCGACATTTTCACAAAACCTTTATCTTCTTCTCGCTTTTGCTTTTATTCGGGAGAACTTGGGTTAGTTCATCCAATGGGATACTTTTGAGGGGAGTTTTGTAATTTTTTTGTAACATATTTTTTTATTTTTGTGTTTCTTAAATGAAAAAAAAAGCAATAAAAGTCTTTGTATTTCACACACATATGTCATTTGAAGCATTTTATGTATCTTCACATATATGGTGTAGTTTATGTCATGACTTTTTAAATGGAATGACAACTTGAATTAAATGTCATGGTTGAACTTTCTTGGCTATCTTGATCCTGCTCAAAAATGCTAAATATGAAAGTTAAGTGCTCTAAAAGAGTGATTACTGATAAATGCAAGAACAAGGTTATGTCTCGTCGCACTTCCTCTTTACTTAGACCTTATCATTGCACTTTGGTATGAACTTAGAAGAGGTTGTGTATGACCGAAACCATGAAACCTTAAGCTTGTGATTGCTTGGCATGGTTGAAAAGTAAGGTTGATGGTGCATGTAATTCCTTGCAATTGTTATTGTTGCAATCAAAGTAATGAATCAGTTTTTCAAAGCACAAATAAAGTGCACAAAAATTCAATGTTTTCAGGTTTTAAGATTGTAGAGAAAGGGAGATCATGCCATGCAAAAATTGTTAATAATACTTGATGTCTAGTTATGCTTACTCTACATTGTTTATGTGTAGATTTGAGGGTGCAAGTACTGTTGATAGCATGACTTGGTGATCAAGTTGTTACATTTGTGCATGATTCATAATGCTCAGTACATAATAAAAAAAGAAAACAACAAACATAAAGGGGGATAAGTTTCTCTTTTGCTCTTCTTTTTGCTTTCTTGATGAATCCATTGTCAAAGGGGGAGAAGTTTGGAATCAAAGGGAGAGAATTTTGGTCACACATTGCACATTCACACACACATTTTTTTTCTGTTAGGGGGAGATTTTTGTTCTTAAATAGGGGGAGATTTTTGTTCTTCTTTGTAGGGGGAGATTTCTTTTTCTGTCTTCTCTTTCTGTCTTTTGGTTACTTTACTTCTTTTAAAAATGGTGTTGCTATTGTAAGGTGAATGCCAATGTTCGTTTCCAAATGGTGTTGCCAATGTTTTCATCAAGGGGGAGATTGTGAGATCATATGATGAAAAATTGGTTGAATGGTGAAATTGGCATTGTAAAGTGACTTTGGTTATAGCATGTGTGGTGCTTGTGCATGTGCTATGGTGATATGATAATTATGCTGGTGATAGCATAATGGACTTTGCTTGATGCAATGCACTCATGTGAGTGGTTGCATGGATTGTTTTTGAGGCAAGTCATGGACTTGTGCTCAAATGATCGTTTGATTATGCTGGGGATAGCATAATGGTTTTGCTTAATGCAATGCACTTGTGTGAGTGGTTGCATGGATTAATCTTGAGTCAAGTCGTGGACTTGTGCTCGGACACGTTGTTTGTTACTTCATGTGCGTGTGTTGCTCGAGGGCTTAACGTGGTCGATGACGGACCGAACTAGGTTCATGGAGGAACCGAGGTTCGAGACTAGGTTCGTGGAGGAATCGAGGTCTTGGTGGTCAAGGATGTCATGCGGACGTTTGGGCTAGAGAACATGCATGTGAAGGTCGGTTAGTCACGTATGTGCAAAGCAGGGCTGATCATGCGTGCAAGGTTTTGGTTTTGGCCATGTTGGGCCAAGTTGAGATAGATACTGAACTCTTTCCATGTTGGAAGTGGAGTTGTATTCAATCTCTCTGTTCTTGCATGCGTGCAAGAGTTGTTTTTGGTCATGTTGGGCCGATTGAGATGAATATGAACTCTTTCCATGTTGGAAGTGGAGTTGTATTCAATCTCTCTGTTCGTTTTCTGCTCAGATAAATAGGTGGAGGTGTCCCTATTTATCAGCGAGCCAGTAATTAGGGTTTGTACTCTTGTGTTGGAGTACTTTAGACAATGAAATAAAAATCAATCTTCCAAAAAGTTATTTCTGGTGGCTGTGCATTGTGAGAGAAGTTTTTCTGGTTCTAGGGTTTAGATCTTGATCAAGCATACATGCCAAGAAAAGCTTCAAGACCAAAGATGGCTGTAGCATCGTGAGAAGTTTAGTCCAGCGTAAGTAATTTTGTTTTGGTCCGTCGCTGCATCTGAAGATTGGTCCGTCATAGCTTTTGAAATCAATTTCCGTCATCATCTGATTCAGTGATCTTGCGAAGGTAATATCTTTTAATCTGTAGATCCGATCGAGTTGATTTTTGTTGTGTTTGATTCATAATCCAATCTAGTTTCTACAGTTAAAATTTCATATCAATCTAACGGTTGGATCTTCTGTAATTTTGTTTTTAAATTTTGTCCATCACTAGCCTGAATTGGGTCCGTCATATTAGATCGGGATTTGTTTTAGCTGTCTTGCGATGGTCATAACTTTAGATCCATAGGTTCGATTGAGTTGATTCTTTTTAGGTTAGCTTCAAAATCAAGTCTAGTTTCTACAGTTAAAATTTCACATCATTCCAACGGTTGGATCTTCGGAAATTATTGTTTTAGTGAATATGTGTTAGGCTGTTTTCATTTTGTCCGTCATACACATATCAGAGGCGAAATTTTGTCCGTCATACACATGCAATTCTTGTCCGAAGTGAAGTTTAGTCCGTCATACACGTGCAACTCTCTGTCCGAGGCGAAGTTTGGTCCGGCATACATGTGCAAATTTGGTCTGATGCAATAAGGTTCTTGTTGAATACAAATTAAGCAATCTGAGTTTGTTTGGGGTGTTTCAAAAGGCAAAAATTTGATTTTAGCTTCCGTGCAATCATTCACCCCCCCTCTGATTGCTAGATCAGTATATTTCGATCCTACAAAAACTGCAAGAAATAATTATGTATTATTAATTTCATATCATAGAAAATAATAAGAACACTAAAATATTAAAACACCATTCTTACCTTGATTTATTGACGGAAGCCAAATGCCGAATTTCATTTTTGGCAAAATTATTTTGAATTTTACCAAATTAGCACCAAGAGCAAGTGAATTTTCACAAGAAAATGTAAAGAAGAGATTTGCAACTTTGCTAGTGGAGAAATGAGGGGTGCTGCTACCCTATTTATAGGAAAAAATTTGGGATTTTTCAATTTTTTTTTTGGATTGTTTTAGCCTCTAACAGCTATAAAACGGTTAGAAATTCAAAAATTAGAAAAAAAAAGTCAAAACGTGCCTAATCAGGTTGTACCGTGCCAGCCCACTGCATAAGGTGTCAACCTAAGTACAATCCATACTATTGAACCGTGCTGGTACGACTAGTTTACGGTTAGACTGTGCCTTAGATCGGCCCATTAGATGGCCCATTTTGCCACCTCTAGGAAACTAGCCACATCGCACGCCCTCCCTCCCCACTAGAGATGGCCACCTGGGCCATGCCTAACGGCCCAGCCTGAGACACGTCACTGTTGGCACAGCCCAGGTATGGCCCGGCCCACCCGTAAAAGAGTCGTGCCGGCATGGGCCGTAAGCCTGTGCTGTGTTTGGGCTGGCACCCTGGCATGGTGGGTCGGCACGACACGGCACGGCATGGCCTGTGGGGCAGCATAGCTCAATTAGCCCAGCATAACTCGTTTGGCCCGTGTCGGCGGTTTTCGCCAGCCAGCTATTATGCCTCGACGGAGTTCGAGGTTCGATAGAGGGGATCTTCACGGACGGACACCTACGAGCTCTCTCGGGGGATCTACGCAGACAAGGGTTCAAGGACACGTAGATATGCCTAGGTTCGGGCCCCCGATGTGTGTAACAGCCCTACGTCCTGCTTCTGCTCTTGTTAATATGTTTTGGGGGGATTACAAGCGCACAACTTACACTCTAGGTTCCTCTTGAACTCTCCCAGCGCTCTTATTCTCAAGCTCTCTCTTAGCTTTCTTCGGCTCTAAGTCCTCTGGTTCGTCTCTGTTCTCCTCTTCTCTTCTTCATCTCCTCCCATCTCCAATGCACCGAACCCCCCTATATAGGCCGGGCTGGCTCGGGCATGTGAGAAGGATGACATCACAATGATTACACTTCATTTATTACATCAGTCACTGTAGCCCCATCCTCTGGCCTCATTCTTTGCACCATCGTCCAACTCTGCTCGATCCGCCCGGGAAGTGACTTGTATGGGACGAGTTAGGTGCAGGACGAAAGAGAGATAAGCTATCGTGCCGTCAACAGAGCCACGCACATTCAATGGTTCTGACACAGGGTGTCGGGGGAGAGACTTTCGAGGCGGAGCTCCCTATTCCGCCGACGTACGTCTTCACGCCCGACCGGCAGCGTTCCCCCGTGTACCTTCGGGCTCCATCGACTAACCACGAGCCCACCACTGGTGTCAAGGCCCTTTCGCCGTCCACACCGCCGCTAGGTCATCGTGGCTTTGCACCGTGGCCCCTTCTGACAGTGGCGGAGAGGGTACCCTGGCGTAAAGTATGCCGACAGTAGCCCCCGGGCCCATCCTAGAGCGCGTGCCAGTCCTCTCAGACCTCTTTAACGCTGACGTGCTCCCGGACGGCTCCACCACTTCTGCGCATGCAACCACTCTAGCCCTCTCCGCTTCCGCCGCATTCTCTTGGGACCTGAAGCGTCGCGCACTTTCACCTTTTCGAGAACCGCCAGCATGAGAAACCTATTAATACGCGCCCAGAGCCAGCAGTTCATACTCTTTTTCGACTCCTTCGTCTTCTTTCCTTGCCGCTTCAACTTCCTTGTCCTTAAACCTTGCTTTGTCCCAACGGCGCAGCCTTTTCCTTCTTCAACCGTTGACGGGGAGAGGGCAACGAGGCTCTCCTGGATCGCCACTGAGGGTTCCCTTCGCCTACGCCGTGGAACCTCCATGCCGCGGTGCGAAGTCGGGGAGATCGTCGTCTTCTCCTGGGCACTGTTGGTGGGCCTGGTCCCGCCTTTCTCCGAATTCTTCCTTACCGTCCTCCACTTCTATGAAATCCACCATCTTCACCTCACCCCCAACGCCGTTCTCATCCTCTCCACCTTTGCTTACCTCTACGAGATGTTCGTGGGGGTAATGCCCAATCTCCCTCTTTTCTGCTTCTTCTATACTCTCCGTGGCTCCACGGACAGTGGGGTCATGGGGCACTGCCATTTTCGTCTTTGCGACAGATCAGCCTCCCGCTACATCCCCTTCCAGACAAAGACCAACTGGAAGGCTTGGTGGAACGACTGGCTATATGCTGGTGACGACAGTGGCCTCGACGCCCTGGGGATGCCCTCCGCACTGGTGGAGGCCAATGAGAACTGGGGCTCGTCCGTCGATGAGACGGTGGAGCTCCAAACAATGGTGGCCCGTGACGATCGGCCAGGACTCGGCCGACCGGAACCTTTGTGGTCCAGACTTCGTGACCCGGAGGATCACCCCTGCGCCAACAAGGCTCGACTTAGCATGGCGATTCTGGTGACGCATTTACATAACCCGTACCTACCTGGGCCGTAAGTTTATGTTGTTCTCTTCTTTTGACTTCTCGTGGTCGCCATTACTCAGTAACCCTTTCTCTTTCTTCAGGCGCAGGGAATTTGGATGCCCTTTCTATCGTCAAGTGGCTGGGCAGGCTGGTCCCGCCAACGCCAGGCGGTTCAGATTTCCCGACCGAAGCCCAACCATTATGCGACCTGAAGTTCGCGGAGTGTCTCTGGATCGTCAAGTCGCTCCCGGCGATGGACTCCACCGGCCCCGCGACGCTGCCGCCTCGCGGCCCCCTGACGATCAGGGACCTCGCCCCGGTGGACGACCGGAGCGCAGGCAAGCAGCTGTCCTCCTCGGACGCCTCAGGTGCAGACCCAAAGAGGCTCCGCACCGATGATCGGACGGCCACCCCCTCCAATTCTATTGTGTCTTTGGACACGACTGGAACGGGGTCTTCATCCGCTGCAGCGACGTCTTCCGCTTCCCGCCAAATACCGACTTCATCCGCGACTGCTCAGGCCCGACTTCATCCGCACTGCTCCACCAAAGACCGAGAGCCCTCTCCACTACCCCACAGGGAGGGCTTAATCGCCAGCATCCTCCTTCGCTTCCCTGCTTCCAGACGGCTCAAAGAAGGTGCCGCAAAGCCGGGCACCCATCGAGGCAGCAGGAGATACTGCCCGTAAGCCATCCGGCGCCCCGAAAGTGGTTCATGGAGACGTCGCCGACACCGGCACTGCCGCCAACCCTACATCGAGCACCCTCGCCACCTCCACCTCTCGACTGGCAGCACTGCTCGCTGAATTTGGCGGCGTGCATGCTTCCACGGGCGCCCTCCTTACGGCGGCCACCCAACAAGAGGTGCAGTTGACCTAGCAAATGGGGCGGCTGCGCGAGGAGCTGACGCAAGAGAGGGAGAGAGGGGCGGCCCTGCTCGCCCAGGAGAAGGTCAGCGCGGTGGCCCTGCTCGCCCGGACGGAGGAGGCCAAAGCGGGAAGGAAGCGAGTTGAGGATGAACTGCACCACTCATTGCACAACCTCACCGTCATGCTTCGCCCTGCGTACAACCTGCATGGTTAGGAGCCTGCGGCCCCTGGGGGTGGAGTTGATGACGGTGGAGGATCCGACCCTCGACGCGGCGATGGCAGAGGAGGAGGCGGGGGACGATGCCGGTCACATCCAAGTCGCTGATGACGAATGATGGCCCGGGCGGCCCTTCTTGTTTTCTTTGTTCCTTCCTTTCTTTTTTCAGTAACCATGTATATACACTTCTTAGCAAACTTAATGAAATTGTTATCCTTCGCGTTTACCTGAGCGTCTGTTTGCACGTATGTTTGCCCGCGTTTGCTTGCCCAAGTCACCGGGCGACCAGCCCCCTGACCTTGCCATGACGTGGTTCTGGGGGTTTAGATTAGGTCGATGCTCCGGCATTCCCTCTGCACTTGCACGCAACCGCTACAAACACGGGCAGAAGTTACGTAAGGTACGCAAGAAATAGACCAAAAGATCATAAGTCCCCGCGCGCGTGGTTGTCACTATCTTATTGTCTTTCGGATCTTAAACCCTTGCGATCTCTCGGAACCTAACCACGGCGTTGCGTGGCAAGGCAGCAGATTCCCAGGGGTGGTTTTGGGCCAGTGGTGCTCGCGGTGACAACCCGGGGTGTGCTAGCCGCATGGAACACCGTGCCGAACTCGACCCCCTGGTCGCCCACTCCTGCTCGACGCAAATGCTGGGTGTTACCGCTTATCGACAAGGAGCCGTCAGGCTACTGGTACCCATGACAACCACGTGAAATGTGACCCATCAGGGCCAAATGGGAAAGACAAGGAAGGTTGACAGAGAGCCCATGAGGCAAACAACTTAACTTATTACTGGTCGTTGCCGATCAGCTAATGGAGGAGAAGTCCATTTCCTGGCTGATCGAAGTGAACCGTCGAGCACTTACAGTTCTCAAGGGTAGAATTTCCACAACATCTCCAAGTTCTGGGAGTTCGCCAGCTCTTGGCCGTCCTTAGTGGCCAACCGGACCACCCCAGGTCGAGAGACTGAAACCACCTTGAAGGGGCCCTCCACAGGGGAGACAACTTGTTGCGACCGTCCTGCGTCTAAATTCTATGCAAGACGAGGTCGCCCACTGCTAGTGCTCTCTTATGGACCCGAGTGGCGTGGTACCGACTAAGGCTCTGCTGATACCAAGCAGCATGCAGAGCTGCTCGATCGCGCACCTCCTCTAGAAGGTTTACTTCTTCTCGGCGCTGATCTTCCTGACCCTCCTCGCTAAACGTCGAAAAGCGCGGGGAGCCTAAAGACAACTCGGACGGAAGAACAGCTTCAGCCCCGTAGACCAGGAAGAAAGGTGTTTCTCCGATCACCCGGCTGGGTGTGGTTCGAAGTGACCACAGCACCGTTGAAAGTTCGTCTGTCCACCGTGGTCCCCGCTTGTGGAGCCGGTCAAACGCTCTGGTCTTGAGGTCCCTCAACACCAGCGCGTTGGCACGCTCTGCCTGTCCATTGCTCCTGGGGTGGGCCACCGAGGCGAAACACACCTTGGTGCCCATCTCTTCGCAGAACTCCAGGAATGCCATGCTGGTGAACTGAGTGCCGTTGTTGGTGATGATGCGGTTGGCGATTCCGAAGCGGGTGAAGATCCCGCGCATGAACTTGATGGCAGTGGAGGCCGTGATGGCGCGCACCGCCTCGGCTTCGACCCATTTGGTGAATTTGTCGATGGCGATTTACCGATGGGTGAAGTTTCAGGTTCCGCGAACGGGCTCAGATATCCACCCTAAACCGCGAACGCCAAGAGAGCGGATGGTTTGCGCGCTTGGGCTGGTCGATGGATCTCGCTCGGCGAGAATTGGCACGCCAGATCTTCTCACCAAACCGAAAGCATCCCGGAGGGCGAGGGCCAATAGAATCCTTGGCGGAACACTTTTTCGACCAGCGTCCGATAGGACATATGGCTCCTGCACTTGCCTCCAAGGATATCAGAGAGCAGGTTGCTCCCCTCTTCCCGAGTGATGTACTTTAGAAGAATTTCGTTTCTACTCTAGTGATATAGGTCCCCACCTACCAGAGTATAGCACTTGGCCTTACGTGCAATTTTCTCGGCTGACGCATCATCGTCGGGGATCACTTGGTCCTGTAGGAAGGCTAGGATCAGATCCATCCATTGACCTTCCCGGCCAAGTGTAGCGATCACGTGGTGATCGCCTGGGTACTCCGCTTGGCCAGGCTTTTCCCCGGGTGCCGCACTGGTGGCACCGCCGTCTTCCCTCCCGGAATCAAGGGCTAAGGCAGGCGCGCTGCCTTCCCTCCCTAAACTGGAGGCCGCGACAGCCGCATTGCCTTCCCTACCTGAGTCGGAGGCTGAGATAGCCGCACCATCATCCCTACCATGAACTGGGGCAGCGACGGACGGTCGCGTAAGTCTTTCTTCAAAGACCCCGACCGGAATAGAGGCTCTTAATGACGCGAGCTGTGAAAGCTCATTCGCCATGTGGTTGTCACGCCGGGCAGTGGCGGAGCCAGCACAAATGAATAGCCTGGGCACAATTACATACTATTTGGTCTGTACAAGCTTGTCCATTTGAAGAGTGGTTAATACTGTCATCGACTGTAATTAATTACTCATTGATTTCAACAATTACTCAAATGTATAGGTGGCTAAATTTGAGAAAGACACAACTAATATCACAATTCACCGCTCTCTTCGCCTTCTAATCTGCAGGGCGCCGAGCAAGCGGATCGTCTTTGCTACCGAGACCGACGACGTGAAGCCCGGGCATGGGCCCGGCCTGGCCGGGCCTTGGCTCCGCCACTGACGCCGGGTGATATGGATATACCCCAGTCATTTGAAGCGGCGCTCCATCTTCCTAACCTCCGCCAGGTATGCGGCCATGGTGGGGTCAGGGCATTGAAATTCCTTTCGCACTTGATTGATGACCAGCAGGGAGTCGCCTTTGACTTGGAGACGCCGGGAGCCTAACGCGGAGGTGGCGCACAGCCCTGCCAGCAAACCTTTGTACTCGGCGGTGTTATTGGTGGCCTTGAAGTCCAGAACAACCTCGTACTGAAGGATGTCACCGGTCGAGGAGACCAGGACAGCCCCAGCCCCCACGCCCTCGAGCTTGAAGGAGCCGTCGAAGAATAAAGTTCAGGGAGAAGGCGCGGGTATCCCTTCAGCTTCAGGAGTGGTGGGAGTCCACTCGGCGACAAATTCCGCCAGTCTTTGACTCTTGATAGCAGTGCGGGGGGTGAACTTGAGGCAAAACTCTCCCAGCTCTACCAACCACTTGGCGACGCGACCTTCAGCTTCCCGATTGTGGAGGATCTATCGCAGGGGATAGGTAGTGACCACCGTGATCTCCCGTCCTTGGAAGTAGTGTCGTAGTTTCTTGGACACCATTAGGACGGCGTACAACATCTTCTGTGCCTATGGGTATCTGGTCTCCACCTCATGTCGCACCTTGCTTACATAATAGACCGGCTTCTGGACGCCTTCCCTCTCCGCCACTAGTACCGCGCTCACCACTGTAGGGGTTGCCACGATATACAGGAGCAACGGCTTTCTAAGCTTGGGGGCAACCAGCACTGGTGGGGAGGAGAGGTACTTCTTCAGGTCTTCAAACGCTTGTTGGGCCTCCGGGGTCCATTCGAAGTGGTTGGTCTTCTTCAACAGTTTAAATAGGGGTAGACTCCTTTCTCCCAAGCGAGCGATAAACCGCCCGAGAGACGCCAGTCGATTAGCGAGACACTACACTTACTTGAGCCGAGTTGGCGGCTTCATGTGCTCGATAGCCGCTATCTAGTCGGGATTGGCCTCAATGCCCTGGCTGGACACAAGGAACCCTAGCAATTTCCCGGAGGGCACGCTGAACACACACTTCTCAGAGGGCACGCTGAACACACACTTCTCAGGATTGAACTTCAGACAATTCTTCCGAAGGTTGGTGAAGGTTTCTTACAGATCTCCGATCAGTCCCTCGCCCTTCTTAACCTTCACCACCAGGTTGTCGACGTACACCTCGAGGTTCCGCCCTATCTGCGGACAGAAGAAAGTATGCATAACACGCTGATAAGTAGAACCAGCATTTTTTAACCCAAATGCTATTTTGATATAACAATAAATGCCCATCGGAGTTACAAAAATGATTTTTTCTTCATCCTCCGCAGCCATGCTAATCTAGTGGTACCCGGAGTACGCATCCAAAAAGCACAGCACCTCGCACCTCGCCGTAGAGTCAACGATGAGATCAACGTGCGGCAAAGGGTACGTATCCTTTGGGCAGACCTTGTTGAGGTCGGTGAAGTCGACGCACATTGGCCACTTCCCGTTGGACTTCTTGACGAGCATAGGGTTGGCAAGCCACTTGGGGTGAGAGGCCTTCCTGATGATGCCTGAGTGTAGCAGCTTCTCTACCTCCTCCCGAATGGCATCTTATCACTTTGGTTTCTGTCTTCGGACCTTTTGTCAGATCGAGCGCAATCCTGGAAGCATTGTCAATCGGTGCTCGATCACCTCCCTAGGGACCCAAGTCATGTCAGACGGTTGCCAGGCAAACACGTCAGAGTTAGACCGGAGGAAGGTGACGAGCGTGCCTTCCTATTTGCGCCAAGGTGGGCGCCCACCTTGACGGTCTTCTCGGGCTCGACCACACTCAGGGAGACCACCTTAACCTCACCGGACGAACCGGGCGAGGCACGGGTCTTCGCCGGAGGGGCTTCCGGGTAGACAGCATCGGCTTGCCTAGCACAGGTGGCGCCGGCCAGGTCCAATGCCTGTTTATGGCAGCGCAAGGCTTCCGGCCTGTCCACCCAGATGACTATGGGGCCACCAGACCCTGGTATCTTCACCACCATGTACGCATAGTGGGTTGTGGCCATGAACTTGGCCAACGCCGGTCGGCCAAGCAGGGCATTGTATGGAAGGTCGAAGTCGGCGACCTCAAAGCCCACCACTTCTGTATGGTAGTTGCTCTCGTCCCCAAAGGTGACGGGGAGGCGCACCTAGCCCAGGGGCACTAAGCCAGCCCCCGAGGCAACCCCATAGAAAGGCAGGGCCTGGCGTAACTCCTGCCGTGATATCTGGAGCGCCCGAAATGCTTTGGAGGACAAGAGGTAGATGGAGCTCCCTCCGTCCACCAGCACCCGCCCAAGCTTCACGTTCCGAATCTTGGGCGAAACCACGATTGGAAGGTGACCCAGGCTGGCAATGCTCTCAGGGTGGTCGCCCCGACTGGAGGTGATTGGCTCCTCCGACCACTTCAGCGGCCTACGCGCCCTTGAGCTCGGTACCGCGGCGCAGACTTCCCTCATCAGCCGCTTGTACCTCGTGTTGGAGGGGTAGGTGGCCGAGCCACCGTGTATATACGCCACCATGTGTTCCGCTCGCTGGAAGGCCAACGGAGCGGGGTCTTCATCCTGGTCGTCGTCACGGGGACGACGCTCCTTGAGGCGTTGCTCCACTATCTTGCTAACAACCTGGTAGCTAGCCAGGTCGTGCGTGTTGGACCGGTGGATCGGGCAGTAGGACTTGCCCTCCTCCTCGTGGCGGTCGTCCTGCCGACCGTGGTGATCATCTCGCCGGTCGCAACGGTGGCGCCACCGCGACCGGGTGTCCCTGTGCTCGCGCTCTGTGGTCAAGAACTGTCCAAGCTCAGCCACCCCGCGCTTCTTCTTCCTGCTCGCAGAGCCGAGACCCTTCGAGGTCCTAGCTCCATCTCCGCCATGACCGCCGGCCAGACCGAGCGCCTTCCTCCAAGCTTTCGTCGCCCGTGCGCACTTGTGCGCCAGGGAGAATAGCTCGGAAGTGGTGGTGATGTTGTGGGTGGCCATCTTCTCCCGCATCTTGTGGTCCCGGACACCCCTTCAGAAGGCGATGACGACCAATTGCTCGGAGATCTTGGGGATCGTATTGCGACAGTAGCTAAACCGTCGAATGAAGTCGCGCAACGACTCCCCTTTCTCCTGCTCGAGGGCATGGAGATCATCCTCCACGCGCCGGCTGTGTGTATGAGCCATGGAAGTTGGTGACGAAGAGATCACACAGTTCCTCCCACAAGTGCACCGACCCTCGTGGCAGGTTCAATAGCCAAGAACGGACAGATCCCGTCAAGGCTGTCGGAAGTAGTTGGCCATGGCCTTTTCAAACCTACCCACAGCTCGCACCACCATCGTGTATATCTACAAGAACTCCTCCGGGTGGGTGGTGCCATCATACTTCTCGATAGACGCTGGGCGAAACCTCTTCGGCCATGCAACGCGGCGCAGCAGACTGGAGAAGGCATGGCACCTGACGCCATAGGGGGAGCTACGCCGTCCACCTGAACCCCAGCCCGGAGACCGTGCTGGGGAGCGCGGATCTCGGCTCCCTAAGGATTCGGAGGAGAGGGCCTCCTCCTTATCCCGAGAGTGGGTATTGTTGGAGGAGTTGTTGCCATCAGGAGTCATCCGCCCATAGCGGCCCTGCCCCTGCACGCGACGGCGCTGCAGTACATTGCGCAAATCATCACCGCGCTGCCGACGATGCTTCTCCAACTGAGCCCTCAAATCCTCATGGCCTCCCCGGTGCCCGGGAGACGCGCGAGGCGATACGTAGGCAGCCGTGCGGCCCCCCGCACCAGTGGGGTCTATGTCCAACAAGCCCTTTCCTTTGCTCCGGCCCTCCTGGCCAAAGCGCTTCCCGCTCGGGTGGCTGGAAGCTTGGGTGCGATCCGCACGCAACCCTGATTGTGGGGCACCGGAGGTACCTGGCCGCTCATGCGCCCCCACACGGTGCTGAGCTGCATCTATCAGGGAAGCAATGTCCCGCAGCCACGGCGTGGCTGGGGTGTCTCTTTCAAGTTCCACCGGGGGTGGTCCAAGAGGAGACGGATGGCATGCAAGTTTTGGGCCGGAGTGGCCTCTTCCATAGCTAGTCGCCACCGAACCGGCAGCTCTGCTACCACCGGGGGGACGACGCCGCCCCACTCCGGGGAGGGCGTGAGACGGTCCCCCGCCCGACAGGAGTGTCGAGGCACGTTGCGGGCGCTGCTAGCCTTCGCCGGTTCTTCTTGCTGAGAACGTGAACCCGCCATCACCAGAAGCGGGATCCTTTCGGATGGATGACCAGGATCCACTGGAGAGGCGAAAGGGTAAGCCAACCGCTACCCCCCTACCTGGCGCGCCACTGTCGGCAGTTTCCACCGGCCAGCTATTATGCCTCGACGGAGTCTGAGGTTCGATAGAGGGGATTTTCACAGACGGACACCTACGAGCTCTTTCGGGGGATCTATGCAGACAAGGGTTCAAGGACACGTCGATATACCCAGGTTCGGGCCTCCGATGTGGGTAACGGCCCTACGTCCTGCTTCTACTCTTGTTAGTGTGTTTTGGGGGATTACAAGCGCACAACTTACACTCCGAGTTCCTCTTGAACTCTCCCAGCACTCTTATTCTCTAGCTCTCTCTTAGCTTTCTTCGGCTCTAAGTCCTCTGGTTCGTCTCTGTTCTCCTCTTCTCTTCTTCGTCTCCTCCCCTCTCCCATGCACCGAACCCCCCTTATATAGGCCGGGCTGGCTCGGACATGTGAGAAGGATGACATCACAATGATTACACTTCATTTATTACATCAGTCGTTGTAGCCCCATCCTTTGGCCTCATTCTTTGCACCATCGTCTAACTCCACCCGGTCCGCCCGGAAAGTGACTTGTATGGGACGGGTTAGGTGCAGGACGATAGAGGGATAAGCTATCGTGCTGTCAACAGAGCCACGCATATTCAATGGTTCTAACACGGGGTGTCGGGGGAGAAGACTTTCGAGGCGGAGCTCCCCCATTCCGCCGATGTACGTCTTCACGCCCGACCGACAGCGTTCCCCCGTGTACCTTCGGGCTCCATCGACTGACCACGTAGCCCAGCCGCCTGGCGTCAGGGCTGCTCGCCGCCCACCTGCTCGCCAGGCCACCAAGCGACGCGGTCGCCCGGCAGCAGGGCCTGATCGCCCACTTGCTCGCTAGGCTACTACACGACGCGCCGCTCGCAGGGCTCGATCACCCACTGCCGCCAGTCATCATGCTTTGCACTGTGGCCCTTCTAACAAAGGATTTGAGAGGGTACCCTGGCGTAAAATACGCTGACAGCCCATTTAATTTGAAAAATGGCCGTTTTATAGCCGTTAGATGCTTAAAAATAAAAAAACAAAAAATTCTAAAAAATCTTTATTTTTTTTCTATAAATAGGTGGCTACCCTCCTCATTTCCACACCAGTAATCTTGTATTCTCTTCTATTTATTCTCTTGTGAAAATTCTTTTGCTCTTGGTGGTAATTTGGCAAAATTCAAATTAGTTTTGCCAAAAATCCGAAATTCGGCTTTCGGCTTCTGTCAAGAAATTAAGGTAATAATTGTGATTTAATTTTTCATTTTGTTAGTATTTTAAATCATATTTTAGTACTAATAGCGTAATTATTTCTTGCAATTTCCTTTATGGAGCACGGCGATTTTCCGTCCTTCCTAGCTTCTGATTTCGGGATTTCACCTAAGGAGCTTATTGCATCTTATGAAGCTCAAGAAACTACAACAATTGTACCATCTTTAGGCTCTATAAGTGCTACTGCGTCGGTAGGTACCAGGGCGAAAAGATCAAGACGCAGTACATCAGGAGTCTAGGAATATTTCGAATAAATTTTTGAGACATCAGACGGTGTTCAAAGTAGGTATGCTATTTGTAAATATTGTAAGTATAAATTAACTACAAAATCTACAAGTGGAACGGGGCACTTGAAGAGGCATGCTGAGAGTTGTAAAAGAAAAATGGGGGTGGCTTTGAGATAGACGCAGCTGCAGTACAACCCCGATGGTACAGTACGTAATTAGGACTCTTTTTGTCGTTTAATCGCTTCTCAAGATCTTCTTTTAAACTTTGGTGAGTCAGTTGCAATTGAAAACTATATCAGGACAGCTTATAATCCTAAGTTTTCTGCAGTTTCTAGATAGACAACAATTAGAGATTTGATTAAATACTATAATAATTATTGTAATAAGCTAAAAGAGCAATTTAGTACTTGTACTTTTTCTATGCCTTTGACATTTGACATATCGAGTGGTAGAGCTAAAGAAGATTATCTTAGTGTAGTTGCTCATTATGTAAACAATGATTGACAACTAGAGAAGAGAATTATAGGATTCAAATTAATTGATGTAGCACATACTGGTGAAAATATTGTTGATTGTATTGTAAAAGATTAAAAGATTTTAGCCTCAATGATAGATTTTTGCAATAACATTAGATAATGCTTTAGCAAATACTTCTGCCATGAACATTCTTACTCCGCTTTTCAATTCGTATGTTGAATCTTTCTTATTACATCAGCGTTGTGCTTGCCATATTATTAATCTTATAGCTAAATTTGTTTTAAAGAGATTAGATCAGTATCTTGAACTTTTTCGCACTGCAATATCTTTCTTAAATAATTCTAATCAATGAGTAGTAGCATATAAAACTTATTGTATTGCAATGGATTGCATCCACGTAAATTTGGTTTGGATATACCTGTTATATGGAACTCTACTTACTTGATGTTTAAATCTCTCAAACCCTATGAGAGCACATTTTCTATTTTTATTAACACGCATTATCATATATAGGATGGTCAACCGCTACTCATAGAGCAATATTTGTATATTGCTAAGGCCCTGTTTGGGAGAGCTCTAGATCCCAGTTTCAGCTCAGATCTGAAACTTATAGGCTAAAATAAAGTGAATTAAGTTTATATTTTTAGTCTAAAATATAAACAAGATGATCTACCTAAACACTCTTAATGTACCCACAGCTCTAGCTCCATAAATTTCTAGAGCTAGAAATACCCTGCTCCACCAGCTCCACAGATTTTGGTGAAGCTGGAGCTGTCCCAAACACCCCCTAAATATTTGCTGTCATTTTTATAGCTTTTTTCCGATTCTACTGTTTCTTTATCTGGAGTTTTTTACGCAACCTCTTCTTTAATTGTACATCATATTTTAGAAATTACTACCTACTTAAGAAGCCACGAAAATGATAATATCTTGTGTGAAATTATTTATACTATAAAAACTAAAATTTTGAAATATTAGACCAAGACCCATTTATTACTCGAGCCAAAACTGATCAGTATCTACACTGCTGCCAATTTAAGGCGTCAGCGAGTTCCACTTATCATGGTTTCTCATGAAATCATGAAACCGACTGCCTCACGGCTCTCGGTAGAAGAAACACCATGGTTTTTCGAGGATTTTCAAATTCAAATTGAAAATTTTTGAAAAATTTAGAAAAATTTATCCAAAAAATTTGTAAAATTAGTATTAATTGATTGATGAGCTCTGGTGTAATTATTTTTTGAAAAAACGAATGTATACACTTTTTTTAAATACATTCAAAATATTCAATATAGAAAAAGCAAAAAAAAAAAAAAATGCGGCCTGTGGGCTGAAAGCCCACAGGCCGAGCTAAACTTGGCTTTTAGCCCACAGGCGGAGGCCCAAATAGACAGGCTGGCCCATGAAATGGAAGAAACAATCACACTAAAGCAATTATTTCCTCTCCTGCTGCACGGGATTCCCAGAGCTCAGAAAACTTTCCCCACTCCAGAACACCTCCGACGAAATCGCCTCCGGCCAGATCCCGCCTCCACGCGCCGGCGAACCGCCGTCCAACACTCATTTCTCGCGCGGTAAGGCCCCAAAACCGCTCGGTTTTCTCGGTTTCTCATGATGCAGTCGGTTTTATCGCCTAACGAATTGTGAAAAACTCTCGGTTTCGATCGGTTTAGAGCGAATTTCGCTCGGTTTTACTGATTTACCGAGGTAGTTGTGTGTCTTGCATCCTTGCTAAATAAAAGACTAGATATATTAATTAGTAGGTTTGGTAGTATAGGTTTTTCGAAGGCATCAAAGTAGCATTGATTATGTTGAGTTCACCATTGAGAATTTGGGATATGCAGTAGAAAAGCATGACAAAAATGCTTGGTTCTGTCATTACTCATACTCCGCATATTTTGACCTGCATATTTTGAATTTGACTACACGTAAACAAGGTCCTTCCACTAATTTCAAACAATTTTTCTTGTACATTTGTTTGCCTATAATAACATGTTATAAATTTATAAATTTGACTACACGTAAACAAGGTCCTTCCACTAATTTCAAACAATTTTTCTTGTACATTTGTTTGCCTATAATAACATGTTATATTTACTAATTTCAAACAATTTTTCTTGTACATTTGTTTGCCTATAATAACAAATGTACAAGAAAAATTGTTTGAAATTAGTGGAAGGACCTTGTTTACGTGTAGTCAAATTCAAAATATGCAGGTCAAAATATGCGGAGTATAAGTAATGAGCTAAGTTTCGACTCCTAGTACGAGAGGCAGAATATATTATATATGTTGGTTTATTCATATTTATTGAGATTTGTTCAGATTGTAGTATATTGATTGCTAAGGTAGATATGCATGGTTGGTCTGTAATTGCAATAAATGGATGAGTGAATCACTTGTATGATGTTAGCAACCATTTTATGATTTCATTTATTTGCCTGTATGTTGTTTTAACAGATGGCAGATGTCGATGTGGTGTGGGAGCATGACGATAAGGCGGGTGCTGGATTTCGATGCAAGTACTGTCTCAAAGAGAAGAAAGGAGGCGGTGCGACCCGATTCAAGCAGCACTTGGCAGGACATGGTACGGGTGTCGTCCATTGTAGTAAAGTTCCAGCGGACATTCGTGAGTACTTTCGGCGTGAGCTGGACAGGACGAAGGATAAGAAGAGGGAAAAGAGGGAAGAGATGATGAGAAAAGAAGAAGCAGCAGCTGGAGATGACCCACCGAGGCATAGTGCATACTCAGCGTACACAGGTGATGCTGATGAGGAGGCCCAACTGCAACATGCCATGGATGCCTCCAGTATGAGGCGAATTTAGAAGCCGGCGGTGAGAGGTACGAGCATGGTGGTGGAAGTGGCTCTAGGGAGCCGGAGATGATCATGCGATCGATGTCGAGTTGTTACGTCGCAGCTCATCGCGTCGAGAAAAACAACCGCGGTGGGAGATTACAACATTAGTTCAGCCGTGCCCGGTACAACCAAGGATTGACACCCATCCGTGGACACGAAGGGAAGACGGGAAGGATGTAGTCCATGGCGGGTGGGCTGATTTTTTCTCTGCTTGGTATCCCAGTATGAAGCGAGATAGTCCGTATTTTGTTAGTGCTATCTGGAAACACAAAAATACTGTAAGTGAGATTTCAAATACTCGCCCAGTTGTACGGAGATTCATAGCTAACATTTATGTTTCATTTGCAGGAGAGGGTA
This sequence comes from Guadua angustifolia, assembly GCA_036346375.1. Lineage (NCBI taxonomy): Eukaryota > Viridiplantae > Streptophyta > Magnoliopsida > Poales > Poaceae > Guadua > Guadua angustifolia. The sequence goes on from CM070500.1 coordinate 41,772,530, forward strand.
TCCCGTCCCCGAGTGGACGAGATATAGATGGAAAATATTTAGATGCCAACGAAGCAGAAATTAAGAAAAACTTTGCAAAATTCATGAAGGAATGCCTACATACGGAGTAACAATCATGTGTGATTCTTGGACAGGGCCAACACGCATGAGTATAATAAACTTCATGATTTATTGTAATGGCACAATGTTCTTCCATAAATCCATCGATGCCACCAGTGTCTCTCAGGATGCCTCATACTTGAAAAAGGTAATTGGTTTTGTTTGTACTCTTCTGAAGTTGAAGTAATGCACTCACAATGTAACCTTCGTACTTTGTTTTATTTGGTCACGCAGGAAATAAATTCTGTAGTCAATGAGGTGGGTCCGAAAAATGTGGTGCAGATTGTTACGGATAATGGTGCGAACTACAAGAAGGCGTGCAAGCTCATCGCACTAAGAAGATCAAGCAACATAGTGTGGTAGCCTTATGTGGCCCACACCATTAATCTGATGCTGAAGGAGATTGGAGAGTTCGCAGATCACACCGCGGCCATCGAGAGTGCAAGGAAAATCTCTTGATGGATATACAACCGTTCCAAGATACATGCTATGATGAAAAAGTATATTGGAGGCGAGTTGGTCAAGTGGAATGCAACTTCGGTTTAGCACTAATTACATGTTCTTGGACGGTTTCCTTCGTGCATGAGGAAAAGTTCATGCAATGGATGGTTCTTGACAATTTCTACACTCTCGCCTTCTTGATACCACCGAGGGGAGGTACGTGTATGGCTGTCTCTCAAGCTTAGAATGGTGGGAGAATCTTCAATCTGTTGTGAAGGCGGTGGAACCGTTGTACGGCTTCTTGCGATTCGCCGATCAGGATAGAGTGCCCACATTGAGCGAGACGATCCTACGGTATACCATAGTGCGGCAGGAGTATGAAAGTTTGTTCCATGGGTCACCATCAATAAGAGACATGTACATGGATGTGGTGGACCGACGAATGGACGACTTAACGCGCGACACTTATATGAATGCTGGTAATATATTCTTTCATGCAACATATTACATTGCAGTTGTACATATATATGCACTGACATGCTTCGTTTCACATCATACAGCTGCCGCCTTAAACCCGCGGACTGCCTACGCTTACGGAACGACCAACACCTTCTTGCCAAATCTTCGGGATGCCTTCGAAGCGCTTGCTGATGATACTGATAGCGCCGCGCAAGCTCTTCATGACGCCGAGATGTTCAGAAGGAAGCTTGGATCGTTCTCAACACCTCTAGCTACGAGGATGGCAGTAGATGGCAAAACATCCCCTGGTACACCTTCTTGCACCGTCTCAAATGTAATGGTAGTCTCGTCAAGATTAAGCTGTTTTGTTCGTTAATTTGCGGACATTGGTGGGATGTGTTCGGATCGGACACACCAACCCTTCAGCGGTATGCCGTACGCCTCGTGTCGCAATGCGGGTCATCTAGCGGTTGTGAACGCAACTGGAGTACATTTGCCTTCATCCACACAAAAGTCCGCAATCGCTTGTCATACAAGAAGCTACATAAGCTGGTGTACGTCAACTACAACCTTCGTCTTCGAATTCAAGCTGCAGAAACTCAAAAGCGTTCAGATGAAGACGATCCATTCCAGCGGCTTATGGAGCTAACATTATCCGATGACACAAACCCGATCCGCCAGTGGATGGAGAAGGGAAGATCGAACGGTGAACCATTACTTGATGAGGAGGATACAGAGAGTGACACTCCTCTTCCATCACAACTTATCACAGATCCGGTTCATCCAACTGAGCTAAGAAAGGACACGGAGCTGCAACCATCTCTCGAATGGGCGAGAAAAAGACAATGGGGACACTCATACGGGGAAGAGGAAACACCAATCAGTTCCGAGAAGGGATACAACAAAAAGAAGAGCTTCCTCCGTAGGTGAAACCCATTATGTAAGGAGTGATGACTCTACTGAGGAGGGGGATCGTTAGAGCCCAACATACCAAGAGTCCGATGATAGCAGCTCCAAGACAGACACCGATGGCGGTGGCGATGAAAATACCCCGAGGCCTACCGCGCAACAATCGAGCAGCATCAGCCATCCAATTATAGGAAGTCGATTTCACTCATGCGACACAAGATAGAGATCATGGGGCTCCTCAATCACAAAGAACAACTGTTAAGGGGAAGGGGATGGGAAAGGCCGCACAAGCACCACAGGACAACTATAGTTCCTATGGCGTCGCTGAGACGCAAGGGAGCTATAGCTCATATAGCAGCTACGACTACGCCATCCCCGATGTTCATGCACAACCTCCCACGCAATGGGTCTATGAGTGGCAGGACCCTAACTTTTATGCCATGTTGTATCAACAATGGGAAACGACAAGCATATGGACGGGGCAAAGCTGGCACGAATACAAGGCGGAGTTGCTAGCCACACAAGGATTGGCCTTGATGTCCACCGAGGAATACAACGCGGCCAACCAAGTGTTCCCGCAACAATACTACTAGCCGTAGTTTCGAAGGTAATGTTTTATTTGCATATTTCATTTCATTGCAACTTGATTTTATACTAACATAGTGTCCATACTCCATAGTCCATACAGGTTCAACATGGCATTTGTGTGAGAACGGCGATGAAAATATGCCCACCTTACAACATCAAATGGAAGGTATGTAAATGTAAATGATATGTTACGTTTCAATTGTATGTTCGATTTCATTGCAAGTGAACTTTTGTACTGATATTCCGTTCATGTAGTTCGAACATGGTATTTTCGTGACAATACAACAATGACGAAGCTATGCCTACTTCACAACTTCAAATCAAATGTATTATAACGTAAATGGTGTTGACAATTGAATGGTAATGAAATTGTGCATGATTTTGCTACGTGGTTATGTAAATATGTATCTTTGCACTGTGTGATTGTAATATTGCAATGAAAGATTATTTATTGACATATTATTGTGAAATGTCTAATTTACAACTTCCAAATGTCTAAAATACAAGAAAGATCATGTCGAATTTTTCCAAATTTAGAGAGATCATTCGGGTTTTTCATGTCTTCACATACCTTATTTATATATTTATTATATTTTTACTAAAATTTAGCATTCCCAGATTTTTACAAATTTTACCAGATTTTTTTGTATTTTCCCTATTTTTAGTGATTTTTCCTCATTTTCTCGGTTTTTGCGGTTTTCAATCTTTTTTTTCACGGTTTTTCGCCGAAACCGCTCGGTTTTTCACCTAAACCGAGCGGTTTCGGTTTTTGCGGTTTATGTCAAAAACCGAGCGGTTTCGGTTTTTGCGGTTTATGTCAAAAACCGAGCGGTTTTTCGTCAAAAACCGCGGTTTTCTCGTGTGAGTTTGATCCGAATTCAAATTTGTTTGAAAATGCAAACCGTTCGGTTTTCCCAGTTTTTACGCGGTTTTTCGCGAAAACCGGTACCGCCGGCTAGCGAAATTTGTATTCAAAACGTTTTGCGAACCCTGGCGTCAAGTCCCCATCGAAACCTCGGGTTTTTTTGGTTTTCGCGGCGCCGCCACCTTCCCCCGCAAGCTTTTCCCCCCATCCTGCCCACCTCCATCTTTCACTCCCTCCCCTCCGGCCGCCGCCATGCCGATCTACAGCATCCGCGGCGTTGAAGTCGACTTCCCATTCGACGCCTACGACTGCCAGATCACCTACATGGACCGCGTCCTCGAGTCCCTGCAGCAGGTAGGTCACCAATCGATCCCCCACCCCCCAAAATCCCCGCGCGGAATCCTACCGTTCACTGTGCGCTCGCCCAAATTTTTGCTCGATTTGATTGCTTTGCCTTGCGTCGCCGGAATCGATGCACAGGGGAAGAACGCGCCGCTCGAGAGCCCGACGGGGACGGGAAAGACGCTGTGCCTCCTCTGCGCGGCGCTCGCGTGGCGCCGCACTTTTGGGGAGTTTCTGCGGGGAGGGGGTGGCGGCGGGAGCCAGCAGCCGCCGTATGGGTGCCAGCCGTCCGAGAGCCAGCAGTCGGGGGACTCAGGGACGTATTCCTCGCGGTACCCCGTGATCATCTACGCCTCCCGGACGCACAGCCAGCTCCGGCAGGTCATCAAGGAGCTCAAGGCCACCAGTTACAGGTCAACCCCGATGGTTGGGCAATTACACTTATGCCTCTGTCCTTTGTTCTTATTGCAGTGCTACTTGTGTCTAGGGCAACGATTGTTGTGCAATTAGGGCTCCAGTGCAATCACCGTGCAATCCAACTAAGAAAAGTTTCAAAAAATTCTGAAAAAAATCATGGATGTACATCTCATCTTACCCCATCTACATATAAAATTTCATGATCAAATTCGTCCTATGCTAGAAGTTACAAAAAAGACAAATTTCTGATAAACTTGAATAGTTCAAATGCACCTCAAATTTGTCTTTTTTGTAACTTCTAGCATAGGACGAATTTGATCATGAAATTTTATATGTAGATGGGGTAAGATGAGATGTACATCCATGATTTTTTTCAGAATTTTTTGAAACTTTTCTTAGTTGGATTGCACGGTGATTGCACGGGAGCCCTGATTGCACAGCAGTCGTTGCCTGTGTCTAGAGTGTATGCTGTCAAGTAGTTTCTCATGAATGTCTTGTCTGGAGTTGTCTCCTAGAGCTGCAATTAGTTTGAATAATCACGTATCTCGTTTATTGTTCATGGTTAATTTTTTATGTGTGACATTTCACAGGCCGAAAATGGCAGTGCTGGGCTCTCGTGAGCAGATGTGCATCCATGACGAAGTGAGCAAACTCCGGGAAGAGCACAGAACAATGCTTGCCACTACCTCTGCAAGAAACGCTGGTGTCGTCATCAAAACATTGTCACTGGTAACTGCAATAGCATTCTTCCTTGCTAGATACGTCCTTAAAATTGGCACTGTACATAAAAAAAAACAGCAATGATAAATTATACATGCCCACATGCACCCCTGTATTCCGAGCCCCTTTAATTGATACAAGGTGTGTTGCTGTAAATGCCACAATCTATAACTTGATGCATGTAAATTGCCCTTCAAGGCAGATGTTATGTTCTTTTTTGTTATGCTGGCTGGATACTTCTGTTCTATTTCCCTAATATTCCCCTGTCCATCTTAGGTTCTTTGTTGTAGCCTTTCTTTTTATTAAAAAAATTCTTTTGTCGATTAACCATATGCTGCACCTGAATGGCATTTCCTGTAGAATACATGAGAAACAACACTGAGCTTGGGAGTGAGCCTTTTGATATTGAAGACTTGGTCAATATTGGGAGAACTAATGGCCCGTAAGTTTCATATTTCATTTGTCCTAACTTGCAGACTACACTGACAGAACAGCATACATGCCTATGGAATTTTCTGACCCACAATCGCTGTTTTTTAATCACTATAGGTGCCCATATTACATTTCCCGGGAACTTTCCAAGTCAGTTGATATTTTGTTTGCTCCTTACAACTATCTTGTTGATCCGGGAAATCGGCGTTCGTTAAATGGCATTCCTTGGGACAATTCAGTACTTATATTTGATGAAGCACACAACCTGGTAAGGAAATATGCGTGCTCCAATCCTTCCTTCTATCTACAATTGTTTGAATATCTGCTTAATTTAGTAATGAAACTCTCTCGATGCTTTAGCCTCAACTGCAACAATGTATATACTTAAGTTTCATTTTGAGCTGATATATTTCTGGTAATATCTCTTTTTGTTTTGAATTTACACTAACTCTTTATGCAGGAGAGTATTTGCGCAGATGCTGCCTCTTTTGACTTGCTTCCCACTAACCTCACCTCTTGCATTGCGGAAGCTCAAGAATGCATCCAGTTGTGTTCAGTAAAGAGATCCATTGAAAATTCTGCTGATAAACAGTTTGATCCTGAAAATTATGCTATCCTCAAAGGTGAAACTAAATTCTTGCAGCAGTGAATCATACTCACATCGATATAGCCAAATACCTTTTTGTGTTCTTATGTAGAAAGCATTTACCTTTCAGTTTGACGATTTTAGAAAGTGCGCTTTCCTCATGCTAATATGGCAACTCTTTTCCAGCTCTTTTAATGGCACTTGAAAAAAAAATTAGTGAGCTGGTAATTGAATCCAAGGAACTGGGCTACACGAAGCCTGGGAGTTACATATATGAGTTCCTCTCTGAACTGAATATTACGTCTGAAACATCCAAAAAGCTAATTGAGACAATTGATAGTGCTTCTCTACTACTGGAAGAAGGTAATCGCTTTTTCTGGGATCCTTATTTCCATTGAAATGCACTTCATTTTCTTGATGGATTAGTCACATCAAACTTGTCAACCTTTTTGGAGCCCTGTTATGTTATTTTAATTGAACACATCAAACTTTTGATAAATAATCGGGTGGTTCATGCAAAGTAGTTGATCACCTTTGTTTTGTTCTTACATATTTAGGAAATTCTGCTGAAACTGGATCTAGGGTCAAGGCAAAGGCCACTGTGTCTAGATTGGAAACAATTAGGGACATGCTGGACATAATCTTTAGGGGTGGTGGTCAAAACCATGCGAAGTACTATCGTGTAAGTTTTTTCTCTACCTTAGATAAGTGTTGCTTCTCTCTTCACTATCGTGGAATGTTTGCATGCAACCATGCACATCCAAATATGATATATGCATGTCTTCTAATTAAGACTTCCCTCTTAGTCTTGTAATCCAACATCTTTTCATACTCTACAGTATGGGCTTGCATACTTTACTGGAAATTTTATATTCTTACAACTGCACTCAATCTTTTCTTTCCAGTTTCATGTGAACGAATATAAACAAACATCTGGAGACGCATTGAAAGTTTTGGGTAAGTTCAAGGTGGACCTTTATCATGTGTGTTCATTATGTAAAGCTGGTTTCATGTTAGCATGGCTTCATGGCTTGTACCCATATCCTGTACTCAAAACATTTCGCTGTCACTTGACTGTTCCTTCTTTATGTCATATATGTACTGTAAGCACAATTATCATAGTTTTATCTAATTAATTGTGGTGGAAGCCGCAAGATCTGCCTTCAAGACTTTTGTCAAAGCTTGCATCATTAGTATTATATTATGAGGCATGGATCAGGTTCATTACACTTTTAACTTCCATTATTGATTAGTCTTTCTCTATTATCATGATCTAGTCTAAACTGCATGCATAACTTCACTGACTCCAGATACAGTTCCTTATAAGTTGTAACCATGGAAATATGGAAAAGTTAACGTTTGAGTCATACCAATGTTGATTTCAGTTAGTATCCTCAATAATTGACTAATGGTATGTTAAATTATCTACATTTTTCTTGTATTTGCAGGTAAGGCTTCAAGGACTCTTAGTTGGTGGTGTTTTAACCCAGGGCTTGCTATGGAAGAATTTCTCAAGTTGGGTGTGCGCTCCATTATATTAACATCTGGCACTTTATCTCCCTTGGACTCACTTGCCATGGAACTAAACCTGTAAGTAAAACTCTAATTTTGAATTCTCTTTTGACTTAATGATTGACTTGAAGCTTTGCTTTTGTATTCAATTCTCTATTTGATGTCGACATAATATGTTTCGTTGTATCCAGTGAGTTTCCAGTTAGGCTAGAGAATCCTCATGTTATTTCTTCAGATCAAATCTGGGTTGGAGTTGTGTCTGTGGGCCCATCAGGACATCCACTTAATTCTTCTTACCGGACACGTGAGACTCTAAAATACAAACAAGAATTGGGAATTGCTATAGGTAGGCAATTGGCTAAACAGTATGCAGCTGTTTGTATTATGAAATACCTCTGCTTTATGCGTGTAATTTGTATGCTTGTTTTGCAGTTAATTTTGCCCGTATTGTGCCAGATGGGCTCCTTGTTTTCTTTCCTTCATATTCTATGATGGACAAGTGTATCGACTGCTGGAAAAATTCGGTATGGCTAATTTTCACGAGGTCTTCCAATCATTTGATTTGAGGTATTTGGAGTTGAGCATTTTAAATCTCTTACAGAACCATGCAAATTCAGCGGATGGGAACACAATTTGGCAGAGAATCTGCAAGCACAAGCAGCCAGTTATAGAGCCTAGGCAGTCATCAAACTTTCCAAATGCAATTGAGGTTATGAAATATTTTACTAGTTGCCACTTGAACTTTTAAGTTTTAACACTTCATTTGGTCACAACTGCATACCATTTGATTTGCAGGATTATGGAGCCAAACTACGTGATTCTTCTACTTCTGGAGCAATATTTTTTGCTGTTTGCCGTGGCAAAGTTTGTTCTTATTCATTCTAACAGCATCTGTTGTCTTCTATTATAAGTTCTTCTGAAGTCTTGATTTTAGTTTCCTTTTTGTGAAAGCTTCAACATTTCATTTGTGAGTTTAATTGTGCTATTTGATCTATTATAATTCTTATGTTCATTCATTCTTTGTTTCAAAAGATCAAATATATTTGGCAGCATTCAATGAGTCTATGAAGAGAATGCTGTAAAGTTGTACAGTGGCAGGGCTAAACTTTAATGAATGATGTGCTAAAATTTAATGAATGATGGAATGCTATACTAAAAGCAGGATCGTGAATAGGGAATGTTTATTTGTATCCCTATGACTAAACAGAGAAGCCATTCAACTATAGTGCTATAATTCAACAACTAGGTAAAACAATCAAAGAGTTATTGTAAGGATGGATATATTAATAAGTTGGGGTACCACTTTCAAATTATTTTTGGCTAACCTCAAAGACTAACTCCATCATTTATGCGTTTTATACTTTTTCAGGTTAGCGAGGGTCTTGATTTTGCTGACCATGCTGGGAGAGCTGTAATAGTTACTGGAATGCCCTTCGCCACCCCGACTGATCCTAAGGTTGCCTTTTTTTTTCACCCTTTTCCTAAGAGGAACTCCATTTGATTGGAACATGCAATTCTAGCTGCTTGATGTGGTATTAAAACCACCTATAATTTTATTAGAAGGGAATAATGAGCCCTTTTGCTATCTTACAGCCCTGTATTTTTAGTTTCCACCAGCTGTTCATTACCAAAATAGTCACATTGAATCTTTGTGTGTGTGTGTGTGTGGGGGGATGCATGCATATATTCATGTATGTATTTCTTTGTGTATTTTTGGGAAACTTAATTGATGCAGTAGCTACTAACAAAAACAACAACCAAACCTTTTGTCCCAAACAAGTTGGGGTAGGCTAGGAAAGAAACCCAATCCAAGTAAAAAAAAAATTAAACCTTCGATGTTAGGTTATGATTCCAGTACGTGAATCACTAACTTATATGCACTCCTATCCAATGGCAAATCTTTGGGAAAATTCCAATCTCAAATCTTTTTTAACTGCTTCTTCCTACGTTAGTCTCGGTCGTTCTCTGCCCCTTCTTATGTGTTTGAGACGACTTAAAATTCCACTATGTACTGATGCCTTAGGAGGCCTAACTATCTCAGACGATTTTAGACAATTTTTTCAATTGGTGCTGCCCTAACCCTATCACGTATATCATCACCGTAGATTTGATCTCACCTTGTATAACCACATATCCACCGCAGCATCCGCATTTCTTCTAAGCTTATCTTCTGTACATGTTGTCTTTTTGTCGCCCAATATTTTGCTCCATACAATATCACAGGTCTGATCGTCATCCTATAGAACTTATCCTTTAATTTTTGAGGGACTTTTCTATCACATAGGAAACCCCGATGCTTGGCGCTATTTCAACCACCCTGCTCGTATCCTATGGCTCACATCTTCATCAATCTTGCTATCACTTTGTAGCATTACAACAACAACAAAGCCTTTTAATCCCAAGCAAGTTGGGATAGGCTAGAGTTGAAACCCAAAACGATCCGCCAACAAAGGGAGAAAGAGAGAGAATGGGAGGTAGAACAAAGCCTAAAACTATACCAATATGTGGCATAAAGCCTAATCAAGGTTCAGGCACGTGGATAGCCACTTTCCACGCACTTCTATCCAAAGCCAACTTTTTCGTTATATTCCATCCTTTTAAATCCCTTTTGATTGCCTCCTCCCAAGTCAAGTTTGGCCGGCCCCTACCTCTCTTCACATTATTGATCCCAAATAATTTCCTCATCACTCTCTTCAGACAAAATGTTCTTTCATTCCCTACCTTTTCAACCTGCATAAACTTTTGACCACCTTGCATAAAAATATTTTTTTTTGGTCGGCTACTCAGCTCCTTTCCTACAAACACAGTGATATGATGTGAAAGCCTTCATTTTTTTATGCAGAGAACAGTGGAACTCTCAAGTTTTAGAGTTATTATACTCTCAAGTATTGTTTGTATTACCCAGCAAGAATAATGGCTTTATCCTTTAGTAAATCTTGCAATTTCCTTTTTGTGTCTGTTCCAGGTTCGGCTTAAGCGTGAGTATTTGGATAAGCAGGGCACACCATCTAAGAAGAGCACAAAGGTTAAATTTCTTTCCATACTGCATTATTAATTGAGCCTTCATTGATCTGTTTTAATCGTATATTAAGTGTGAACTTGTTTTAATAACACATTAAGTAAAGCACAGCAATTTACCAAGTTAATTATATGGTACAAGTCCAAAATATTAATTTCCTGTGTCATCATGGCTTCTATGGTAAAAATAATAAATGATGTGGTTGTTCTGATAAATTACATTGCAAAAACAAATAACTACTGCAGTTGTACAAATGAAATCAAAAGCTTAAAGCCTCTCTAGATTGCAGTTAAATTTAGAGGTTTGTATTGAAGCTATTTGGGAGGGCTTAGAGAAGCCCTTGATATGAAAGCTTAAGCCTCTTAACGTGGGGCTAAACCTTGTGGCTTTGATAGTAAGTATAAGCCAATAGGTCCAATACATTAAATAATAGGCTTAAGATAGGTTATACACTTACGATGATTAGGAAAAGCTTAACAGTCACTCAAAAAAAGTTCGTTAGTGAGATTCTTGGTCCTCTTATTAATTACATGTGATTATATTTGGAACTTGAAACAAAGGTATTTTATGCACATAATGCAATTCCATCCCTCTGCTTTAATTTCCTGATAGTTTTTTAAAAGTAAGTTTTTGATCATTTTGTAGGCTTTGACAGGAGAGGAATGGTATGTACAGCAAGCAGCAAGGGCTGTCAATCAGGCCGTTGGGCGTGTCATCAGACATCGCCACGACTATGGAGCAATTATTTATTGTGATGAAAGGTCCAAATCTAATCATTAGCTTCTAGCAGGGAATAAAAAATATTATAAGTTTTCTGCTGTATCTCCCACTAGGGCTGTTCAAACTTTGTTTTGGCAACCTGTCCAAAACCGGTTGATGTTCAAAATGAGGTCGCTGGCTGCCTCCATTTGGCCTACCGCTTGCCATGACACGGTTTTGGACGAGTTGCCAAAACTGCCATGAACAGCACTACCTCCCACCGGAATAACTCAGAATAAAATGTTTTGAACGTTCTGTATTTACTTTGCACATTTCTTCTATTTTACATATATGCTGTTTTAACATTTCACGCGATATTTCTTCCATATTGTAATCCTTCCAATGATGCTAAAAAAGGATCAACACTTTGAAATCTTAAGATAGTCTTTGCGGTTTGGTAAGCTAAGGTCAACCTAACATATAAAATTTTAGGGGTCATGGTTTTCTTCAATGCCTTATCCATCTTGAACCTCACGTGATCAGCGAGCTATTTCAATCAAATTATTTTTTGAAACACTAGCCTTTTGAATTAAGAGAGCTTCTTGACATTGCGCATGGCTTATAGGTTTGTGTGGTCAAATTATCAATCTCAAATGTCGTATTGGCTCCGACCTTATATAAAGGTATGTTTGTTGATTTTATCCTGCAATGTCTCTGGTGGTATATCTACTATACTGTATTTTTCCTGCAGTGCTACCCAAAGTATGGGGAAGTAGTCCAAGGGTTGACCAGGTTTTTCCGAGATAAAGTTTCTGCAGATACTTTGAAGCTGAAAGGGACAGATTGTAATGGTAAAGATCCTGTTTTGAATCTTGAGATGATACTCTTGATCTTGTCCAATCTATTTTTTAATGCCAAATGACATCCGCTGAAATATTTTATTTGATTGTTATTTCAACCTTCATCTGGTGTTCTTGTTTGTTTGGATCTTGCTGTTAGCATGGTTTTGTTTGCTTAATTGGTGGTTGGTGCATTTATGTTGATGGTTTCATATTGATTCACCCATTTGCAGTTCTCTAACTTATTATCAGTGATGTTAATTGTTGGAAAATTTTCCTTTCAAACACATCAGTACCCTGTCAAACTTTAGCAAGCAGTCCAGATAAATTAGTAGCAGTGTCATCAATTTGTTGGTCATAGACGTAAGGATACAATTAGATTTATAAGTTATATAGGGTTCAAGTCTTCAAGTAAACAAAGTTGAGCTACAAGGTGTTGAATACAAAAACTTGAATATTATATTGACCACTCAACAATAGGGGAGATATCTAGTGTAAAAGCACAATTTGGTGAAACCATGCAAAAACTTTTGTTTTGGGCACTATGTTAACATGAAAAATTCCAAAAATAAATTATAGATTCACTTCTCAAATTACTCCGCCTATACACAAAATTTTATGTTCAACTTCGATATATGTTGAGAGTAACCAAAAAAAAAAAATAAAATTCTGACGAATGATAAATCAAAATAAAAAGACAAATGTAAATTCACAGCAAACTTATCTTGTTTGTTTCTCGTAACATATTTTGAGTTTGAAGTTAAAGTTTTAAAGGGTGCGTCAACACCATAGGCTGCATCTATAATTCTTATTCGGAATTTTCCATGTTGATATAGTGCCCAAACAAAAGTTTTTTGTTTGGTTGCAACAAGTTGTGCTTTTGCACTAGATGTCTCCCCTCAACAAAATTAAAACAGAATTAAACTGTAGGGGCTTATTTGCACAAAATCGTTTAGTTTATGGTCTTATATGCCTTTTACAGCCGGGCTGTGGAAATTAGTTTGACAACTAAATACATTTCAGCTATCGGGCAATATTGGAACATGGTTCAAACTTCAAACTTATCTCTAGCTGTACAAGTCAGAATTGAACCTGTGACTATTGAAATTAGAAGAATAATAATATGTGTAACGTTGTATTAAATTTTACTCAAATTGTGTGTTCAACTGTACATAACTACATATTCTAGTTTCTGATGTTCTATATGTTTGGTTCTTTATGGAAGGACAAATAATAAGTAATGCTTTACACTGGTGCTATAAAATGAACACCTTTTTGCTTAGTAAGATAATTAATTTTCAAGTTTTTTATACGATTGCAAAAGTTTCTTTGCAGCATGCTTTATTTATATTTATAGAATATGGGTGTCAAGGTCCAGCCGCAATGCCAATGCTGCTCTTAAAATATCTGTTTAACCTGGCTGTTGAATATTGATTATATTTAGTGGTCTACAACATGAGTTGCATAGTCTCAACCATTTTTAATGTACAATGCAACTATGGGAAAGGACAAACCAGACATTTCTTGCAGCCCTGGTTTATTTGCTGTGAATTGCTGTGGTTAATTACTGCATCGTGTTTGTGCTGATTTACTATTCTCTTGATAATTTTCATTTATCAGCTACTTATTGTGAACATGTTGTCACATGCAGATAGTATAATACCGCTTGCAAACAAGTGTATGCCTCGGGAGATTCTATCTGATTCGGTATATATCCGTCGCATTCACATATATGATCAATATTCAGTTTAATACCTTTGGTATTTATAGATAGCATTATGATAAGTAATCTTATGGTAGGCTGCCACTGCAGTAAATGAGCACCTGGGAACTACGTTATCAGTAAATGCAACCACCAAGAGAAGTAACTATATTAAGTTAGCCCAGATCACTCCCGCCAATCGATCTACCCTTTATATGAAACATGGCTGTTCATCTACTTCACAGCTCTTATCCTCAGGAGACCAACTGTCTCATGATGCTCAGGTTGTTGATTTGACTGCTGATACGGCAATACATGGACATCAAACGCAACATACCTTCAAGTCTTTGGGCCTTAAAAAAGCTAAAATAACAGACAGATCTAAAGATGCTGTTGACTTTGATAATGTCTCTTCAAAATCACAACATAATGTTGAGTTAAGAGCTTTGGCCGGATTCCAAGGTGAACGATCTACACCTCCATCAAAGAGAAGTTCTATTGAGCAAGTACGTGAAATGAATGAGGCCAACTCAGGGCCAGCCTTCTTGAAGCTGGTATTATGCTTGCCCCCTGTAATTCAATTGTCTTATGCTATCTTTGCTCTATGTGTATGAGATAATAGTAATTCTTCAATTTCGGATATTTTTACTAGGCTCGAGAAAATCTCAGTACTGCAGAGTACAGAGAGTTTGTTGAATTTATGAAGGCCTTAAAAATGAAGACCATGCACATCAAAGACTCACTAGAAGCAATAGCGAAACTTTTTTCCCCTCCAGGGCGACTTCCGCTACTTGAAGGGTAAAATTACATATGTTGTCATTACCATGGATTTGGGAACTTCATTATTTTGTTCACTACATAAACTGAAAACTAAACTATTACACCTTTGTTATGCCCGATTATTGTTGTCATTTGCTTACAGGTTCAGGGTTTTTGTTCCTAAGAATCATCTCCCATTATATGAGCAGCTTGTTCAAAGATATATTGTGGCTAATACATAATGACATGATCTGTTCAACATTTCTAGAGGCACGTTTCACTCTGTTCTTGCTATGTCATATTTTTATTAAATGATAGTTGCAGACTTGCAGTGCTGATTATCATCTATGTCTAACTATTTGTCAACAGAATATTCTTATCATTCTGGAGGTGCATCTCATAATTTTAACTAGGGGGTATTTGGATTAGGGGTATTCATGGTTATCACGGCGTCCCGGCGAGGCGAGTCGCCTCCGGGGCGCCTGGACACCTAGGCGCCTAGGCGAGTATTAGGTGACAAAAAAAAATCCAGTAATATCAGTATATTACCTTACATACATAGCAATATCAGTCTTAAATTCCTATTGGCCCACCTAGCCAGCCCAACCGAGTGGCCCGCAACCGAATAGCCCAACCAAGCAGCACTTCCTCATCCGCGCAAGTGAGCAAGCTGCACTTCCTTATCCACGTCCTTCGCCCTCACCTCCTGCGACCGCGCCCGCATCGGCGCATCCTCCTCTTCCTCATCCGCGAGGACCGCAACCGCGTCGCTGCCGCCGACCCGCATGCGTCCTTCATCCTCGCCTCCCGCGCATACCACACCGCCAAGTCGCGCCATCGCCGCCACCGCCTTCCCTCCCCCGATCCCCCTGCGCCACCACCCCCTTTCCCTTTCTCTCCGAGTCCCCCTTCGCCTCCCCCATCGATCTTGCGACCGGCGTCGGTGATAGAGCAGAGGTGGCGCAGTGAAGCTTGGCTGGAGGCGACGCGGATCCGGTGCCGGTGAGCTCGGATCTGGCGCTGGTGAGTCGATGGCCGGTGGTTCGAGCTCCAGATCTGGTGGAGAAGCAATGACCGGTGACTTGGTTCATCTTCCCTTTCCCGGTCAGCCTCACCTGAAGCCCCTCTTCCCTTCCCCGGTCAGCCTACCCTAACCCCTCTTCTCTTCAGGCAGGGCGCCGGGCCATGGCGCCTCTCGCCGGCCGCCTGGACGTCTAGTTGGTGACTAGGCGTCGCCTAGGTGACGCCGTAATAACAGTGGGGTATTTAATTGGAATGTTTTAGGATCTAGTTCAAATTTAAACTAAATTTCAAAACCTCCCAAGGAATTACCACTTATCCAAACAGGGTGTAGGTAATATGCCACTTCTAATTTCTGAGGGAAAGAAATGGAAATTACAAAATTAAGCTTGTTTAATGTATGATCTGAAGATTCAGTGGCCTTTCAAATACAATTTTTTGTGTCTGTCGAAGTGGCAATAATTGCAGGGGTTCTATATTTTTTTACACTCCATAAGCTCTAGTTGTCATCATGTCAACAAACTGCATAGTTCTGCATCATTGATGTACATGGCTTCATGCTGACACGAATAAGTTTATTCTCCTCTTTGGGTTTTATTTTTCTTCAATAAAAAAGGCTATCAAGTTCCTTCCACTAAAATCCAAAACAGTTTCTGGTTTTTATTGGGCTGAATCGCAGGCTTTCTACTTATTCATATGCAGACAGCACCCTTGAATTGATTGATGCTTGACAGAGTATGTAATATCTGCTGCTTGGCTGGTTTATGTTTATTGAATATAGACAACAAATCTTCAGAACCAGTGCTATATTTGGTTTAGATGTTACTTATTTGTGGCTCTGCATCACTTTATTTTCTTTACAATTGGAATTATGCCGTTCAGTTGAAGCTTGCTGTTTGATATGCCAAGCAAGAAAGAGTAGGATAATATATTTTTTTACACTTTCTTATTAAACCTGGAATAGCATGAGCATCAGTTCCGATGTTTAGATTATTTGATACAAAATAATGGCTATGCTTTAAGAATGTTTGAAGGACAAAACTAGCTAGCCTTCCTTTTATCTCCTATTTGTTCCTCAATGGTCTATAGTCTAAATGGCCCCTTTCATTGATTTGCTTCATTAATATGGTGAAGCTATTCAAGTTTCTGACCACCTTTTGCATCTGCAGATGAAGTTCTTGAAATTTAAGGGTTGAAATGAAGCGTGTACTTCCTGTTTCATATCTGTACCCTCGAACATCAAGCTCAAATAGTTCTGCTGAGTTCATGCCTTGTGGGACTGCAGATCGAAGAATTCTAAGGTTTGTAAGTTATCTGATTTTATATGTCCAAGTGACTGAATTTTCTGGTAGCTTTGTTAACTAATCTATATCATTTGAATCTACAGGCTTCATGCCAGTGGGCGAGCGAGTTGCTGAATGCTGATAGTAGAGTATGTATAGGGATCCTCAGCTGTAAATGAATAGAACGTGATTATCATGTATTATGTTTATGGGAAAATTAAGCTTATGACAAATTCTCAGTACTTGGTTCTGGTACTTTTAATTTAATAAACATTCATGTGTTGATTTCTGCATTAGTGAGGCTTTTCAGATATATTCTTGAGCAGCATTTCTACCATTTATTGCAGCTAATTTTATGGGCAGTTCTATTTTACATGCCCTTAAAATCACTGAGAATGAGGTTACATGGCCTACCGCAGTAGCATTTTCTGCTCTATAAATAGTTGTTACTTCGAGTTACACAATTTTATACTTTACCATATTCTATGTGCCCTAGTAATATTTCCTTGTCCTAACGCTCGTCACCGCACCGCGCTTTTCCACGGTCTCGGCTGCCCTTGTGGGTTCCAGCAGTGAGGTCAGCAAAGACCTTCAGAATGTACTTGTGCACACCTTGATCGTTGAGCTGTAGGTAGTAAAAGAGCAGCTCCTCCAGGAAGTCCCAATCCAACGGCTGCGATTCATGACCATGATGTATCTTTATCATGTCCTGCATGGATCTCCGGAAGTCTCTGTAAGGATTCATGGAGAATATCACTATGGCCGAATTGTTGCTGCCTTCATCACCTGGGCTGGCTTCTCTGATGTCTTCTGTAACTGACTCTGATAACGATGATGTTTCTGCAGTTGGTTGCGTCTCGTTGATGAGGGATGTAGATGTCCCCGGTGACGACGAGCGGCATGCGCTGTTGTCGCAGTCATGGATGTAGAGGGACCTGAAGTTGTCGAAGAGGAAGCGGTCGACGTCGGAGAGCGTCGCGGCCTGGTCTCTGCCGTTGTCGGCGGTGGTGTGGTCGTCACCGTCGAACGACGGGGTTCTTGGGAACCTGCAGGTGGAGAGGAGGCGGCTGCTGGTGATATTTGCTGGAATGTCTGAGCCGGGGATGTTGATTGGAGGCATCTTCTTGAGCTTTTTGGAGAAGTAGAGCTGCAAGGATCTGTGCAGTTTGGTTTTCTTCCTGTTATCTCCCATTTCTTTTCCTCTACGAAATGTGAGTCTACGATGCTAGCAGATTGAAGAATGAGGAATGTGAAAAGTAAACCAGAGGCATGGATGGTGGTGTTCTTCTTTGTTTTATTGTGCCAATGGGAGTTACAAGAAGAGGATTTATGGCGGATTAAATGGAAAAGGAGTTGATCTGGGGCAGCTTAATGCCCGTTTCTTATGAGCAAGATGGAGAAAGATGACAGTGGTTCCTCTGGGAGAGCTGTATAGGAAACGAAGAAATGATGAAACTGCTCTAGTTAGGATCACAAGGTAGGCAGCATTATCTTCTTTTTTTTTTGACCGGGACGGCAGTAACTTTCTAACCGCCAGGTATATAGACAGCACTTGCAATTTTATGGGTAACCGCATGACAATGCGATGGGTAATGCAACACGTGGTTCTATTGTGGCGAATGCAAATATCGTTTTAGAGCATATTTTGATCAAGGGTACGACTATTTTACAGCGATCTCACCGACACTTCGGTGTGTACTTCATGTGAGCGCTCCGTGTGGAACTCCACTAGGCCATTAGTATGTTGAGCAATACTATCTTACTAGGATAGGTTTCGCGACGTAATACGTCACGTGCGTTGTTTTTTTTCGTAGAAACAATTTTGTTTTTTTTCTATTGATGTTTTTTAAATCATCGAGGAAACGCGTGAAAACGGTTGAAAGAATATGAACGCATCCGCGATTGCGCCAAATCGAAAGGTCATTTTCGTGAAAAATAACCAGAATGATCCAAACGTCACTACGTTTTTTTTATATTTATTTAGGGTCCTTTTACGAAAGATTCGCGATTTTTCTGAATCAGAGGGTACTCTTCGTAAAAAAAACACGGGAAGAACTTACACGTAATCACGTATTTTTTGAGGGACCAACATGTGAAAAGGAAAAACCGAGCCGAGCCGAGCCGAGCCGGCTGTGTGTTTTTTTTCGCGAAAACAATTTCTTTTTTTGTCGGTGTTTTTTTTTTTAAAATCATCGAGTAAACGCGAGAAATGGGTGAAAGGACACAAACGCATCCGCGATTGTGCTAGCCGAGCTGAGCCGGCCGTGCGTTTTTTTTCGCGAAACAATTTCTTTTTTTTCACCGTTTTTTTTAAATCATCGAGGAAATACAAGAAACGGTTGAAAGGACAAAGCACATCCACGATCGCGCTAAATCGAAAGGTCCTTTTCGCGGAATATAGATGGAATGATCCAAACATAACAACGGTTTTTTTGTATCTATTTAGGGTTCTTTCATGAAAGATTCGCTTTTTTTCTAAACCAGAAGGCCCTCTTCGTAAAAAAACCGTGTGAAGGACCTACACGTAGTTACGCATTTTTGGAGGGACCTACACGCGAGAAAAACAAAACGAGCCGAGTCAGCCGGACTACATTTTTTTCGGAATTTATTTAGGGTCCTTTCACGAAAGATTCACGATTTTTCGAAACCAAAAGGTTCGTTTCGCAAAAAATGGGTGGCGTAATATGTCGTGTGCGCTGTTTTTTTCGAAGAAATAATTCCGTATTTTTCTGCGTATTTTTTTTAAATCGTCACGAAAACGCGCGAAACGGTTGAAAGGGTACGAACGCAATCACGTTTTTTCCACATCTATCTGGAGCCGTCTCACGAAGGATCTGCGATCGCACTAAATTGAAAAGGTCCTTTTCATGAAAAATAGTCGGAATGATCCAAACGTCACTATGTTTTTTTTCGGTATCTATCTAGGGCGCTCTCGTGAAAGATCCGTGTTTTTTTTTCTGAACCAGAAGCTCCTCTTCATAAAAAACCGCGAGAATGACCTATACGTAATTACGGATTTTCGAAGGACCTAAACGCAAAAAAATAATTTTGAGCCGAGCCGAGCCGCATGGCCGGCTCAGCTTAAATCAATGTGGTGGCCGGAAGTTTGCCAGGTTTAATAGAGGTACTAAGAATGTTTTCGCGGCGTGATACGCCGCGTGCGTTGTTTTTTTCAGAAACAATTTCGTTTTTTTCGATGGTGTTTTTTTAAAAATTGTCGAGAAAACGTGTGAAACGGTTGAAAGGATACAAACGTAATTACATTTTTTTTGCATTTATATGGGGTTCTCTCACGAAGGATCCGCGTTTGCGCTAAATCAGAAGGTCCTTTTCGTGAAAAATAGCTGAAATGATCTAAACGTAATTATGCACTTTTTTGCCATTTATTTAGGGTCCTTTCACGAAGATTTGCGATTTTATTGAACTAAAAGGTTCTTTTCGTAAAAAATTGCTGAAAGAATTTACACGTAATTACATTTTTTTTAGAGCGCTCGCGGATGGAGAACACGTGGGATGGCTCCTTGGCCAGTAAGTCCGCCAACTTTAGTGTATAGTATTATATGATACTTCTTGTTTAGACATTTTTTCACCGTAAATGGGCATACTTATTAGCCTACTGCTAATATACTACTAATTCCCCATCCATGTGTTGTGCATGTACGAAATACTGTGTATATGGAGTCTAATATACCTCTATTTCTAGAATGTGCTCATAATACTCCCTTCAATATGCATACTCCCTCAAATTCAATCGGTCAGTGACCGGTTGAAACTAAACGTCATGGCATGTGGCTTCCCCGGCCGAGATTCCAACAAGCTGTTGAATCCACTAGCGTACATGCGCAAACCTTCTTTCCCCTGGTGTTTGCAAACGATGAACATGAACGGGACCAATTAAAACGCGCCGTGGGTACCATCACACGGCAAGGCCGGCACGAGGCTCCGCGTGGCGCGTGGGCTTGGGCCGTCGTCCGTGGCGCACCAGCTCGGCTCCCCCTCTGCATGCGAGCACAGCGCGAGCCACGCGAGAGGGGAGCCGGGAGCAGGAAACGGCGCGACGTGGAGCGGCTCCAAGCACACGAACCTTGCAAGGTTTAATAAAGGTACTAGAACAACAAGCGCGGCGCACGCCGCGCGCGTGAATGGAAAACAAATTTATGTTTTTTTTCGGAGAAAAACGAATCACGAAAACAACTTTTGCTGCGCACGTGAACGAAAAACAAATTTGTGTTTTTCTCAGAGAAAAAACGGACCACGATTTTTTTTGGAAAAACGAGGAAAAACGGAGCACGAAAACATTTTTTCCGGGAAAAACGGAGCACGAAATATTTTTTCCTGAAAACGAACGAAATATTTTTTCGGAAGAACGGAGGAAAAAGTCTAGAGATAGAGTGAACACATTTTTCGGTGACGAAAACATTTTTCCCGAGAAAACGGAGAAAGGACCTATACGTAAAGAGCAAGGACCTGAATGTTACGTTTTTGGACCTGTTCGCTATCCTGAAAAATTAGAAAAGAGCTTGTTCGCGATTTGAATTTAACGGGAGGTTTTTTCCGTAAAACGGCGCACGAGGGACCCAAATGTGATTCGGAAAAGAAAATCTTTCTCTCACAAAAAATCACGAAGGATCTATTCGTAATTTGCAGGGACCTATCCGTAATTTCAAGAAACATAGGGGGTTTTTCGCAAAATAGGCAAAAGTGACACTTGGATAGGCTCTCCATCTAGGAACTTTGCAAGCTTTAATAGGGGGATAGATATATAATAATCCGTTTGCAGTTAGACGGGACTGATTTCCTTGTATGTTGTATTTGAAAAGTCTAGAAAAGTTCAACTCAAAAATTTAAATTCAAAAAATTTTAAATTGATAATTTTCAAATCAGATATTTTCAACTAAAAAAATCAGTAATTAGAAATTTTCAACTCGAAGAATTTCAAATAATAAAGTTTCAACTCGAAAAGTTTCAAATTAGGAAGTTCCAAAATGGAAAGTTTCAACTTGAACAATTTCAAATTAAAAAGTTTCAACTCCGAAAACTTTCAATACAAAAAACTTCGGTTCAAAAAGTTTCGATTCTAAATTCAATTCAAAAAATTTTCAAAAAAAAAATTCAAATCAGAAATTTTCAACTTGGAGAAATTTTGAATCGAAAAAACATTATCTCTGAAAACATTCAATTCAAAAACTTTCGGATCGAAAAGTTTCTATTGAACAAACATTTGGTTCGATAATTTTTTAAAAAAACTTTCGAAAGTGAGTAAAAAAATCTTTGTTTTCAAAAACTTTAGGGGAAAATTTGAAGTACAAAAAACTATTTTGAGTTAGAGAAGAAAGGAATGGAAGAATAAAAAGGGATAAAAGGGGTGATGCCGTTTGTCATAAGAAGAAGGTATTTGAGGGTGAAGGAAAATGAGAGAATGAACAAGGTGATACCACTTGTCATAAGAATTGAGCCTTTGAGTGACAGGTGACGTCGTTCATCACAAGAAAAAAGTATCCTCGCTAAATTTTTAGTAACTGTAACCTTAAATTAGCAATTCTCTCGAATCAATGTCACATATTGCCACAGTGTGGCTCGCGTGACCTTTTAACATGGCGATGCTTACGCGGCAGGCTGGCGACATGTAAATAATCTGGCCCGAGCTCCTCATGCGCTTCGTTTCCACGGTTGAAGCATTTTTCTGACGGTGATATATTGAAACATTTTGGAAGGAGAGGATCTAGAGGGCTAGATCGATCGATGCAGAAACTTAACAATACGGCTCATAAGTCATAACTTTACACTGCACATCGTCCGAAATGACCGGATCGATCAAAGCTGGCTTCATATGTTCGTTCGACATTTCCAGAAATTCGTGACAGTGCAACATGAAGTACAATAGTGTCGGGATCCGAATTTGCAAATTCGGACCCTCTGTGTATTTAACACTAGTCCAGATCACGCTAGTGCACACAGTCTCAACATTGGTACATATCACAGTCATAGCTAACGAAATAATAAGTACTTTAATTAAATACTCAAACTAGTTGATTGACCTTATAGTCAAGTTACAAAGATACGCCTCGCAGGACGAAGAATTATTAAAATATTCAAATGCAGCGGAAATAAAATAAACTCGTGGCGCCAACCAATTAGCCACAGGCAACTGACTGGGCTCGCTCCCTAGTTCGTCGGCTCCTCCTGATACTCCTCCTCCCGAGGGGGTTGCTTCTTCTTCAAGCTGAAGTTGTGTTGTTGTGGGGTGAGTACTTTGAGCACTCAGCAAGTCATGCACAGAATGCAATTTCTAATATTCTACATGCATGGTTTAGTACAAAGGATAGGCTATGGTTCATGAGCAATCAAAGATTCAAGATAAACAAGAATAGATTGCAAAGCAAAAAGCAAGAGTAGGAATAATAGCTTTCACAAACATTTCAATCAGAAATCATTTTTCCATCCTAAGTCAAGTTCCTCATTACCAACTCAAGCATTTTCCATAAACAAGTCATTTTCATGAAAATCTAACCCTTGATCAGAATCATAGAAGCGATGCTCAATACCGTGAGCACGGCTATTCGAATAGGTTGTACACTCTGCAGAGTTTATACACTTTACCCACAAGATACACAAATACCACCAAGGCAAATAACCGTGAACGAAGCCTTTCCAAAGTTCCATCTAAACTCAAGATCGCCTCGCTAAGGTTTCAACACTAGAGGGATGGTTACCACACCTGTGGCCCCCTCTTGCGCCATGTGAGTTCTCATTCCGCTTCTCCTGCCTGTAACACCCCAATTTTTGCTTTTCTTGCATTTAAATGGTATTTTGAATTTTTGGGAATTTCTGAAATTTATTTGGATTTATTTGGATTTATTGGAATTAAACCATTTAACAAATTAATTAAATAATAGAAAAGTTAAAATAAAATTTTGCTGAAAATATTTTATTTGAGTCACAAATGTCCTAAAATATTTATGAGAATTTTTCCAGAATTTTTCTGATATTTTTAATGCCCCAAATAAATTATTTGAATTTCGGGAAATATTTTTTTAATCGAAAAAGAATTAAAAATCCGAATGAACAGTACTGGGCCGAGTATTGTGCGGCCCGCTTCAGAAAAACCCTAGCGCGCCAGCCGTTCGATCTTCATCCGACGGCTCACGCGTTGCCACGTCACCCAAACCGAATCGCCGCCGGATTCCGCCGCCGCCGCCGTGTGGGCCTCGGTTTCCGCGCGATTCACGGACGTCGAGGGCACTATTTAAGGCGCCGCCACCCGTGCCGTGCTCCTCACCTCGCGCCCTCCACCAGCCAGTACCGCGACGTCGCCGAGACGCCGCCGCCCTCGCCGCCGAAGCTCGCCGAAGTCCCCAAGGCCTTCCGCCGAGTTCCTTGTGCCGTTTCGCAGCCGCCGGTCACTCTCCGCCGTCGCCCGTGCCACCCCCGAACTCACCTCGTCGCGCCGCGCCGGGAGCGTCACTTCTTCACGCCGGAGGACCTCGGAAACACCGTCGGCTACGTCGTCGTCTTCGTCTCCGGTCAAGCCAGCGCCGCCGCACCATCGCCGTCGCCCCGAGCTTCGTCGACCGTCCGATCTCCAATCGACGACCCGGATTCCGCCACGTCGCCCCATAAACAGTAAACCCCATCTTCAAAACTCCACCGTTGGATGCAAATCCGAGGGCCACCGTCGTTACGCCGCTGCAGCATCGCACACGTGACGCCGACAAGGCGGACCCACACGCCGCCTCATCGCGACGCGCCTTCGTTCACCGAAGTCGCCGACAAGACGGGCCCACTCGTCACCAAGACGCACCGCAGGCGTGTGACGCCACCGCTGACGCTCATGCCGACGCCACGGTGGGACCCACTTGTCGAGAGATAGCCGAAGTCGTCGGCCGACGCCACGATGACGCTCATCTTGACGCCATCACGGAGCCGGTCGTACGACGTCGGCAAAGGCCACGTGTCACTCTCTGGTGGCGACACGTGTCATAGATGACGCAATAAGTAATTTTCCGAAAAAGAAAATATTTACTTAATTCGGTATATTGATTTTAAATATATTTTGAAACTTCAAATGCTTATAACTTTTGCGTTTTAACTCCGATTTGAATGATTCCAATTTCTATAAATTTGTAAAATTGTGATCTTTCTGTTTATGAATTTTAATTGAATTTTTGAGCACTGTTTTTCTACTGTTTATTTATTTATTGGTGTTTAATTGCGTTACGCGTAGACGTTGAAGTGCCCGAAGGTTTCGAGGGAGAGGTTCTGACCCAGGAGCAAGCTCAGGAGCCAGAATCAGTACTTTTTGAAGGCAAGTTGTGTTTGATCATGTTGAACCTATTAGAGAAAATTATTTTGATTTAATTTATTGCATGCTAATTTAGTAAAAATTGGATTGAATGAATTTTGGGATTAGCTAAATGCCTAGTTGCTGTATGCCACCTTGTCGTAAATAATTGTAGGCCATGAATCATTTGTCACCCTAGGTTGTGGATTAATAGTTGGACATTAATTAATTGCCAACATGGGTTGAGTAGACCGAAGTAGTATGCTTAGCCCTGCCACGTGGACAATTCATGATTTTGGAAATACCAAAGTAAATATTGACTTAATGAGATATGGAACATGTTTTGTGAATGAGACATGTGTGATTGAGTTGATGATGGCACGTGGTGCAATAGTAAAGAGCCGGGGTGGGAAAATGATTTAGACTGGGGCAAATGGCAAGATTGTTTCTGGTGGGCCAAGAGTGGCAACTGGGCGGTCGTATTTGGTTTTTATTGGTTTTGGATATTTGAGTTACACTTGGTTAGTCTTGCCTCGGTCAACTAAGGACCTAACCTTGCAAGCATTTGAACTGAGTCTTTCATACAACCACAAGCTCCGTAATGGGACGGGCTTAGCTGAGTAAATTGGGAAGTCTATTCTTTGGTACTTGTCGTGGTGGTGTGAGGCCCGAGTAGCGGAATGAGAACTCACATGGCGCAAGAGGGGGCCCAGGTGTGGTAACCATCCCTCTAGTGTTGAAACCTTAGCGGCAAGCGATCTTGGGTTTAGATGGAACTTTGGAAAGGCTTCGTTACGGTTATTTGCCTTGGTGGTATTTGACTGTATCTTGTGGGTAAAGTGTATAACCTCTGCAGAGTGTACAACCTATTCGAATAGCCGTGCTCACGGTATTGAGCATCGCTCGGTGATTACAGTCAAGGGTTAGATTTTCATGAAAATGACTTGTTGATGGAAAATGCTTGGGTTGGTAATGATGAACTGGACTTAGGACTAAAGAATGATTTACGATTGAAGTGTTTGTGAAAGTTACTATTCCTACTACTGTTTTACTGCTTTACAAATTATCACTGTTTATCTTGAATGCTGTACTGCACATGAACCATAGCCTATCCTTTGTACTAAGCCATGCATGTAGAATATTAGAATTGCATTCTGTGCATGACTTGCTGAGTGCTCAAAGTACTCACCCCACAACAACACAACTTCAGTTGAAGAAGAAGCAACCCCGCCAGAGGAGGAGTATCGAGAGGAGCCGACAAACTAGGGAGCGAGCCCGGTCGATGTACGTGGCAAATTGGTTGGCGCCACGAGTTTATTTTATTTCATTGCATTTGAATACTTAATAATAATTCTTCGCTCATGCGAGGCGTATCTTTGTAACTTGACCATAAGGTCAATTAACTAGTTTGAGTATTTAATTAAAGTACTTATTATTTCGTTGGTTATGACTGTGATATGTACCAACGTTGAGACTGTGTGCACTAGCGTGATCCTGGACTAGTGCTGAATACACAGAGGGTCCGGATTTGCACGTTCGGGTCCCGACAGAGGTGGTATCGAGCCATACCGATCCGTAGGATCGCCCTTAGTTAGAATGGTCGAGTGAGGACAAAACTATTTTCTAAAAGTTAAAATATGCCAAGATGATAATACAATCTCGACTTACCCTTCTTTCTTTTCAAACCCTTGCTGAATTTATCATGTTTCCGCTTTGTTTTAAAATTTCGAGTTTCACGTGAGTGTCCTTTAGCGATGAGGATGATCCACTTTTTGGTGAGCGCCTTCGAGGGTACGCCATGAGCTTTGGCGATGATGCACCTTTGGGAGGTTATGACAGCCGATCTACCGGGGACTCATCAGAGATCGGGCAGATCGATATTGCCCGATGTCACCATCACGGCTTACGCCTGAGGATAGGGCGAGGGCGAAGTCGTCCCATCCGCATTCCAGCCGGGTCGCCATTTGATGCTGGGATCCAGGAGACATCGCGTCTGGCGATGAGGCAGATTGCTCGTACCTACCCCAGGGAGTTGGATGGCACAGTGTTTCGTCACCACCCACGCAGAGACACTCGCTACAACCGAGAACCCATAGAGGAGGAGGATGCCACGATCACCCACCTGGCCAGATATGTCATCGCTCAAGAGGATGCTATCGACGAGACGGTTCAGGAGCTGCAGAGGTCTCGTGACGAGTTCACGCAGGTGAGGGCTCATCTGCTGCAGACCTGTGAGTACTTGGCCCATTCTATCCAGAGGATTGGAGAGCTGGAGACAACAGCATTTTGACCAGAGCCGAGCTGGCGAGCTACACGCTACGACCCGAAGGAGCCACAAGCGAGCCGCAGCGAGCCGAGCCGAGCAGTGGAAGTGAAGCCGAGCCTTTGGAGGTCAAGCCGAGCTGGAGGTTGAGTCAGGCAGAGGCGATCCAAATGGAGGATCGTTGGGATAGGTTTGTACCAAAGACCAAAGACATCCGCGGTGTATCCACCAGAAGTTCCTGGGGATGGCTAGAGGAGTGAGCGCTAGGATTAGCAGCTGAGACTCTGCGTTGAGTCGCGTCTTGGAATAAGAGTCACCCTTAGAGGCGTTTGACTCTGAATATTAGTTTGATTTGCTTCTTTCATGCTTGTGTGTGATGGGTATGTGTTGCATGGCCCATAGGCATTGTGAGCAACCATACCTCGATATTAATAAAGTAATAAAGTTAGATTTTGTGTTACACCTTGACCCCGCATAAGTATTCTATTACTTGTCTATTCTTATTTTCCTCTCGTCTCTAAACCATGGAACAATCGATGATGGTGAACACTGTGGAAACCAGGAGGAAATGGGAGTGGTTCACGCCACCGGGAATATTGGAGATGAAGGATGAGGACCCCAACCAAAGACCGCCATTGATATGCGTAACTTGGGAGCCTTTATTGTCGCATGCACCCAAGCACGAATGCCATGATGCAGCAGATGCAAGAAGTCATCGCTTGCCCAAGCCGCCGCCGCCCAAGTTAACCAGTCAACCCAAAGTCAGAGGCCACACTCGATGTTTGTTAATTCATGAGGACACGACCGCCTACATTTTCCGGGAATGCCAATCCATTGGAGGCGATGATTGGTGAGGACGATAGAGAGAAAGTTGCACATCACCCAAAGTGAAGGAAATGAGAGGGTACTCTATGCCTCCCATCGGCTTGAAGGAACCGCAATGAATGGTGGGAAAACTCTTGTCTTGCCCATGAGCACCCACAGACATCACCGAGGAGTTCACGATTGCTTTCCTAAGCGAGATCATGTGCCCGAAGGCATAATGGAGTTGAAAAAGGAAGAGTTCAGGCATCAAGCGGGGCAATCACCAAGTCCGAATATCTCAACAAGTTCACGCACCGGCACGCTACGCACCGAGGACGTAATAACGGACAAGGCCAGCGATCCGCTTTATGAAAGGATCAATTCGGGTTGCGGTGGGACTCATAACCCACACCTTCCGGACTTTCAGAGTGGTGAACAAGGCGCCGACATCGAGGATAAGCGCAAGGAGCCGGAGGACAACCTGAAGTGCAGGATGGCACAAGCAGGAGCACGCCAGGAGCGCAGCTGCGTTGAGGGTTGCACCAAATCGCTTCTTGATTCCAGCCAAGGAATGTGATGACGACGCCACCGCCAAGACCAAGACTGCGGGATGAATTTCGAACACCGACACGGGCTTGGGAAACGCAGCATGGGAGCCAGCGATCGGCGGTTAGACGTTGTTATAATCGCAACGAGCCGGGCACTTTGCCAATTATTGTCCCAAGAAGGAGGAGGAGTGACACCGCCGCTTCAATCTTGGGACCACTCCAACGAAGACACTGCGCCAGAGCAAGCCGAGGAGTTGCACACTGAGCCGCCACTCGCATCGTGGTAAGAGGCGAGTCAATCATGTCACCGCTGATCAAGGTCAGTAATACATCGGACGTCGATCGGGTAAGTTACTTGTCAACTCAAGACTGCAATGCTTTTATTTGATTCTGGAGCTTCACATTCGTTTATATCTCGGATTTTTGCTGTGAACAATGGGTTGAAAATGGTGAACCTTAGGCATGTATTGCTAGTACAATCCCCGGGATCAGAACTCCGATCTGATGTAGGATGTTCTGGGGTAAAGTTGCTTATAGATGGAACCGAGTTCTTAGCAAACTTAGTGGTGTTAGATACCCAGACCCTAGACGTTATTTTGGGAATGGACTGGTTATCTAAACACAAGGTGGTATTAGACTGTGGACGAAGAGTCATATCAGTCGAGAGCCCTTGTGGGAGAAAAATAGAGTTTCAGGCAACTGCCGTTCGGGATGGACAGTTGATGGTCAGCAGTGTGAGGGCCGTCAGCATAGAAGATGTACCAGTTGTCAGAGAATATCCGGATGTATTTCTAGAGGATTTACCTGGGATGCCACCAGACAGGGACATAGAGTTTGTAATTGAGTTGGTACCGGGAACAGCACCGATAGCTAAGAGACCTTATCGGATGTCAACCGATGAGCTGGTCGAAATGAAGAAGCAGATTGAGGAGTTAATGGATAAAGGATTTATCAGACCGAGTTCGTCACCATGGGGAGCACCGGTCCTATTTGTTAAGAAGAAGGACGGAAGTTACCGGATGTGTGTGGATTATCGAGCGTTAAATGAAGTCACTATAAAGAATAAGTATCCGCTACCCAGGATCGATGACCTATTTGATCAGTTGAGAGGAGCCGGAGTTTTCTCCAAAATTGATCTACGATCAGGATATCACCAGCTGAAGATTAGATCGGAGGATGTGCCGAAGACCGCATTTTCGTCAAGATATGGGCACTACGAGTTTACAGTTATGTCTTTCGGTTTGACAAATGCACCTGCATATTTCATGAACATGATGAACAAGGTTTTCATGGAATACCTGGACAAGTTTGTTGTTGTGTTCATAGATGACATTTTAGTCTACTCCAAGACAAGGGAAGAGCATGCCGAACACCTAAAGCTAGTTCTGGAGAAGTTAAGAGAGCAGCAACTTTTCGCTAAGTTTAGCAAGTGTGAGTTCTGGAAGAACAAGGTGGAATTCCTTGGACATGTGGTGACCGCCGAAGGAGTCGCAGTTGATCCAAGTAAGGTGGAAGCAGTGCTGCATTGGGAGCCACCCAAGACGGTGACTCAAATTCGTAGTTTCCTTGGAATGGCCGGTTATTACCGCCGATTCATTGAAGGATTCTCAACGATTGCGAGACCTCTTACGCAATTGTTGAAAAAGGAGAAGAAGTTTACATGGACGCCGGAATGTGAGCGGAGTTTTCAGGAGTTGAAGAAACGATTGACATCGGCACCAGTGTTAGTTCTACCGGATTTAAGCCAGAGCTTTGATATATACTGTGATGCATCGCGTCAAGGATTAGGATGCGTGTTAATGCAGAACAGAAAGGTCGTTGCATACGCATCAAGGCAGTTGAGGCCGCATGAAGAGAACTATCCGACGCATGATCTAGAATTAGCAGCCGTGGTGCATGCCTTGAAGTTATGGCGGCACTATCTAATTGGGAATAGATGTGAGGTGTACACGGACCATAAGAGTCTTAAATATATATTTACTCAATCGGACCTGAACATGAGGCAGAGGAGGTGGTTGGAACTAATTAAGGATTACAACTGGGATTCATTATCACCCGGGAAAGCCAATGTGGTGGCGGATGCTTTAAGCCGAAAGAGTCATTCTGTGAACATGTTGGTGGGAGAAAACCAGGTTGAGTTATGCAAGGAATTTCAGAAGCTGAAGCTAGAGGTTGTGCCTAAAGGATTTATAGCCGCTCTAGAAGTGAAGCCTACCCTGGAAGATCAGATTCGTGAAGGACAGAAAGACGATGCCAAGATTCAGAGGATTAAGTCTAAAATGGAGGAAGGCAAGGCAAAGGATTTCAAGCTGGATGAGCAAGGCACATTGTGGATCAAGAAGCGCATTTGCGTACCGCACAAGAAGGAACTGAAACAGCTAATTCTGGAGGAAGCTCATGACTCCAAGTACTCTATCCATCCGGGAAGCACTAAGATGTATCAAGACCTGAAGGAAAGATTTTGGTGGCCAAGCATGAAGCGTGAAGTTGCATAGCATGTTGCGTTGTGCGACATATGCCAAAGAGTCAAAGCAATGCATCAAAGGCCAGCAGGGTTGCTACAGCCACTGAAGATACCTGAGTGAAAATGGGAGGAAATCGGAATTGACTTCATTACTGGCTTACCGAGGACCCGCATACGGTATGACTCCATATGGGTTATAGTGGATTTGGTTGACAAAGGTCGCCCACTTCATACCAAAGAAGACTACGTACTCCGGGGACCGCTTAGCGGATTTGTATATGTCAAGAATTGTATGTCTACATGGAGTTCCGAGGAAAATTGTGTCGGACAGAGGTACGCAGTTTACCTCAAGATTTTGGGATAAATTGCATGAGGCCCTAGGAACTCGTCGAACTTCAAGATCTGCGATCACCCGCAGCATGCACGGACAAACGGAAAGAGTTAACCAGACATCGAAGACATGTTGAGGGCATGTGCATTGGCTTATACAACCGTGGGATAAGTGTTTGCCATATGCCGAAGTTTAGCTATAATAACACTACCGTGCAAGTTTACGATGTCACCATTCAAGCGCTTATATGGAAGACCACGTCGAACGCCGAATTGGAATGAGACCGGAACGCATATGTTTGGACCGGATATTCTTCGAGAAGCTGAAGAGCAGATAGCCATGATCAGGGAAAGGTTGAAAGTTGCACAATCAAGACAGAAGAGTTACGCCGATAATCGCCGCAGGGATTTGAGCTTTGAGCCTGAAGATTTTGTGTATCTCAGAGTTACCCCACTCAAAGGAGTTAAGAGGTTCCACACCAAAGGGAAGTTAGCGCCAAGATACGTTGGCCCATTCAAGATCCTGAGTCGTAGAGGTGAAGTAGCGTATCAGCTGGAGTTACCGCAGTCTCTAGCAGGTGTGCATGATGTATTCCATGTGTCACAATTAAAGAAATGTCTCCGAGTGCCAGAAGAGCAGATGCCATTAGAGTCGGTCAAGCTGCAGGAGGATTTGACTTATAAGGAGTACCCGGTGAAAATCTTGGACACCAGAGACCGAGAAACAAGAAATAAATCGACCCGCTTCTGCAGAGTTCAGTGGAGTAATCATTCCGAGAGCGAAGCAACCTGGGAGCGTGAAGAAGACCTGAAGAAGGAATTCCCTAACCTATTCCTTAGTCAACCTTAAATCTCGGGGTCGAGATTCCGTTAAGGGGGGAGGTTTGTAACACCCCAATTTTTGCTTTTCTTGCATTTAAATGGTATTTTGAATTTTTGGGAATTTCTGGAATTTATTTGGATTTATTTGGATTTATTGGAATTAAACCATTTAACAAATTAATTAAATAATAGAAAAGTTAAAATAAAATTTTGCTGAAAATATTTTATTTGAGTCACAAATGTCCTAAAATATTTATGAGAATTTTTCCAGAATTTTTCTGATATTTTTAATGCCCCAAATAAATTATTTGAATTTCGGGAAATATTTTTTAATCGAAAAAGAATTAAAAATCCGGATGAACAGTACTGGGCCGAGTATTGTGCGGCCCGCTTCAGAAAAACCCTAGCGTGCAAGCCGTTCGATCTTCATCCGACGGCTCACGCGTTACGCCACCCAAACCGAATCGCCGCGGATTCCGCCGCCGTGTGTGGGCCTCGGCTTCCGCGATTCACGGACGCCGAGGGCACTATTTAAGGCGCCGCCACCGTGCGTGCTCCTCACTCACGCCGCAGACTCCACCAGACACCGCGACGCCGCCGAGACGCCACCGCCTCGCCGCCTGACGAGCTCGCTGAAGTCCCTAAGGCCTTCCGCCGAGTTCTTGCGCTGCTCGCCGCCGCCGGTCACTCTCCGCCGCCGCCGCGCTACCCCGAACTCACCTCGTCGCGCGCCACGGAGCGCCACTTCTTCACGCCGAGGACCTCGGAAACACTTGCTACGCTGCCGTCGTCTTCGTCTCCGGTCAAGCCGCCAAGACCATCGCTGCCGCCGTCGCCAGACCGTCGACCGTCCGATCTCCAATCGACGACCCGGATTCCGCCACGTCGCCCCATAAACAGTAAACCCCATCTTCAAAACTCCACCGTTGGATGCAAATCCGAGGGCCACCGTCGTGCCACGTCACCGTGCACTGCACACGTGACGCTGACAAGGCGGACCCACACGTTAGTCTCATCGCGACTGCCTTCGTTCACCCGAAGTCGCCGACAAAGACGGGCCCACTCGTCAGCCGCACGCACCGTGCGTGTGACGTCACCGCTGACGTCATGCTGACGTCACGGTGGGACCCACTTGTCAGCGAGATAGCCGAGTCGTGCTGACGTCACGATGACGTCATGCTGACGTCATCACGGGAGCCGGTCGGTGGCGACGTTGAAGAAGCCACGTGTCACTCTCTGGTGGCGACACGTGTCATAGATGACGCAATAAGTAATTTTCCGAAAAAGAAAATATTTACTTAATTCGGTATATTGATTTTAAATATATTTTGAAACTTCAAATGCTTATAACTTTTGCGTTTTAACTCCGATTTGAATGATTCTAATTTCTATAAATTTGTAAAATTGTGATCTTTCTGTTTATGAATTTTAATTGAATTTTTGAGCATTGTTTTTCTACTGTTTATTTATTTATTGGTGTTTAATTGCGTTCTGCGTAGAGACGTTGAAGTGCCCGGGTTTCGAGGAGAGGTTCGACCGAGAGCAAGCTCAGAGCCGTAATCAAGACTTTTGAAGGCAAGTTGTGTTTGATCATGTTGAACCTATTAGAGAAAATTATTTTGATTTAATTTATTGCATGCTAATTTAGTAAAAATTGGATTGAATGAATTTTGGGATTAGCTAAATGCCTAGTTGTTGTATGCCACCTTGTCGTAAATAATTGTAGGCCATGAATCATTTGTCACCCTAGGTTGTGGATTAATAGTTGGACATTAATTAATTGCCAACATGGGTTGAGTAGACCGAAGTAGTATGCTTAGCCCTGCCACGTGGACAATTCATGATTTTGGAAATACCAAAGTAAATATTGACTTAATGAGATATGGAACATGTTTTGTGAATGAGACATGTGTGATTGAGTTGATGATGGCACGTGGTGCAATAGTAAAGAGCCGGGGTGGGAAAATGATTTAGACTGGGGCAAATGGCAAGATTGTTTCTGGTGGGCCAAGAGTGGCAACTGGGCGGTCGTATTTGGTTTTTATTGGTTTTGGATATTTGAGTTACACTTGGTTAGTCTTGCCTCGGTCAACTAAGGACCTAACCTTGCAAGCATTTGAACTGAGTCTTTCATACAACCACAAGCTCCGTAATGGGACGGGCTTAGCTGAGTAAACTGGGAAGTCTATTCTTTGGTACTGTCGTGGTGGTGTGAGGCCCGGAGTAGCGGAATGAGAACTCACATGGCGCAAGAGGGGGGCCCTGGGTGTGGTAACCAGTCCCTCCAGTGTTGAAACCTTAGCGGGCAGTACTGGGTTTAGATGGAACTTTGGAAAGGCTTCGTTACGGTTATTTGCCTTGGTGGTATTTGACTGTATCTTGTGGGTAAAGTGTATAACCTCTGCAGAGTGTACAACCTATTCGAATAGCCGTGCTCACGGTATTGAGCATCGCTTCGGTGATTCTGATAAGGGTTAGATTTTCATGAAAATGACTTGTTGATGGAAAATGCTTGGGTTGGTAATGATGAACTGGACTTAGGACTAAAGAATGATTTACGATTGAAGTGTTTGTGAAAGTTACTATTCCTACTCTTTGTTTATCGCTTTACAAATTATCACTTGTTTATCTTGAATGTCAGATCGCACATGAACCATAGCCTATCCTTTGTACTAAGCCATGCATGTAGAATATTAGAATTGCATTACAGGCATGACTTGCCGAGTGCTCAAAGTACTCACCCCACAACAACACAACTTCAGCTTGAAGAAGAAGCAACCCTCGTCAGAGGAGGAGTATCGAGGAGCCGACAAACTAGGAGCGAGCCCATGTCGCTTACTGTGGCAAATTGGTTGGCGCCACGAGTTTATTTTATTTCATTGATTTGAATACTTAATAATAATTCTTCGCTCTGCGAGGCGATCTTTGTAACTTGACCATAAGGTCAATCAACTAGTTTGAGTATTTAATTAAAGTACTTATTATTTCGTTGGTTATGACTGTGATATGTACCAACGTTGAGACTGTGTGCACTAGCGTGATCCTGGACTAGTGCTGAATACACAGAGGGTCCGGATTTGCACGTTCGGGTCCCGACAGGGCCTCACACCTCCACGACAGTACCAAAGAATAGATTTCCCAATTTACTCAGCTAAGCCCGTCCCATTACGGAGCTTGTGGTCAGTATGAGAGACTCGATTCAAATGCTCGCAAGGTTAAGTCCTTAGTTGACCGAGGCAAGACTAACCAAGTGTAACTCAAATATCCATGTCCAATAAAACCAAATCGACCGCCCAGCTTGTCACTCTTGGCCCACTGTAAACAATCTTGCCATTTGCCCCAGCCTAAATCATTTTCCCACCCCTTCTTTACCATTGCACCACGTGCCATCATCAACTCAATAACACATGTCTCATTCACAAAACGTGTTCCATATCTCATTAAGTCATTATTTACTTTGGTGTTCCAAAATCATGAATTGTCCTCGTGGCGGTGGCTAAGCACACTACTTGGTCTACTCAACCCATGTTGGCAAATTATTAATGTCCAACTATTAATTCATAACCTAGGGTGACAAAGGATTCATGGCCTACAATTATATATGACAAGGTGGCATACAAAGAACTAGGCATTTAACTAATCCTAAACTTATTCAAAGTCATTTCTATCAAATTAGCATGCAATAGTTTAAATCAAAATAATTTACTCTAATAGGTTCAACATGATCAAACACAACTTGCCTTCAAAAGTGCTGGTTCGGTTCTGAACTTGCTCTGGGTCGAACTTCTCCTCGAAACCTTCGCACTTCAACGCCTACGCCAGACGCAATTAAACAACAATAAATAAATAAACAGTAGACAAACAGTGCTCAAAAATTCAATTAAAATTCATAAACAGAAAGATCACAATTTTACAAATTTATAGAAATTGGAATCACTCAAATCGGAGTTAAAACGCAAAAGTTATAAGCATTTGAAGTTTCAAAATATATTTAAAATCAATATACCGAATTAAATAAATATTTTCTTTTTCGAAAATTAATTATTGCGTCATCTATGACACGGTCGCCACCAAAGAGTGACACGTGGCCTTTGCCGACGCCACCGACCGCTCCCCGTGATGACGCCAAGATGATGTCATCGTGGCGCCGGCGACGACTTCGGCTCTCTCATCGACAAGTGGGTCCCATCGTGACGCCGATGACGTCACGGTGACGCCACACGCACGCAGTGCGGCGGTGACGAGTGGGCCCGTGGCTGTCAACGTCTCGTGAACAAAGGCACGTCACGGCCGACATGTGGGTCGCCTTGTCGGCGCCTCATGCATGCTGAGCGGCGGTGCGGTGCCACTGACATGTGGGTCCGTGTTGTCAGCGTCTCGTGCACAGTGAACGGCGACGTGGCAATACGGCGACCCTCGGATTTGCATCTAACGGCGGAGATTGGAAGATGAAGTTTACTGTTTTAAGGGCGACGTGGCGGGATCTGGATCGTTGATGCGCGATCGGACGGTCGACGGAGCTCGGGGCGACGGTGATGGTGCGGCGGCGCTGGCCTGACGGAGCTGGGGAAGACGATGATGCCCGCGGCGCTCCGGCGTGTCTCCGGTCGAATGGGTTACCCCCTCGGGTGTGTCTCCTCTTGAGGAACTCGAGGAAGACCTTCAAGTTGGCGGAGCGGCTTCACCGGCGACGGAGACGAAGAAAAACCGCGACGGTGACTCCACGAACTTCGGCGAGGTCGTGCGGCGAGGCGGCGGCGTCTCGGGCGGCGTGATGAGTACGGACGGTGCGGCGCGAGGTGAGGATCCCAACACGGTGGCGGCGCAATAAATAGTGCCCTCGGCTCGTGAAAATTGCGGAAATCGAGGCCCACACTGCCAAGCAAGCATGAATCCCATGAGAATCGGGTTGGGTGGCGTGGCGCGATGAGGGCCGTTGATGAAGATCGAACGGTCAAGGCGCTTAGGGTTTTTCCGAGCGGGCCGCACAAGATTCGCCCAAGATTATTCATTCGGATTTTTAATTTTTTCGATTAAAAATAATTCCCAAATTCAAATAATTTATTTGGGGCATTAAAAATATCGAAAAATTCTGGAAAAATTCTCATAAATATTTTAGGACATTTGTGACTCAAATAAAATATTTTCAAAAAATTTTATTTTAACTTTTCTATTATTTAATTGATTTGATAAATGGTTTAATTCAAAATAAATCCAAATAATTCCAAATAAATCCAAATAAACTCCAGAAATTCCCAAAAATTCAAAATACCATTTAAATGCAAGAAAAGCAAAAATTGGGGTGTTACAAATAGCGACACCAAAGCTAAAAGGCCGGCCTTCGGTTTCTGAAAAGTCTGTAAGTTCTTCTAAACAGCTTAGCTTTTAAGCGGTTTTTGATATAAACTGAAGCACATATAACTAGTAAAAGTTGAAAGGACCTGCCTATCTACACACCTTGGAAAGAAGGGATTAGGGTAGGATAATTTAGGTTACAAAAGAAAAATTTGCAATTGAAGTTATTCAAAGACAAATCTCATCAATTCGTGAAATAACTGGGAATGAACATACATACATATATTGAAACTTTACATGTTCATAAATCAATCTAGTCAATGGAGAATTAAAATTTTAATAATAATAAACAAACGGGAAATCACAAATAAGGCAAACCAATCTCTTTTACTGATCGAAAGCATTAATTACGTAAAGGCTGAATTACAATGCAACAAGTATACACTTGAAGAGAATACAACACGATCAATTACAATTTTTACGTACAAGAAATAAATTATAATAGCATTTTACATCAAACCTATACCACATCAATCTTCAGAAGACCTTCAAAGTCGATCATCTGAAATAGTTAGTCTTTATAAATATAATTGAGAGATAAACAACAAGAAATTAAAAGCTAATTTAATTGCCGTCAAACCCAAATGCGACTAAGGATGCTCATCGAGATACCAGATTTGTTCGGGGTCAAATTGGCACCTCTTGCTAGTTAGGGTTTTATTATCTGGCAATTGATAAACCTATAGTTGTCGGGTAATCATAGCATTGCATAAATAGTACCAAAATATCTCATAGTAAAAAGATAAAATATGCATATTAAAACGGGTAAAGAGCCTCCGTTAAAAAGAGCCAGCCCAGCCTAGCCCCAACTCATTCCACCCCAGGAGCAAGAGGAGGCCAAAAAGAGCTCCAAGGAGCAAGGAGCAAGAAAGCCACAAACCAGTATACAACTAAGTCCCAGGAGCAAGAAGGCATCAAGCAGCCCCAGAGGCTCAAACAAAGATAGAACCACCACAAGCCAAGCCATGGAGCAAGAGACCATGAGCAAGGAGGCCAACCATCACCAATCTCCATCAACCAAGGAACCAGGAGCCAATCACACCTTACAAATCCCCCTCTAGCACAACCTCATATCTTTTCTCGATATGAGGGTCTTACTGTAATTTATACTCTATTGATGGCACGATGATTTTTTCTTTATTTTGACATTTTTGTAGGAGTAGTTTCAATAATATTATGGATTTTTAGTAGGCAATTTGCCGGATTTTTATGTTCCATGTGGAGTATGTCAAAAGTTCATGATATAAGTGCTTCGCTATCTATCAAGGGCTAAGGTGATGTCTTGGTTTATACCATTTGATGATTGAATGTTTATTTCAGGAGGTCAGTTTGCATAGTTTGGTTATGAATCATTGATGATCCAGATTTATTTACCTGCTTTGTTATAGCTATGTATTTTGGATTGACTGTTTCAGTCATTTTCTCGACCTACTTGTGGTTTGCTCAATCTTACCTTATGAGAAGCGTTTGGATAAGACTATTATAGTCTTTGTCTTTAGCAGTACAAGTGTTTGGGTTGACTGCTCCGGTCTTCCTTATTCATTAGTCATTTGGATTTTTAACGCATTTGTATTCATAATGCTTAATTACCCTTTAGGGTTTTCAGGAAACAATTTTTTTATGGATTTTGAGTTAAGAGGAGGTTTGTTAGAGATAACTTAATATCTGAATTTATCATATCTTTTGGTTTTATCCAAATAGATTGTTAGTCTAAATCTTCAATTACTTGGACTCTTTTGGCTATTTAAGCCACAATCCTGTACATGTAATTCTTGAACCATTATAATGGACTGTTTCCTATAATTTTTTTCCTACAAGGGTTTTTCTACGTTAAATCTTGTCTCTAATTTTTTGTCATGCTAACCCTAACAAGTCCGATTGAGAAAACCAATGAAGTTAGAGATGTGGATTTGTAGGAAGGGGGGAGAGGAGGTGAGTTAGGGGTGAAGAAATAAGTTGAATAGGGTATTTACTAGATACTATACATTGAAAATGTTGTATTTAGAGTTATTTCTATATAATGTGGTACATTTAGATATAATTTATAGCAACAACGTAAATGTAAAGAGAATACCCTAGGTTGTATAAGTGGTCTCTAGTTGTCACAATTTGGACCTCACTGTTCTCGATATGGAGCAGCCAACCAGATCATGCCTCCGCTACCAGGGTTAAAAAAATTGAAAATACGTTTTTTGAACGATCTTTGATTTTCAAAAATCGATAAAAACCAGTTCAAAATTGATAGAAATCGAAGAAATTTGAATTGAAAATTTTGAACATGGCGGTCAAACAACAGAGAAAAAATCAAAAAAATTTCACCAATTTTTGACCGTTTTTTCGATTACCATTTTTGAGTTATTTTTTTGATTTTGAAGCGATTTTATTCTATTTTTGGCACACAAGGAAAATTTAAAAAATAAAAAATTGCAAAAAATCCCAATTAATATATAAAAAATCTTAGAGAAATTTCAATAATTTTTGAAATTATTTAGTGCTTATGAAAAGTCAAAACAGAAATTAATAAAAAGGAATAGAGTCACTGTCAAATTTTTATAAAAATTTACAAGCTTGGTCATGCCCTCAAAATTTTAACTAAATCATAATTAGTTCCCAAGGATAATATAGTAAAATTTTCATAAATATTATACTTCATTTATTGCCCCTAGAAAATCAAAAACTAATGAGCATATACAAAGATAGTAGCACTCTCAGTATTTTTTTTAAAAATAGACAGGCCTGATCGTCATAAAAAATTTAAATAATCATTATAATTTCTTCATAACCTCTCACAAATTTTTTTCATCAATATTATACTTCATTTGTGCCCCTAGAAAATCAAAAACAGAAGAACATATATTCTGACGGTAGTGCTGTTAGAAGTTTTAAAAAATTCATAGGTCTGATAATTATTTGAAATTTTACAGCATCATTAGCATTGCCTCAGGACCTCAACAAAAAATTTCAAAATTTTTTAACTCTTTTTCATAATTTTTTCAAATTTTCTATTTTTTAAAAAATTTGAATTTGAATCCTATCGATTTACCGAGCGGTGTTAGATATCAAACCGACTAGATACTCTCGATTTTCGCAACTTTCCACCGGTTTTGGTGATTTTGTGAATCATTGATGCAACCATGGCATTGGCAGGGACAGGGCTCGAATCGGCATTAAAAAAAAGGGACAGGGCTCGATGCTTTGATTGCAGCCCATCAGCCGAGACAGCGAAGAAGGCGAATTGTGAATTGTGATTGGGGAGAGATTACGAAGAGGACGAGGGTAATTTGAAAATCTTTATAAACTTGTGACATACAGAAACGCGAAATTATTTTTGTGGTGGCATGGTTGTAATAATCGATTTTGTACTAGTAAATTTGAGAATCAATGGTCAATTCTGTAGTCGTAAATAGGCAAATATTCTTTTTGCTTTTGTACCACAAGGACCTAAATGCCTATTTTATCAAATATTATAGTAAACTAGGATGCAAAAAGTAATGAAATAGAACGTATGCCAACGGTTTTTTTTTTGGTAGCGTTTCAGTGCTATGTTTGGCTGTGGACCTGCCTCGCCACGCGCCGACTGCTTGCAACGATGCTGCTTCGATCGGACGGCTCTCACGGGTGCGCGTGCTGTTCGAGCATCACGCGCACGCGCGGAATCAGGATTTCCCGTATATATAGTCGTGTTTATAACTATATATGTAGCTGCAACTTATATCGTATAAAAAATGGATAAGTGGCCTTTGAAACGGCAACTTGGTATTATTGTCAGAGATAGTTTTTTTTTAAAAAAGTAGACAGAGTCACAAAAATTGTCTTATTTTTTGTCGGTTATCGCTAATTTGTAGTCACCCTCAACATTGGTGAGGACACATACATGTGTTGTCACATCGCATCTCTCCCTTTATTTTCCCTTCTCTTCCCCTTTTCCACCTCTACCTTCTTCTCTAATATAAAAAATTTCGATTTGAAACTTTCAGATGATTTTAATTGAAAACTTTTGGTTCAAAACTTTCAACTAAGAATACTTTTGGTTCGAAAAGTTTCGGCACAAAAAACTTTTGGTTTGAAAAA
Organism: Guadua angustifolia; assembly: GCA_036346375.1. Classification (NCBI taxonomy): domain Eukaryota; kingdom Viridiplantae; phylum Streptophyta; class Magnoliopsida; order Poales; family Poaceae; genus Guadua; species Guadua angustifolia. Next base: position 41,814,159 of record CM070500.1, read on the forward strand.
ATTCAACTAATTTTTTTTTGAAAATGGTTAAAAGATATTTCCTGTTCAAAAACTTAGGGAAGTTTTAGGGGAAAGGGCATGGAGGAAGGAGGGATGTAGGTGATGCCGCCAAGTGTTACGATGAGATAACCTTTGAGTGGGAAGAGAAGTAGAGAAAGGAAGGAGGTACTGTCATATATCATAACGAGAGGGCGTTCTCACCAAAGATTGGCCAAATCAGCAATTCTGTTTTTTGTCTCCAGCAAATATATAATAAGTAATTGTTTCTATCTGCGTATCTCAAGGCTAGGTATATGCACAAGTTCAACAAAAATTTTAAAGGAAAAATGTCTATATAAAGTGCAAAATTTTGCTTGAAAGTCCATTCGGCACTCCGTACTATAACACCAGGCATTTAACCCCCAAACTTTTCAATCTAGTTCAAATAATATTCTTACCCGGTTTTATATAGTAGTATTACCTGCGCAGCATGATAAATGGGTGGTTTTGCCACGTAGGATGACACACTACGTAAGTTTGAGTGAATGACAGGTAGGGCTCATATTGGCTTCCCTTCCAAATCAAAATAGAGTGGGGATAGCTACAGGTGCTACCAGTCATAGAGGCATAACTGAGAGTTCGGTGTGAGAGAAGCACATGTGGATCTCACCCATCATTAGCTTAATTTAGTTAGCGTGTCATCCTATGTGACAAAACAACTCATTCATTGTGCCGTATGGACAATACTACTATGTGAAATCGGGTCATAGTGTTATTTGAATCAGATTGTTTTTTTTGGGGGGGTGGGAGTCACATTAATATCTAGTTTTATAGTTTGGGATGCTGGATAGACTTTCGATCAAAGTTCAGAGCGTTATATAAACTTCCTTCAATTTTAAATAATGCTGTAATTTTAATTTGCCGTGCTATCTAATAAGGTTACTTCACATTTTTATTCATACGCCATCGGTCGTTATTTCAGAATTTTGAAAGAAAAAATGTCTTCTATGTTACAGCATGTACGGGACAATTAATTTCTTTAATATTTGGCAACTTTTTCTGGGATATACCGTCTATAACGCATCATCAAATATTTTTTCATGTGGCAACAATGATGTCTTCCTTGAGGACCCAAAGACTGGTGGTTATCATACGGTCCCAACAACACTCCGACTGGATACTGGCCAAGCTCACTCAGTTTACACTTCACAGTTGGGCTTGTTGGTAGCTCGTCAGCAGGCATGCCATGCCTCAAATGGGTAGCGGGCATTTCGCCGAAGAGGGAGGGTTTCGGGAAAAGCTGCTTTCCTGAGGAACATTCAGGTTGTGAATGAGAACCACGAGCTTGCCACTCCGGACATCCGCAAGTCCTTTGTCGCCACCACAAGAATGGATTTTTACTCCGTCGACCAGTATGGCTTGGCCATGATGATGGCTGCATGCATGTCTATTTTGCTGGACATGGTTGTGATTAAGGGTTAACTCAATTTACAAGGCACTGCCATCATCTAATAGAACATATTGTTTGAGTTGTGTCGATTCTGTGCTTGAGTTGGATGTCCAAGGACAACAAGAAGATTTTCCATTTGCCTAACCATCTATATCTGCAAAAGAATCAGTACAGTAGAAATTGTCAAATCCAAATGTAAATCAATGTCGCCAAAGTATTGGATGATTTAAATCTTGGACAACCTGAAATTAATTTCTTACTTAAAAAACACATGGGCAAGTTTGGTTGTTGGTTATGGTGCTGGAGACGGATTGTCAGGATTTGATGCATTGGTGGAACCATTGATAAGACTTTCAGATCGACAGTGGCCTTGGTTCTTGATGAAGCTACAGGTTCAGGTTGAACCTGCGTTCCATCGTGCTGCCAAGAGCCGGCTCGGCTAATACAATAGTAGCACATGAGAAGTTCAGTGTGTATGACAAGAGGTCTCAAGTCAATCCTGCCGTGCCAGGCAAACAGATTTGACTTATTCACCCTCTCTTCAGAATTTTCCTGAAGTCAGGATCAAACAAAGCACACTGGCAATTCACCACCCCTTGCTTGCTCTACCACTATATATACCCACCAATCACTCTGTATCGCCGTACACATCAAAAAAGGGCTAACAATTTTAAGATTGTAAAGCCAAGATGGCGACTCTGAAGGTGTACATGCTGCTGTTCACCGTGTTCTTCTTCTCTGGGCTCATGCAGCTAAATGCGGCGCAAGACGCGCCGGGGACGGTGCGGGTGATCGATGCTAAGGCTGTTGATCAGGCGATCGCGTACCTGCTCATGTGCGCGGCGCTCTTCGTCACCTATTTCGCGCACTGATGCTTCAGTAGCACTTTCTGATCATTTTGTTGTCAATTGGTTCTGGCTCTCCGTTCATGTATCAGTTCTTTCTGATCATTTTGTTGTCAGTTGTTATGAATCCTGTACGTGCATGCACAATTGCATATAAATGATTACCCTGATAAGTTTGAAGCTCTTTCCCTTTTCTTCCGAAAACTGCCTCAAGTATATTTGATAATTCGAGCGGAAAGTGAGTTAATTAGACCTTACTCCGCTTATGATCTAGTTCGGCAGTGGAATGTTGTGCCAGTCAGAAACTACAACTCGAAAGACCTTACTCTTCTAGGAATAATGCGCACCCAGTTGTATCTGCATTTGTCACTCTGAAGTCGTACCCGAAATTTCTTGTCAAAATAATCCAAACGCTCCTCAAGGCCTGAACTTCAAACTTTCCGGTTACAAATAGCTCACCAGATAGCTGATTCATCATCAGCTTCATGCTTTAAGAAAACCTCTACTAGAGAAACCCTGTAATTCTAACAAAGTTGCTAGAACTTCTGAAACTAAGTACAAGTTGCTAGAACTTCTGAAACTAAGTACGTAATTGTAACCAAATGACTTTTCAGCTAACATGTTTTGATGCACCTGGAGAAACTAAACATGCTAGGACGAGGGATAAAACGGATCATACCTTCTGTGGAATTTTGAAACTGGAGTTTGTTCTAGAGCTGACAGTCCAGGGCTTGCCCTGGAGGTCTGGAACAAGGTGAGCTCAGCGTGACACCATAATCTGTCTTAAAGTAGCCTTAATCTGTCGTGCGCCGTGGGCGTTCCGATTAGTTCTTTCGAGGACACTCGCGCGTGTTTCATTAAGAGGAAAAAAGGGTAGAGTACAGCGACTCCGGGTGGCCAAACTCACCGGTTACAAGCAGGATAAGAGACCTATTGCAGCGAAACTGGTACCAACCTAATGTTACTTAACTACCTAAGGAGTCAAGAAGCATCAAAATAAGAATTGCGACAGATGTCCACTAGTCTGGATCCACAGGTTCACTTCGTCCTGTATTGTTTGCATGATTCGGCTTTGGCAACGGTTGCGTTGAGTTGAGGACCCGCGCACTCCTTTCCTTCTAAAGCTGCTAACTCGTTACGATGAGGTGTGTTCGGAGCATAGTCACAAAAATGGGGTTCGTCCGATTTACGGTACGGAATTTGGATTCGTGGTTCATCATATTTTCTTTTAATTTCTTTTGTGAACACAAACTTTATACTCTAAACTAGTTCTGCTTCGACGAATCTGAGTCACGATTCACGGGATTTTACTGTGAATCCGGTAACTAGTTGTAGTATCGCATGTAATCAGAAAGCAAACAGAGCAACAGAGTCATTAGCATCCGCCTCTCCATGCCACCCTTGGTGCAAAGTTAGGAACACTGCAATCTCGTTCTTTATGTTTTGGAAATCAGAAGCTGAAATTTATTTCTTGCTCTTCACGTAAGAGAATTTTTACCGCGTATTATACTAGTAGTATATAGTGAGTAATAGAAATCAAATCTAACTATCTATTTATTGAATTATTTCTACTGCTCTACTACCCAAGGAAGTATAGATAAATACTATTTATTTTGGAGCTCTTTTACAGTGGATTAAAATCAATACAAGCCGCCCATTCCTTTGAATCTAATGGTTAAAATCAATTTAGATCTAGTTATACTACCACATGTAGTATTAGTAGTAAAATTCAGAGAGGGGTAAAAGGGTAAAAAATTCTGTCATACTATTTAATCCTGATGAATAGCTGATGAATAGATAAGAGGCCTTTGAAGATCATCAGGTATTTAGTGAATCCAAAATTGTGAACGAATTAGGAAAAATCTAAAATACCCCCGATGAATGGATAGAAAAAGTCTAAAATACTCTTGAAAAATAGATGGTTAGATTTGATTTCTACTACCATTTGAAATGAACATCCTGTAAGTAGCTGAATTCTTACTCTCATTGAGAGAGGATGACAATAGGAGTTGGGGCAATTTTCTGGTTTATTTCTCACACAATGCCATACCAACCTGAGGGGTTGGGGTTACATATTTATAGCTGACTAGAGCAGCCGAGCATATGCTAAGATGCTAGTCTAAGATGCTGTCCTTAGATGTTGTCCTAAAGCTAGTCTAAGATGCTGTCCTAAAGCTAGTCTAAGATGCTGTCCTAAAGCTAGTCTAAGATGCTGTCCTAAAGCTAGTCTAAGATGCTGTCCTCCATGAGGACCACAAAGACCGACAGTACAAGGACTTATTCCTTCATTCTCCCCCTAAGTCTTGTCCATCGTCTTGTGGGAAAGTTGGACCATCCCGGTCCTGGAGCGAAGCTCAAGGAACTTGATCCTTCCAAGGGGCTTGGTGAGCAGGTCCGCAAGTCGGTCCTTAGTGTTGATGTAACGCGCTTGATGCTTCCTTCGCCCAAGCAATCCCGGATGAAATGGTACCTCACCTAGATGTGCTTGTCTCCGCTCATGAAAAACGGGTTCTTTGCCAGGCCAGAGCGGACTTGTCTGTCCACCCCGAGTTCCACCACTTGATGTCTCTCGCCGAGGAGATCACCAAGGCCGAGCAAGCCAAAGTGCTCGAGTCGAGCGGTGGAAGCCGCTATGTACTCGCCTCGCAATGACAGGCCACCACTTGTCGCTAACCGATCGCCACCTAACGAGGCACCCGCCGAGAAGAAGAGAATCCCGCCGTGTTTTGCTTTGGTGTCGATGTCGCCGCCGTGGTCGCTGCCGTCAGTAGTCGACGAGGTGTGCCTCTCCGGCACCTCGGGTAGTAGATGCCGTGGTCGAGAGTCCCGCAACATAGTGGATGATCCTCTTCACAACTGTTGGTGCTCCGCCGCTTGGCCGCCGCATGAACCGACTAACGAGCCGACAGAGAAAGCCGATCCGGCCGTGTGTGGACGAGGTAGCGGAGGCTCCCCACAAGACGCCGCAGATCTTCGCAGAAGGCCCACCTCTTCCGTCGTGTCATCGCGGCTCGGCCACCGCTCCTCCATCGGAGTGAGTCTTTGGGTTGCGATCGATAAGCCCAATGCAACTCAACGACACGCTTATGCGAGGCGGTCTGTCAAGTGTGATTCCGGAGTCGCCCGGTGCACCTCGATCCCTGTAGAAGGAGAGAGGCCCCGTGTCACTCATTTGGAAGGTGGCCTTCATCTCTTCCTTGAATATCGCCACCTCCACGCCCTGGTGCCGGTGATCACCAAGTCGTTGACGAGACACCACCGCCAGTATGCTTCCACCATTGCCCGCCGGTAGATGGTCACCGCGCGGGCTTTGCTCGAAGCCCATCCTTTTGAGCGTGGAATCCAACTTGGCATTCCACGCCCTCGGTGCCTGCCGCAAGCCATAGAGGGCCTTGCGCAGGCGTAGCACCTTTCCCTCCTTGCCGGGAATCTCAAAGCCCGGCGGCTGGTGCACGTAGACCTCCTCCTTCAAATCGCCGTTAAGAAACGCCGATTTAACGTCCATGTGATGAACATGCCAGCCTTCCTGGGCAGCCAGCGCAAGGAGAAGTCGCACGGATTCCATCCGTGCCACGGGGGCGAAGGCATCGTCGAAGTCGATCCCCTCCTGCTGCACGAAACCGCGTGCCACCAAGCGAGCCTTGTGCTTGACGATGGCGCCGGCTTCATCCCTCTTCAGCTTGAACACCCACTTAAGAGTGATCGCGCGGTGACCACGAGGGAGATCAGCAAGCTCCCAGGTGCGGTTCTTCTCAACCGCATCCATCTCCGACTGCATCGCGGCACGCCATGCCGCGTGTCTCGCGGCCTCTGCGAAAGAACGAGGCTCGCCGTCGTCACACGCAAGATGCAACTGCGCCTCCAGATCGCGAGGCACCAGTCCCGGCACCGGCTGGTCGCCGAGAAGGTTCCCCATCGTACGATACCGCAACGGCTCGCCGTCGTGGTACACGTCGATGCGCTCCTCATCGTGGGAGAGCGGAGTAGCGAACTCCACCGGGCCGTGGTCGACACTAGCTGATGTCGGAGTGGACGTGCTCGGAGGAGTGGCCGTTGCCTTTGGAGTGCGAGAGTTGCTTACCGTGGTGGTGTTGGCGAAGAACTTGCCGCACCGGTTGTGGCCGGAGAGCATGACGCCGAGTCGGTGGAAGCTCGGGACCGGGTAGGCATGCTTGGTGAAGAGGAGCCGCCTACTCCCCGCCTCCTTGAAATGGACGTACTCGACAATTGAAGTCGTTATGCCGGAGTCGAGCCATCGTCCACCGCCTTGTCCCATGCCCATCCTCGCCTTCGTTGAACATTACGTCGCGCGCAGTCGCACACGCCGTCACTCGGGTCAAGAATGCAGAGGCCTTGAGCCCTCCGTGTGAGCCGAGGAACACCTCGAGTGCTTCGCTGCCGAGCTTGCCGATGGGGCTAAGCTTTTGACGAACGCGAGGCGTACCAAGACCCGTGGTGTGAGACCGCTGCTTGCGCCCATGCCAAGCCTCGTCGGCGGCCCCGCTATTGAGAGCCTTGGTGGGCGAAGCGGTTGAGGATGTAGACGGCCGTCACCACCGCCTCTCCCGTAAAATACCGGCATCCCCTCGCTTGAGGAGGGCCCGAGCCATCCCCACAACCGCTCGGGTTGCGCTGCCGACGACGCCGCTCTGCTGCTTGGGTCAGACGGTAGCGGAGTAGTGGCGCTAATGCCCCTCATCCGCCTGAAGACGACGCGAACTCACCGCCGTGGTTCGCCTGCCGTTGTTGCGCGCGCAAAGACGCGCAGCTTTGCGCAGATTCCGCCTCCTCGCGCAGCAACAAGGCTACCGATGGCATCCGCAGCCTCTCCTTGCTGCCGAGAACCATCACCCACATGTAGCGGAGAGGTCGCCGACGAGCGCGAAAAGTAGCGTCGTCCTCCCGGTGTGGCTGGTGTCACTGGCCACACAAGTCCCGTCACGCAGCTCGAGCCGCCCTTGGCTCGGAAGCTCGATCGGCAGAAAGGGAGCCGCCTCGCTTTGTCAACACGCAGACGCCGCAGAATCGCTCCACGTGGTCAAGGCACGGAGGCGCGACCATCTCGCTGGCACCGAGCCTCTTCGGGCCTCAAAGTGAAGGTGCCCGAAGCGCTCATGCCACTGCCACGCCTCATCGTCCCGACGAGCAACAAGGCAGAGAGGTTGTGCCACCTGCACGTTGAGGACGTAAAGTCGATTGATGCCTCTGGTTACCTTGGCAAGAAGGCGACGATGGTGATCCCAAATCCTCATGACTCCGTTCTTGATCGCCACGCGCGAGCCATTCTCATCCAGCTGTCCCAAGCTGATGATAGAGTTCCTTAACGCGGGGATGTAGTAGACTCCGGTGAGCAGCCTGTGCTCTCCAGACTCGGCGGTGAAGAGGACAGAGCCGACGCCCTTGATCTCCACGCTGGAGGCGTCCCCAAACTTGACGGAGCCTCGGACGTTGGAGTCAAGCTCGGTGAAGAACTCCCGTCGACCGGTCATGTGATGGGTAGCGCCAGTGTCGAGGCACCACCCGTCAATTTTGTCGCTGCTGGAGCTGTCGCCAAGAAAGGCGTGTGCTCTCGGCTCATCAAGGTGGAGGAGATTCACTGCGGCCGATGCCGCTAGAGATAGCTCGATGCTTGCGTGTGCCAGAAGCAGAGCCGGCTCTTCTTCCTCCACTGCAGCGTGGGCTCGCCACGCTCGTGGTCGGCGACACTCCTGGCCCAATGGCTGCTTGCCACAGATTGCGGCAGAGTCATCTCGCGAACCACGGTTGCCGCCGGCGCGCCGCTTTGGCGCCTCGCGGCGCGTCACCTCGGCGCCTCGCGCTGCTTCACCGACGCGTCCGCGCGCCTTGCGCGGCTTGGCGCGCTTGCGGCCGCCTGTCGCGGAAGAGGACTCCCCCTTCTTCCCGACACCCTGGCAGGCCTCCCACTGTTCCCGAGTGAGATACAGCTTCCCGCCGATGGTGATAGGCCCCGAGAGAGGCTGTGGTTCGTCGCTGTCGACGACCTTGAGGCGACCTATCGCCTCTTCGATCGACATCGTGGAGAGATCCAGCGAGACTTCGACGAGCGAGCGATCCGCTTGTACTTCTCGGGATGCAACGGAAAAAGCTTCGGGCGGCTCTCTCTCGTCGAGGTGTCGCCGCCGAATCGCACCATCTTCGCAGCAGAGTGTTGAGACGGAGAGCAAAGTCATCAACGCCCTCACCGCTTGAAGGCGTGTTCTCCCACTCCTGCGGCGTGCTCGCAGGTGGTCTTGCGGGCGCGGTCGCTGCCGATGCGTGCCGCAGCGATGGCATCCCAGGCCTCCTTGGCAGTTCGCTTGTTGGAAAGCGAGAACTGCATCTCGGGCGGAACTGCAGCTATGAGGGCATCCAGCGCCCGTCGATCCTCGTAGTAATCGACGTCGCCGTACCGAACTGCTTCCCACATGTGCCGCACCTGGAGCCGTACCCGCATCACCGCAGCCCACTCGGCGAGTTGGTCTTGGTGAGGTAGGCCATCTCTCGCCGGGACCGACGCCCCGACAATGGCTCGGATCCGTGGTGACCATCGCATGCGGTCCGGGAGGAGAGCGTCGCTGTAGAAGGCAGCGATCTCCGCCGACCTAATCGCCGGGAGCCCGTTAGCGCCGTCCGCGCTGTCCGTTCGGCTGCCATCAGCTGCCATGTGGAGGCGCGATCGCCCATCATACCGCTTCTCGCCTTTGCCTCCCTCGCCAGGCCTTTGAGCCCCACGCCGATGCCGTCGGCGGGGCAGAGCTGCTGGACTTATCGCCGCGGAAGAGCCTCGAAGCTCGCTGCCGCCGCCGCGCGCTGCATCCGCCGCCTTCTTCCACTCCGCCGGCCCTTGCCGCTTTGCCCAGTTCGCCGCCGCCGCTGCTTTGCCGCCGTCGCTGCGCTCTGCTGCTTGCTCGCGATCTCTCGCGGCAACCTCGCCTCCTGCCGGTGCGGAAGCGCCGAGGCGCATCGAAGTTGAGATCGCCGGACATGGCGCGCTAGTGGGGGGCTTTGCTAGGGAAGAAAGCTGCCTCGCATTTAGCCGCCGTCGTTCTGCTCAGAGATGAAGGGTGAGCAGGAACAATCGTTCTTACTGCTAGCTGAGAGCAAGGGGGGTGGGAACTCACACAATGCCATACCAATCTGGGGTTGGGGTTACATATTTATAGCTGGCCACAGCCGAGCATATGCTAAGATGCTAGTCTAAGATGTCTGAGATGCTGTCCTAAAGCTAGTCTAAGATGCTGTCCTAAAGCTAGTCTAAGATGCTGTCCTTAGATGCTGTCCTAAAGCTAGTCTAAGATGCTGTCCTCTATGAGGATCACAAAGACCGACAGTACAAGGACTTATTCCTTCACATCCATATCCAAGCATACATTAGTAGACTAGTAGTGCAACCCTGATGGCCTGACAAAGCACGGCTTATTATTCTGTTAGCCTGCCGTGTGTTGCGCGCGCACACAGACCAGCGGCATGGCTTGGTCAACATTGTTCTGCTGTTTTGTTTCAAGACGCTGTCCATTGCTGATAATTCACGACATAAGAGCACAACAATGATCATCTCATGTCATGGACCACGTTCTCAACTCATATGCAAAATCATACACGTTGACTGGGCAAGAACCGGCCTGCTAATATATATGATTGATAGTATCGCAGGCTTCCAAAGATCAACACGACGAATTGAAACGCCTCAAGTCTCCAGTCAATCCTGCCGAGCTAGACGGACAGACTGACTGATTCATCGTGCGTTCAGCGTTTCCTTTCCTCGAGCCCTGATCAAACGAAGCACACTGCCAATTCATCACTCATTGCTAGCTTGCTTGTTCTGCCACTACATATACGTCCCTGCCACCACATCCATTCTCGTGGACTCTCGAGCTCATAACTCAGCTGCCATCTTCCGCCTTCAACGAATTTAGCTTCGCGTGGCAAAGATGGCGCCCTGCCTGAAGGCGTACGTGCTGGTGCTCACCGTGTTCTTCTTCTCCGGGCTCATGCAGCTGTCCATGGCGCAAGACGCGCAGGCGGTGAAGGTGATCGACGCCAAGGCGATCGATCAGGCGATCGCGTACTTGCTCATGTTCGCGGCGCTGTTCGTCACCTACTTCGCGCGCTGATGCCTCGGTAGCTTAGCTAGCATCGTGGATGGTCCAAACGTACCGTGGTCTGCAGATGATTTATTAGAGAACCATCAATGGTTCCTACCCTGTTCTTGTGTCACCTTTTCTTATCATTTTTTTGCTGTAAATTAGAGTCAGTACTGTACTGAGGGGATAGTGGTCCTGCACTCCTGCTGCTATCCCGATTCCTCATACAAGTTTGAGGCATTCTCTCTTATTTCACTTGGAGCACTGATAAGGAGCAATACAAATAAACACTGGAGTACGAAATACATAAGCTCTTAATTCTAGACGGTACGTCCAGTAGATTTTGTCCATCAGTTTTCCGCAAAATTTTTGAAAGTATTTTGATTCCAGGCATTGGGATGGGCTCTAAACAGTAATGAGACATCGTACATATAACATAGTAGAGTTTTTACTATCCTTGTGATATATTGGAATTTTTTTTAACTAATATTATTTTTTAAAAAAAATTGCAACATTAATACTCAGTTTAAAAAAATTACAAAAATAATATACCTTCACCAAACCATTCGGCGAAAATACTATTTTCGCCAAACGGGTTGGCGAAAATAGGTTAATCCGGCGTTAATACTTGTTTTGAACCCTTATCACCTAGATTAGCCTATTTTCGTCAAAAATAGTATTTTCGCCACACTGTTTGGTGAAGACTATTTTTGCCAAATGGTGTGGCAAAAATAGCTATTTTAGCTATTTTCGCCAAATGGTGTGGCGAAAATACCTATTTTCGCCACACCATTTGGTGAAAATAGTAAAATAACCATAACTTTTTACTCCGAATTCTGATTTAGGTGATCTTAGACTCTATACGAAGCTCTCTTCATAATCTTCGCATAGAGTCCAAGATCACCTAAATCGGAGTTCAGAGTAAAAAGTTAAAGGCGTTTTACTATTTTCACCAAATGGTGTGGCGAAAATAGGTATTTTTGCCACACCATTTGCTATTTTTAGCTATTTTGTGGCGATTAACCTATTTTCGCCAAACCGTTTGACGAAGATATATTATTTTTGCAATTTTTTTAAACCATGTATTAATGTCGCAATTTCTAAAAAAAAATATTATTTAAAAAAAATTCTCATATATTGTAACTTGTAAGGTACCACCAAATTACTCTTAAACTTTTATATATCTTGATACCTTCACCATTTAAACTTTTAGTACCTCTTCGTACTAGCTCAATGTATATTGGGTACCTATAAGATGTTAAGAAGCCTCATAACACGTACTAGAGACGCCCTGATATCATTACTCCTTTAAAAAAACTCATGGTGATGAATGATGTATTGTTCCCCTTCAACCTTTATCCACCTCTTCTCAAATTCTCTTCTCTACTCCTGCAAAATCTCTAACAAAAATTAAAAAAATCCCTTTATAACAAACAAATTAACTACTAAAAAATGCAATACTTATCTCAGCAACGTCCTTTCCCTCTATTTATGGTGTGCAGCAAAGGTGCAATGCAAATAACGGTGGCGGAGCTAAGGGCGTGATGTGAGCTACGCTTGGTAGCAAAGACATGATGTAGATTGAGATGGAGCTTAATCAAGCACTGTGGCGGAGTCAAGAGTATAACACAAGCTAAATCCATCGATAACAACTTAACATACTAGATAATATTATTTTTATTCGTAGAAAAGTACGTGCATTCGACTAGTTTAACTAAAAGTAGTAGGCTTTTGCGGATGAAACCACTCCTAACTGACTAGCAGACGTCAGTGTCACGGAGATCCTACAACTATTCATCACGCTAAAACCGGCGTCGGTTCGTGATGGACCGAACCACGCTCACATTGACGGTCCCGAAGGTGGCAGGTTTCGTGTCAACCCAGCCCTGAAAGAGTGCGAAAAACTCTACCCATCCAGCTCGAGGCGAAGCTCCGACTTCCCAGCATCCTCACAGCCACGTACGACATGTCTGAACCTTCTCCACAGCATGTACTGTCGTCAAAGATCACAATCTCCTGAGCAAAGCCACTTGTGCGATGTTGCAGAGGCTATGACTGGGCTGCAATGCTGGAGTCCGTACCGAGAATGTTGCTGCGTGAGCCGTCGTATAGGGCGTTCTTGAGATCTCCTGTCATAATGAGCCAAGAGGCCCAGCTTCTCAAAGTTTCCAGCAGCAAATTTCTCCTCAGCTGATCCGTGGTCAACATCATGCTTTATCCAGAGATCAACCTCCAGTATGCTTATTGATGGCCACTTGAGTATGCTTGTAGTTAGGGACGAAAACATATCAAATACAGATGGATAATAGTTTTATTATATTCGTTTTCAAATTTTTTCTAAGGTGCGGATATATTTACGAGTTTTTTTGCCTTTTTAGCTACTTATTTATAATATTTTCTGATTAAGGATAGCAATGCTTGTTTTTTGAGAAAAATTAAAAGCTAATAAAATCTTGAATTTTTTTAAATGATAGATTGTGTCAGGAACTTCCCCAAAAAATTTTGTAATTTTTGGAGTTGGTTTGCCAATTTTAATAATTAAAATTTAACTTTTGGATTAATTAAATTAGAAGACAATTTTGAAATTCAGAAATCTTTTTGGACCGAAAGAGTAGCCTTGGCCTAGACCACGTGCATAACGAGACAATCTGGCCTACAAATATCTAGATCCGTATCCTATGGATAGTGAGTTATCAAATCCGTATCCTACAAAAAAATCCATATTAATTTCCGATTCAATATTATCCAACAAATATCCAATCCGATAGAATCTATATCCGAAAATTGTCCAAATCGGTTGAAAACTATCCGATCCATTTTTATCTCTACTTGTAGCTTTGATTGTACCGATATCAGTGATGGTGAAAATACCTTGTCAGGACCTGGAATTTGTATTTTAACCCCTATATGTATATTGTGCTAGTTCTACAATCAATAGCTGCACACACATTCAATGTTGATATATCATATCCATACCTGAAAGAAATGACAGAGCAATACGTAATATTAAACATTTAAAGTTAAGTCATACATGACTAGTTTTGATAACAGAGCCGACCGGCCAAATAGCTCACACAATAAATAATACAGTGGGAGCAAAATAAGAGGCACAACATGTCTATCTGGTATGCATCAGCCCATCCACAGGCAACTAACTGGGGCAACCTAGAAAGCGTCATCTTTGTCACCGACAGACTTCCTTGCGTTAGAGATTTGAAGTCTCTCTTCTTGATATCCACAAGGCTGGTCAAGATATGCATCTTATGGAAAGCCTCCTTGAAGATGGCCCAAGTAACTATATGTCCTTCTAATTGTATTGTGCTAAAGTTGTCCTACCACGTGCTAGCTGCTCCTTGTAGTTCATACGAAGCAAAGAGTAACTTCTCTTGATTGGTGCACTGAGCTATAGCCAACATCTTTTCCACCATGCAGAGCCAATCATCCGTATCAAGTGGATCTACAGAGTGAGAAAAGGTTGGCAATCGGGTTCTTAGAAATTCACCCAACTTGGATTGAGCTTGGTTTATGGCGACTCCACCTTCCTCGGTTGCCATTGGAAGACGTAAAAGTTGATGGTGTTCTAGGCGATTTGCTGGAGAATGATAGTCTGAGCATGACGATTTCGCTCTCTCTTGGCAAGCACTTGAGCCATTGAAGGTGGCCTAGGAAGCTCAACTTCCAGTTCAGTGCCTTGCTGATTTTGACGGTGTTCTTGTCCTCATTTAGAGTGGGGTGCAGAAGGTTAGGTTGGGGAGGAGGATGGGGCAATTAAATACATGTTGGCTATGATCCAGATGCTTTTACAGCACCCAATTGTTGTCCTACTAAATGGGTTCTTATTCCGCGGACAAGTCACTTGTCACCAACAATTTAGGGATAAGAAGCAACAACCTTACAAAGCACAGGGCAACGGGGTAGGGTCCTTAGTTAACAACACAAAGAAATGCATCCAAATTTGAAATAAACTAATAAGCAACAAAAGAGAAAAATAGACAACTAGATTTAACATAAGGTTAAGTTTTTGGCATAGTTCTTTAAAACATAAACCCCATGGGCAAATAAGCAAACCGTGCAACATAGAGTAGCATATTACAATCTTTACATAGCAATGTCTAAATGCATAGGTGCATTACAAAATGGTATATAACTCACATACAAAAGAAAGCTAACTAGTGAGCTCCGGTGCCTATTGCTATAAGTCTAGTCCTCCTACTCCATCAGCTCCTTAGGAACCACTTTCTCGGGATCCTCCTCTTCTGACTCATCAGAGTTACTCGAGTTTTGGAAGATGCCACCTTGCTACGTGCTCCGAGAACTATCCCCTCCATATCCAATAGGTCCATAGACGTAGTGGTACCCAGTCAAAGAGATGTGGGGGCGATAGAAATGAAGCTAGGGTTAGGAGCCGGATCACGTAACCAAGGACCACCTTGAACAGGTGGCCGAGCAGCGGGGGGTAGACACGAAAATAGGAGTCCCAGGCAGCACTGAACAAGGCTCCATCCCCATGGTGATATAGAGCTCGATGCACCTCTTAAGGTAAGCCACCTGACGATAAGATTCTCCCAACTCCCGTCCTACTTGACTGTGGTACTTGTCCAAAACGATCATGAAGTTGACGAGGTGGCAGAGAGTGTTAGAGAATCAACACACAAAGCAGATGAAGAAGATCAAATAAAAAAGAACAAGAGACACCAATTTAACATGGAAAACCCTTGCGGGAATAAACCACGGGCGTCAACCGGCAAATCTTCACTATTTTTGGAGAGTTACAAACGCAGGGATCAAATCGCCCCATGCGGCTTACAAGAAAGTATATATAGATGGTGGCGACCTAGGTCAAACTCGGAAATCAATCCATAACGATCCATACCGCGGAGGCCCAAGCCCACCGGCGATGAGCCTCCGCTACGCTCTGGCAGAAGTTGCCTTCTCTCTAAATTTGTATCATAAATTAACAAACTCTACATTGAGACAAATTCCATCTTGTAGCATAATCAATGTAGACATCTTCTTTGAAATAACAAAGAAAAAACTGCCAGCACCAGAAGCCACCAGGGCTAAACAATAACACCAACTAAGCTTGAGCAAAGCTCAAACTTTGTAACAGGAACTGGCTTTGTCATCATGTCAGCAGGATTATCATGAGTATTGATCTTGCATATCTTAATGTTACCTTGAGCAATAACACCACAAACATAATGATACCTAACATCAATGTTCTTTGTTCTCTCATGAAACATTCGATCCTTTGTAAGGTATATAGCACTTTGGCTGTCACAGAATAAAGTAATGCAAGATGTAACTCCACAAAGCTCAGCATACAAACCTCTTAACTAAGTAGCTTCTTTACATGCTTTAGAGATAGCCATAGCCATGTATTTAGCCTCTGTCATAGACAAGACCACAGTAGCTTGCAAAGATGCCTTCCAACTGACAGCACATCCACCAATTGTGAAAACATAACCTGTGAGAGACCTCCTCTTATCCAGGTTGCCAGTATAATCAGAGTCTACATATCCAACGAGTCCATTCCCAGTCTTCCCAAACTGTAAGCAAGCATTAGAAGTACCACGGATATATCTAAAAATCCATTGAACGGCCCTCGAATGCTCTTTACCAGGATTAGCCATGTATCTACTAACAATACTCATAGCATGAGACAAATCTGGATGAGAGCAGACTATGGTATACATAAGTGAACCAATAGCACTGAAATATGAAACTCTAGAGATATACTCAACATCATCATCAGAATCTGGACATTGCGAAGCACACAATTTGAAATGAGCAAGCTAAGGGAGTACTCACATTTTCGCCTCATGCATATTGAAGTGATGAAGAACCTTTTCAATATAACTTTGTTGGCTAAGATACAACAAGCCAGACTTTCTATCCCTGATGATTTCCATACTAAGGATTTTCTTTGTTGCACCTAGATCCTTCATCTCAAACTCATTACTTAACTGTGCCTTTAAAGTAGATATCTCAGCCTTGCTCTTGGCAGTGATTAACATATCATCAACGTAAAGAAGGAAATATATAGGTGACCCATCAATAAATTTAATGTAAACACAACAATCAAATTCAGACCTCTTAAAGCTGTGTGAGAGCATAAACGAATCAAACCTTTTATACCATTGTCTCGAGACTGCTTCAGACCATAAAGAGACTTCTTCAATCTGCAAACTAAGTTTTCTTTACCGAGAATAATGAAGCCTTCAGGTTGATCCATATAGATGTCTTCCTCTAATTCCCCATGTAAGAATGCAGTCTTCACATCTAGTTGCTCAAGATCCAAGTCATTCAAAGCAACAATACTTAAGAAAGTACATATCGAACTATGCTTTACAACAACTGAGAAAACATCATTAAAATCAATACATGGGATCTAACTGAAGCCTTTAGCAATTAACCTTGCTTTGAACCGTATAAGATCAGTAGGAGACACTCCTTCCTTTTTTGAAGATCCATTTGCAGCGAATGGTCTTCTTATCTTTAGGCAAGTGAACTAACTCCCAAGTGCCATTTTTCTGGAGTGACTCCACCTCATCATGCATTGCGGACATCCAGTTGCTAAATCACTAGAAATAATTACTTCAGTGTAAGTTGAAGGTTCTTCATTACCTTCAATCTCCTCTGCACAACTCAAAGCATAACCAACGAAATTGCATTCTTCAATGAACCGGAAGGCGAAAAATGTTTCTCCTTGGTCTATCAACTGCAATGGACCATTGCGGAGGCTGCACAACTGGAGAAGAATGCTTAGTAACAAGTGAGTCAATAGCAGAAGATAAAGGTTTAGTAACTTATTCATCTGGACCAACAGCAAGATGTTCATCTTGACCAATTGCAGCATCAATGTTTAGTGTATTATCAACATCAACCAAATGCTCCACCTGCACACTTATTTTATCTTGTCCCTTATCAGAAGAAGCATTTGATGATAAAACCTCATGAGACATAGCAGATTCATTGAATACAATGTTTCTACTAATCAAAATCTTTTCTGTTTCAAGATTCCATAACTTATAGCCTTTAACACCAGAAGCATAACCAAGAAATATGCACTTAACAGCTCTAGGCTCTAGTTTTCCATTATCTACGTGTGCATATGTAGTATAACAAAAAACTCTCAATTGTGAATATTCACCAAGTGACCCAAACCATATCTCAATTGGAGTTTTCTTATGACAAACAGATTGATTCCAGCTTTAGCCATAAGGCAGCAGCGGATTTCTCCTTCAACACCTCCTGTAGAATATTGTTGGATAAATAAAGATGGATCTGAGATAAAACCTTAGGATCTTTTCTTTTCTCGTCGTCAGTCCAGTCCTTGTGATATGTTTTTTCGAAGCTTTCAAGTGCATCATCCAGATCATTATGCGCTAGCACCACCCGCATCTTAACTTGCCACAAAGAAAATCATGTGTCCAAGTCCAACAGCGAAGATCATACTTCATTGTCGCCGTCATGTCGATTGAAACCCTAGATCAGTACAGGGATAGAACGTGGCTCTGATACCACTTGTTAGAGAATCGACACACAAAACAGATGAAGAAGATCAAATCAGAAAGAACAAGAGACACCAATTTAACATGGAAAAACCTTGCGGGAATAAACCACAAGCGCCGATCGGCAAATCTTCACTATTTTTGGAGAGTTACAAACGCAGAGATCAAATCGCCCCGTGCGGCTTACAAGAAGGTATATATAGATGGTGGCAACCTAGGTCAAACTCGGAAATCAATCCGTAACGATCCATACCGCGAAGGCACAAGCCTACCGGCGACGGGCCTCCACTACGCTCCGGCAGAAGTTGGCCTTCTCTCTGAATTTGGATCATAAATTAATAGAGAGTCTTGTTAGTCTCCCTAAGGTTGCTGGTGTAGAGGTTGTAGTCCCCATTGGCTGGGTGAGAAGGGTGGACGTGCATCCTCTGCCGTTCTGACAGGCGATTCCTTGCATGTGACGCCGCATGGGGCCAGATGCCATGGGGCCCACGTGTAGAGACCGCACCGCCAGAATAATGGCAGTGATATTTTTCCGAGAAGGGTGGTAGTGGTACACCATTGACTGCTCCAGAAGTAGATGGCGAAGATTAACCATGGCCATGTATGCCGCAGCACTCATGGCCATGCTAAGGGTAGGTCCATACCCTTCAAAGTGAAGGGGAGGTCCAAGATAGGCCAACATAGAATTCTTCATCCAAGAATCGCAAGTATGGAAAACTTTATCATGTCCAAATCTCTCTGCCAAACAGTAACTCTCTGCTCTAACAACAGAATGGACAAAGTTATACCAACACCCCCACTAAACACTAAACCATGTCAAAGGTGAAATTACAAACCTACAAATTTTGTTCTGAACCTCAAAATCTATACTAAACCAATGTGCATATTCAGGAAGCCCAGTTGGACATTTTTGCGCATGAACTATAATAGAGGGAGACATCCTACCTATGTTACAATTAGCACCTCTGCAATCTAACTTCTACTCCAAGGGCGGCACCCAAAAAAAAAGGAGAGGAGAGGAGAGGAGAGATAGGGGTCTCATAGATAAGAGAGCTTACGAACTCCTTCCTGATAAGGTGCTCGTCCGGATCAATCCTTGAACACCTCAATCGCACTGCAAGAAACCCCCAAAGGAACACATTTAATCAAAAGAAAGGCAGATGCCATGCAGGTTATGTAGCGAAAAGGGGAGACGCGAGCTCTCGCTGCAAGAGGGAAGTGGCACTGCTGCGACGGTGAGGAAGCGTCTTGTGGCGCAAGGCGAAGCTCTGCGACGACGTCGGGGTCTCGGCCGCCGCCACAGCAGCTTCGGCGAGGTGGTCCCCACGGACTCGGCTCATCGGTGGGGAGGAGCGGAGGTCGAGCCGAGGCGGCGCCGGCCGGGCGGCGGCTAACGTCTGCGTGGGGGCCGTGGCCACGGCTTCGTGGGACTGGGAGGAGCGGAGGGCGAGGGCGGCCAGCGCCATCTGCGCCACGGCCAGGACGACGGGCCGACGGCGGTTTGTGTGGAGGCCGGCGCGGCGGCTTCTCCTGGACGGCTGGACCCTGGTGGGGAGGAGTGAGCGGAGGCAGAGGAGCCGAGCGGAGCGGGATTCCGGATTCGTCGGACGGAGTGGATGCCGCATGGTCTGCATCCTCTCCATAAATTGGTGGTGAGCTGCGCTTGCCGTTGCCGAGTCGCCTAGGGAAGGGAAGGAAGTGATGGCATGCAGCGGGGAGAGGGATTGGGAATCGGAGATTTGAGATTTGGGGGGAGGAACGGCCGAACGGGATTGGGGATTAGAGATTTCGCATTTGGGAGGAGGAACAAGACAGATATGCTACTGCCTACTGGTACTGAGCGGAGTTGGGCCGGGGGCCCTAGTTCTCGGGGGCCCTAGGCCGTCGCCCCTAATGCCCTGGCCTAGGAACGGCCCTGGTCCTCCAGTGTGAGCCTGAGGTGGAACGAGCACCAGGACACAATACTCGTCTGACACTTGGCTGGAAATGGCACGTTACACTGAATACACTGGGTTTATTGCACCCCTGATGGCCTGACAAAGCACGGCTTATTGTTAGCCTGTTTTGTGCCCGTGTGTTGCGCGCGCACACAGACCAGCGGCATGGCTTGGTCAACATTGTTCTGCTGTTTTGTTTCAAGACGCTGTCCAATACAGATAATTCACGACATAAGAGCACAACAATTCAATGATCATCTCATGTCATAGAACACGTTCTCAGCTCATGCAAAATCATACACGTTGACTGGGCAAGAACCGGCCTGCTAATATATATGATTGATAGTATCGCTGGCTTCCAAAGATCAACACGACGAATTGAAACGCCTCAAGTCTCCAGTCAATCCTGCCGAGCTAGATGGACAGACTGACTGATTTATCGTGCGTTCAGCGTTTCCTTTTCTCGAGCCCTGATCAAACGAAGCACACTGCCAATTCATCACTCATTGCTAGCTTGCTTGTTCTGCCACTACATATACGTCCCTGCCACCACATCCATTCTCGTGGACTCTCGAGCTCATAATTCAGCTGCCATCTTCCGCCTTCAACGACTTTAGCTTCGCGTGGCAAAGATGGCGCCCTGCCTGAAGGCGTACGTGCTGGTGCTCACCGTGTTCTTCTTCTCCGGGCTCATGCAGCTGTCCATGGCGCAAGACGCGCAGGCGGTGAAGGTGATCGACGCCAAGGCGGTCGATCAGGCGATCGCGTACTTGCTCATGTTCGCGGCGCTGTTCGTCACCTACTTCGCGCGCTGATGCCTCGGTAGCTTAGCTAGCATCGTGGATGGTCCAAATGTACCGTGGTCTGCAGATGATTTATTAGAGAACCATCAATGGTTCCAACCCTGTTCTTGTGTCACCTTTTCTTATCATTTTTTTTTGGCTGTAAATTAGAGTCAGTACTGTACTGAGTGGGATAGTGGTCCTGCTGCTATCCCGATTCCTCATACAAGTTTCAGGCATTCTCTCTATTTCATTTGGAGCACTGATGAGCAGCAAAACAAATAAACACTGGAGTACGAAATAGATAAGCTCTTAATTCTAGACAGTACGTCCAGTAGATTTTGTCCACAATTTTCCGCAAAAATTCTTGTAAGTATTTTGATTCCACGCATTGGTATGGGCTCTAAACAGTAACAGGACATCGTTGATATAACATAGTATAATTTTTACTATTCTTGTGATATATTGTATGAAATACCCCGAAAACTTCAAAATGGATTTATTCGAATTTATTGGATTTATTTGAATATTTTGCCAAATTTTCCTGAATTTTTTGATCCATTTTTGGAGCCTTTCCCAATTTGGCAAACTCCCAAATCTCCGCTTTCCCATAATGGAAGTGCACCTCCCTCTTTCCCCTCGTTTTTTTTCCTTGCGCAACTGTTTCCCCACCTCGCCCACCTTTTGCGGCCAGCCCTCGCCATATTGCGCCCGGCTGCTCCGCGTCGCGCACCCGGCTTGCTTCGCCCAGCGCCCCATTTGCCAGTCGTCCCGCCCCCCATTCCGTCCGGGTCCTTGCCTTCCTTGTTGCCGATCGTCAACGCTCCTGTCGCATCGCGCGCCGTCGTCCCATCGCTGCAGCTCTGTCTCTCGCCGCCTGCGCCCGCCCCATCTCTTTTTCCGCCGCGAATCCCGCATCACTGCCGCCCGTCGCCGTGACGTATGGCCATCCTTGACATTGAAAAACCAGCGCCCTTTCTCTTCCTCACCGCGTCTCTCCCATCTCACCCCCGGCCGCTATAAATAGCTCCTTCCCCCTCCATTTTCGTCGCACCGAGCTCCGCTGCAAGCACCGCTCCTTCCCCACTACTTCTCTTCCCCTCCGGTTTCCTCTCTCGCCGCCGCGCAAAACTTCTTCCCCATCTCCGGTTGCTTCCCGCCGCCGTGCCTCTCCGTTCCCTCCCTTGCCCATTTCTCCACCGCTTCGAGTTCGCCGTGAGCCCCTCTTCCTTCCCCACCAATCCATTCTTGCTCCCGAACTCCATTCGCCGAAATCACCATCGTCTTCCTCGGCTCATCAACCCCCCCACCACCGCGGTCGCTCTCCTCATTGTCAACCGCCCCACCCGTCGGCATCTCCTTCTCTCTCTCTGGTGGGTCCATAAGCCGATCCACGCGCCCTCCCCTCGTGACAAAATTTGGACCCTTTGTCACGGCCCCTCGGCCTTTTCCCCCGCGTAGGTCGTGCGTTGCGCATGGATGTGTCTTGCGCGCTGGGCTAACTTCGCCTATAGGTACATGCATCGCGCCCGTGGGCCACACGCTGTGGGCCGTATGGGCTAAGTGCATAGCACTGTGCAGCCCAGAATCTGCTTCAGATTTTTATTTCTTTTTGGATTTAAATTTTGTTTTAAAATCCGATAATCGAATAAAAATCCAGAAAAATTCCAAAAATTCCCAAAAATCCAAAAATGCCCAAAAATACATATTCTTAACCAGTTCGAGCCGCTGAATCCAAAAATGATCTCCGTTCTGCCAAGCTAAGTCCAGAAAATTCCCAAAATGCCCTTGAACCCTAATCCGGTCATTTTCTCTCTGATTTCTTTTTCGTTTCTTTTTCTCTGTTTTGTTTTATTCGTTTATTTATTGGTTGCATTTTCTCGCGCAATATCCAATGTCAGAGCAACCTTTGGCACAAGTCCTGGAGCAAGAGCAGTTCGAGGAGCCGTACCAGGAGCAGGAGCCGCTCGGGGCCAGACACGACATCGACCATTTCCCGCTAGGCGAACCTCAAACCTCGCAAGGCAAGCCACACTCCTTGAACATGATGATCCCATGATTCCGTATAATTACTGTATGTATGTAGTTATTGCATTTGTCTGTAAATAGAGTAGAAATTTAAAAAGGAGCTAATTTGGAAAGACTTGATTAGTTAAAACCCACCCTCTTGTTAAGACCATGTTGATTATGCCATATTCAGTTGTTAACCCTAGGTTATCATTAATGAACCACCGTAGGTTAGTTATAATAAATAATCATTTCTTTTCAATTACTGCTCAAAACTTGTTTGTAAAACCTACTACGGTTTGGGGGACAGTGTTGGGCGGACCACGGAAGGTGGATGCTAGCCCAACCCCCAATTGATGACAAGCCCAATATGGTGTGGTGTGGTGTGGTGACGGTACCAGTGGTGCGGTACGTGTCGGGCTGTGTCTTCGGCAACTAAGGATGAACCCCTTGAGCAAAGTAAATAACTCAGTCCTCTCTCAACCACAAGTTGGGTCGGTCAGCTCTGTTGGCCTGATCCACGTAGCCCGGTATATTGTCTTTCCCCTTGGAATACCTACAGGTGGATTCCCATTCTCTGTGGAGGAATGGATAGCGTTTTGGTTTGGTTTGGAACGGAATGGTGCGGCCATTCGCGTTTTCTGTGATGAGGTTTCCTCGATTGGCGGATCAGCTGACCGCTTTGGCAATGGGCCTGGAAGCTAGGGATTTGCACCGCCTACTGGGTAGGAGCTAAAGAGGGGAAATTCAATGAAAGGTTATGTTAATCTCGGTCGGGCCGTATGCATAAAAGTTGCATGTTAATCGCGTGGCATTAATGACCGTAGGTATCTTGTGGGTAAAGTTGAGTAGCTCTGCAGAGTGATCTAAATAGTATTCGAAGACGCCGTGCTTCCGGTTAATGAAGCAGGGTTAATTTAGGGTGATTCCTTTAACTGAGCTCGAATAGTTTTAATTATAAACCTGCCATAATCTGGATTTTTGCTAATAAATCAGTGCTGGTGTTGTGATGATGATATTGATTGATGTTTTGTATTTCTTTCATACTATACGTAATCCTAGCTCATGCATCTACCAAATATTTAAACTAGTGCCAATTTCTTGAAACTCCGTGCATGTAATATTCAGAATTTCCGTGTGGTTTATTGAGTACGGTTGTGTACTCACCCTTTGTAACGACCCCCATTTTCGCATAGAATGCCAAAACGGAAATCTAATGTGCATTCTGTACTAGTCCCTGGATCAGTAGCTAGTACGCACATTTACAACAATTGGAAGCACAACCATACATCATTTTATTAATGCGGAAGCTGTTATTACAATGTATTTTACATCTCAGAGTATTTAATATAGCACAGAAGAAACAAAATCTTGTAGTGTGCCCATCCGATCCTCAGGCAACTGACAAGTTGCTTACCCCTAGAAAGATGGCTTATCTTAAAATTCCCGTAACCTACGGCGAAAAGATATTCTTCGAAACTTCGCGATCACCTAAAAATAGTAAATAAGCAAGATTGAGTACTTTCGTATTCCGTAAGACTTAAGGTGGTATTTGCAAATGCATAAATGCAAGTCATGTCAAAAGAGGTTTCTACGGTTAATTTGCATAAAGTAGAATTTAATTTGTAAATCAATTTGCAATTTGTCAAACGGAATTTGTAAAGGCAAGATTGCTGATAAGAAATAAGTAAAGCATAAATGATACTCACAGCTTCTTAGCATTGAATAATCCAAAGATCCAGTAGTCCAATAATCAAATCCATAATCCATTCATGTGGTCCAACAATTGTCAACCCATTGACATAATGATATAATCATTCATCCAATAATTCAATCCATGAAATCCAACAATATCAACCCATTGATATAAAGTAACAGTTGCAAAACAAGTTTCAACCCAAAACCCACTTTTAGAAAATATCAAATTCTAACATTGGAATGACTTCACCAAGTGCCCATGACCGCGGGCGCGGCTAATCGATTAGATTTATACTCTGCAGAGGTGTGCAACTTTACCCACAAGTCATGACCTTTTCTTTTTACCGCATGTTTCATGCACCCTTGGCGTGTGGCCCGAATGTTCATGACAAAAACCTTTACATTACCCGGTTTAACTTTACACCAGCCCGGGACGTTAACCCTTGCTAGGGAGAAGAAACCTGATGTAACATCCCCAATTTCGGTCTTTTGTCAAAAATTTATTTTAAAATTAATTAGTTCAAAATTTGGATTTCCCTCGGTGTTCTAATTAACCTGACATCCATATCCTTTCTAAATTGGAGTTCAATCTTTCACCGTTCGCAAAATCAAAATTTCAAATTCCGGTCCTTATTCAAAAATTTGCCTGAGTTCCAAAATGTTCCAAAAATCTCAAAACCCATTGCATTAGGTTCCAAATATTCTAAAATGATTTTGGAAATTGTTTCAAGATTTTAGAATCTCTCTGGTATTTTATCTCTCGTGCTTTCATCAAATCTATTTTATTCATCCCGAAATTGTCTAAATTCCAAAATTCATCCAAAATTAGCGCAACCAATTTTATTGGGTTCCATTTTATTATTTACGATTTTTAGGATCTTTTCTGATATTTTTAGGTCATATTACCTATTTTATCTCGCGTGCTTTAAAATCTGTACTGTTCATCGTCTTCAACCTCTAGCCAGCACTATTCATGTCCAGCCCCTTTTGCAAGCCAATCCTCAAATGCTCATATCTTTTGCAATTCTCAACGAAATCAAGTGAGGTCAGTTGCAAAATGACTGTGTCATCAAAGACTTCAATTCTCCTATAATTACCCCCTCTTCCGTTTCTTGTTTTAGCCATAACTCTTCCGTTTCTAATTCCCTCAACGTGTGCGAGTACTCAAAAGTTTCATCTCGACATCCTACATCCCATGCTCACCTTGCCCCATCAGTCCAGTGCCATTTCCCTTCCCAAAACTCGAGAAAACCCGATGCCCGGCGCACTCCAAAGACACCGGTGAGCCATCTTTTGCTCCGGTGAGTTTATAGGTAAACCAACCGCGTCACTTTGTGCCTTTTGCTTCTATGAACACAACCATTCAATCGGATTTGATTTTCGTTATAGTTTGACCCCCGAATTTCAAGTTTGTTCGTCGTCGGTCGTCGCTCCGTTCATCGTCGATTTCTTCCGTTTGGGTACGAACCAATTCAATTCCTTGCACCCATAGACTCCTCTTGATGCTAGCTATCCCGTGCTCACCTTAGTTTTGAGAAATTTCACATTTTAGAGTGGTTTTGGCCGTCGTGCCGTCGGTCCGTTTTTTGGCGTCGTCGAACTCGCTTCGCCGTTGTCGTTCTCTGCCTCTACGCCGCCGGCCATCGTGCCCATCACCTTCGCGCACCTCGCCGCCTCACCCGCCCTCGGCGCCGCCATTCACCGGGCCGTGCGCCATCGCCCATACGCCTGCGTCCTGGCGCGCCCGCCCAGCCAGCGGTGAGCCCTCCTCCCGTCGCCGCCACCCCCAAGTGGCCGGCGGCCCCCCTCTCTCCCTTGGCTCTTCCTTCATTTCTCCTCCATTGCCATTCTCTGTTACAGAGCATTTGAGAAGAAGCAATAGCCAATGACAAGTCGGGTCCGCGTGTAAGTGCGGGAAGAAAATTAGAAAAATGGTGAAAAAGAAAAGATTCCAAAGGAATATTCCCGATTTCTATTTTTCCAATTTGTCAGAATTCAAACAATTGTTTCTCCTGCGTCGTAACTCCTAATTGAGTGATTCCAATTGCTAAATTCATCTAAATTCACCTTCTATCTACCAGTATTTTTATTATAATTTTTAGTTTCTGTTTAATTTTTTCGATTTATCGGGATCGTCAACATAGAAATGTGGTAAAGGTCTCGAGTGATATGGGACCCGGCGGCGGCTTCGCTCAAGCGAAAGAAAAGTACAGACGAGGTTATGGTCGAACAAGGCGACAACGGCGGAGACCGAGATTTATCTTGGTTCGAGCCTGTTGAAGGTAATAGCTCTACTCGATCGCCTTCTTGTTGTTTTCTTAACTAATCCTGAGTACAAGGGTGTTTTACGACTCAAGTTCAGCGATGGCTAAGTCTAAGCTCGAGCTAGGGTCTTGTTGTCGTTGTCTCTCTGTCCCAAAGGATGCTCCCCGGTTTATGCCTCCTCGGTATCTGCAACGGTGGGCTAGATTCAGGAGTGGCCTTCATGCCTGTGAGGCCATTTATGTCGCTCGAACTTGTTGCATGTATCTGCCGCTTCCTTACGACCCGTGCCTTGAGCAACCGTCGGTCAAATGCTTGATCCGAAATCCCAAGGTGGATCGTGGCCGAACAAGGGCTCCGCCAGAGCTCGAGTCGGCGGGGCCGTGCTCGGTTCTAGGCGCTCTAGGTCGGCGCCTCGGTATGCACCAGTCGAGGCCGGGCCTCCCGAGCTCGGGGTCTGGATGACGCCGCGCTAGCCGGTCAAGGGCCTTGACCCTCGTCGGCTAGCCCCTCGAGGCTTAAGGTCGTGGCGGAACATGGGCCGACCTTGAGTCTCCATAAGCCGGATCGATTCGAGAATTTCCTTGAGGTCGAGTCGTCGCGAAAATGTAACGCCAGTCTTGAGGATCGACACAGGCGCCTCTTGATCTCCGTCGCCCGTGCGGATCACGAGCAGTTGGTGACACTCGCCGTGCCTCAAAACCGCCGCCCGGCCTTAATTACATCTGTCAAATCATGGCGGCGAGTCCTCAAGCGCCCTTGATGCAGAGTCTTAGCGGCAAGCGCGGCTTATAAACCCAAAAAGCTGCGATCTCTTGAGGAAGCTTCGACCAAAGGTTTTCGCCTTGAAAGCAAAAACCTTCCTCCCCGCCTTTGGCCGAGATCGCGCGATTGCCATGGCCAAGCTAGGGAGGAGCACTCTGTCGCCGAGGATGAAGGAACTCGAGACCACAGGGCTGCTCGACCCATACACATGGCGGCTCCGAACACGAGACAAAAGCCAACCCCTAGGGCAGCAAAATCGTCTGCAAAACACATCGTCATCTTCGACCTGCGGACCGGAGGCGAGTTCCTCTCCGTGGTCCTCACCAGTGCGAGATCGAGCTCGTAAACACAGTGCCGAACTCCATTCTTACTCGCCATCTTTTCCCACATGCGAGGGTTCCTAGGAATCGTTCCCCACCCCTCGCTCTTCTTTTGCAGGTGCTTGACCTCTTAAGCCGGGAAGGACCACGTGGTCGGGTGCCTCTATTTACAGCGTGAACGGGGCTCAAGTGGTCCTTCCCAAGATTCAATCTCGGGACTCCCTCGGGCCGTGGGCAGCCTGGTTCTACTCAAGAAAGGGAGCTCCTGTTGACACATACAAGGGAAAGCCGTCGGCGGGAAGAAGAGACCCTGAACCAGCGACCTCAAGGACGGCGAAGAGGCCATGCCGCCATACACCTCTGCATGCGCTGCTCACCGGCGGTGATCGCCGTCGATTTCTGCGGAACAAAGTGTCTCCTGTGAAAGGCGCGACCCGTTCTTGAGATCGAGCGCATCGACCCGACACGCGAAAGTACGTCCGGTAAGCCTTTTCTGCTTCGTGGTCTTGCTCGAATCTGACTTGATGGTCCTGAAGGCGCTCCTTTTGCAGACTCGAAGAAGTCTTGGGTCGCCCAAGCGGGATGTGCGAGATGTTAGGAAATTGGCGCTAACTATTCCATGGACGACTCCGTCCCAAGGCGTGCTCATAAAACCGAGGTAAACCAATCACCCAAGGGCTCGTCTCGGTGGCCCCGGCCTTTCTTGACCCTCTCGTCGCAGCAGACCATCAAGAATTGTTTGATACTGCCCAGCGGATCTCCATGCCGGAGGGGCAAGGGCAAGAGAGGGAAGAAGAGGCCTCCGCTGGGAGCGGGCCCTCGGAGGAAAAAGTCCCACGTCGAGTGGGGGACCGCGCCATGGTAAGGATCCCAGGTCGAGCCCCGAACTTCGCGCCCGCGACTTCGTCGATTGATGAGTTCTTCCTCTTTGTAGCAACAGTCACGGAGGCCGCCGCCCAGACTTGAGTCCCCAATGGCCCGAGGTGCTCGGGCTCGAGGTTCTAGGACCGCCGGCTTTGGCGGCAGCCAACCGAGTCTGAGGTCCCAGTGGTGGGGCGCGAGCGGCGTGCTCCCGTGTACCGGGCAGCAAGATCTCCGCCGACCCTCGGCGAGGCGGAGGCGGTGACCTGTAAACCCCAACATCTTTGGTGCCGCGCCCTCGCATCTTCGGCTTAGTGTATGCTCTTGATCGCGGACCTTGGCGCCCGAGCTCGAAACTTGCCCGTTTGTGATGGTTGGTTATCGTATGCGAGTCCGAGTTCGAGGGAGGACACATTCGAATTGGTCCTGCGCTAGCCTCTCGCGCGCCTAACTCCGTCGGTCGCCGAGCACAGTTCGGGCCGCGAGTTCGACCAAGGCCTCAACGACCTGAGCGATGGCGAGCCCGAGCCATAACGGTAGCGGATTTCGACACGGTGAGGCCCATGAAGCGACTATCGGCCGTGGCGCATCTGCGGCGTTGTCTCTCTGGTGTCCGCTGCGAGGGAGGACGCGAGCTTCAGCGGCCGTGCGGTGATACCGACTCCTCCGACCACGGCCGCTCGAGCGTTGAGGCGCAGCTGCCGGCCACCGAAGGTGACTAGGCGCGGGTGCTCGCGGATCTTGCCACCGTGGTACGCCGTGTCTTGGCCGTAGCATCCGGCCGTGGAGGTCGAGGATTCATGGCGGATCCGGCCGCCATCCCTTTGGTGCGGAGGCGGGTGAGGCCCCTGCCGGAGGTCGGGGATCGACCCGCCGCCGCACCTCTACGGTGAGTTGAATCCACCGGAAGAGGTGGCGGAAGACCAGGCCGTCATCGGGGCGGGGAGTCTGGGCCCTGGCCCAAGTGCGCCAGCGGTAACCTTGGCCGCCCCCGGTTCCAACACGGCGGCCGATGAGGAGGAGGAGATCCCTCGCGATCGTACGGACGACCGCGAGGAGTTTACCGTGCTGCGCTGGAGGGCCATCTCCGAGTAAGGGTCTTCCTGCGCGCCGTAGTTCATAGCTGAGCTCCTTGTCCACTCACATTTTGGGCCCCCCTTTTAAATCGTGAAGGTGATCGACCATGCCTCTCGCGGGCTACAAGGCCTCGAGAGCGGCCGTCGCGCCGAGGCCTCTGAGCGTGATAGAGGCGCTGGAGGTCGGCGCTCAAGCTCATCGGGACCATAGAGGTCGGCGGGGAGCTCGGCAGCGAGCCCAAGACTCGTCGTCTGCGCCCAGACGATGAGGCGCGAGGTAGCCCGTGGCGAGCTCGAAGCGGGCGGGGCCTCGAACACGACCCGGCTTTAAGGCCGTGGAGCAAGCAACGCCGCAGTCGGCCAAAGGCGCTCGAGGCCGGCGGGCTAAAGTTGAAGATCTGGAGAAGGCTGCTGCCAAGTGGCGCCTCCTAGCCAGCGTCCCTCGAGGCTTCGAGGCCAAGGTCACGGAACTCGAAGAAAGCTCAAGCACGCCAACAAAGTGATCGAGGACAAGCGCGCTAAGGTCGAGCCTTTGGAAAAGCCGCTGTGGGACGGTCGTCCTCCTCGATGAAGGCGTCCCCGAGCTCGAGGCCAAGCTCTCGAGCTCGAAGGGAGACTTGGCGCGCCAAAAAAGCGACAGCGCGATGGCCCAACTCCAAGGCGAGGCGGCGTCGAGCGCGGATGCCTCCACGGTGGCCCTTGAGACCGAGTGAGCTACTCGGCCTGAGGTCAAGGTCGCCGAGCTCGAGCAAGAGAAGCTTGCCGTGAGATGGCCGAAATTGTAAAAGGCGTTATAAAGCAAGTAATGTTCCAATAGAAAATAGATCGTTTTGTTTGGGGAGCGAAACCTTGTCACGATTTAAATTCATAGTTGCGGATACTTGTCCCTCGGCTTTGCTCGTTAGCCACGCTCGCTCTCTCGATCGTCTTGCCGATAGAATAGCCTTATCCGGCCCGTTGGGCCGAGGTCGGGCGGCGTGCCTTGGGCACAAGACGTGAACAGACGGCGGCTCGACACAGTAGAGTAGAGAAAAAAGCCCGCAAGGAGAGACACAAAGCGGGGCCGCTAAGCGGATAGCCACACTCGGGTTAATGCTCGAGCAACCATCACGACCATGCGCATTTGCTCAACGACCAAAGTGGCGAGGCCCTCGGCTCGGGCCGAGCACGGGGAGAGCTAGATCGCGAAGATGTTAAACTACGTTTAGCTCGTCCCTTTGGGGTGAGCGTCAAGCCCGTGACACGTAGACCAAGAGCAAAGCGTCTTTGTCTTGTGAAAGGTCGTGCTTTCGAACCTGAAAAGGCTCATACAAAGAATAGTAACAATCACAAGTGGAAGCAATCATAAAGGGTGAAAAAGGAACAATCGGCTTTATTGAAATGTAAGGTAAAGAGTTTACACATAAAATTTTGGTGATCTATGTTCCACGAGCTAGAAGCTCTCTGCCATCGGGCATCGCTAGTAGTAAGCCCGTCGATCTGTTGAAACGACTCTATAGGGCCCTCCCACCGTGGGGACAACTTGTTGGTCTTTGGGCGAGCCACGAATCCGTCTCGGGGCTAGGTCCCCAACAAGGAGCTTCCTAGGTCGTCTCGGCCAAGACGCATGTCTGCGAAGAGCTTGCGGTAGTCGTTGATCGTGGCGATTACGGACATCTTACTTCTTCGCGAGGTAAGGTCGAGACCGTTAGTGCTCGGGTCGACTTGAGTCGACCAAAGCGACTCTGGCGAGCCAGCGTGACCTCGGGAGGCGGGATGGCTTGATGCGAACACGGTGGGAAGGTGTGGACCACAATGGCTCGGCTTGTCGTGGTAAGAATAGACCATAGAGCGGTGGGAAGTTCGTCCACCCGAGTCTTGCCGTAGCGTTGAGCTCATCTGCAACTCTTTTCTTGGCATACTGGACGATTTGCGGTTGGCGCGTTCCATTGCTCCGTTGCTCTGGGGTGAGCCACGAAGCGAAGCATATTTTGATGCGAGTTCTCGCAAAACTCCTGGAACAACTCCTTCGTAAGCGGGTACCGTTGTTAGTGATAATTTTGCATGGAACTCCGTGCACTGGTGACCACGAACAAAGCGAAAAAAAATGAGCGCGCCGGCGATGATGGTGAGCGGTTCGACTTGATCCACTTGGTGAAGGTGTCAATGGCCACGAGCAGAACTTCTTCCCCGACCGCTTGAGAAAAGGGCGAGGATATCAACCCCATGTCGAGAAGGGCGGTGGCGGGATGGTCTAAGCGGCGTGGCGGTGGTGCGACTTCGGGCGTGGAATTGGCATCTTGCGGCAAGTCGCGGACGATATCACGAGCATCTTGAAGAAATTGTTGGCCAATAATACCCCATCGAGAAGGCCTTGCCGACCATAAATCTGTCTGAAGAATGTGCTCCTGAGAGGCCGAATGGATGTCGTTTAGTAGGTACTTACCCTCCTCGCGTGGAGCGCCGCGTGCGGGATGCGGAAACATATGCGCTGTAGAGCTTCCCTTCGACGGCGTGTATAGACTTCGCCGGCGCTTGATCCGCTCCTCTCGGCGAAGTCGGGTGGTAGGTCGCCCAGCAAAAATCACAGATGGAATTGGCCGGAAGGTGTACCTTCGGCCGAAATCACGAGCAAGGCCTCTGCCCGGAGATCGAGGGCCGCCAGCGTCTCGAGGATGGCGTCGGGTGGGACGCGTCGTCGGAGGCGAGCTTGGAGTGGAAATCGGGCTGAGTTGTCCTTCTGAGGGATGTGCTTGAGCTCAAGTTCTGAAACCACTTCTCCATTTTGCGCACCTCGGCAAGGTATTTAGCCATCGAGTCTCGAGCATTGGTACTCCTTGTTGTACTAGTTGACGGCAGTGGGAGTCGCCCTTCGACCAACAAGCGCCCAAAGCCTTACAAGCTCGGAGGCCCGGCTGTCGGCGATCTGGATCATCAACGCGAAAAAGGTAGGGTCGAGAGAGTTTATGGGACCCGAGCTGCGTTTTGCTCGAGCGAAGGAAGAAAATCGATCGCGATGATGGTGAACAAAGCGACAACGAGCACGCAGACAAGAGTTTATCTTGGTTCGAGCCTGTGAAGTAATAGCTCTACTCGATGCCTTGCGGCGGTGATTCTTGTTATATGGGTGTCTGAGGCGGTGTTTACAACTCAAGGCGGTAATGGTGATTCCTAGCTCGAGTGCTTTGTGTGTCTTTGTGTTAGTCTTCTCTGGAGCTCATCGTCCTTGGTCTTCTACTCCCTCTGCCCTTAGCGGTAGGGTGCGATCCTTGGGAAGGGGCCTTCGTGCACCTTGAGGGCTGGCAGCAAGTGCCCCCGAACTTGCCGCGCACTCTTAGTCATCCCCACGACCCGCTCTCTGGAAACTACCAGTCAAATGCTAGATCCGAAATCCTAGGGCGGACGGGGCTTGAACAAGACCCGCTTGAGCTAGAAATCGTCTTGGTCGAGCTTCGGGCACACAGCTCGAGTCGGCGCCCATCTTGCCACCAGTGTGATCGGGGCCTTAGAGCTTGGGATTCGTTGACCGCCGCCCGGCGGTCAAAGCGTTCGGCCCTCGTCGGCCGGCCCGAGGCTCTAGGTCGGAGGGAACCCTCGGGGCGACCACGAGCCTTATTCTTGGGGCGGAAAAAAACCCGTGAGTCTTGACTCCTTGGTGGTCGAGGCGGAGACCACAAAGGCAAGTCCCTTGGCCTCGACACTGGCGATCTTGGACTTCTCGATGTTGAATGCGGATGTGAGCAGTTGGTGGGCACTGGCGGCGTCTCGACTCCGTGGCCCAAGCCTATCGCGCCGAAATCAAATCGCGGTTGTACGCCTTTTGGCGCCGTGGACGGACTTTGCGGTTTATAAACCCGGCCTTCTGGCGTTAAATCGAGCTCTTGCTCTTGCGCCCTTAGCCTTCAAGCCTTCTGCTTGAAACAGGTCCTCCTTTCCCCTCGAGACCAAACCGGCCTCAACCGCCATGGCCAAGTTAGGAAGGAGCACCTTGTCGCTTTTCGAGATGAAGGAGCTCGAGTCACAGGGGCTTCTAGACCCGTTTACATGGCGACTCTGGCACGAGATCGAGCACTTTTAAGAGAGCAGATAAATGCACTGCAAACACTATGCCCTCTTTGGCTTGCGGACCCGGAGAGTGAGTTAAATGAAGGTCCTCTCCGACTGCGACATCGAGCTCATCAACTTTGTGCGAACTCCGTTCTTCTCCTCACCATCTTTTCCCATCATCGTGCGAGGATTCCTGAGGATCCTCCCGACTCCTCGCTCTTCTTCCGTGCCAGTCTCTTCCGCTCGGGAAGGACCCGTGGTCGGATGCCTCTACTTCATTGCGAATTCGGGCTCAAGTGGAGCCTTCCTAAGTTCGGCCAGGATTCCCTCGGCAGTGGAGCAATGGTTCTACTGAAGAGGGCGGGCCGGATTTGGTGTCTGAAGGACCCCCATCGGCAGCATAAGAAGAGACTCAGAGTCGGACGACCTCGAGGTCGACGAAGAGGCCATCGCCCTCATCCACATCTGCGCCATGCGGCAGACTCAACAGGCGGCGATATGCAGCGATTTCTGCGGAACCGTGTGTCCCCTCTCGGGCGGAGGAGCACCCGTTCTTGAGATCCGGGGTCGATGGTGCTACCGCGAGGGCACGTCTAGTAAGTCTTCTTGTCCCAAGGTGCGGTTCGTGTACACCCTCAGAGCCTTCTCTTGTGACCAGCTTGTCTTGCGGTCTTGAAAAGAATCTGGGTCGCCTCGAGGATGGTCGAGATGTTTGGGAAGGTGGCGCCGCGTCGTCATCGGCAACCTGTCGAAGAATGTACTCCGTCGAAAGGGCGAGTAAGTCTCGACCAGCGCTCGAGTCTTTTGCTGCGAGCCCTTCTGAGCCCCGCTTGCTCGTGAGGCCCACCGAGTTCTTGGACCCGGCGAGAGGATACTCCATTACTGGCGAGGCGAAACAGAAAGGGAAAAGCGACCTCCGCCGGCCGGATCAAGCGAACGGGCGAAAAA
Organism: Guadua angustifolia; assembly: GCA_036346375.1. NCBI lineage: Eukaryota > Viridiplantae > Streptophyta > Magnoliopsida > Poales > Poaceae > Guadua > Guadua angustifolia. The sequence goes on from CM070500.1 coordinate 41,848,713, forward strand.
CGCCCGTCGAGTGGGGACCGTGCCACGGTAAGGCCCTTCTGGCCGAGCCCCGAGCTTGTGTTTTTCATGCCTTGCCGTCGACAAGTCTTCCCTTACGCGGCCAGGCCTTGTTGCCGCCGCCAGTCTTGGGCACTCCGGCCCTAGGGCGCGAGCTCAAACCCGCCGCGGCGGCGGTGCGAGCAGCTCGGACCCGAGGTCTCGGGCAGCGAGGACACGCATAGCGCAGCGCCCCCCTCAACTGTCGGGGCAACAAGACCTTCGGCGACCCTCGGCGAGAGGCTAGTGACCAGGTAGGCCCTGGCATCTGATGCTGCGCCGCCCCGTATCTTTACGGCAAGTATGCTTTTGATCGCGGACCTCGAGCACCGAGCTCGAAACTTGCCCGTTTGTGATGGCATTTGTCGTCGCGGTAGTCCGAGTCAGGAGGAGAAGCGCCGAGCTGGTCCTCAAGGCGCGATCGTCATGGGACCACGCGCTTCTTGGGCGGCCCTTGGTGGTGAGTTCTACCAAGGGCTCGGCGACTCGTCCAAGAAAGCAGGCCAGCGGTCGTAGCGGACTGACACAGGCGGGCCCGACCGCGAATCTTTGTCGGCGGGCTTCGAAAGCCCGTGAGGAAGGATACTCGGGGCCTTGAGGCCACGATTGAAGTAGCCTCCAAGACCCACCACCACGATCGCCTGGGCGTTGAGGCGCGACTCCGTTAGTCACCGGGGTGATCGGGCGTGGAAACTCCGCGAACCTCCCGGCGCGCGGCGGCGGCGGCGGTCGCGGCACCCCAGAACCACGGAGGTTGTGAATGCGGCGGATCCGGCTGCCATCCCTTAGCGCCGGGCGGCGGGACCCGACCGTGGAGATCGGGGCTATGCTTTGCCGCTATGTCCTCCCCGTCGGCCTTAACCCCTGGAGGAGGCGGCGGATAACAAAGCCGCCCAGGGCGGGACTCGAGTCGGCCCAAGTGCACCATCGGTGGCGTGGTCGATCCGGCACCGGCATGGCGGTTGACGAGGAGGAGAGATCCCTCGCGATCGTATTGGCGGCCGTGAGGACTTCACCACGCCTGCGCTGGAGGCGTCTCCATGAGTAAGGGTCTTCCGCCAACCGTGGCTCGTAGTTTGACCTCCTTGTCCCCTCTCATTTTTGGGCCACCCTTTTACGTCGTGAAGGTGTCGACCATGCCTCTCGAGGGCTACAAGGCCTCAAGGCATCTTTGTCGTCTTGAGGTCTCCTCGGCCTTGATAAGCAGCGGAGGTTAGCGTGATAGGCTCGTCCAGACCATTGAGGTCGGCGGGGAACTCAAGCGAAGGCCTAGAGCTCGGCGATCTCGCCGGACGATGAGGCGCGAGAGATAGCCCGTGGAAGAGCTCAAGCGGACCGGGGCCTCGAGCGACTTGTTTTAAGGCCGTGGGTAGGGCCGCCGCGCTCGACCCACGGCGCTCGAGTGGCGGGCCAAGATCAAGCTCTGGAGAAGCTTCAGCGGAGGCATCGACTCGAGCTCAAGGCCAAGATACTCCAGCTCGAGGAGGAACTTGGGAGCGTCAACAAGGCGGCTTGAAGCAAAAGCGAGCCAAGGTCAGGACACAGGAGAGGCAGCATGCGGAGCGAGCACACTCCACGGCGAGTGCCTCCAGAGCTCGAGGCCAAAATCCTCGAGCTTGAGGAAGCTCGATCGTGCCACCAAAGCGCTCGAGGTCGAGCAGCGCTAAAATCGTACTGGAGAAGGCTCCCATGAAGTCGCCTCTTGGGCCGGGACTAAGGTCCCGGGCTCGAAGAAACTTCGGCGCATCGGTAGAAGCGTGAAAGTGCCACAACCCAACTTGAAGAGCAAACGGCGTCGGCCGTGGATGCTTCGGCAAGCCCTCGGCTCGAGGTGAGATCGCAACCACGAAGGCAAAAAGTGGCCCGGCTTCGGCGGAAAAAGCTTGCCGCGAGATGGCGACACATAAAAACATCAAAAAGCAAGGAATGTACTAACGAAGTGGTTTGTTTTGGTGTACAAAAAAACCTCGTCCTGTTGTAAATCCGTGGCTTGGGGATACTTGAAATCTTTCTTGCTTTGCTTGTTTGCCGTTCCGTGCTTTCTAGGTCATCTTGGCCGATAAGGTAGCCTTACCGGCCCGTTGGGCCGAGGTCGGCGGCGCGTGCCTTGGGCACAAGACTTAAATATGGGCGAAGGCCACGACACGCAAAGTGGAGGAACAATTTGCAAAGGTAGAAGAGGCCGCAAGCGGACATCGTTAAGTAGGTTAGTGCTCGAGCGGCTCCGCGACCATGCATATCGCTCGGCAGCTAAGCGGCGAGGTTCTCGGCTTCGAGCACGGAGCGCGAGGAAGAGCTAGATTGCGAAGAGTTAAACTACGTTTAGCTCGTCCATTGGAGGTGAGCGTCAAACTGCGTCACTTAGACTAGGAGCAAATGCACTTGCGCCACGAAGGTCGTGTTGAAAAAAAAAACAAATGAGAACCGTCGAAAAAAGAAATAAGCGACAACATAAGTGGAAGCAGGACATAAAAAGGGCAAAAATGAAAGACCCGGCTTTTATTGAAATGTGAGGCATAGAGGTTACACATAAAATTTTGAAGGCGATCTATGTTCCTGACTAGAGAGCTCTCGCCATCGGGCATCGCTAAGGCAGTAAGCCCGTCTGCGTCTGTTGAAACAACTCTATAGGGGCCCTCCACATGGGGATAACTTATTGGTCTTTGGGCCGAGCTCTGAATCCGCCTCGGGGCTAGGTCCCCAACAAGGAGCCTCCTAGGTCGTCTTAGGCCAAGGCAGCATGTCTGCGAAGAGCTTGCGGGTAGTCGTTGATCGTAGCGATGCATGGCATCTTACTTCTTCTGCGAGGTGAGGTCGAGACCGTTCGTGCTCGAAATCGACTTGGTCGACCAAAGTGACCTGGCGAGCCAGCGTGACCTCGGGAGGCGGGGCGGCCGATCTGCAGCAGTTGGGCGTGGACCTGTGGCTCGGCTTGTCGTGGTACAAATAGACCATAGGGCGGTGGGAAGTTAGTCCACGAGCCTTGCCGTGTCGGTCGAGCTCATCTGCGACTTCGTTCTTGGCATACTGGACGATTTGCGGTTGGCGCGTTCATTGCTCGTTGCTCGGGGTGAGCCACGGCGGCGATTTTGATGCGAGTTCTCGCAAAACTCACTGGAACAACTCCTTTGATAGCGAGTCTGGTTATGGGTGATAATTTTGCATGGAACCCGTGCACGGTGACCACGAACAAGCGGAAGAAATGAAGCGCCGCCGGCGATTATGGTCGAGACAGTTGACCTCTATCCACTTGGTGAAGGTGTCGGCGGCGGCTGACGAACGAAACTTCTTCCCCGGTTTAGCGAGAAAAGGACCGAGGATGTCGGCCCAGTCGAGAAAGGGCCATGCTGGCGGGATAGTGCGGAAGCGTAAGCGGGTTGATCGACTTCGGGCGTGGAATTGGCGAGCTCGGCGGTGCGGGCGATATCACGAGCATCTGAGCGCCGAGGGCCAATAGTACCCCATGCGAAGGCCTTCCCGACCATTGTCTGTCTGAAGAGTCGCCCCACGAGAGGCTGAGTGAATGTCATGCAGCAGTGCCACCCTCCTCGTGGAGATGCACCATGTCGGGATCTGGGAAACATTGCATCTGTAAAGCTCTCCCTCGACAAGCGTGTCTGACTACGCCCGGCAATCCGGCTCCTCTCGGCGAGGTCGGTGGCGGTCACCCGAGCAAGGAAATTGTGGATGGCCTCGGCCGGGAGAAGTACCCTCGACCACAGCGACCATGGCCCTTAGTCGAAATCGGCGGGACCGAGGCGTCTCGGGATGACGTCGGGTGGGATGTCGTCGTCGGAGGAGCCGAGCTTGGAGAGGAAATCTGTGGCTGGAGTTGTCCCTTTGAGGATGTGCTTGAGCTCAAGTTCGGAACCATTTCTCCATCTTCGCACCTCGGCGAGTGCCATCATCGAGTCTCCGAGCATTGGTAGTCCTTGTTGAGCGGTTGATGGCCAGTGGGAGTCGCCCTTCATGACCGGTGGCGCTTTTAAAGCCTTGCAAGCTCGTAAGCGGCGGGGAGGGCTTCATATTCCGCCACATTGTTGGTGGCGGAAGCCAAAAGCAATTCGTACCTCAATTTATGCGCTTGGCAGATAAGGATCGGCCCGGCGCTTGAAGGACCTCGAGCCGTCGAAGAACATGACCAGGGCTTTTCCTCTTTGACTGAAGCTTCGGGAGGCGGGCTCTGACGTCTGCTTTCGACCACGAAGTCGGCGAGCACTTGCGACTTTATGGTCGTGCATGCCCGCGACCTGGGCGTCGAACGCCGCCCGTTCCATGGCCCCTTGGCGTCGTCGCCACCCTCCGGGTTCCTCGGGATGTCCCGGCGGGAAGGCTGCTCGGGGCGACCACGAGTCGCGCTGAAAATAGTGCGAGCTTGCGGCGAAGCCATGAGGAGAGCATATAACGGCCACACCTCACGGGTGGCGCTCGCCGGGCCGTGCAAGACCTCGTTGACATAATAAATGGGGTGCTCTGAGACCCCGTTCCGCCACCAGGGGCGGCACTAACGGCTTGAGGGTGGCGCGAGATATAGCGATAACTTCTCACGGGTTGGGCGTTGTAAGGAGGGTGGGGGCGGCAGTCGCCTTGGATCGTCGAAGGATCGTTGGGCCTCTGGAGTCCACTCGAAGCCCGATGCTTGCGCAAGGTTTGGAAGAATGGGAGCCAGCTCGTCGAGCCTCGAGATGAACTTCTTTGAGGCGGCCATGCGGCGATGAGGCTTTACTGCTTGATCGAGGTCGGGGCCATCTTCTCGTCGCCTCGATCTTCTCCGGGTTTGGACCAACCCGAGCCCCGATCATGTGGCGAGCACCTTCGGACGCCGCACGAACCGCACTTCTCGGGGTTGAGCTTGATCTTGTGCTGTTCGAGGTTGGCGAAGGTCTCCTCGAGGTCGCGAACGTGGTCGCCCTCGGTGGGGCTTTTGACGATGATGTCGTCCACGTAGACCTCAAGGTTCCGCCCGATCTGCGGCTCGAAAGTCTTGGTCATCAGTCGTTGAAAGGTGGCCCCTGCATTGCGCAGACCAAATGACATGGTCGTATAGCAATAGGTGCCAAACGGAGTGATGAAGGAAGTCTTGCTCTCGTCCTCGACCGCCCGACTTGATCTGGTGGTATCGAGTAAGCATCTAAGCTCGACATCTTGGCATTAGCGGTGGAGTCGGCGATCTGGTTGATCTTGTGAGCGGAAGTTGTCGCCGGGCAAGCGAGTTCAACCCGTATGGTCGGCGCACATTCTCCACTTTTCTCCTTCTTACGCACGATGGCCGGGTTGGCGGCCACTCGGAGTAGTTAATCTCACGAATGAAGTCGGCCTTCAAGAGCTTGTCAAGGTTCTCCTTGATGGCTGCGACCTTCTCGGGGAAAGCGGCGACTTCTGGCGTCTGGTCGGGGCCGGATCCCACACGCAACTTGTGCTCGATCACCTCCTCGGGACACGGGCATGTCCGCGGGCTCCCAAGCAAATATGCCCTTGTTGGCGCGAAGGAAAGTGGCGAGCTCGAGTTCTATTTGGAACTCAACTCGGCGAGGCGTGGGCCTTTTGGCGGTCACTCTCATCGGCAACGCGGCCTTTGTTGCCCATTGGCTGGATTACCGCCTTATACAGCGGCGTTCTTCGTCGTCGCCTCCGGACATATTGAAATGGCATGCGGCGAGAGCCAAGGCTTTGGTCTCGCACCATGTGCCGCTTAGTAGGTCGCCTCGCCACGATGATGACACCGTTGGGACCAAGCGACTTCATGCACCGATGGCCATAATGGTTGGTGCCATGAACTTGACCAAAGGCTGGCCGCGAGGATGGCGTTATGCGGGAGGTCACCCTCGACCACCTCGAAGGTGATCAACTCGGTCACGAAGTTATCGAGCCGCGAAGGTGGCGGGTAAAACGACCGCCCCAAGGGGGTGGTCGACTCGAGGACTATCGAAGAATGGTATGGTGATGCTCTTGACCTTCGGCCAAGAATCGCATCGATCGGCGCTCTGCTGCGACAAGTTAAGAGAGTGCGCCATCGACCATGTGACCGGCCGTAGTGGTGTTGCTAATGGTCGGGGTCATGACCAAGCGGTCTTCAGTCTCGGGCCATACAGGAAGCGTCCTCACGGAGAAGGTGATGGTGGCCCGGCCCACTTGTAGAAACATTCGGCGGGCTTCAATGGCGACACAGTAGATGGTCCGTCTGGCGGCCTTGACCTCGCGCTGGTGCGGTAGGCGATGAGCCACCGAAGATGGCGTCGATCCGGCGCTTCGCCTTGCTGGAACTCAAATGTCGTCGTGCTCGCGTCGGCATTCACCCGGTCGGTGGTCGTCATCGCCAGAACACGGGCATCTCACCCGCCCATCATAAGCGTCCGGCAATACGCCAAGCCTGCGGTCCGCGGTCGTGGCGGCATACAATGGAATAAGCGAGAACTTTGATTCGTCATATCGCGCGTCGCCGGTCCCTGCGGCCGAGCATCGTCCGTCGGGGGCGCTGCGTTAACCCTCTCTTTGAAATGGTTCTTCGCTGGTGTGGTCGAGGTCGACCTTGGCGAGGCTTAGAGTCCTCCCGAGCTTGGCCTCGGACCTCGAGGACTTCAGCGGCCATCCGCCGAGAGCGATCACCGCGGTAGCCCTCCGCCACCTCTGCGATCGCGCTTCGCTTCTTGGTGGTGGCGCCTTGGTCGGCGCCCACAGGTTGGGCGGGCGGCCTCTGTTTGAATTCGAGACCAAGCTTACCTTGGTTGTAGTCGTGTTTCGGCCAGACGGCATCGTCCGCGTCTGCATCTTAGCTCGCCATGCGGAAAAAGTTTGTTAATGCCGAGCCTCGAGGTGATCTCGGGTCTTCGGTGAGGCGTCGATCATGGACCCGAACTTGAAGGCCTTGATGGCGGCCTCGTCGAAATGCTCGGGATCGGGTTCCTTATGCGGATGAATCGCCGCACAAAAGTCGCGTAGTGGCTCATTCTTCCCTGGATGACCGATCGAGTCTTTCTCCCTGCCGCCGCTCGTAACAACTCGGAAGTTAAGTGAAGGCGTTCTAAATCTGGCGCCCACGACTGAAGGCGAGCTTGATTAAAAGCGGTCCTAGCGGCCCCATCCAGAACAGTCGGGAGGTAGTTTGCCATTACGATCTCGTCCCCTCCGGCCGCCAGGATAGCGGTCGAATAGATGGACAGGAACTCGTCAGGGTTCTTGGTCCCGTCGAAGCACTCGATCATCGCGGGCTTGAACCGGCCGGCCGCCGCGGCGAAGGCCGTCGAATCGCCATGCGGCGTAGGCGGGGCAGTGCACGCGGTCATGGTCATCGCCGACAAGATCCTGCTTCTTTGCCGGACTGGTCGAGGCTCCCGGCGGCCCGACCTCCGGCGAGGAACGACCATGGTCTTGAGCAGGAATCACTGGTTAATGCTTGCGGTCCTGGACCTACTGCGGCGCTGGTAACGTCCGGGAGAGGTCCTTGAATCTAACGCTAGTCGACTTCGGGCGGCTCGGCTCGAGCTGGTCTGGTTGGCGCGGTGCCGTGGGGCGCCAGGCGTGTCTGCGTCGAGCCTCGTCCGAGTCTGTTGCTCGAGGCTAACTCTGCGCGAGAGGTGTCGCGGCGGGTGCGGCGTGGCGTGTTATCGTTACTTCTCTAGGGCGGGTCCCGAGTGTTGACCCGATCTTTGCGGAGGTTCGACCTCGATGCGCGGCCGATCGAGCTCTTCGGCGAGGCTCGGCAAAAACTCCGACCTCGCCCTATCGGGTCGGCCATGACCGGCGATAAGCGGGCGCTCCTCGGTAGGAGAACTGGGCCTCCAGCGAGAGCGGTTATAGCGGTTGATGGCAACTTTGCACCATCCGGCGAGCGTCTTGAGTCTGCGGATCACGGTCATCCGCATCTCCTCGGCGCCTTGACCGTCGCCATCGAGCGTCTTTGCTTTCGAGTGGCGGCGGTGAAAGGCGTGAAACGAGGACGCGGTGGAGTCGTGCGAGGAAAATCCATCGATGAAGGCGCCATGCTCACGGGATCTGGTGTCGTTCTGCGAAAAACAAAACAATCGGGCCCCACGGTGGGCGCCCGGTTGTCGGCGATCTGGATCGTCAACGCGAAAAAAAGGTAGGGTCGAGAGTTTATGGGACCCGAGCTGCGTTTTGCTCGAGCGAAGGAAGAAAATCGATCGCGGTGATGGTGAACAAAGCGACAACGAAGCACGAGACAAGAGTTTATCTTGGTTCGAGCCTGTGAAAATAATAGCTCTACTCCGATCGCCTTGCGGCGGTGATTCTTGTTATATGGGTGTACAGGCGGTGTTTACAACTCAAGGCGGTAATGGTGATTCCTAGCTCGAAATGCTTTGTGTCTTTGTGTTAAATCTTCTCTGGAGCTCATCGTCCTTGGTCTTTATCTCTCCTCTGCGCATAGCGGCGGGTGCGATCCTGGGAAGGGCCCGTGCACCTTGAAATTTGGCAACAAGCGCCCCGAACTTGCGCGCCTCTTAGTCATCCCCGACCGCTCTGAAGCGCCGGTCAAATGCTAGATCCGAAATCCTAGGGCGGACGGGGCTTCAGACAAGACCCGCGAGAGCTAGAGTCGTCTTGGTCGGCTTCGGGCACACAGCGCTTGGTCGGCGCCCAGATCTCGCACCAGTCAGTGGTCGGGGCCTTCCGAGCTTAGGGATCCGTTGACCGCCGCCCGGCGGTCAAGAGTTCCCAGCCCTAAATCACCGCCAAAAGACCGTACTCTGCCACATTATTGGTCGCCGTGAACTCAAAACGAACCACGTACCTCAGCTGGTCGCCGCGCGGTGTGAGAATGAGGATGCTAGCCCGCGAGCGCTTGAAGGACCTCGAGCCGTCGAAGAACATGACCCAAGGCTTTTCGTCCTCCACCTCGGCTCGGCGCGGATGCGACACACCTCGATCACGAAGTCGGCGAGCACTGCGACGATGGTATTCGAGCGATGACACGGACATCAAGCGCCGCCCGGCTCCATGGCCCACTTGGCGGCGCGCCGCCATTTGTCTGGGTTCATAAGATGTCCCCAGCGGGAAGTTGCTTGGGGCGACCACGAATCTTTGAAAATAGTGCGGAGCTTGTGCGGCGCCATGAGAAAACATCTGGCAGCCGCACTGCGGGTAGCGCTCGCCGGCCGTGCAAGACCTCGTTGGCGTAATAGATGGGGTCTTCTTTGAGACCCGTTACGCCACTAGGGCGGCAGCGGCAAAGGCGGTGGCGCGAGTAAGCAGCAACCTCTCACCGGGTTGTGGTGTTGTAAGGAGGGTGGGGGCAGCAGGTATACCTTGACTCATCGAAGGACAGCTGCGCCTCGAGTCCACTCGAAGCCCGTGCTTGCGATCCGAAAAAGCGGAGCCAGCTCGCCGAGCCTCGAGATGAACTGCTGAGGCGGCCATGCGGCGGTGAGGCTCTGCACCTTGATTGAGGTCGGGCGCCATCTTCTCGATCACCTCGATCTTCTCGGATTCGGGCCAACCCTCGAGCCCCGATCATGTAGCCGAGCACCTTGCGGCGCCACGCCGAACCGCGCACTTTTCGGGATTGAGCTTGATCTCGTGCTGTTCGGGTTGGCGAAGGTTTCCTCGAGTCGCGAATGTGGTCACCCTCGGAGGGCTCTTGGCGATGATGTCGTCCACGTAGACCTCAAGGTTTACGCCCGATCTGGGGTTCGAATGTCTTGGTCATCAGGCGCTGAAATGTGGCCCCCGCATTGCGCAGACCAAACGACATGGTCGTATAGCAATAGGTGCCAAACGGCGTGATGAAGGAAGCCTTGCTCTCGTCGTCGACCGCCAGCTTGATCTGGTGGTACCCCGAGTAGGCATCCAAGAAGCTCAACATCTGGGCGTTTGCGGTGGAGTCGGCGATCCGGTCGATCGTGGAAGCGGAAGTTATCCTTCCAGACAAGCGAGTTCAACCCGTATGGTCGGCGCACATTCTCCACTTTCCTCCTTCTTCTCCACGATGACCGGGTTGGCCAGCCACTCGAGATAATTAACCTCACGGATGAAGCCGGCCTTGAGAGCTTGTCAAGATTCTCCTTGATGACGCGACCTTCTCGGGAAGCGATGTAACCGGCGCCTGCGTAAGCGGGTCTCACTCGCAACTTGTGCTCGATCACCTCCTCGGAGCGCGGGCATGTCCGCGGGTTCCCAGCGAATATACCCTTGTTGGCGCGAAGGAAGGTGGCGAGCTCGAGTTACTATTGGAACTTCGGCTCGTAGAGGCGTGGATGCACTTGGTGGTCGCCCTCCTCAAGCGGCACGGCCTTCGTCGCCCATTGGCTGGATTGCCGCTCGGGCGGGCGTTCTTCGCCGTCGCCTCCGACCTTTTGAGGCGGCATGCCTGCAAGGGCCAAGGCCTTAGTCTCACACCCATGTGCCGCTGCGAGTCGCCCCTTACGGTGATGATGCCGTTCGGACGGCGACTTCATACATCGATAGCCATAATGGTTGGCCGCCATAAACTTGACCAAGGCGGGCCGCGAGAATGGCGTTGTCACGAGATCACCCTCAACCACCTCGAAGGTGACCAGGCTCGGTGTGGAAGTTGTCCGTGTCACCGAAGGTCACGAGCAAGACCACCTGACCCAGGGGGATGGTTGAGCTCCCGGGATTAATCCCGAAGAAGGGTATGGCGACGCTCTTGACCTTCCACTGGGGAATCTACATCCGGTCGAGTGCTCCCACCTGCGGCAAGTTTAGAGAGCTGCCGTCGTCGACCATGGCGCCAACCGCGGTATTATGCGATGGTGAGTCACGACCAAGCGGTCTTTAGGTCTCGAGCCATACACAGGGGCGTCCTCGAGAGAAGGTGATGGTGGCCCGACCCACTTGCGTGGCTTTCGGTGGGCCTTCGGTAGCGACACAGTAGATGGTTGTGGCGGCTTTGACCTCGCGCTGGGTGGTAAGCCGACGAGCCGCCAAAGATGACATCGATCCGGCGCTCGCCCTGCTGGAACTCCAAATTAAGGTCGTGGTGCTCGTCTTGGCGTTCACCTGTCGATCGAGTGCGTCATCCTTCGGAAGCACGGGCATCTCGCCCCGCCCATCATAGAAGGCGTCCAGCTTGCTGCCAAGCCTGCGCAGTCGCGGTCGTGGCCGCCCTATGAAATAAGCGAACTTTGCCGTCATATCGGCGCCCTCGGCCCCTGCGGCTTTGCATCGGTCATGGGGGCCAGTCGTTAGCCCTCTTCTTTGGCCGGTTACACACTGGCGAGGTCGAGGCCGACCTTGGTGGGGTTTGGAGCCCTCACGAGCACGGCCTCGGACCTCGAGACCTCGCGGTGGCCGTCGCCGATCGACCACCAGCGGCGGACCGCCGCCGCCGTCGGTCAACGCTTCCGCTTAAGCGGTGGTGCGTGGTCGGCACCGCCCAGAATGGGCGGGCGGCCTCTGTTTGGTTTAGACCAAGCTTACCTTGAGTCGTAATCGCGCTTCAGCCGGACGCGTCGTCGCGTCCGCATATCGCTCGCCATGCGGAAAAAGTTTGTTGACGAGCCTCGAGGTGATCTCGGAGTCTTGATGAAGCGCCGGTCGCGACGCCGAACTTGAATGCCTTGATGGCGGCCGTCGGAGATGCTCGGAATCGGGTTCCTTGTCTTAGATAAACCGCCGCACAAAATCCGCGATGGCTCGTTCTTGCCACTGGATGACCACGGTCGGTCCTTCTCCCTCCCCGCTCGTAACAACTCGAAAGTTGGGCGGGCGTTCTGAATTTGGCGCCACTACGGAAGGAACCGGTTTCGGTTGAAAAGCAGTCCTCGCGGCCCGTCGGTCTGATCGGGAGGTAGTTTGCCATCACCGGCTTGTCCCCACCGCCGCGAGATTGCGGTGAGTAGATGGACAAGAACTTCGTCGAGTTCTTAGTCCGTCGGCGCTTCGATCGATCGCGAGCTTAAGCCGAGCCGCCACGCGTGCGGCCTTGAGCCGTCGGAATCGCCATGCGGTCATAGGCCGGGACAGGTCTTGGCGCCGGGTGTGGTCATCAACGACAAGGTCCCTGCGCTACTGGGACTCGGTCGAGGCTGCCGGCCCCGACCTTGATGGGAAACGACCACGGTGCGGCGGAAATCACTGGAGGTAATGCATAGCGGTCTGGACCTTCTGGCGCTGGCCAGAGCGTCCGGGAGAGGTCGCGGACACGCTGCGGTCGACTCGAGTCGAGTGGCTCGAGCGGGCCCGGCTTGGCGCGGTGCCCGCAGGACACCGGCGCGCCTGCGTCAAAGCCTCATCCCGAGCCCGCTGCTCGAGGGCCGGCTCTGCGCGGGCGTCCGATGGGTGCACGGTGGGCGTGGCGTGTTGTCATCACTCTTCGGGAGCGGGTCCCGAGTGTTGACCGGTGCTCTGGCGCGACCTCGGTCGCGGCCGTCGAGCTCTTCGGCGGGGCTCGGCCAAAACTCGACCTCGCCCTATCGGGTCAGCCATGACCCGGCGATAAGCGGGCGCTCTCCGTGAAGGGCACAGGGGCCGAGAGGATGTCTGGCCCTCTCTGGGCCTCCGCGGAGGCGGTTATAGCTTGGTTGATGGCGGCGTGCACCATCCGGCGGGCATCTTGAGGGTCTGCGGATCACGGTCATCCGCATTTTCCTCGCGCCTTGGCCGTCGCCATCGAGAATGTCTTTGCTTTCGCGACGGCGAAGGCGTCGCGAGGGACGCGAGTCGCGATCCGTGCTGAATCCACGCTTGAGGAAAGTCCGTCGATGAAATCGCCATGCTCTGGGTTTTGATGTTGTTCTGCGAATAAGCGAAGCAATCGGGCCCCACGGTGGCGCCGGTGTCGGCGATCGGGATGCGTCAACGCAAGAAATGTGGTAAAGGTCTCGAGTGATATGGGACCCGGCGGCGCTTCGCTCAAATGAAAAAAAAATCTGAGCGAGGTTATGGTGAACAAGGCGACAACGGCGGGAGGCAAAGATTTATCTTGGTTCGAGCCTGTTGAAGGTAATAGCTCTACTCCGATCGCCTTGCGGCTGTTTTTCTTAGCTAATCCTGGGTACAAGGGTGTTTCTGACTCAAGTTCAGCGATGGCTAAGTCTAAGCTCGAGCTAGGGTGCGTTGTCTCTCTGTTCCCAAAGGACTGTGCTCCCCCGGTTTATGCCTCCTCGATGCATAGCAATTTGGGCTAGATTCGGGGAGTAGCCTTCATGCCTGCCGAGGGCAGTATGTCGCTCGAACTTGTTGCATGTATCTGCTGCCTTGCCCACGACCCGTGCCTTGAGCAACCGTCGGTCAAATGCTTGATCCGAAATCCCGGGGTGGATCGTGGCCCGAATAAGGAGCCGCCGAGCTCGAGGTCGGCGGGGCCGTGCTTTCAGTCTAGCGCTCTAGGTCGGCGCCTCGGTATGCACCAGTCGAGGCCGAGGCCTCCAGAGCTCGGGGTCCGTTGACCGCCGCCTTGACCGATCAAAGGGCGCCCGACCCTCGTCAAATTTATTTTATTCTTTTAGTGCACCGTTTTGCGCGTGGCGAAGAAGCGGTAAATCGTCGCCGAAAAGAAGACCTTCAGATCAGCGCATCGCAACTCATCGACGAAGGAAAGTCTCCTTGACGCATGTTGATCCCAATGTTTATAACTGTTTTATAAAATGTTTGCAATATGCATGGCTATTTATACAAAATGATGATGTTAAAATGTAGGATGTTAGTTATACCTATTTCGAAATGACATCCTTGTTGTTTGATTACCTTGCCTTTGTAACCTTAAGATTTAATCGTGAAATCATGTATCATGTGATTATCTTTGTTTAGTACGTTAGACTGTGCTTAGGATTGATGTTGATTAAAAATGCCTATGGTTGGTTAAATTCTAAATGTTGTTGAAACATGTTTTATAAAAATTGTAGCAAGGTGATTGCTGCTGTAATTGCAAAATAAAAATAAAATAAAAATGGTTTAGATTGTGTAACATCCCAAAATTTTAATAAAATAAAAATCAATAATTTGAATTTGAATATTATTCTTTCTGAGGTTTCTTGGCATTATTGATTTTTAATTGGAGTTCTTGGATTTTCGTGTTGCAGGTAAAATCAAGTAAAGGGAAAAGAAAGAATGAAAAGGAGAAAATGCCATGAAACAAAAAGTAAAAATTTAGAAAAATTGTCATGAGAACCCTGATCATTCAATTAAATCATCTTAGCCAGCAATTGAAATTTTACACATAGAATAATGAAGAGATAAAATGAAAAGACAACTTTTAAATCAAAACAATGCATTGTCAGAATTTATAAAATATTTTGGAATCTCAAATGGAGCTGAAAAATTTATCATGAAACCCTCAATGCAATATCTACCTCTGGTAAAAATATTATAAATCAATAATATAATTTAGGACTTTTCCAAATTTAAAAACAGAAACTATGAAAATCTGGAAATTGCAATGTCAGAATTTCTATTAAATAATGGAGCCATATTTTGACCTGATAATTTTACAGACGCATTCTGAGATCAAACAAAATTGAAAAAAAAAATTTCAAAAATAATAGACTTAAATTGATCTCAATCAAAAATAGAAATCCGAAACAGGAATTTAGAGCAGTCAATGATGTAGGAATATTAATAATTTCTCAGTAACTGAGTTTAACCCCAAATATTTACCAGACATTTAGACCTGTCAATAGACTTCGGTCAAAAAGTTTCATAACTTTGTACATCCATTTGACCATCAACTAAATCAGAGAGAGGAGAATTTCACCCCAACCACCTGTTCTCCTTAGACGATCATTTGGCGGTGGGCCTCGGCTTTATGAGACCCATCTGCTGATTGAGAGGCTTGAACCTTGATCCTGCCGGTGGACCCTGGCCCGCATGTCGAGCTCACCCCTTTCCTTCTTCCTACATTCTTGACCGAACCGAAGCCACCCAACGCCAGCGTCAGCCGAGCTCAGTTCCATTGAATCACGCCGAGTCTTTGCATCACCAGTGCCCGCGTCGCCTTGCTTCAGCCACGACGCACCTCACTCGAAGCTTCAGCTGCCCATACCTCCGTCGATTGCCGCCACGAAGCCACTCGCGCCATACTGCCCCTGTTCTTCCTTGTCGCGTCTGGAGAAGTTCCGTCTGAGACCAATGCAACCAAGCCGGCTCATCCATTGCATTCCTTAGCTATAAGTCGCTCCTCAGTGACCGCAGTGAGCCTCTTCCTCATTCCCTCACTTCTTTTCCTTCTCTCCCAGCCTGCACGCGTGAAGCTTTTCCCCATTTCCGCCATTGCCAGAGACCTTCAGAGCTCCAAGCCGAGAGCAATTCGAGCAATAGAACTTCCCATTTCCAAATTCCTTTAACCCATAGCATCACTAAGCCCCACTGATCAAAATCCCTCAAGAAAATCTGGTCTCCTTCATGCAAAATCAGCCGGCCACCGTGGACAGCCCTCCTCGGTGATTCTCCGGTCAAGGTAAACCCAAAAATGGAATCCACTAGACTCCCTGATGCTCAAACACTTACTCATTCGTTCTCTAATTCATGGATTCTTGCTCTTCACCGACCTGCCATGAACGCCGCCGCTTGAGCTCGAGGGCGCACCGCCCTGCCTCCTCTCCGGCCGAATCGACACCTCCCCCGAGTTCCCCTCGCCGAGCTGATGCTGCTGGTGCCGTCGCCCTCGCCGGAAGATCACAGGAGTGCCCTCGCCGCGAAGCCCTAGATGCTCCCCTGTTCTGTCTCTCCGCGCGGTGGAGCCGGGCTGTCAGAAGCTCTGGAGGTAGAAGAAGACCGAACCAAATGGCGCCTTCTCTGTTGGAAAAACGTATTTTGATTTCTTAGCTATTTTCAACTAGCTGATAATTAATCCTTGAATATCTTTTGAACTGTTAATTCAATCCCAGTAAAATAAATTTGTATATTCACTTAAAATCCAGAAGAATATAAATATGTAAAAATATTTAATTTTTGAACTGCTGTACAATTGTTTAATTTGAACCTTGAATTATGGTGCTAATATAGTTTTAACGAGCATTTGTGTATAACAAGTAATGAGATGGTGAGATAAATATTAATGTGATGCTAGGATCAGAACGTGTTTAAATATACTAAAATATTCAATTCTGGAACCCCAGAACAATCATTTAAACTTAAAATGGGATAAACACACTATTATGGTCATTATTGCACATATGGAGAGATATAACTTTTATAACTATAAAATAAGTCCTTGTTGACTCTGGAGTCATAATAAACTCAAATATGTGAAATCATCTGATGTTCAACTCAATTTAAATTATTTGCTTTATGATCATTAATGAACCTTGTTATGGCTATTAACAAAATAATAGTATAATGGCTCACAAAATGATAAAGTAATTCATATTAGGTTCCTAAAACAGTAAGGACCCATGTGTGTAAAAATATACAAGGTAAGATTTAATTTGCATGTTCTTAATAGAAGAAAATATTAATTAAAACAATAAGTAATTAGAGAATCTATTGCAATCGAAGTTGAAATAATGTCAAACCAGTTCTGAAACATTTCTAGGATGATATTCTGTTAATACCTGAAAAATGAATTAAAGATCATGTATATTGTAATCGCAAACTCAAAACGAAACTTGGCCGATTTAAGGGTTGCAGATGTGGTCATTTAGTCTATTTCAACGATAGATAAAATAACCCGTCTAAATACTAAAATCAGTAAAACTAGTTTAGAAACACTGTACAAAGTTCATACTACCATATTCTACAAAAACATATTAATTACAGTATGCTTTCCATTTAAATCAAGCTAGTTCAAAACCCTTGATCGCTAATCGTGCAATTCACTTTGTGGCCGATTTCGTGAATGGTAAGCTTTAGTGGCCACATAAGCTTTTTCGTCAAAGTGTATAATATCTTGTCCAAACCTTAAAACTTGTGTAACTAGTTTAGTTGTATTCTTTAAAGTCTAGACTACCCCATTATAAAAAGATAATCTCATTTTATTAAAGTTTGCATAATAATCCTGTCAGTTTAATAACCCTAAGTATTCACAATACTTAAGTGCATAATATGAATGAACGAATTGTAGTTTCAATGAGGAAACCTGTAGTTAAGTTATTTTTATCACCAGAACCTTCTCAAATATCATGAAAATAATCTCAGTAGCCTAAATCAGTAGATCTAACTTGCATAAAACTAATTCTAAGCAAAATCAATTAAAGACAAAGAACAAATCATTCATACTCTAACATGATCATTTAAGCCTTTTCATTAACTACATAAGCAGCTCATCTAAATCCGAATAATGTGAAGAATAGTCTAGAAATTATCTTCAAGGTATAATCTCTGACAATCTAAGAAAATATTCTTATTTCATCTTTCTTTGAATCTGAATCCTAATAGAGCAAAACCCATAAGTAATAAGGATTGGCAGAACTCATATTATGAATAGTGAATCGATGAAAGCTTGCAACTAATGATTAATTCTACTTAATCTAAACTATTTTTGTGTCTTGAATTCGTAAAATAAAATTTATAAATTCATAAAGAGCAATCCCTGTTTCTTGTGAAGAGTTTTATTTGTCTTTCTATCAATTTTCTTTTTGCCCTTATTGAAGTTAGTGTTTTGCTTTATTTCCGTTGGTTCGACGTGTAGACCCGATGTCCCTATTCTTCGTCGTCGTCATCCGTAATCGCCGTCTTAGTCGTATTCGTCAATTAAGCAAGGCAAGCATCCGTTGACCATATTGAGCCCAGTATTTTATATTCCTTTTGTGCATCAAATTGTTTTATGCATGCGTTTACTTTATGTAAATTGCTATATTGTGGATTTGGTAGTTATACCTATTGTCTTGTGAATCTCCTTTGATAATTATGAAAATGTGAACCTTGATAACCGTAGATTGAGGATAGGCATTACTTAATGTCATCATGGGTATATGCGTTCATATTATTTCTGCTTAGCCATGCTTTAGAATCAAAATAACTGATGATCAAATCAATACTTGTTTCCTGAAAATGTTGAAAACAGCACTGTTGGTTATGGGTAGTTTGATTAAAAACCCAAAAGAAAACTATGCTTTGATGCGGGCGATTATTGGCATTAGCCGGTTGTGCAATAAGGGCTTTGCACGTAGTGTAGGGTGAAGTGTCGCCCGTGTCCGATTAAGACGAGCGTCGTGTTGTATGATCCAAGAAAATCCGTACAAACCACGAGGGTGAGGATGGGTTAGCCTAGCCTATTAAATTGTTTAGACATGGCTTTGCTCATTGGTAGGCGGGGAGCTTGCACAGATTCCCGTTTAGTGCACTGACGGGGTTTCTACTTGCTAATGCAACGATTATGCCCTGCCGTGTTTAGAAACGTTGTGTTGTGTGTGAAAGTGGATCCACGGCTTGGGTGTGTGTTTCTAGTTCTCTGGCGGGGATAACGTCCGGCTGGTGTAAAGCCTTGTCTAGGAATTTAATGGCTATGTATGGTCTTCTGGGCGACACACCTAAGGAAGTGTGTCGGGCAAAGGTTGATCATTCCTTGTGGAGTACAGATTGTACACCTCTCTGAGTTTAAATCTAATTGATTAGCCGTACATGGTCATGGGTGTCTTGGTGAACTTGCACGAGTTAAATGTTTTATTGTTTCCAAAAGGGTTTATTTTACAAGTTAGCTTACCCCACAGATGACCCAATACTATACCATGTGTTGGCAAGTATTGGTATCAGCTGTTGTGCCATGTGTTGGCAAAGAACTGGATATATGCCATGCGATGGCGATGATCTTTTCGGACTCACGTCATGGAGGACGGTGGGTGTTTATTATGCTTTACTTATTTGCTATCAATTAATCTTGCTCTTTTAAATTCCGATTGCAAATAACTTGGTTTCCAAATTCAAATTCGCTTTATGCAAATTAACTGTAATAGCCTCCTTTGAAATGGCCTGCATGTATTGTAGGTTTTGCTCAAGTCTTGCTGAGTATGTAAAATACTCACCCTTGCCTAATTATATGTAGGTGGTTTAGAAAGCGAAGCTTCGAAGTTGTTCATCGCAGGTTGCGGGTTCTTCCTTAAGCGTGTTCTATCTGAAGTTTATGCAGTGGGTTACTGCGGGTTCGGTTGGGCAAGCTACTTGGTTATTGCTTCTTCTTTGCTATATTCTCACGAGTTGTAATATTTATGTAATTATTAGTTTCGCTTAATTAATATGTTGTATGGTTGTGATTCCATTTGTTGAAATGTGCGTGCTAGCTCTTGATCCGAGGACTAATCTTGCAAGCACATTAGATTTCCATTTTGCATTACGTGTTAAAATGGGGTCGTTCTGACTTAGTATCGAGCTATCTTGACCGTAGGATAAACCTTAGATAGAATGGTCGTTAGTATTGGAATATGAGAATTCAAAATCTTACTTCCAAAAGCTACTATATTTGCAAAATGTAGGCTTTGCTATTCTCTCCTCAATCTTAAGTCATTATCCTTACCCTTGATTTCATTTTGAGTTGTAAACAAATTCCCTCATCTCAAGAGAAATTGTGCGCTAGTGGTCAACTTCATTTGTTGATTACGAAGGTGTCGAGACATGTCATTGCCATGCTTCAAGCCGGCCAATGAAGCCTACAATGTCTCGACAACCATCTCAAGGAAGTTAGACAACGCTTACGCCACTTCGACAAAGCGGGCACAACTTGAAGATCCTACTTCATGGAGAGGCAATACCACCCACCGATAAAGGAGTAGAAGATTAGAATGTCTTACGATCTAGCTTAAGATAAGAACCCTTACGCATAGCATTTTGTTCCGCTCTGGTTATATAAAGCATTTTACTATTTGGTGTTTTGTCTTGCTATTGGAAATTGGTTTTGTTTCTGTTTGACAGGGCTGATTTATGTGTAAACTTAACCTCTGGGTTAAAGTTCCGCAGTAAGTTGTCCTCATGTATGAATATCGAAATATCAACCCATAGGATAAATAAGAAATCATAACATAGTCTGTATCTTCCCTCCATAGACTTTTTATGGACTTATCTCCTCTCTATACAGTTCTCACCTATGTAGCCATATTAACCTGTCTCAAAAATAAAACCTCACTAGGATTAGTAGTATAGTCTCTATTACTACTCTTAGCTTTGCTTGAGATCACACCATTCATATATATAAACCAATTTAAGATCCTACCACATTAGCAACACCAAACTAGCTTATGCTGCTTTAGGCTAGTTAAAATTTAAAGTTCCAATAATGACTTCTAACCATGCCACAAAAACTCACCTCATTGCTCTTGCCTAAATTATGCACCATGAAAAGGAGTTGGAACCGAAAAGTTATAATCTTCTTAATGAAAACCTTGAATGGTTGTTAGAATGAAAACTGGAAAAAAAAATCGAGAACTCTATTCTTCTAAAAGAAATATAAAAAGAGTAGCATTAGTTATACATATACTCTTTCCTAGCTATAGAATTTAATCTCCTTATCTGTGTACTCATTTCTCTGTAGAATTTTCTTTCTCCAATCCTAAGTAATTCATTCTAAAAGTGTTTCTCTCCTTACCTTATTGCGAAAAAAAAACACACCAACAAATCCTTTTGAAATAATTTTGGGAGCAAGTCAACGTCGTCATGACGTCTACATCAACAACTTCAAGAAGATTGAAGTAACAAGCATCACAACCTCCCCGACTTCATCGAAGCCTCGGAAGACTAACGCAGCAAGTGGTGCGAAGATTAAAAGAAACTCGTCACCGAATAACCTACAATAAAAGAAAGTATTATACAAACTACACATTATTCTAGCTATGTAGTAAACTTTTATGCAAAAATACGTATGGTGCAACCAGTAAAAGGAAAACCTTAGATACCCTTCCTATGTACTAAATTAAATATATGAGTAGTATTTCTATGTTGTTGAAAATTTTGGTTGTAGATCTTTTCTATTGCTTTCGGGTTACTCTCGTAAATGTTAAACCACTAGGTTGAAATTTACGATGCGTTAACCCTGCTTAATAAGAAAATTTTAATTAAAAAGATTTTAAAGAACGAAATGTTGCCCTATACACCAAACCAAAAATTACATAATCTGCATAGAAACCACAACTAGAATTAATTGGAAAGAATCAAATATTACTTCACAATATAGGTAACCCTTATCTAACCATCTTTCTATGTTTCCAACATCTTGTTAAACGCGGTTGCAAAAGGCCCCTAATCCAATGGAATTCTGTCTAAATCGCTTTACTCTAATATATATTGTTGCAGGATGCCTGTGACACAATACAATTCATTAATACCTCTACTAAAAGTAATGAGTAATAAAATTTTTAGTCTTTATAACCGACTTCCAGCTTTTCCCAAATAACTCTGGTCAAGATGTATCCTTTCATTCGTCTCAAGTATTTTAACGCACTCTGTATCTCTCCTTAAGATAGCTTATTCTTACTAATGACTCTCGGTATAAATTGCTATCATTCCTTATTTACTTCGTGAAACCCCATAAGACACTCAATTGCCAAGAAACGGTAATCCTATCCAAGTCCAACCAAACCCTTTGTATTTAGCTAAGGCACTTCCTTTACAACATAGCAATCGTCATAACTCTCCACTTTCTCAATGTAAAAAAAATGTTAGAATCTGTAATCATGGTGTAAATGCTCACCATAATTGAACAAATCACCAAATGCACACCCCTCTGTTTTAGCAATTAGTACAAAATATTTCCAACCTTGGTGTAATTCTTGCTGAAAAAAATAGTTCAGATCAGAAATCTACTCTTATACCCTGATCAATATCTAAAAATTGTTCTTTGAACTGTTGTTAACCCAATTGATCCAAAGATCATGCTGGCACTTGCTAGGGAAAAATAGGACATACTACTGATGAGAGTGCAATCAATTGCTTTAGCTGCGAAGGAAATCATTCTCCCTGGAAAATGTCCTATAAGTAATACCATTTGTTACCTTCGCGAAGGTCGAGATCATTGCCGTCGCAGTGCCCCCTTGATTCATTAATCACCACTGCAATTCAGCATCAGCAAATGAAATTCCAATCCTTGGTTGCTCAAGATTTGATTAATAGAAGAAAAAAAAATCAGTTGTACACGAAATATTACTTAAGGAATTGAAGAAATAACACTTGACCCTAACTACCTTCACTAAGAAAATAATAAATGGCAATCTCCAATGGCATGTTTCTTGTCTAATAAAGAAAGTCATTAGGCTAAAGAATGTTCTGAAAAGCAGCAAGTTGAAATTCACAAGGAAAATAATATTAAGCATACAATTAACTGAACTTGACACCATGAGAAGAGCATGAATGCTTCAACTGTCACGAAAAGAACCACCTTGCTAAACAATGTCCGCAAGTTGAACAAATATATTCTACAACCATAACTATACCAAAAGTTACATCAGTCAAGTTTATAACTTCAAGAGTAGGAGAAATAAAAGTTTGAAGCAGTTCGCTTGAAAAATTAGTTAAAGGATCAGAGACACTCAAACAATAATACATAACCAAGAAGAATTCTGCTCAACTTTATGCTTAATCTCAATCGTCATCTGGTTATCTTTCCACCAACAATAAATAGCTATCTGGCACTAAAAATCGGAAAGTCAGAATTTATTGCCTTTGCTATGGTGAACATAAGTATTATGCCAACAATTACCTAAATCAGAGTCGCGCAGCGGAAGCGTGGTGGGCCCATAACCCACATGACCCAGGATCTGCGAACAAACAATTCCTTAGATGTATATTAATCCAACCCAAAACATCTGTCCCAGTCGTTCATGACATCTACCTACGAAAGAAGCTTATGACCTACTAGATGTAGTGCTAGGTATGATACCTATGTATCTGAACCTACCATGATTCAAATTTAACTCCGAAGTTAACTCCTTGATCCTAGTTACATTCTGATCATTTACTTTATATCGTTGGCAAACAACCTTTCTGTTGTTCGAATAAGATAGATAACGTCACCTATATCAACCGAAAAGAATTTGGATACTTCACCAACATCTGCCCGAGAAAAGTTCTACATCACACCTTGTCAAGAAAGACATTAGTAACTTTTAGGCTGTCTCAAAGACCTAGAAAACATTAAGTGCTCATGTCAACCCCTGCCTCGATATCAGGCATTGAACATAAACATCTTTTTCATATGATTGTATCTAGCACTTGTTGTGATATTGAGTACATCCCTTGTGTATTCAATCTCCGCAATCGATCTTTTGATTCTATACATTTCACTCCGTCATAGTTGCCAAATCCAAAGAAAAACCAAAACTCTCTATCCGCTAAAACAATCAAACGAATTAAATCATCAGAATCATCTTATAACCCTCTTGCCTCAACTCAATCCTTGAATCATCGTTATTCCGTTGTTGATCTGTAGACAACTTTGAGTAACACTTAGTCTCGGCTAATCTCGTCAACTATTGTTGAACTATTCAAATCGGCCATTGTATTCAAATGCTCTTCATGGTATTAAACATTCGGTTTTTCCCAAACAAATTTAACGACAATGCAACCTTTCCTTCGCTTCAAATATTCTAAAAATACCATCTACCACTCTCTAAATTAGATTATCCGTATACTTGATTCTAATTATTTAATCAAAAGAGATATATAGGAATCTGATATCTCTCATCTCGACACAAAACCTAAATAGAAGTCTTATTTATTCTTGGCACGACAACTTGGAATCGCAAGGCGAAGATCGATAAAAGCAACGACAATAAAGACGAAGTATCAATAGAATGACAAAGTCACCTCCAAGAAAGAATTCCCAAATTTATCTCATCCTCGATAATTACAAGGTTCGTGGTATTCACCGTTTCCAAATCCGAGGTAACCTGGTGCCACGATATATTATGCCATATCGTATCGTTAAGAAGATAAAAAAGCATATAAATTAGAGCGCCATCTCAGCTATCCGATGTTCATAGTGTCTCTCATGTATCACAATTAAGGAAATGTTTTCATCTTCTGCTAAGCTCACCTAGCTACATGAAATCGATCTACAACTTTGATTTAACTTATCGGGAGCATCAAATGAGAAGAAAAAAATAAATATATAGTTAAGAGAAGTGAGCGCCATGCTCGTAATAAATTCGCAAGATGATCAAGATTCAGCGAGCAATCATTCTGAAGAAGAAGCAACTTGGAAACGGGAAGATTGACTCAAGGAGGAGTTTCCTGACTTCTTTTAGAAATGATTTCCCTTAGACCCACCAAATCTCGGGGTCGAGATTTCTGTAAGGGGGTAGATATGTAACATCTCAAAATTTTAATAAAATAAAAATCAATAATTTGAATTTGAATATTATTCTTTCTGAGGTTTCTTGGCATTATTGATTTTTAATTGGAGTTCTTGGATTTTCGTGTTGCAGGTAAAATCAAGTAAAGGGAAAAGAAAGAATGAAAAGGAGAAAAGGCCATGAAACAAAAAGTAAAAATTTAGAAAAATTGTCATGAGAACCCAGATCATTCAATTAAATCATCTTAGCCAGCAATTGAAATTTTACGCATAGAATAATGAAGAGATAAAATGAAAAGACAACTTTTAAATCAAAACAATGCATTGTCAGAATTTATAAAATATTTTGGAATCTCAAATGGAGCTGAAAGATTTATCATGAAACCCTCAATGCAATATATACCTCTGGTAAAAATATTATAAATCAATAATATAATTTAGGACTTTTCCAAATTTAAAAATAGAAACTATGAAAATCTGGAAATTGCCATGTCAGAATTTCTATTAAATAATGGAGCCATATTTTGACCTGAGAATTTTACAGACGCATTCTGAGATCAAATAAAATTGAAAAACAAAATTTCAAAAATAATAGACTTAAATTGATCTCAATCAAAAATAGAAATCCGAAACAGGAATTTAGAGCAGTCAATGATGTAGGAATATTAATAATTTCTCAGTAACTGAGTTTAACCCCAAATATTTACCAGACATTTAGACCTGTCAATAGACTTCGGTCAAAAAGTTTCATAGCTTTGTACATCCATTTGACCATCAACTAAATCAGAGAGAGAGGGAGAATTTCACCCCAACCACCCTGTTCTCCTTAGACCGGTCATTTGGCGGGTGGGCCTCAGGCTTTGTCTGAACCCATCTCTTGACCGAAAGCTTGAACCTTCATCCTGCCGGTGGACCCTGGCCCCGCATGTCGAGCTCACCCTTTCCTTCTTCCTTCATTCTTCGGAGGAACCGAAGCCACCCAACGCCGTCGGCCGAGCTTCGATTCCATTGAATCACGAGAGTCTTTGCATCACCGATTGCCGCGTCGCCTTGCTTCACCACAGCGCACCTCACTCAAGCTTCATTGCCCATACCTCCGTCGATTGCCGCCACGAAGCCACTCGCGCCATCTGCCCTGTTCTTCCTTGTCGCGTCTGGAGAAGTTCCGTCGAGACCAATGCAACCAAGCGGCTCATCCATTGCATTCCTTAGCTATAAGTCGCTCCTCGGTGACCCATGATGAGCCTCTTCCTCATTCCTCACTTCTTTTCCTTCTCTCGGCCTTTGCCTGCGTGAAGCTTTTCCCCATTTCCGCCATTGCGAGAGACCTTGAGCTCCAAGCCGAGAGCAATTCGAGCAATAGAACTTCCCATTTCCAAATTCCTTTAACCCATAGCATCACTAAGCCCCACTGATCAAAATCCCTCAAGAAAATCTGGTCTCCTTCATGCGAAATCAACCGGCCACCGTGGACAGCCCTCCTCGGTGATTCTCCGGTCAAGGTAAACCCAAAATGGAATCCACTAGACTCCTGATGCTCAAACACTTACTCATTAGTTCTCTAATTCATGGATTCTTGCTCTTCACCGACCGCCATGAACGCCGCTTGAGCTCGAGGCGCCCGCCTGCCTCCTCTCGGTCGAATCGACACCTCCCAGAGTTCCCTCGCCGGTGATCTTCTTGGTGCCGTCGCCCTCGCGGGAAGATCACAGGAGTGCCCTCGCCATGCTCTAGATGCTCCCATTACTCTCTCCAGCGGTGGGCCGCCTGTCGAAGCTCTGGAGGTAGAAAGAAGACCGAACCAAATGGCGCCTTCTCTGTTGGAAAAAGCGTATTTTGATTTCTTAGCTATTTTCAACTAGCTGATAATTAATCCTTGAATATCTTTTGAACTGTTAATTCAATCGATAAAATAAATTTGTATATTCACTTAAAATCTAGAAGAATATAAATATGTAAAAACATTTAATTTTTGAACTGCTGTACAATTGTTTAATTTGAACCTTGAATTATGGTGCTAATATAGTTTTAACGAGCATTTGTGTATAACAAGTAATGAGATGGTGAGATAAATATTAATGTGATGCTAGGATCAGAACGTGTTTAAATATACGAAAATATTCAATTCTGGAACCCCAGAACAATCATTTAAACTTAAAATGGGATAAACACACTATTATGGTCATTATTGCACATATGGAGAGATATAACTTTTATAACTATAAAATAAGTCCTTGTTGACTCTGGAGTCATAATAAACTCAAATATGTGAAATCATCTGATGTTCAACTCAATTTAAATTATTTGCTTTATGATCATTAATGAACCTTGTTATGGCTATTAACAAAATAATAGTATAATGGCTCACAAAATGATAAAGTAATTCATATTAGGTTCCTAAAACAGTAAGGACCCATGTGTGTAAAAATATACAAGGTAAGATTTAATTTGCATGTTCTTAATAAAGAAAATATTAATTAAAACAATAAGTAATTAGAGAATCTATTGCAATCGAAGTTGAAATAATGTCAAACCAGTTCTAAAACATTTCTAGGATGATATTACATTAATACCTGAAAAATGAATTAAAGATCATGTATATTGTAATCGCAAACTCAAAAGCGAAACTTGGCGATTTAAGGGTTGCGAGATGTGGTCATTTAGTCTATTTCAGCGATAGATAAAATAACCCGTCTGAATACTAAAATCAGTAAAACTAGTTTAGAAACACTGTACAAAGTTCATACTACCATATTCTACAAAAACATCTTAATTACAGTATGCTTTCCATTTAAATCAAGCTAGTTCAAAACCCTTGATCGCTAATCGTGCAATTCACTTTGTGGCGATTTAAGTGAATGGTAGCTTTAGTAGCCACATAAGCTTTTTAAGTCAAAGTGTATAATATCTTGTCCAAACCTTAAAACTTGTGTAACTAGTTTAGTTGTATTCTTTAAAGTCTAGACTACCCCATTATAAAAGATAATCTCATTTTATTAAAGTTTGCATAATAATCCTGTCAGTTTAATAACCCTAAGTATTCACAATACTTAAGTGCATAATATGAATGAACGAATTGTAGTTTCAATGAGGAAACCTGTAGTTAAGTTATTTTTATCACCAGAACCTTCTCAAATATCATGAAAATAATCTCAGTAGCCTAAATCAGTAGATCTAACTTGCATAAAACTAATTCTAAGCAAAATCAATTAAAGACAAAGAACAAATCATTCATACTCTAACATGATCATTTAAGCCTTTTCATTAACTCGCAAAGCAGCTCATCTAAATCCGAATAATGTGAAGAATAGTCTAGAAATGATCTTCAAGGTATAATCTACAGCAATCTAAGAAAATATTCTTATTTCATCTTTCTTTGAATCTGAATCCTAATAGAGCAAAACCCATAAGTAATAAGGATTGGCAGAACTCATATTATGAATAGTGAATCGATGAAAGCTTGCAACTAATGATTAATTCTACTTAATCTAAACTATTTTTGTGTCTTGAATTCGTAAAATAAAATTTATAAATTCATAAAGAGCAATCCCTGTTTCTTGTGAAGAGTTTTATTTGTCTTTCTATCAATTTTCTTTTTGCCCATATTGAAGTTAGTGTTTTGCTTTATTTCCGTTGGTTCGACGTGTAGACCCGACGTCCCTATTCTTCGTAAATCGTCATCCGTGTCGCCGTCTTAAATCGTATTAAATCAATTAAGCAAAACAAGCATCCTTTGACCATATTGAGCCCGATATTTTATATTCCTTTTGTGCATCAAATTGTTTTATGCATCGTTTACTTTATGTAAATTGCTATATTGTGGATTTGGTAGTTATACATTTGTCTTGTGAATCTCCTTTGATAATTATGAAAATGTGAACCTTGATAACCGTAGATTGAGGATAGGCATTACTTAATGTCATCATGGGTATATGCGTTCATATTATTTCTGCTTAGCCATGCTTTAGAATCAAAATAACTGATGATCAAATCAATACTTGTTTCCTGAAAATGTTGAAAACAGCACTGTTGGTTGTGGGTAGTTTGATTAAAAACCCAAAAGAAAACTATGCTTTGATGCGGGCGATTATTGGCATTAGCGGTTGTGCAATAAGGGCTTTGCGTAGTGTAGGGTGAAGTGTCGCCGTGTCCGATTAAGGACGAGCGTCGTGTTGTATGATCCAAGAAAATCCGTACAAACCACGAGGGTGAGGATGGGTTAACCTTAGCCTATTAAATTGTTTAGACATGGCTTTGCTCATTGGTAGGCGGGGAGCTTGCACGAGATTCCCGTTTGAGTGCACTTGACGGGGTTTCTACTTGCTAATGCAGCGTTATGCATACTGCGTGTTTAGAAACGTTGTGTTGTGTGTGAAAGTGGATCCACGGCTTGGGTGTGTGTTTCTAGTTCTACGGCGGGGGATAACGTCCCGGGCTAGTGTAAAGCCTTGTCTAGGAATTTAATGGCTATGTATGGTCTTCTGGGCGACACACCTAAGGAAGTGTGTCGGGCAAGGTTGATCATTCCTTGTGGAATGAGTTGTACACCTCTCTGAGTTTAAATCTAATTGATTAGCCGTACCCAGCGGTCATGGGTGTCTTGGTGAACTTGCACGAGTTAAATGTTTTATTGTTTCCAAAAGGGTTTATTTTACAAGTTAGCTTACCCAGATGACCCAATACTATACCATGTGTTGGCAAGTATTGGTATCATTTGTTGTGCCATGTGTTGGCAAAAAGCTGGATATATGCCATGCGATGGCGATGATCTTTTCGGACTCACGTCATGGAGGGCGGTGGGTGTTTATTATGCTTTACTTATTTGCTATCAATTAATCTTGCTCTTTTAAATTCGATTGCAAATAACTTGGTTTCAAATTCAAATTAAGCTTTATGCAAATTAAGCGTAATAGCCTCCTTTGAAATGGCTTTGCATGTATTGTAGGTTTTGCTCAAGTCTTCTTGAGTATGTAAAATACTCACCCTTGCCTAATTATATGTAGGTGGTTTAAGCGAAGCTTGAAGTTGTTCATCGCGAGTTGCGGGTTCTTCCTTAAGCGTGTTCTATCTGAAGTTTATGCAGTGGGTTACTGCGGGTTCGGTTGGGCAAGCTGCTGGTTATTACTTCTTCTTTGCTATATTCTCTCGAGTTGTAATATTTATGTAATTATTCGTTTCGCTTAATTAATATATTTGTATGGTTGTGATTCCATTTGTTGAAATGTGCGTGCTAGCTCTTGATCCGAGGACTAATCTTGCAAGCACATTAGATTTCCATTTTGCATTACGTGTAAAAATGGGGAATTCGTCTGATTAGGCGGAATGGTTTGTCGGTAGTGCGGATGGAGCACTTTGGTTACGGTTTGTGAAAGCCGCCTAATCAATTTAAGGACCGGCGCTTATGATTGTCCATTCTAAGCATTACCGTGCAACCACATGTCTATAATGGATGCGATCTGGTGAATAATTTGTAGAAACCTAACTTAGACTCGTCAGTTGGTGGAATGTGGGTGCCGGATGGAGGCAAGTCGTATTTCCCACACGGCGCAAGAGGGGGCTTCTGTACTGGGTAGATGGAACCCTAACAGCGGTGAAACCTCAGTGGGTGGGTTGGGTTAGGCGTATACATTGTAAAGGCCTTGTCATGATATCTCAGTCGGCACACCTAAGGAAGTGTGTTAATAGCTTGGCATCAAGAGAATATCATGTCTTGTGGGTAAAGCTGTACACCTCTGCAGAGTTAAAAC
Source organism: Guadua angustifolia (assembly GCA_036346375.1). Taxonomy (NCBI): domain Eukaryota; kingdom Viridiplantae; phylum Streptophyta; class Magnoliopsida; order Poales; family Poaceae; genus Guadua; species Guadua angustifolia. The sequence goes on from CM070500.1 coordinate 41,878,626, forward strand.
TATTCGAATAGCCGTGCCTACAGTTAAAGGCAAAGCGAAGAATGCTTTCATACTGGTAGACTTGGTTTTGGTTTTAAAAATAACTGATGTTTTATTTTGGGATTCGGGAGTGGTTGGAACTCTCGAATGTTTATTTGGCGAATTGAGCCAATCAGGTAGATGAAACCTGTTTTGATCATGACGGATAGAGTCATGAGTTGGTTTACCTTAATCTTTTAAACTATGCGGATAGAGCTAGTATACTAGTGATGGTGGATAGAACCTTCGCTAGAATAATAAATATATTCAATTGTTAAAATATTTGTTAAAATGTGCATTGTGAAAATTATTATTAAGTATAGTTTGATGAAACTTGGCTTTATGCAAAAGAAACCTATTAAGCCTTTCCTTGGAAAGCCCTACATGTTGCATTTTCCCAGACTTGTGGAGTACGGTTGTACTCACATGCTACACAAAATTTTGTTATCAGAGAATTACCAAGATGCAGTCGAAGACAATGAGTTCTATGACGAGGAGTTCATTGGAGATCGCCAAGATAACTAAGCGCACGCTCCTAGTCGTCGCCTGCGGTGTCTTTTGGGTTTTATCATGTTGATTTTGTTTCCGCTGCTGTGAACTCTGGTCATGTGACCAGGAGATGTAATAAATAGCCATGTGGCTGGTACTTTATATTTATGCTATTACTTAGTTACATTACGGTTATGATTATCCTTTGCTTCCTTTGTGTGTACTAGCAAGCGATGCAGGACTAATCACGAAATACAGGAGATTAGGATGGTAAATCTGGGGTCTCACACGAATAGTAGACATACCTCGTCTTTTTATTTGAAAATGGAAAAATGAGAGTACCCTGTACTAAAGGTTTCTTCCCTTAACAAAGCGTGCAGTTGCATTGGTAAGTAGAAACCTAAGCAGAACTTTGAAAGGAATGCTTGTGCAATCTCCGCCTTCCATAAATGCAAAGTTAAACTAGATAACTTAATCGGTTTAAGGTCGCCCCATCCCAACACTTGTGGTTGCACGTTTCTTGGATCAATAGCGTCCCATTGTTCGGTCCTTAATCGACACGGGCAATACTTCACCCTACACTACGTACAACTTCCTTGTACATCCGGCTATTGCCAATAATTGCCGCATCAAACCATAGTTTTGTTTGGGATTTTTATCAAAATATTAGTATCCACTAGTATCATACCCAAACACATTTTTCATTTCTCAAGAAATAACTTTTGATCTGATCATCATCATCATTGATTCATTGTTGATTCTAAAGCATAACTAAGCATGGTTATTAAATCGCATATACCCAAATTGATATTTTATATTGTCTAATGCCTTCTCTATGGTTATCAAGGTTCACATGTTCATACTTATCAAGGAGGTTCCATGAATCAACAGGTATAACTACCAGAACCACAAAATAGCAAATTTACTAAAAATAAACGCATGCATGAAATCATTTGATAAAACAAAAGAAAAATAAACTCTGGGATCAACATGATCAAAGGGGTGCTTGCCTTGCTTATTTGTCGTCTAAGTAGTTGCAGCTGGCGGCGTTGACGACGGAGATAGTAACATCGAGGTCTACACGTCGCCCCAACGAAAATAAAGCAAATTACTATCTCTAACAAGGGCAAAAAGAAAATAGATAGCAAATCAAATAAAAACTTGATATAAAGAGCAGGTGTGTTTTAGAGTTGGATTGAATGATCTCACGTTCTTGTATTTTAGTCGATTAAGTGCATACGTTCAAATTGTTAGCAGCTTGAATGATACTTGGTTTCTTTATGTATTCTTTTATTTATAATATCGAATTCAAGATGCAAAAATTGTTTAGATTAGTAGAATTAATCATTTTTGCAAGGTTCATTGATTCTACTATTCATAACCTATTTCTTAAATCCTTATTATTTAAAGGTTTTGCTTTATCAAGATTCAGATTCAAAGCAAGTTAAATTAAGAATATTTTTCTAGATTATTGTATACCAAATCCTAAAGATCATTTTTGAGCTATTCTTCTTATAATTCACATTTAGATGAGTTATTTAATCTATTGTTGAAAGACTACAAATGATCATGACATTAACGTTAAATCGGTCAGTTTCATTTTAAGTTTACGACTACAACATACATTATTCTTTATTCATTTTTCTAGTATTAGCAGCGTACAATCCTAGAAAATTTTTTAAAACTATTTTTACATTATTTTGACTTTGATTGCAATAGATTATCTATTTATTTATTGTTATAATTAACATTTCCTTTGGTTAAGAGAATGCAAACTAAGTCTTATTCTAAATATTTTTACATGCATATATGGGTTCCTACTGATTCTAGGAACTTAATACAAATTACTCCATCATTTTATGAACTATTATGTTTTTATTCTTATTAATGGCCATATCAAGTTTTACTAGTAATTATAAAGCAAATAATTTAAACTGAGTTCAAGAATTAAATGTTTCTATATATTTGAGTTTATTATGATTCTAGAGACATATTAAAATCTATTTAATGATTTTAGGGATTATATTTTCCATATGTGCAATAATGTCCATAATAGGGTGTTTATCTTATTTCAAATTTTAATAATTATTATATGAATCAAGAATCAAATATTTTTGTGGATTTTAATTCATCTTGGTCTATTCATCATTTAACAATTTATTTTATTATTTTATGCCCTCATGTGCATAACTTTGTATTAGAGACCATAACGAGGATTAAATCAAAGTTTAATTTAAATAATTATTCTGAAGTTCAAAAATTAAATATTTTTGTATATTTATATTATTCCTGATTTTATATGAATTTAGGATTTTATTTCATCTCATTTGGATTAAATATGCAAAAGATATTCAAGATTGATCATTAATCGGTTTGGGAAATACATTGAAAATTGGAAATACGCTTTCATAATAGAGGAAGCGCATTTTACCGGTTCACTGGAGACTTTCTTGTGTCACTGACAAATGGGGCCTGCCAACAGAGAGAGAAGAACAGAGGAGGTTTAGGGCTCACCGGCGAGGGAGCTCTGGTGATCTTGCGGTGACGGCGAGGGCACCAAGAGAAAGAGCTCGGCGAGGCGACTCCAATGGTGGAACCGATTCGGTGGAAGAGAAACTGGGGAGGTGTGGTCCCGAGCTTCAAGTGACGGCGCTAATGGCTGGTGGTGGAGAGCGAAAATCAAGGATTGGGAGCTGGAATGGGTAGCATATTTAGCATCAGTGAGTCACAGTGGTTCCATTTTTGGGGTTCTTCCGCGGGAGAGTGGTGAGAGATCACCGACCTGCCGGGAGTTGGAGAAGGAGGCGCATGGTGGCAGGGAGATTTCGCATGGACAAGCTCAAACATTTTTGAGGGGTATAGATTCTTAGAAGGTGTAGATGATGTAGCCGGAAGTAATTTGGAAATGGGTTCTTATTTCATGCGAATTGGTTTCGGCTTTGAGCTTGGAGGCTCTCTAGCAATGGCGGAAAAGAGCAGGGATTTCGGTTCCTTGGTTGAGGAAAGGAAGGAGAAGAGGCGGGATTGGATGAACCTGGCCGGGTTGTGCTTGGCCTCGGATGGGGGCTTCACCGGTTGCAACAAAGGAATTAATGGCTGCACATGAGGAGGCATGATGGCGTACGGGAAACACGGAGGAGGTGGCCACGCGGATGATTGGTGGTGAGCTCGGATTGGCCGGAAGTCACTAGTTGCAAAGGTGTGACGCGAGGAACAGTGGCAATAGAGGGAATTGGCTCGGGGGCTTCAGCGACTCAAGGAAGAAGACGATGCAGTGCTTCGGCTGACCAGTGGACCTGCACAGGAACTCGGGTCCACACGGCAGAGGAAGAACCAGGGCTGCGAAGCAAAATTGAGAAGGAACAGCAGGCTGAGCAGGAAGAGGATTCAATGAATCGGTTTTCTATTACTTCAACATTTATGATAAGTTTTCTGTTAAATGATTTGTCAGTTATCTTGCTACTGTAGAAATTTCGGACTAAAATACTGTTCACAGATTTAATTAAAATTCTGACAATCTGCTCTGCACAGTTTTCAGATTTCTGATTTTGATTTATCAGACAATTTAAATCTTCTTATAACTTTTTGAAACTTTTTATATGAGTTTAACTTGACAATATTATCCTTCATTAAAATTTTTAGATTTATATTATTTGTATTTAATTTATTAAAATTCTGAAATTCAGAGTACTAGTTTTCCAATTTCTCTATTTCTGAATTTTTAAATATTCAAATAATTTATTAATTTCTCAAATATTTATTTTAGATTAACTAATGGCTTCAGGAGATAATATAAAATTTTCACTTGGAAATAAGTTATCATTATTTTTATTAAATTCTGACAATGCTACTGTTCTTAGTCTTGGTGCAATAAATGAGTTTGGATTTTATGCATAAATGTTGGATATGACATTTTAAAATTTAAAATTAGTGTTCAGGGTATTCTTAAGATTATGCATGATTTTGTTATTTTATTGACTTTAGATTTCATTTTTATTATTCTTATATTGATTGAATAAACTTTTCCAAAGAAGCAAAAATCAAGAAAAATCCAGAAAATTCAGAAAATGCAGAAAAGGCAACAATAATTATAATTTAATTCTAAATTTTAATTTCTTACTTTATTTTAATTTTCAGGATGTTACACCCTTACTCCTAATCCCCCTTTTGGATTTCAATGAAACTGATGAGTTCCAGAAGAACGTAGATGGTGTCGATATTTGGTTTTGATGGCCTTGATCTATCTGCTCAAGCCTTTCCTGTGGGAGTTTTGGTAATGTATCTGGTGCTAGTCGTACCTCTTGTAAAACTCTGGCCGTTAGGCCCTTAATTTATCTATAAAATATTCGCATTTGCTTTTATGTCTGGCAATGTACGCTTGGTTACCTATAGCTAAAATCCTGGGTAGCTGTGAAGGTATTTATACGCACCTCCTGAAAAGGGCGGTCCATTACAAGTGGTATCAGAGTCTAACTTGACCAGTAGATCAAGACCTTAAGGTGGTTTAGGACTTTTTTTCAAAAAGTTATTTAAAACTTAAACAAAACTGATTATGAAAATAAATAAGCATATTAGCTATCTTCCTCTTCTTCTCACCTCCTTCTGCCTTACCTAAATTTCTATTTACAAAAGTGTTTCAAGGTTTTTCATCCTCAGCTAACTTCAAAATTTTCGTAATAGCGGATAGCACTCTGAGCTCTCTCATCCCCAGTAGTTCTCAGTAGTCGGGTAGAGGTGATGGACCTGACCCAGCTCGACGACTTTCACCGCAGTAGATCGTTACCCTTAGAGCGTGCCCCTTGGTTGTAATAGGCCTTTTTGGTAGTGTAAAATGGGTCGTACCAAACCTTAAGATGGTACTGAGTAAGACTCCATAATATATAAAAAGCTATGTTCCCTAATTTCTGATATTTTGTTTGGTCCTAAATATCCATATAATCCTACCCAACTCAAAGAGTTTCCCTCCTTTCGTCTGAAGCCTCTTACCTATTCATTCCGCTCTTACCGCAGACTCTAAATCTTACTTACCTTCTGCTTGCCCAAAACCTGCTGCAAAACTGAACAAGAATTTGCTTAAACCAGATGGTGGGAATCGGATCATACCAGCATATTAGTGAGGAAGCAAAATCAGCAGAAAACCCAACCAACTCGGTGCAAATGTTAGCTATAATGGAAAGGAACAGGCATCAGGTAGAGATGCACCAGACGCAACTGATGGACAAAGTCTTAGAACAACTAGCCACCAGAACCCAAGGACAATTCCACAGACAGGATAAAAACATTGGAGGATTAAGATGATTAGATTTTCAGAAGACAAGACCATCGCCTCTTGAGCACAATGAGAACCGCTTCATGGCGGATGATTGGATCAAGGCGATCAACGAAAATTCGACCACGATTCGATGTTCGAGACAAAAGCGAGTATTATATGCCTCGCATCAACTACAATGACAAACCGCCGCCTAGTGGATAAACTTCCAGGCACAGAAATTGGGATAGGAAATCTTGTGGTCAGAATTTGAAAAAGCATTCAAAAAAGCCCACATTCCTACAGGATTAATGGCAGCTAAGAGAAGAAAATTTCTGGCTCTACGCCAAAGTGGAAGGACAGTTCTAGAGTATTTCCGCCAATTCAACCAACTGGCACGATACGCCCCAAGAGAAGTAGGCACTGAAGCAAAGAAGATGGAGAGATTCTTCGAAAGGCTCCAGAAGAATTTAAAGTACCACATTACAGCGTTTGACTTCAATGACTTGCCAACAATGTTAGTCAAGCTAATCATTGCAGAGGATGCAAACCCCCATTCCTGGATTTATCGCAAAAAGGCAAGCGACAAGTGGACAAAGACCAGCCCCCACCGCAACACAATTCAATGCAGTGCGATGTTTCAATTACAACAGAAATCACTACGCAAATGATTGCTCCGGGAAACAAATAAGTTGCTATCACTGTTTATAAGCAGGGCATGTCAGACAGAATTACCCAGGACAGTATCTACCAATAGAAGTGACTCGGATACAAGCATCAAACCCCATTTCAACCAATAGGCAGTTGGTCCCCTACCAACCGCCGAAACGGCAACAGGATCTGCTTCAAGGAAGAAGGTCAGTGAAATCAGAACAGAAATCTAGTGGCAGAAGTCAGAATGCCCTCAGGAATTTTCAAAGGAAAATCAATCATGTCTCTGAAGAAGACGCAACAGGAGCAGCGGTCATCGTCAATAGAGTTGGGTGACAACTCGATCCAAATATGAGGACTTGAAATTGACCTTTCAAGAAATTAAAGTCACGGCCAGTTTGCTGAAAAAATGGAAGGACTGGACGTTATCATATGAATGAATTGGTTATCCCGGCATAAGGCGATGTTGGATTATGAAAGAAAGATGATCGCTCTTGCGGATGACCAGGAACAACAAGTGACCGTGCAGACGAACCCAGAGTTAGCAGAAAGGAAATGCATCATCGCTCTCACCCCAAAAACAGCCAAGATGCCGATCATTCAAGAATAGCCAGACAAATTGATATGAAAAGTGACTTAACCTATCATAAGGAACCAGTCAGAAGTAGAATAAAAAGAAGAAGAAAGAAGAAGAAGAAAAAGAAGAAGAAGAAAATCTCTTGACCTACAAGCGGTGTCGGATCCATACACTCTGTTGGAATCCAACTAGATCTTTTGGACTAGAACAAGTTAGCCTAGTAGAAAGATCAACAGGGTAGAAAGAGAATGATAGATACCAACCCCCAAGAACTTCCTCAAGATAAATAAGGGATATTGCAGCCCTAGAACCATATATGTAATAATAAAGATATAAGAGGATTGATTTTGACACAAGGTTCAGTCATCCCTACTCTCTGGAAATACAAGATGTACCAAAGTATAAGGAAAAGAATACCGGTGAAAGGGTATGAAAAAGGAAATAGTCGAGTATATCCTAGGCTATGATGCGTATCGGAAGGATAAGATAAATCACCAAGGGACCACCGGTCTACTACAGCCGTTTTCGACCCCAGACAGGAAATGGGATGAGACCAGAATGGACTTCATTACAAGAATACCTGAAGAGTCAACAAAGTTCGGTGCTATTTGGGTGATAATTAGCAGATTGACCAAAGCAACCCACTTCAATCCAACCAAGCAAACTTTCAGCAAGGATAAATTGGCAGAATTATACCTGACACAAGTAACAAGGTTGCGTGGAATCCCAGAAAGAATTGTGTCAGATCAAGGAACCTAGTTCACATCAAATTCCTGGAAAAGTCTACATGAAGCAATAAGAGCAGAAATTGGCGGTTACCGCCTACCACCCATGATGGTAGTGAGATAGAAAAGACCAACCAGATACTGGAAGACATATTAAGGGCATAAGCTTTGACCTACCAAGCCTCTTAGGACGCATGCCTACCATTTGCAGAACTCTCCGACAATGACAGCCGTCAGGATAGTTGAGAGTGTCATCTTTTAAAGCTCCTTATGAAGAAAGTACAGAACCCCATTAAAAATTGAGCAGAGGCAGGAGAAGGACAATGCTTTGGACCACAGATTTCTCATGACACAAGCCTATGCGAGGATCATCAGAGAAAACCTAAAGGTCGCCCAAGATCGACAAAAGATCTAAACAGACGACAGATAAAAGGACATCAGCTACCCAGTTGGAGATTTCGTATCCTAAAGGTGACACCATTCAAGCCAGTGCACAGATTTCAGAGTTAAGAAAAATTTGCGCCCAGATAAATTTAACCCTATCGGATCCTCAACAAAGTTAGAGAGTGACCTACAAGGCACAATTGAGCCCAAGAGTATCTCGGAAACACAATGTATTCAGGTATCCTAGATATACCTTTGGCAACCGACAGACCCAGTGCAATTGAAGAGAATTGACCTGCAGAATAACTAAGCCTACGTTAGGAAGCCAGTCCGGATCGACGAGAAAAGTGAACAAGAAACTCAGAAAACAAGAATGTAAGAGTGTGCAGGTGTTGCAGAAAAATCACTTTGGAGAAACTCACCTTGGAAAAGGAATCGGAACTGCAGCGGGATTTTTCCCAACCTGTTCCCCTAAGGAGTAAATCTCAGGGACGAGATTTATTTTAAAGGGGGTAGGTTGAAATACCCCAAAAACTTCAAAATGGATTTATTCGAATTTATTGGATTTATTTGAATATTTTGCCGAATTTTCCTGAATTTTCTTGATCCATTTTTGGAGCCTTTCCCAATTTGGCAAACTCCCGAAATCTCCGCTTTCCCACAATGGAAGTGCGCCTCCCTCTGCTTGTCCCATTTTCTTTTTCCCACTCGCGGCCCATTTCCCTGCCCCGGCCCACCTTTTCGCGGCCTAGCCTCACCATATGCGCCCGACCTGCTCCTCTGCGTCGCCTTGTGACCCCTTCTTCCCACGCCCCGTTTTGCCCGGTCCGTCCTGCGCCCCCCGTTCTGTCCGAGTCCTTGCCTTCCCCGTTGCCGATCGTCAGCGCTCCTGTTGCATCGAGCGCCGTCGTCCCATCGCTATAGCTCTGTCTCTCGCCGCCTGCGCCCGTCCCATCTCTTTTTCCGCCGCGAATCCTGCATCACTGCCGCCCGTCGCCGTGATGTATGGCCATCCTTGACATTGAAAAACCAGCGCCCTCTCTCTTCCTCACCACGTCTCTCCCATCTCACCCCCGCCCACTATAAATAGCTCCATCCCCCTCCATTTTCGTCGCACCGAGCTCCGTTGCAAGCACCGCTCCTTCCCCACTACTTCTCTTCCCCTCCGGTTTCCACTCTCGCCACCGCGCACAGCTTCTTCCCCATCTCCGGTTGCTTCCCGCCGCCGTGCCTCTCCGTTCCCTCCCTTCCTCATTTCTCCACCGCTCAGAGTTCGCCGTGAGCCCCTTTTCCTTCCCCACCAATCCATTCTTGCTCCCGAACTCCATTCGCTGGAATCACCATCGTCTTCCTCGGCTCCGTCAACCCCCACCACTGCCAGTCGCTCTCCCTCGCTGTCAACCCGCCCCCACCTGTCAGCATCTCCCTTCTCTCTCTGGTGGGTCCGTAAGCCGATCCTGCGCCCTCCCCTCGTGACAAGCTGGACCCGCTGATGGCGAGCCCTCGGCCTTTTCCCCAGCGGCCGTGAGTTCTTGCCACCAGTGTCATCTTGGCCTTGAACCAGCCGGCTACTTTGTGGGGTATGCATCGCGCCGTGGGCATAGCCGTGGGCCATATGGGCTAAGTGCATAGCACTGTGCAGCCCGGAATCCGCTTCAAATTTTTTATTTCTTTTCGGATTTAAATTTTGTTTTAAAATCCGATAATCGAATAAAAATCCAGAAAAATTCCAAAAATTCCCAAAAATCAAAAAATACCCAAAAATACATATTCTTGACCAGTTCGAGCCGCTGAATCCAAAAATGATCTCCGTTCTGCCAAGCTAAGTGCAAAAAATTCCTAAAATACCCCTGAACCCTAATCCGGCCATTTTCTCTCTGATTTCTTTTCTGTTTCTTTTTCTCTGTTTTGTTTTATTCGTTTATTTATTGGTTACGTTTTCTCACGCTAGATCCAACGTCGGAGCAACCTTTGGCACAAGTCCCGGGCAGGAGGCGATTCGGAGCCGTGCTCGGGGCGCGAGGCCGCTCGGGGCGGACCGACATCGACCATTTCCCACTAGGCGAACCTCAAACCTCGCAAGACAAGCCACACTCCTTGAACATGTTGATCCCATGATTCTGTATAATTACTGTATGTATGTAGTTATTGCATTTGTCTGTAAATAGAGTAGAAATTTAAAAAGGAGCTAATTTGGAAAGGCTTGATTAGTTAAAACCCACCCCCTTGTTAAGACCATGTTGATTATGCCATATTCATTTGTTAACCCTAGGTTATCATTAATGAACCACCGTAGGTTAGTTATAATAAATAATCATTTCTTTTTAATTACTGCTCGAAACTTGTTTGTAAAACCTGCTACGGTTTGGGAGACAGTGTTGGGCGAACCACGGAAGGTGGATGCTGGCCCAACCCCCAACCGATGACAAGCCCAGTGTGGTGTGGTGACGGTACCTATGGTGCGGTATGCATCGGGCTATGTCTTCGGCAACTAAGGATCAACCCCTTGAGCAAAGTAAATAACTCAATCCTCTCTCAACCATAAGTTGGGTCGGTCAGCTCTGTTGGCCAGATCCACATAGCCCGGTATATTGTCTTTCCCCTTGGAATACCTACAGGTGGATTCCCATTCTCTATGGAGGAATGGATAGCGTTTTGGTTTGGGGTGGAATGGAATGGTGCGGCCATTTGGCGGTTTTCTATGATGGGTTTCCTCGATTGGCGGATCGCGTAGCCGCTTTGGCGATGGGCCTGGAAGCTGAGGGATTTACACGCCCTCTTGGGTAGGAGCTAAGAGAAATTCAATGAAAGGTTATGTTAATCTCGGTCGGACGCATGCATAAAAGTTACATGTTAATCGCGTGGCATTAATGACCGTAGGTATCTTGTGGGTAAAGTTGAGTAGCTCTGCGAGTGATCTAAATGGTATTGAATCGTCGTTATACGGTTAATGAAATTTGGGTTAATTTAGGGTGATTTACATGGCGAGCTCGAGTAGTTTTAACTATAAAGCTACGTAATCTGGATTTTGCTAATAAATCGAGTCTTTGGTGTTGTGATGATGATATTGATTGATGTTTTGTATTTCTTTCATACTATACGTAATCCTAGCTCACGCATCCACCAAATATTTAAACTAGTGCCAATTCCTTGAAACTCCGTGCATGTAATATTCAGAATTTCCGTGTGGTTTGTTGAGTACGGTTGTGAACTCACCCTTACTCCTAATCCCCCTTTTAGATTTCAATGAAGCTGATGAGTTCTAGAAGAACGTAGATGACGTCGATATTTGGTTTTGAAGGCCTTGATCTATCTGCTCAAGCCTTTCTGTGGGAGTTTGGTAATGTATCTGGTGCTAGCGCACCTCTTGTAAAACTACGGCCGTTAGGCCCTTAATTTATCTATAAAATATTAGCATTTGCTTTTATATGCGGCAATGTGCGGCTTGGTTACCTCTGACTAAAATCACAGGTAGCTGTAAAGGTATTTATATGCACCCCCTGAAAAGGGCGGTCCGTTACATTGTAACTTGTAAGGTACCACCAAATTACTCTTAAATTTTTATATATCTTGGTATCTTCACCATTTAAACTTTTAGCACCTTTTCATACTAGCTCAATGTATATTTGGTACCTATAAGATGTTAAGAAGCCTCATAACACGTACTAGAAACGCCATGATATCATTATACTGCTTTAAAAAAACTCATGGTGATGAATGATGTATTGTTCCCCTTCAACCTTTATCCACCTCTCCTCAAATTCTCTTCTCTACTCCTGCAAAATCTCTAACAAAAATAAAAAATCCCTTTATAACAAACAAATTAACTACTAAAAAAATGCAATACTTATCTCAGCAACCTCCTTTCCCTCTATTTATGGTGTGCGGCAAAGGTGCAATGCAAATAACGGTGGCGGAGCTAAGGGCGCCGTGATGTAAGCTATGCTTGGTAGCAACGGCATGATGTAGACCGAGATTGAGCTCAATCAAACATTGTTACGGAGTTAAGAGTATAACGCAAGCTAAACCTATCAACAACAACTTAACGTACTAGATAATATTATTTTTATTCGTAGAAAATGCGTGCATTAACTGGTTTAACTAAAAGTAGTAGGCTTTTGCGGATGAAACCACTCCTACGACTAGCGAGCGTCGGTGTCATGGACATCCTACAACTATTGAATTTTTTAAATAATATTATTTTATTTACAAATTGCGACATTAATACTCGGATTAAAAATTGCGAAATAATATCTGATCGCGAATGGCTTAAGCGAAAATAGTGTAGTCGCGTAAACCATTACTGCGAAAATAAATGTCGCCAAACCATTTGGCGATAATAGCCTAATCCCGTGTTGACACTCGTTTTGAACCATTAACACCGAGATCAGGCTATTGTCGCCATACCGTTCGGTGACCACGTAATGTCGCCACACTGTTTGGCGACAACTTCTTCCTTGATCCATTTGGCGACCATCTTAAAAATTTGTGTTTAATTTTCTTTGTAATGTTAAAACGTATAAAATTTGTAAAATATGAAAAAATTAATATTAAGGCAGTTATTCTGTACATTAATTTCATTCACAAATTTGAAAAATACACCATGCGTTGCCTCCCATACTCCCTTATGCGCTATGTGGCTCTCGATGAAAAACTACCTCTCTGGCACATGTGAAAAGCGACTTGCAACTCACCTGACCTTGATTTAGGATGTGGTGCGGCCCACCATGGCCCTTAGTCGTAAATATTGAGGATAAGTCATATACTCCCTCCGATTCGAAAATATAGAGCGTATTAGAATTGAAATAGTCTTTTGAACTAAACTTTGGCCGTTAATTTATGTTATCATATATTATGAATTGTTACGAAATAAACAATAATTGAAAGATCGGTGAAATATGAATCAATTGATACATCTTTTGTAAATTAAATATGCACATAATTTAACTAATTATTGGTCAAAATTTGGGCTAATGAATAGCATAAATTTAGTTGTTTTTCATTATCTTTGATGACAAATTTCATGAGAAATCATATTAAAATAGTGAATACATCATTTATATTACAAAGCGTAATAAGTATGTGAATAACACGAAGGATCCAGAAACCACAGACCATAAATAATTAAACAAAGCGACATTCGAGAAATATGATAAAGGTCAATATTCCGCAAGTACATAACATATGATAAAATGATACTACGGAAATAAGTTACATAATACTACGGAAATAAGATGTTATGGCGGAAAATGTAGGGACCGGATTACCAAATCCGAACCCTCACAATGTTTCAACGCTAGTCGAGGAACAGCTAGCGCACCACGACATCTGATGATGATAACAGACATATCATAAAGTTCATAACGGTATTAAGCAAAAGAGTGTAACAACATCATCACATTATTACAAGTATGAAGCCTTAATTTGAAGTGTAAAAATAGCAATGAAATGTAGAACAAAAAGAGCCAATCGGTTAGCCCACGAACAGCCGAAGCGGAATGCGCTCCCTAGAAGATCGCGTCATCCTCCTCATCAAAATCTTCACCACAGATGTCGAGCGGTGCAATGCTGCTCGATCTCTTCATCGCTTTATGGAATAATGACCCATGATGAAAAGGGGGTGAGTATCTAACATACTCGCAAGTCTCGGAAACTTAATGCAAGTAACTAAAATAACTAAATGCATGGCTTGAACAAAGGAAGCATATAGGGTTCATTTGTATAAAGCGAAATTGAAATTTAAATACAAGTGATAATTTCATAGAGCAGCATTTAACAAAATGTAAATAGCATAAATAATTAAACTTGAAGTATAACAATTTTCCAGGTTCCAACTACCTGGTTGGCTCTAGCCGCCAAACTAAAACCCGGGAGCTCTAGCCGCTCGCGGATTCCCAACCACATTTTCATTTTTAAACCAAATCCATCATTTTCCATTTTAAAACCAAAAACCAGAAAATCTACTATGTGAAAGCGTTCCACGCTTGCCCTTATCCGTGGGCACGGCTACTCAAGTAGTTTTAAGACTCTGCGGAAGTGGTACACTTTACCCACACGACATGATCAACCCCTTTGCCAAGCTATTGACACACTTCCTTTGGTGTCTTGGCGAGAGATCATGACAAGGCCTTTACATGCATATACCGCTCTGACTCCGCGCTAAGGTTTCACATTTGGTAGGGCTACCTCATGATCCGAAGCCCCTCTTGCCTTTGCAAGTACCCTCGACAAACCGCTTACGGTAATGGCGAAGTCAAATAACGATACATGCAAATTACTTAGCGGTCGTACCCATAATAGACATGTGGTTGTCTTTGTATAGCATGGCCCAAGGTAACACCACGACGGTCCTTAATTGACTAGAGGCGGACAATCACATTCCAAAATTTTGTGCATTCGCACCGCCATTCAACCAATCCGCCCGGTCTAAATCATTTTCACTTTTAATTTCAAATTAACACAAGCAACACCAATTGCCATAATTTCCACAATTCATTTTGAATCAAGAATGAAATCATTTCCATAATGGTAAGTACCGTAAATGATTAAGCATGGCTAAGCATTTTCTACTAGTTCCCATAATAAAATGTTTATCATTAAGTGCAGTAATTAGTTTTCCTAGGGTGTCAATGGTTATCAACATGAATATCAATGTGGGTATAACAATTTGGCATTTATCTAAGCATTTAAAATGACATTAAAGTCACGTCGTAAATTAAATAGCATCGATAATTTAAAACAAAATAACATTTCATAAACTTGGGTTCAAAATGGTCAAGGAGACTTGCCTTCAACCTCTCCAGCTGCTGCTACCTCCATTGGATGCTCCTCTCGCTCAACAGGTAAATGTCGTTTACCTTGAAACCATAAATCGAGGCAAGAAATAAATAAAACAGAAATAAATAAAATCCAAAATTCATAAAAATGACACCAACAGATAGATCTTGATTTTAGATGAATTTAGAAATTTGAATCATTCAAATCGGAGTTGAGCGGAGGAGAAGCGGGGCTTCGAAAGTATAAATGGGGAAAAATCGAGAAAAACCGGGGTGACATGTGTCGGCCGGATTGGTGGATTCGGAAAATCGGAAAAATAAAAAAATGGAATAATGAGTGCGGCGACAATCGGGACCCACCGTCGACTACTCGGTGGACAATTTGGAGGCAGCGGCGGCGAATCGTGGCGTCGGCGTGGCTTGCATGTGGCGGACAACTTCGGCGACTAAATTTGAGGTGGCGATCTTGTAAGCGCACTTGTGGCTGCGCGTGGTGCGGTGGCGATTGACTCATGCGGACCGCGGCGACAACTGCGTCGGCGAGGACATCCGCGGGGACTAGATGCAGGGTGGCGACTTCGTGGCGTGCAGGGGCAACAGCGGGCGACATCATGGCGATGACTTCGGTGGCTTCAGAAACCGTGGCGAATCGAGCCATTCGTTGATGATCGGTGGCGGCTCGAAGATGACCGCTGACGGTGGCGGCTACTGGCCGGACGTGGGAGCGAACTTGGCGGGGCGGCGGGTCGTTTAGCGTCGACCTTGAGTGGAAAAGAGGAAGATCCGCGAGCGAGTCTAATGGTACCAGAACAGGCGGAGACTCACCGGAGGAAGCAATCTGGCGGAGGCTTCTTGTAGCGGAAGAAGAACTCGGCGGCTGTGGCGGTGGGATGAGTCTCCGTGATGAGAGTTGGGGCAAAATGGGCGTAGAGGGAATCTCGAAAGTGCGTGGCTTATATAGCCTAGGGTTGCGTGTAGAGCGCGGAAGTCGAGGCGATCGTGGCGCTCTTTATTCTGGTGGCGCGCTAAACGGACGTGGCGCCGCGTGTGCCGTGGGATCTGGATCGGACGGGCGAGGAAAAATACGTGGGGTTAGGGTTTCCTTTGTTGAGTGGTGGCGCGATTTACAGATTGGATCATCGATCGTGGTCGGATCTTTAGGGTTTCTTGTGTGAGAAGCAGACGTCACGGTAGTTTTGGGCGGCGATGGAATAAGGCAGTAGTGGTGAGATGAGCAGTGAATTGACCCAAGGATAATTAAAATATTTAAATTCATTTCGGATTAAATAAAATACCAGAAATTCGAATGAACTTCAAATAAATCCAATAAATAGCAAATAAATCCGAAAAAATTCCCAAAAATACAGAAAAATCAGATTAAGCACAAGGAACCCGATAAAAATAATAAATAATTAATTTGAGGTTTAGATTAATCATATTAAATCCTTTTTGTCTTTAAAAATTCAAATTAAGCTGGTTTAAATCCGAATAAAATTCCACGGTTTCGGATTTTTGAAATTCAAGCTCCCGGAAATTGAAAAACGGAATGTTACAAACCTCCCCCCCTAACAAGAAATCTCGACCCCGAGATTTGGAACTAACCAGGGAAAAAGGTTGGGGTAGTCCGCTCGAAGATCCTCCTCGCGCTCCCATGTGGCTTCCTCTTCTGGATGATTGCTCCACTGCACTTTGCAGAACTTGATCACCTTGTTCCTTGTCCTGCGCTTAGCTTCCTCCAGAATTCTGATCAGATACTCAGGATATGAGAGATCCTCCTGCAGCTCAACATCTTCCAACCGCATCTAACTTTCTGGCACCCTGAGACACTTCCTCAACTGTGACACATGGAAGACGTTATGCACATTCGACAGCCGAGGTGGCAACTCCAACTGATATGCCACTTCCCCACTTCTGGCTAGAATGGGGAAAGGTCCAATGAATCTCGGTGCCAACTTACCACGCACTCCGAATCGGCGCATACCTTTGAGAGGGGAGACCTTCAGGAACACATAATCGCTAGGAGCAAAAGCCAACGCTCTTCTGCGATTATCTGCGTAGCTCTTCTGCCTAAGCTATTTGTTCTCAACCTCTCTGAATCATCTTCACTTGTTCCTCGGCCTCTGCAGAACATCGGGACCAAAGACTTGGCGATCTCTGTTTAGTGCTTAGCAGAGGGTGTCTGCACTTCCTTCCATCTGAGCCTCAAGCGGTGCCATCGCAAGGCGGCACGATAAATTTGTTGTCTGAGAACTCGCATATGGCAACATTTGATCCCAACTTCATTGCATTGGACGATGCACATGCTCTCAACATATCCTCGAGTCTGATTCACCGCTCTGTCATCCATCCGATGCGAGGTGATAAGTATCTTGAAATTCAGATTGGTGCCTAATGCTTCTTGTAACTTTTGCGGAATCTAGATGTGAATTGGCTGCCCGATCAAAACAATCTTCTTGGGCACGCCATGCATACACACAATCCGAGTCATATCTGACTCTGCAAGCTTATCCCCCTTATAGGTTGTCTTCACAGGGATGAAATGTGCAACTTTAAATCGGTCGATCCACGACGACCCAAATCGAGTCATAACGACACGGTGCTCGGAAGTCTGTGATAAAGTCCATCCCAATCTCTTCCCACTTCCACTCAGGTACCTTCAATGGCTGCAACAAACCTGCCGGCCTTTGATGCTCAGCTTTGACTCGCTGACACACATCGCACATGGCTATGAACTCTGCAATTTCTTTCCTCATTCTCGGCCACCAATAAACACCTCGAAGGTCGTGATACATCTTGGTGTTGCCGGGATGAATCGAGTATGCTGACTCGTGCGCCTCCTTCAGTATCAACTGCTTGAGCTCTTTCTGGTTCGGCACATAGATGCTCTTCCCAAGCCAAACTATCCCCTCATCATCTTCTGAGAATCCCGGGGCTTTTCCTTTCTTAATTCTTTCCTTGATCTTCGTGGCTTCTCGGTCTGACTTCTGCATCTTCTTAATTTGATCCACCAGGGTTGGCTGAATCTCCAAAGCAATGATCCTTCCTCTACCAATCCCAGTTGGAACAACTGAAATTCCTCATGCGAGTAAATTTGAGCGAATCAAAGTTCTGATAGCTCTTTCATTTCGGGGCATCGGCAACCACATTAGCCTTACGGGATGGTAATGAATCTTTGGCATCGTAGTCTTTTATCAGCTCCAACCATCTTCTTTGCCTCAAATTGAGATCGGCTTGGGTGAAGATGTATTTCAGACTTTTGTGATCTGTGAAGATTTTGCAACAGTTTCCAATGAGATAGTGCCTCCAAATCTTCAATGCATACTGTGATGACCAACTCCAGTCATGGGTGGGTAATTCTCCTCATATGGTCGCAATTGCATGGCGTATCGACTACCTTACCTCCCTGCATCGGCACACCCAAGACCACCTCGAAGCATCACGGTAGATCTCAAAGCCCATACAGATGTCGGACAGACTATACTTTGGGCTGTAGTCAACCTTTTCTTCAACTCTTGAAAGCTCTGCTCATAGCTTGATCCATTCATACTTCTTCTCTTTCTTGACAGTTGAGTCGGTGGTCTAGCAATCTTGAGAAACCCTCGATGAACATACATAGTAACCGGCTAAACCCGAAAACTCGATGTAAAGCCTTGACTTGGGCTGCTTCCAATCAAGCACATCTTGCACCTTTCCGGATCAAGCTGAGACTCCTCGTGAAATGACATGACCGGAAAAGCAACCTCGATAAGCAGAACTCGCACTTCTTGAACTTGGCATCTGTTGGTGACGAAGCTTCTCTAAGACCATCCTCAAATGTCTGCATGCTCGGACTCATCTCGAGAATAGATAAGGATGTCATCGATGAACACCACCACAAACTTATCCGGATAATCCGCGAACACCTTGTTCGCCAGTTCATAAATCTGCCGGGGCATTAGTCGGACCAAAAGACATCCAGTGAACTCGTCTGAGGCCGTAGCGAGTGGTAAAAGTATCTTGAATGTCTGTGGCACTTGATCTTTACGATGGTATCGATCGTAGATCAATCTTAGAAGAGCATAAGCTCCTTGGTGATCAAGCGGATCATCGATCTGGGCAAGGGTACTTGTTCTTAATGGTGACTTCATTGGCGCTCACGTAGTCAGCGCACATCCGCATAAACTATCGTCCTTCTTCTTCACAAAGCAACCTTTGGCGCTCCCCAAAGGCGATGAACTTCGGACGAACAAATCCCTTCTCTAGCAGCTCTTCTATTTGCTTCTTCATCTCGGCGAGCTCATTATTTGGCATGCGATCTGACCTCTTGGAAATCGGGTATGTACAGGACAAGCTCTATGGTGAACTCGATCTCCGATCGGCGGCATGCACAGCAAATCCTCTGGGAATACATCGGGATACTCATTCACTCTGAGCACACTCTCAAGGTGATTTCCTTCAACTTGTTCAACCGCACTTCTCACCCAGCGACTTATCAGGCTGAACTCCACTCGGATGCCCTCTGCGTGGTGAGAGTGATGGCTCGGCTGGCACAATCAATTTGACCCTTGAACTTGGTCAGCAGGTCCATCGAGGATAACATCTAACCCCTTTGAGTCAAGAGAATGAGATTTGCAAGAAATTTTACCCCATTGATGACTATGGTTGCACTTGGACACACCAATCGGTTCTCATCTCTTTTCGGTGATTGAACAATCATGGGAATCTTAAACCAAAGTCTCAAAACCAAAGCGATCAACAAAGCTTCTCGAAATAAAGAATGTGAAGCTCCCGAATCAAACAAAAGCGGCAGTGTCGAATTGACAAAAGCGTGCAGTACCACATCTGGTGCCTCCTGAGCCTCCTCTGCGATCACGTGGTTGACCGCCCTCTCCCAAAAAACTGCTGAGGCACAGGGGGTGTGAGCGTGCCACGTCTGATCCACAGTGGAGTCTTGGTGGTGGCTCCCAGGCTGAAAAGGCTGAGTCCTTGGTGATGCTTACGAGGGCAGTGTTGGCATAGTGACCGGTGGTGGCGATGGCTCTTGGACTCTGCGCGCGTTAGTGTTCCCCTCTGTTGGCTGGCCAGCAAGCTAACTGCGGTCCTGGGCGGTGGCGAGTCGGTGTAGGAGTCGAGAACTCCTGAGCAGTGTCCTGTGACCCGTTGTGGTGAAGCAGCCGCGATCCACTAGCTCCTCTTTGAGGCTGAAGGCCATCTTCCTCTTGCGACTTCATGGCTAGCGTGGCTGAGCATCCTCTGCACCAAGGCCTTGTTCACCATATCTTTGAAAGTTGGGGAAGTCAAAGGCCTACAAAATGAACCTTGATGTCGGGATCCAAACCCTCCATGAATCTCGGATCTTGGCAGCATCGTCGTGGCTACATCCTCGGTAGCGTACCTGCATAGGTGAGTGGTGGTTGAGTACTCCGACCGCTCTGGTTGCCACTGCCAGCGACTTCTGAACTCCCTCTTCTTCATCTCAATGATGCTAGTAGGTACATGAGCAGTCAGGAAGGCCTCGAGAACTCCTCCCAAGTGATCGCTGAGCATCTGACGCTGCCTTGAAGTGTCCCACCGGTGGGTACTTTCGCCCTTCGGTGATGGTGGCGTAAAGCACCTTCTCTCGGTCATTACCTTTGGGCAAGCTGCGGCTTCTTCTCAATGTCTCTCGGCCCGGTCGTCTACGCCTCCAAAGGCTCTCCTGCTTTGAAAAGGTGGCGGCGAGTCCTCATGAACTCCCCAAGCCATTGCGGCTGAAAAGTGGTATTGTTGCAGGTGGTCTTTGTCTTGATTGTTCACCATGTTACGTGCGAGCTGCGATGCTTCGCGATTACGCCATCATCATCTGCTGCAGAATCGGCCATCTCGAGGTGCTTGCAGTGGCGGCTGCGGCAACTCTGCTCGGGCATACTCTTGCTCGAGGAATCCTGCTGATTCTGTGGCCTTTGCTGGCCACGACCACGACCTCTGCCTCTGTCTCTGCCTCTGCCTCTGCCTCTGCGGCCACTCCTGACTATCCATCTGAAGCAATGGCCAGGAAAGAGTTAAATCTGAGACAAGAGGCTTGTGAGTTAAGGAGAATAGGGAAAAGGTAGCCATTCCAAGGCAAGGCGGAAGCGAAATTCAACAAAAGGTGGGCTGCGGCACAATGCCTAGGGCAAGTGCTCAATACACCCAACAAGCACGCAACAGAAAACCAAATAAACTCCGTTTACTAAGCGAAGAAAGGAAAAATTGAGGCACTAATAACTTATTCTTGAGCGCTCCTTCGTCAACTTGATCCTTTTAGCAGTTCTTCCCCCGATCTTGCAGAAAATAATGACCATCGTCTTCTTCGATTGGAATCCTTGTAGACGACCGAAAACTTAAAGAAATTTCAGGGGATAAGATCAGTTCAATTCTCAAAATCATATTCCGGAAAAGGAAAGAAGTAAGAACCTAAGAATAAGGTAAGAGGAGACCAACCTCTAAATTCAAATTCAATGGTTTGATTTAGAAAATAATTTTTTTGAAATTCTAACGGCCATTCTAACTAGGGTTGCGACCTACAGTCGATATGGCTCTGATACCACCTCTATGGGGACCCGGATTACCAAATCCGAACCCTCACAATGTTTCAACAGCGCTAGTCCGAGGAGCAGCTAGCGCACCACGGCATCTGATGATGATAACACGGACATATCATAAAGTTCATAACGATATTAAGCAAAAGAGTGTAACAACATCATCACATTATTACAAGTATGAAGCCTTACGGTTGAAGTGTAAAAATAATAGCTTGTGAAATGTAGAACAAAAAGAGCCAATCGGTTAGCCCACGAGAGGCAACCGGTAGAATGCGCTCCTAGAAGATCGCGTCATCCTTCTCATCAAAGTCTTCTACCACAGGATGTCGAATGGTGCAATGCACTCTGATCTCTTCATACGCTTTATGGAATAAGCGGACCCGCAATGATAAGCGGGGGTGGTATACAACATACTATGCAAGTCTCGGAAACTTAATGCAAGTAACTAAATGCATGGCTTGAACAAAGGAAGCATATAGGGTTCATTTGCATAAGCGAAATTGAAATTTAAATACAAGTGATAATTTCATAGAGCGACATTTAACAAAATGTAAATAGCATAAATAATTAAACTTGAAGTATAACAATTTTCGAGTTCCAACTACGGTTGGCTCTAAACTGTAAACTAAAACCGGGAGCTCTAGCGCTCATGATTCCCAACCACATTTTCATTTTAAACCAAATCCATCATTTCCATTTTAAAACCAAAAACGGAAAATCTACTATGTGAAAGCGTTCACGCTTGCCCTTATCAAATGAGCACGGCTACTCAAGTAGTTTTAAGACTCTGCGGTGGTACACTTTACCCACACGACATGATCAACCCCTTCGCCAAGCTATTGACACACTTCCTTTGGTGTGCGGCGAAGATCATGACAAGGCCTTTACAATGCATATACACTACTGACTCCGCTAAGGTTTCACGGCTGGTAGGGCTACCTCGCCGATCGAAGCCCCCTCTTGCGCCTTGCAAGTACCCTCGACAAACCGCCGCGGCCAATGGCGAGAGTCAAATAACGATACATGCAAATTACTTAGCAGGTCGTACCCATAATAGACATGTGGTTGTCTTGTATAGCATGGCCCAAGGTAACCTACGACCGGTCCTTAATTGACTAGAAGCGGACAATCACATTCAAAATTTTGTGCATTCATTTTCGCCATTCAACCAATCCGCCGGTCTAAATCATTTTCACTTTTAATTTCAAATTAACACCGGCAACACCAATTGCCATAATTTCCACAATTCATTTTGAATCAAGAATGAAATCATTTCCATAATGGTAAGGTAAAGTCGTGATTAAGCATGGCTAAGCATTTTCTCTAGTTCCCATAATAAAATGTTTATCATTAAGTACAGATAATTAGTTTTCCTAGGGTGTCAATGGTTATCAACATGAATATCAATGTGGGTATAACAATTTGGCATTTATCTAAGCATTTAAAATGACATTAAAGTGCGATACGTAAATTAAATAGCATGCGATAATTTAAAACAAAATAACATTTCATAAACTTGGGTTCGAAATGGTCAAGGGAGACTTGCCTTCAACCTCTCCCGCTGCTGCTACCTCCATTGGATGCTCCTCTCGCTCAACCGATCTCTAAATGCGTCTACCACCTTGAAACACATAAATCGAGGCAAGAAATAAATAAAACAGAAATAAATAAAATCCAAAAATTCATAAAAATGACACCAACAGATAGATCTTGATTTTAGATGAATTTAGAAATTTGAATCATTCAAATCGGAGTTCGAACGGAGGAGAACGGGGCTTCAGAAGTATAAATGGGGGAGAAAATCAGAAAAACCCAGGAGTGACATGTGTAAACGGCGGATTGGCTGGATTCGGAAAATCGGAAAAATAAAGAAAATGGAATAATGAGTGCGGCTGACAATCGGGACCCACATCGACTACTCGGCTCACGGTGGACTCGGTGCCTGTTGTTGAGAGCCAGGCGGCCAGCGAATCGTGGCGTCGGCGTGGCTTGCATGTGGCGGACAACTCAGCTGACTAAGTGAGGTGGCGATGCTTGCGTGCGCGCTTAATGGCTCGCCGCGTGGCGCCCGGTGGCGGTCGACTCATGCGGACCGCAGCGACCAGGCGTCGGCCCGCGAGACATCCGCGAGGACTAGATGCAGGGTGGCGACTTCGTGGCGTGCAGGGCAACTGCGGGCGACATCATGGCGATGACTTCGGTGGCTTCACGAAACCGTGGCGAATCTGAGCCATTCGTTGATGATCGGTGACGGCAGCTCAAAGACGACGCATGACAATGGCGGCGGCGCTACGCGGGCGTGGGAGCGAGACATGGCGGGAGGCAGCAGATGCGTTTAGCGATCGACCTTGAGTGGAAAGAGGAAGATCCGAAGCAGTCTAATGGTACCAAGAACAGGCGGAGACTCACGCAGGAGGAAGCATGTCTGGCGGAGCTTGCGTAGCGGAAGAAGAACTCCGGCAAGGTTGTAGCGGCGGTGGGATGAGTCTCCGGCGATGAGAGTTGGGGCAAAATGGGCGGCATAGAGAGGGGAATCTCGGAAAGTGCGTGACGGCGGCTTATATAGCCTAGGGTTGCGTGTAAGTAGCGGAAGTCGAGCGATGCGTGCTGGCCTCTTTATTCTGTTGGCGCGCTAGAAGCGGCGTGGCGCCTGGTGGCCGTGGGATCTGGATCGAACGGGCGAGAAAAATGCGTGGGGTTAGGGTTTCCTTTGTTGAGTGGCGGTAGCGATTTACAGCCGTTGGATCATCGATCGGCGATCCGGATCTTAGGGTTTCTTGTGTGAGGAAGCAGACTAGTCTCGGTAGTTTTGGGCCGGCGATGGAATAGGAACGGGCCGTGGTGAGATGAACAGTGAATTCGGCCCAAGGATAATTAAAAGATTTAAATTCATTTCCGGATTAAATAAAATACCAGAAATTCGAATGAACTTCAAATAAATCCAATAAATAGCAAATAAATCCGGAAAAATTCCCAAAAATTCAGAAAAATCAGATTAAGCACAAAGGAACCCAATAAAAATAATAAATAATTAATTTGAGGTTTAGATTAATCATATTAAATCCTTTTATCTTTAAAAATTCAAATTAAAATTTGGTTTAAATCAAGAATAAAATTCCACGGTTTGGATTTTTTGAAATTCAAGCTCCGGAAATTGAAAAAGCGGATATTACGAGAAAATAATATAGTCCACACACTTTATTACAACTTAAAATTAGGGCGGGCATAACTTAACATCTCTTTGAGTGGATCGAGGCCATTTCCTTTACTTTATGCCTCGATGGGGGCTTCTCGCAGCGACATGCCCTCTCTACGCTTCCTCTCTCTTTCGGCCTCCTTCTCCTCTGCTTCCTTCCTCGTGCCTCCTCGCGTGCGGCGTCACGCTACTATTGAAGCTACCGCTTGTCGGGACCCGAATGTGCAAATCCGGACCCTCTGTGTATTGACACTAGTCGAGGATCGCGCTAGTGCTCACCGATCTCAACATTGGTACATATCACAGTCATAACCAGCGAAATAATAAGTACTTTAATTAAATACTCAAACTAGTTGATTGACCTTATGGTCAAGTTACAAAAGATCGCCTCGCGGCGAAGACTTATTAAAATATTCAAATCGTGGAAATAAAATAAACTCGTGGCGCCAACCAATTTGCCACGAACAAGCCCATTGGGCTCGCTCCCTAGTTAAATCGGCTCCTCTGATACTCCTCCTCTGAGCGGGGTTGCTTCTTCTTCAAGCTGAAGTTGTGTTGTTGTGGGGTGAGTACTTTGAGCACTTTCGGCAAGTCATGCCTGAGAATGCAAATCTAATATTCTACATGCATGGCTTAGTACAAAGGATAGGCTATGGTTCATAGGCGATCATGACATTCAAGATAAGCGATAATAGATTGCAAAGATAAAAGCAGTAGTAGGAATAGTAGCTTTCACAAACATTTCAATCGTAAATCACTTTTCCATCCTAAGTCATGTTCATCATCACCAACCCAAGCATTTTCCATCAACAAGTCATTTTTTATGAAAATCTAACCCTTGGCCGTAATCATAGGCGATGCTCAATCTAGTGAAACACGGCTATTGAATAGGTTGTACACTCTGCGGAGGTTATACACTTTACCCACAAGATCAGGTCAAATACCACCAAGGCAAATAAATAGTGAAGCCTTTCCAAAGTTCCATCTAAACTTCGATCTTGCGCTAAGGTTTCAACCTTTGGAGGGTGGTTACCACACGAGGGCCCCTCTTGCGCCATGTGAGTTCTCATTCCGCTTCTCGGGCCTCACACCACCACAGCGATGCCGAAGAATAGATTTCCCGGTTTACTCATTAAGCCGTCCCATTCACGAGCTTGTGGTTGTATGAGAGACTTCAGTTCAAATGCTGCGCAAGGTTAAGTCCTTAGTTGGCCGAGGCAAGACTAACCAAGTGTGATCTCCATATCAAAACCAATAAAAACCAAATTCGACCGCCCGATTGCCACTCTTGGCCCATAAACAATCTTGCCACATGCCTCGGTCTAAATCATTTCCCACCCGGTTCTTTACCATTGCACCACGTGCCATCATCAACTCAATAACACATGTCTCATTCACAAAACATGTTCCATATCTCATTAAGTCAATATTTTACTTTGGTACTTCCAAAATCATGAATTGTCCACGTGGCGGGGCTAAGCATACTACTTGGTCTACTCAACCCATGTTGGCAATTAAATAATGTCAACTATTAATCCACAACCTAGGGTGACAAATGATTCATGGCCTACAATTATTTACGACAAGGTGGCATCTGACAACTAGGCATTTAGCTAATCCCAAAATGTATTCAATCAAATTTCTACTAAATTAGCATGCAATAAATTAAATCAAAATAATTTTCTCTAATAGGTTCAACATGATCAAACACAACTTGCCTTCAAAAAGTACTGATTCTGGCTCCTGAGCTTGCTCTGAGTCAGAACCTCTCCCTCGAAACCTTGGTACTTCAGCGTCTCACAGGCGTAGCATTATATACAAAACAATAAAATAAATAAACAGTAGACATACAGTGCTCAAAAATTCAAATAAAATTCATAAACAGAAAGATCTTGATTTTACAAATTTATAGAAATTGGAATCACTCAAATCGGAGTTAAAAGCATAAAAGTTATAAGCGTTTGAAGTTTTAAATTACATTTTAAAATTAATAAACCGAATTAAATAAATATTTTCTTTTGGAAATTAATTATTGCATCATCGTGACCGTGTCAGCGCCGGAGTGACACGTGGCCTTCTTAACGTCGTACCACGGCCGGCTCCGTGATGGCGTCGGCATGCGTCATCATGCGAGCGTCGGCCGCGGCTCGGCTATTTCAGCGGCAAGTGGGTCCCAGCGTGGCGTCGGCATAGCGTCGGCGGTGGCGTCCAGCGCCACGGTGTGTGCGGTGAGCAAGTGGGCCCTTGTTGTCGGCGTCTCTGTGCCACCAGTCTTGTGGTGCGGTGTGGTGACCAGTGGGTCGGTGTCGGCGACTCCTGTGCCGATCGGCTCGATGTGCCGCGCGTCGCGGCGTGATTGGGCGTGTGCGGTGCGGCCAGCGTGTGGGTCCGCCGTGTCGGCGTCACGTGCCTGATGAGCGGCGGCGTGTACGGCGGTGGCCCTCGGTTGCATCTAACGCGGAAATTAGAAGATGGGGTTCCTTTGTTCCTAAAGCGGCGTGGGCTCACCTCGTGATCGGATGATGATCGTCCGGTGGCTTCATGAAACCGGCGGCGTTCTTGGCGGCGGATCGGCCGAGACGAGGGCGGCGGCGTGCGTATGGCGTTCCGTGGACCTCGGCGGCGTCTTGATGCGCTCCGGCAGCGGCAAGGTGAAGTCCGATGGTGGCGCGGCGGCGGCGGAGAATCACCGTGGCGGCGAGCAGCTCAAAAATCGGCGGGTGGCCGGGAACCAGCGAGTCTTGCGGCGACTTTCTGGCGGCGTCTGGCGGCGTCGTGTCTGGTGAGTGCGGCCTGAGGTGGGGATCCGCGGTGCGGGCGGCGCGTTAAATAGTGCCCTCGGCTTCGTGGCCAGCGAAGAGCCCGGCTGGCCGGAAGTCGGCGACTTCGGGCCCAGTCGGCGTGGCGCGAAGCCGTTGGATGGAGATCGAGCAGGTGGCGCGTTAGGGTTTTCGGAGCAGACGCCTGATGTTGACCAACAACATTCATCGGGATTTTAATCCTTTTTCGATTTAAAATAATTCCGAAATTCAAATAATTTATTTGGGGCATTAAAAATATCGAGAAAAATTCTGGAAAAATTCTCAAAAATATTTTAAGACATTTGTGACTCAAATAAAATATTTTCAGCAAAAATTTATTTTAACTTTTCCATTATTTAATTAATTTGTTAAATGGCTTAATTCAAAATAAATTCAAATAATTTCAAATAAATCCAAATAAATCCAAATAAATTCAGAAATTCCCAAAATTCAAAATACCATTAAAATGCAAGAAAAGCAAAAATTGGGGTGTTACAAACCTCCCCCCTTAACGGAATCTCGACCAGAGATTGAAATGACTAAGGAATAGGTTGAAATTCCCTCTTGAGTCTTCTTCACGCTCCCGGTTGCTTCACTCTCGGAATGGTTACTCCTTGAACTCTGCGAAGTGGGTTGATTTATTTCTCGTCTCCAGATCCATTGTGTCCAAGATCTTCACGGGTACTCTCTATAAGTCAAATCCTCCTGTGACTCGGCCAGAGCTCTACGGCATCTGCTCTTACGGCACTTTCGGAGGCATTTCTTTAATTGTGACACATGGAACACATCATGCACACACGCTAAGGCTGCGGTAACTCCGGTGATCGCCACTTCACCTCTCGACTTAGGATCTTGAATGGACCAACATATCTTGGTGCTAACTTCCCTTTGGTGTGGAACCTCTTAACTCCTTTGAGTGGGGTAACTCTGAGATACACAAAATCTTCGGGCTCAAAGCTCAAATCCCTGCGGCGATTATCAGCGTAACTCTTCTGTCTTGATTGTGCAATTTTCAACCTTTCACGATCATGGCTACTCTGCTCCTCGGCTTCTCGAAGAATATCGGCCCAAACATATGGCGTTCTCGGTCTCATTCCAATTCAGCGGCGTTCGGCGAGTCGCCATATAGTGCTTGAATGGCGACATCTGCGAACTTGCTGCAATGCTTGTTGTATGTGAACTTCGGCGTCGGCAAGCACTTGTCCACGATGTTGTGTAAGCCAATGCACATGCCCTCAACATGTCCTCGATGTCGATTAACTCTTTCCGTTTGCCCATCATGCATGGGTGATATGCGATCTTGAAGTTCAAGCGAGTCCCTAAAGCCTCATGCGACTTATCCCAAAATCTTGAGGTAAGCGGGTACCTCATCGATACAATTCTCTTGAACTCGTGTAGACATACAATTCTTGACATATATAATCGCTAAGCGGTCCCCAGTATGTAGTCTTCTTTGGTATGAAGTGAGCAACCTTTGTCAAAGCGGTCCACTATAACCCATATAGAATCATACCTGTCTGCGTCCTTGGTAAGCCGTTAATGAAATCCATTCCAATTTCTTCCCATTTCCACTCGGGTATCTTGATGGTATGTGCGATCTGCTGGCCTTTGATGCATTGCTTTGACTCTTTGGCATATATCGCTTTAGCATAACATGCTTTTGCAACTTCACGCTTCATGCTTGTACCAAAATCTTTCCTTGGTCTTGGTACATCTTAGCGCTTCCGGATGAATTGAGTACTTGGAATCATGGGCCTCCTCCAAAATCAGTTGCTTGACTCCTTCTGTCTTGATACACAAATCGATTCTTGATCCACAATGTACCTCGTTCATCGACTTGAAATCCTTCGCCTTGCCTTCCCCATTTTGGACTTAATTCTCGAATCTTGACATCGTCATACATCCTTCACGAATCGATCTTCGGGGTAGGCTTCACCTCTAGGCGGCTAAGAATCCCTTAGGCACAACTTCCGACTTCAACCACGAAATTCCTTGCATAACTTCGGCTGGTTTTCTCCCATCAACATGTTCCTTTGTGTGGCTCTTTTCGACTTAAAGCATCTGCCACTACATTGGCTTTTAAGGGTGATAATGAATTCCCATTGTAATCATAATTAACTCAACCATCTCCTCTGTCTCATGTTAGGTCCATTGTGTAAATATATATTTAAGACTCTTATGGTGGATGTACACCTCACATCTGTTCCCAATTAAATAGTGTAGCCATAACTTCAAAGGCGTGTACCACATTTGCTAATTCCAAATCATCGTCGGATAGTTCTCTTCATGCGGCCTCAAGCGCCTAGATGCATATGCAACGACCTTCTGATTTTGCGTGTCATAGCCGAGTCCTTGGCGCGATGCATCACAATATATATCAAAGCTCGGCTTAAATCCGGTAGAACTAACTGCTGGTGCTTGTTGTCGGGCGTTTCTTCAACTCTGAAAACTACGCTCGCATTCGGCGTCCATGCAAACTTCTTCTCCTTTTTCAACAATTGCGTAGAGGCCTACGCATAATCGTTGAGAATCCTTCAATAAATCGGCGGTAATAACGGCCATTCCTAAAACTACTGTTTGGGTCACCGTTTTGGGTGGCTCCCAATGCAACTTTGCTTCTTCCTTACTTGGATCAAGCTGCGACTCGTCGGCGGTTACTACATGTCAAGGAATTCCACCTTGTTCTTCCAAAATCACACTTACTAAACTTAGCAAAAGTTCTTTGTTCTCTTAACTTCTCGGGACTAGCTTCAAATGTTGGCATGCTCTTTTCTCGTCTTGGAGTAGACTAAGATATCATCTATGAACACAACAACGAACTTGTCCGGATATTCCATGAAAACCTTGTTCATCATGTTCATGAAATCTGCTGAGTGCATTTGTCAAACCAAAAGACATAGCGTAAACTTCGTAGTGTCCATATCTTGGCCAAAATCGGTCTTGGCACATCCTCGATCTAATCTTGGTGGTGATATCACGATCGTAGATCAATTTTGGAAAAACTCGGCTCCTCTCAAGCTGATCAAATAGGTCATCGATCTGGGTAGCGGATACTTATTCTTTATAGTGACTTCATTTAGCATTTCGATAATCCACACATCCGATAACTCCGTCCTTCTTCTTGACAAAGCAGAACCGGTGCTCCCCATGGTAGCGAACTTGAGTGCGATAAATCCCTTATCCATCAACTCCTCAATGCTTCTTCATTTCCACTAGCTCATCGGTTGACATCCGATAAGGTCTCTTAGCTATCGGGCTGTTCGGTACCAACTCAATTACAAACTCTATGTCACATGTCTGGTGGCATCGGGTAAATCCTCTGAAATACATCAGGGTATTCTCGACAACTAGTACATCTTCTATCTTGTGGCCTTCACTGCATTGACCATCAAGCTGTCCCTCTGAGCAGCGGTGGCTTTGAAACTCTATTTTCCTCCCACAAGGACTCTCGTGATATGACTCTTAGTCACAGGTCTAATACAACCTTGTGTTTAGATAACTTGATCCATTCCCAAAATAACATCTAGGTGCAGGTATCTAACACCACTAAGTTTGCTAGGAACTCTGTTCCATCTATAAACAACTTTACCCCAGAACATCCTACATCGGATCGGAGTTACGATCACGGGGATGTACTAGCAATACATGCCTAAGGTTCACCATTTTCAACCCATTGTTACAGCAAAAATCCGAGATATAAGCGAATGTGAAGCTCGAGAATCAAATAAAAGCATTGCAGTCTTGAGTTGACAAGTAACTTACCCGATCTGACGTCCGATGTATTACTGCCTTTGCGCCAGCGGTGACATGATTGACTCTGCCTCTTACCACGATCGTGTGGCGGCTCGGTTGCGTAGCTCCACGGCTTAGTCTGGCGGGGGTGTCTTTGTTGGAGTAGTCCGAGATTGAAGCGGCGGTGTCCTCCTCCTCCTTCTTGGGACAATAATTGGCAAAGTGCTGGCTCGTTACAAATGAAACAACGCTTGACTACCGTCTGCTGGCTTCTGTGGTGTGTTCCCAACTTGTCTTTGGTGTCTGAAAATTTTGTCCTTGAGGTCTTGATGTCTTGAGTGGCGGCGGCGTCATCACATTCCTTGGTTGAAATCTGAAGAAGCGGTTTGGCGCAACCCTCAAATCTGCGCTCCTGGCGTGCTCCTGTTTGTGCCATCCTGCGCTTCGGTTGTCCTCCGGTTCCTTGCGCTTGTCCTCCAATATCGGCGCCTTGTTCACTAGCTCTTGAAAATCCGGAAAGGTGTGGGTTATGAGTCCCACTGCAATCTGGTCAGTCCTTTCATGAAGCAGGATTGCTGGCCTTGTCGTTACTCGTCCTCGAGTGCGTGGCGTGCTAGGCTGCGTGAACTTGTTGAGATATTCGGACCTTTGGTTGATTGCCACCTTGATGCCCTAAACTCTTCCTTTTCAGCTCCATTATGCCTTGGGCACAATCTTCTTAGGAAGCGGCCGTGAACTCCTCGGTGATGTCTGCGGGTGCTCATGAAAGCGATAATTTTCCCACCATTCGTGGCGGTTCCTTCAAGGCGATGAGAGGCATAAGTACCCTCTCATTTCCTTCACTTGAGTAATGTGCAACTTTCTCTCTATCGTCCTCGGCCAATCATCGCCTCCAATGGATTGGCGTTTCGAAAAAGCGTTGGCGGCCTAGTCCTCATGAATTACAGCGACCTCGAGTGTGGCCTCTGCCTTTGGGTTGCTTTGGTTAACTTGGCGGCGGCGGCTTAGGCGATGACACTGCTGCTACTTTGCATCATGGCATGCATGGCGAGTCATGCGTGCAAGGAAGGCTCCAAAGTTACGCATATCAGCTGGCGGTCTTTGGTTGAGTGCCTTGTCCTTCATCATTGATGTTTCGGTGGCGTGAACCACTTCCATTTCCTCCTGGTTCCCACAGGTGTTCACCATCTGTCGATTGCTCCATGGTTTAGAGGCGAGAGGAAATAAGAATAGACAAGTAGTAGAATACTTATCTTGCGGGGTCAAGGTGTAACACAAAATCAACTTTATTACTTTATTAATAGCTGGGTATGGTTGCTCACAATGCCTAAGGGCCTTGCAACACATACCAATCACTCCTAAGCATGAAAAAACCGTCGAACTAACACTCTGAGTCAAGCGCCTCTAAGGGTGACTCTTATTCCAAGCGACTCAACTCGGGAGTCTCAGCTGCTAATCCTAACGCTCACTCCTCTAGCCATCCCCACGGAACTTCTGGTGGATATCTGCAGGGTGTCTTTGGTCTTGTACAAACCTATCCCAGCGATCCGCATGGTGGTTGGGCCTCTGCTCGGCTCAACCTCCTCGAGCTCTCGCTTCACTTCCAGGCTCGGCTCGGCTCTGCATTGCGCCTCCTGCTGGGGCTCCTCGGGTCAGGGTCGTGCGGCTCGGCCTTGGCTCAAGCTCTGGTCCGTCCTGTTGTCTCCAGCTCCCCAATCCTCTGAATAAGTGGGCCAAATACTCACAAGTCTGCCTGTGAGATGAGCCCTCACTGCGTGAACTCGATCACGTGACCTCTGCGGCTCTGAACCGTCTCGTCGATAGCATCCTCTTGGCGATGACATATCGGCAGTGGGTGATCGTGGCATCCTCCTCCTCTATGGGCTCCCGGTTGTAGCGGCGTCTCTGCGTGGGTGGTGGCGGAACAACTGTGCCATCCAACTCCACAGGGGTAGATGCAAGCAATCTGCCTCATCGCGAAGCGATGTCTCACTGGATCGGCGTCAAATGATGACCTCTGGCGGTGATGCGGATGGGGCGACTTCGCCCTCGCCCTATCCGGCGTAAGCGTGATAGTGACATCGAGGCAATATCGATCTGCGATCTCTGATAGTCCCGGTAGATCGGCTGTCATATCCTCGGCGGTGCATCATCGCCAAAAGCTCGGCGTACCCTCGATCTTGCTCACCAAAAAGTGGATCATCCTCATCGCCAAAGGACACTCACGTGAAACTCACATATTTTAAAACAAAGCAAGGCGTGATAAATTCAGCAAGGGGTGTGAGAAGAGAGGGGGTAAGTCGAGATTGCATTATCATCTTGGCACATTTTAACTCTTTAGAAAATAATTTTATCCTCCTCGACCATTCTAACTAAGGGCGATCCTCACGATCGGTATGGCTCGATACCACCTCTGTCGGGACCGAATGTGCAAATCCGGACCCTCGTGTATTCAGCACTAGTCGAGGATCGCTAGTGCACCGATCTCAACATTGGTACATATCACGGTCATAACCAGCGAAATAATAAGTACTTTAATTAAATACTCAAACTAGTTGATTGACCTTATGGTCAAGTTACAAAATCGCCTCATGAGCGAAGACTTATTAAAATATTCAAATCGTGCGAAATAAAATAAACTCGTGGCGCCAACCAATTTGCCCACGAACAGGCAGCTGGCTAGGCTCGCTCCTAGTTAAATCGGCTCCTCTGATACTCCTCCTCTGGCGGGGGTTGCTTCTTCTTCAAGCTGAAGTTGTGTTGTTGTGGGGTGAGTACTTTGAGCACTCGACAAGTCATGCCTGAGAATGCAAATCTAATATTCTACATGCATGGCTTAGTACAAAGGATAGGCTATGGTTCATAGGCGATGCTGCATTCAAGATAAACAGTAATAGATTGCAAAGCAGTAAAACAGTAGTAGGAATAGTAGCTTTCACAAACATTTCAATCGTAAATCACTTTTCCATCCTAAGTCATGTTCATCATCACCAACCCAAGCATTTTCCATCAACAAGTCATTTTTTATGAAAATCTAACCCTTGACCGTAATCACCGGCGATGCTCAATCTGTGAACACGGCTATTGAATAGGTTGTACACTCTGCGAGAGTTATACACTTTACCCACAAGATCTGAGTCAAATACCACCAAGGCAAATAACTTATGTAGCAAGCCTTTCCAAAGTTCCATCTAAACTTCGATCTTGCCGCTAAGGTTTCAACCTTTGGAGGGATGGTTACCACACCAGGGCCCCCTCTTGCGCCATGTGAGTTCTCATTCCGCTTCTCGGGCCTCACACCACCACAGTGATTGAAGAATAGATTTCCCGGTTTACTCAGCTAAGCCCGTCCCATTCACGGACTTGTGGTTGTATAAGAGACTTCAGTTCAAATGCTGCAAGAGTTAAGTCCTTAGTTGGCCGAGGCAAGACTAACCAAGTGTGATCTCCATATCAAAACCAATAAAAACCAAATTCGACCGCCCGATTGCCACTCTTGGCCCACCATAAACAATCTTGCCACATGCCTCGGTCTAAATCATTTCCCACCCGGTTCTTTACCATTGCACCACGTGCCATCATCAACTCAATAACACATGTCTCATTCACAAAACATGTTCCATATCTCATTAAGTCAATATTTTACTTTGGTACTTCCAAAATCATGAATTGTCACGTGGCGGGGCTAAGCATACTACTTGGTCTACTCAACCCATGTTGGCAATTAAATAATGTCAACTATTAATCCACAACCTAGGGTGACAAATGATTCATAGCCTACAATTATTTACGACAAGGTGGCATCTGACAACTAGGCATTTAGCTAATCCCAAAATGTATTCAATCAAATTTCTACTAAATTAGCATGCAATAAATTAAATCAAAATAATTTTCTCTAATAGGTTCAACATGATCAAACACAACTTGCCTTCAAAAAGTCTTGATTACGGCTCTGAGCTTGCTCTGGGTCAGAACCTCTCCCTCGAAACCCGGGTACTTCAGCGTCTCTGGCGTAGCGTATATACAAAACAATAAAATAAATAAACAGTAGACATACAGTGCTCAAAAATTCAAATAAAATTCATAAACAGAAAGATCTTGATTTTACAAATTTATAGAAATTGGAATCACTCAAATCGGAGTTAAAAGCATAAAAGTTATAAGCGTTTGAAGTTTTAAATTACATTTTAAAATTAATAAACCGAATTAAATAAATATTTTCTTTTTGGAAATTAATTATTGCATCATCGTGACCGTGTCAGCGCCGGTGACCGTGGCCTTCTTAACGTCGACCACGGCCGGCTCGTGATAGCGTCGGCATAGCGTCATCATGGCGTCGGCCACGGCTCGGCTATCTCAGCGGCGAATGGGTCCCACCGTGGCGTCGGCATAGCGTCGGCGGTGGCGTCCGCGCCGCGATGTGTGGTGGTGGCAGTGGGCCTTATTTGTCGGCGTCTCTTAATACCGATCTTGGCGGTGCGGTGTGGCCAGCAGTGGGTCGGTTTGTCGGCGACTCCTGCGCTGTGATCTTTCGATGTGCCAGCGTCGCGGCGTGATTGGGCGTAGTGCGGTGCGGCGGCGTGTGGGTCGCGCGTGTCGGCGTCCGTGCCTGATGAGCGGCGGCGTGGCACGGCGGTGGCCCTCGGTTGCATCTAACGGCGGAAATTAGAAGATGGGGTTCCTTTGTTCCTAAGCGGCGTGGGCTCACCTCGTGATGGGATGATGATCGTCCGTTGGCGGCTTCATGAAACCGGCGGCGTTGCGGCGGCGGCATTCGGCCGAAGCGGGGCAACGGCGTCGGCCAGGCGTTCCGTGGACCTCCGGCGGCGTCTTGATGCTCGGCAGCGCGGCAAGGTAAAGTCCGATGGTGGCGCGAGCGGCGCGGAGAATCACCGCGGCGAGCAGCTCAAAAATGCGGCGGGTGGCCGGGAACCGGCGAGTCTTGCGGCGGCGGCGACTCTGGCGGCGTCGCGGTGTCTGTTGGAGTGCGGCGTGAGGTGGGGATCCGGTGCGGCGGCGCGCATTAAATAGTGCCCTCGGCTTAAGTAAGCAGGCAAAGGCCCCCGCGGCGGCGGCGGAGTCGTGGCGACTTCGGGTGATCGGCGTGGCGCATAGCGAGCCGTTGGATGGAAGATCGAGCAGGTGGCGTTAGGGTTTTTCGGGCAGACGCCTGATGTTGACCCAACACTTTGTTCATCGGGATTTTAATCCTTTTCGATTTAAAATAATTCGAAATTCAAATAATTTATTTGGGGCATTAAAAATATCGAAAAAATTCTGGAAAAATTCTCAAAAATATTTTAAGACATTTGTGACTCAAATAAAATATTTTCAGCAAAAATTTATTTTAACTTTTCCATTATTTAATTAATTTGTTAAATGGCTTAATTCAAAATAAATTCAAATAATTTCAAATAAATCCAAATAAATCCAAATAAATTCCAGAAATTCCCCAAAAATTTAAAATACCATTAAAATGCAAGAAAAGCAAAAATTGGGGTGTTACACGCTTGAACTAAATCATCAGGTTGGCCAAGCAGTCGAGTGCCTTTGGTCTTGAGGTTGATTTCCATGTCGAACCACTTCTCAAATTCACATAGTGGTAGAACATTGCATGAAACTTAAATTAGCATAGTTTTATGTACAAATATTCTGGCAATGATTGTTACCAATTGCCAGAATCTGAGGCTCTTCTCCGTGAGTCGAAGGCGTGGTTCTTGACACATCAATACCTCCTCTTCCATGTCGAGTTTTCCCAAGAGTAACAAGCTGCAGGATCTCTGCCTGAACACATTGGTGGGACAACCCGAAAGGTATGAAGAGGTCTGATGCGCCCTAATGTTGCTGCAGCCCACGTCGAGATGCTTGCCTCTTCCTTCGCCTTCCCTTTCCCTTTCCCTTGCATGCCTCAGCATATTCGGCTGATCCTCTATTTCTTTTCTCTCTTCTCTCGGTTCACCCTTTCCTCATGGTCTCGCTCTGTGGGAAGGAAGGCAAGCGAGTGGTATAAAGGGCAGTGCTCGGCGCTTATATAGAATTCGCTTCTCGCCGTTGCTCTGAAAAAATGAGGCTGCGGCGTGTTGTCATTTCGGTCCTAAAAGTGGTTGGAGGTCATAATGGCCGTATCACTTCACTTTACGAAAAGTGATAGCGCGTCTTTGTCGCCTCGCTCGAAAAATTTGTGTGCATCTTCGTTGTCTAACTGCGTGTTGTCGTTTGATGCGGAAGCGAAATGCGGCGTGTTGTCGAATCGATTTGAGAAAGTGAAATTTTTGGTAGCGTTAGCCGAATCGGTCTAAGAAAGTACTTCGTTCATGTTGTCATGTGCATTGACATCGAAAAGGTAAAAAAGCATGAAACGGCACTATTAACATTGTAAAAGCGATCAGACAAAGTAACAAAGCGAGAACAACACTATAAAGACTATAGAAGCGGTACAAAGTAATAAAGAAAATAGGACCAACTGACCTAACAATGAGTCTCTAGTCGGCGCACCCCTCTGTGGACCTGTCTTGCACCTACCATGACCCTCTTCAACCTCGTCTTTGGCGGTGCATCATCAGAGGCGTGGTCGAGGGCTGTATACTGCCGTTCGGCGGTCTCGGGGAGGCAACGTGCCCGTGGGTATCGTAGTCTCTTGCGTGAATGCGTCGTCGGTGGAGGCGGCATGAAGCTGCGTCGGTGGAGGCGTCTGAGCTGCATACCCGTGAAGTATTGGTCCGTTCGATGGTGGGTCGGCGTGCCAGAAGTCTGACGGCGAAGAACTATCCTCCACCACGGCGTAGCTGCGTTCGGATGATAACTTTTAATTATAGTTACATGATGCTTATCTGAAATGTGAGTAGCTCGACTTACTGGCGTGGGGACCATAGCGGGACAGCGTGGTGGCTACCAGTGAGGACCCTCCGATACGTCTGGGCCGGAGGCAAAGTCTGGAAGGCTGGACTCCGCCTCATTTATGTGACAATTTGGGGTCGGTGTGGGAGTCTGAAAACCTGTGGCGGTTTGGAAGAGGTGCCATGATCGATGGCGTCGACATGCCGACCGAACCCGGCTCCACGATCTGCGGTGGCGCTCACCACAGCGTCTCCATGCCTCTATCATCTCGTCGGCGAGGCCAGAGCTCCATCAAGCGATCACGGACAAGGCGCTGTTGCCGTGCTCGTGGATGTCCCTAAGCGTGGTCCACCCATATGACAAGCGATATGCATATGGACATAGCGTAAGGAATACATAATGTAATTTACAAAAATAAGACTTACCATGGCGTGCATGGCGCTCTGCTGGCGGTACAAGTTAGCCACGCTAGGGCGTGCGTGTGGGCAGGCTCCTCCACCGATGGGAGGCGGGCTGCGTCGAGAACGCGTGCCGAGGCGGTCTTCTGGTGGTAGGGCGAGTCGTGCGTAAGGTGTGTCCTCATCGGCGGCGTCGTCTGCGCCCGTCCTGGCGTGATCCACGGCTCCATCCTCCGTACTAAGGTGGGCAGGCTCTTCAGGGGCCCTGGGTGGAGAACACGAAAAAGAAATCAAATTATTAGACATATGGCGTAAGTATTTCACATATTTTTTGTCGAATAACTCACGTGTGTACTCCCTCCGGTACACGATCCCCCAAAGGAACAGGGACCAGCTGGCGGAGGCTGAACTGTCTGAGGACTCGGTGCGGCGCATAGTCCTCCACGAAGATGTCGATGAGGATCTTCCTCCTCGTCGACCCGATAAACCTGGTCCCTATAATAGCCGCGAAACCCCAGGCGTGGCTCTCTCTGAACCTGATCTTGGCTATAAGGTCCCAGACCACAGTCGCGTCTTGGTGGTCAAGCGCCTCCGTGAAGGAGTGGTACACGAGCGTACTGTACTCCATACTTGGTTTACAGAGAGAAAAAAATATGTGTAAGCACATCGACTACAATTAAAATTTGATAAATACAATTCAAGAAAATAAGTACGAGGTAAATCGAGTCCAAAGCGAGCCCATGGTGCGGCCGGTCGACCTCAAATCGCCTCCGTACATGTCGGCGATGTAGTGTCGCATGGTCGACTAAGGGTCGACCCACGAGGCTTCGAGCGACCAAAATTTGGACAAGAAGAGGCATCCCAGGTCGATTAGCGGTCTTGCTTTTCTTCATGCACACATCAGGAGAGGCGATGCGTGGCGGCAAGAACCGCCGAACCCGGGATACTGCGGGGCGTGGTGCAGGTCGGCGTCGGCAATAGCGTCGTGTAGGCTATCCACCGTCGTCGGCCAGCATGCGCCGTGTGTAAATCGTGAACATGACCATCCCAAACAACCATAGCAAGTAGGCCTCCAAGTGTCGTGCCACAGTACTCAGTGGGGTTCTCCGCCATCCGCTGCACTGTGACAATTAACATATATTAATATGTTAATAACATTACAAAAATTAGAATAACATATACGCATACAAGCACTCACCTGGTGGGCCAACCACCTCCTCGGCGGTGCGTGCTTCTTCTTATTGATGCGTATCGTCGAGATTCGATTAGGAGCCACTCCGTGAACCTCTCCTCCAGGTCGACCACCCACCCTCGGGAGTCACAGGGTCCGATCGATGTCGGCAATCGACAACCTGTAAGCATGGCGGCGTCTGTGGGGTCACCGTCACCTCACCGGCGGCGGTGGAAAGTGTGCGTCTTCGACATGCGGTCCACAATACAACAGATGAAGGCACCGGTCGAACGAAAAATGCCGTGACCGCTCTGGACCCTCCTCGCCCTCACTTTGATCCTCGTGGCGTCCTCGGTGAGCCCTCGATCATGCGAATGAGAGAAAGCAACCCAGCACGTGCCAACCTATCCACAGGAAAAAATAGTCGTAGTATTCAAATATTAGTTAGACGAAATGCAATTGTGCGAGCAATGAAACATGCAAATGTAGTGCAACTCACCTGGTGTAGAAGCCTAGGTGGATCCGCCATGCCTTGTTAGGCACACGAATCCGCAGCAGAGGCACGTTCTCAAGACTCTCTATGGTGTGGATGAACGCACGGTGCTGGCGGTCTAAGGAAGAGTCAAGAAGTGACTCGGGGTGCTCCATCCCTGCAAGTAAACAGGAAGACAGTAGGGTTAGTAATGTAAAACAAAAGACCGAGATGTTCAACATAAATAAACAAACGACATACATATTACACAATTCAATACAAATTACAGAATTCAATACATAAACGTGACAAAAGGTCCAATATACCCGCAAATACCTAACATAGGATAAAATGATACATATTATACAATTCAATACACATTACATAATTCAATACATAACACTACGGGCATTGCGTTGCCTTGTGCCCGTACTCACACTGTGAGAACACCTCCTACTGAGGCCACCCACTTGATTCATCCATGTCATTGCGAATCGCCTAGGCGTGGGCTGACCGGCTGCCCTTCCACACACCTCCTAAGTTTGCATCCGGCGGACATATCGCATCTCTGTTAATGGCAGTGAAATCACCATGTGCACGGAAACCACGAAACTCACTAGACCAGGTATTGACAGCATGATCCTTCAAGTAGAAAGGGACACGTATTGCGGCGTGTTCATCCCAATTGCCCACAAGCTGCGATCACATGCGGCGGGGAATATGAAGAAGTCTTGGCTTGTTGCGGGTGCATTCACACCATCGGTGGCCCTTGGCCTGGGTTAACCTCATGTGTAATAACCGTTGTGTCCGTTCCCAATCCCCTTTACGGAGAGTCACTTGGCGGTACTCGATGATTCGAAGCTCGCACCATATGTAGTGGAGCTTCTTGGTTCGTTCCTCCATGTAGGCCATCATCCGTGCGCGATGCGGTATTTGCAATGTCATGGCATGAAGCGACCTCCGCATGCCTTTTGGGTAACCAGCGATGTCGTGCAACATGCCTTCGGGATGGCCACAAGTGGTAGCGGGCGTAGGCCTCTAATGACCCAATTGTAAACCTCGGCTATATTCATTGTCATGACACCAAACCTGTTCAAACATATCAGTTAGCACAATAACTCTAATTGTTCAATCGTCGTAGCTTTGTTAATTTAGTATACTAACCTAAGCGCCTCCGGTGTCATGGAGCAATGCCCACTTCTCCAGCAGCTCGCCTCTATCCGATCACGAGAAACACTTAATGTTTCTTGATGATCGTCTCCTCATTTGGAGGATCGGCGCTCAAGGGGTGATAGCCTTTTGGGTGGGCAATCGTTCGGCGTTCTTGGTTGCTTCTTGACTCTTCAATATGTGCGGTAGTGTGCTTATCCAACTTCGGCCAATATCGTGTTGAACTTACGATGTGCGATTGCTTGCATAAACTCTTAAATAGGTTCATCGGTTTCTTATTCTTGAGCGCTGAAAAATTTGCTCCCAAATGTCTCATGCACCACATTACGCATGTCATGCCATGGAAAAAGGCTCATCAAGGTCCTCTGTAGAGTCTTAATTGCGAAATGATACCTTTATAGCGATCATGGATGATGCACCGTTGGGCGATCAAGAACTACCTCGAACTTCAAATGTCTGAAAAACCACGGCCAGGCTATCACGGTTCTCACCCTCAACAAATGCAAAGGCTAATGGAAGATGTGGTTGTTACATCAAGCTAATAGTTGTTAGAATCGCCTTTGTATTTCCCGATCGAGGAATGTACCATCGGCCTTGACAATGGACGGCGATGCACGAATAGCGCAATGCAAGGACCCAATGAAAAAAAAGCACGATGAAATATCGAGATCCCATTACCATCCGCTTCACTTTCTTCAAAAGTGGTGTATGTGCCGAGGTTAGTTTCCTTCAAGACATCAAGCACACGAGGTAGGTTACAATCTGAAGCCTCGTATGTGCCAAACCTCTTCTCTAATGCCTTTTAGCCATACGCCGAGCCATCGAGTAACTTATCGGTACTTTAATGTTCTCAAGATTGCTTTACGAATATAAGAACACTCAATGTCCCGCTTCTCGATGATCTCATTGAACATCCGCATGGCGATTCTGTTGCATTCAAGTTGTGATGTTTCACGAGAATATTTTCTAAATCGCATGTGTGCCCATCTACTCGCGATGCAATCAAAATGTCTCGCCGCCGGTTTGTATGCATTACTCGAATTCACATCCTTCCGGTTACGCACTTCACTATGTATCTATCGGCATGGACAAAACAACCCGAAACTCTCTCTGCTGCGATAGTGCCCACATTCCTTAACTTCAACTCGAATTATTTGCGAAAATTTGATTAGTGAAAACGACATTGCTAGCATACTCCCCACGCGACTCATGCCCCACAAAACTTCCATACCGACTTTGTTTTTCTGTTCCCGCTCGTGCAGGATGGGTACATCGGTTGCCCAGATACTACCATGCATTTCATCGTCATCATCTTCTCCCCTTCCTCATCTTCGTCGATGTCATCATCACAATCAACATTTCAGTTTCATCTTGCATCGCCATACCGGTCCACCTCTCAATTGATCAACAAGTTGCTCAATTTCCTCCCCTTCATCTGCCCGAGCCTTCGCGTTTGCTGCATCCTGTTATCATCCTCATTTGCTACCTCAATCGGCACCACTTCTGAACTTGTTCATTTTGTAGTCGGCGTCTTTGCTTCGCCCATGCTAATATTCACCTCTTCTCTAGGACACTTTGCACCGCAT
Organism: Guadua angustifolia; assembly: GCA_036346375.1. Taxonomy (NCBI): domain Eukaryota; kingdom Viridiplantae; phylum Streptophyta; class Magnoliopsida; order Poales; family Poaceae; genus Guadua; species Guadua angustifolia. Next base: position 41,921,399 of record CM070500.1, read on the forward strand.
TACACATTCAAAGCTAGATCCTTTCACCACCTTAACCATTTTACGCCTACAAGCACGTCCGATCAACTTTCTTCAACTCCTGAGGCGGGTCACCCTTACTACAGCGTGACTAAGATTTGAATAGTATGAGTAAACACTTGGATCGAGGGAAAAATATTGGGTCAACAAAGCTTTATATCACGGATGCTAACTCTATCGGGAATAAGTGTTCCACCATGGTATTTGCAAAGCTGCTCAAATCAACACCATTACGCTTGATTTTTATTTCACCATCATATAATATACCTAAATTTCCTTTGGATCCGACATTCTTTGCGGCGACATAAATAAAATTAATTTTTAGATCACCACTAACGTTTAATATCACTAATTAAACAAAATTAATTTTATATCACTCTAACATATAATATCACTAACCTAAACTAAGCAGTAATATACTATCCGCTACCAATACTACAATATTACAATACATATCTAATATAAGCTAACCTAGAATATCTAATATAAGCTAGTTAACAAAAATATTAACTACAACAACAAAATTATATTACACATCTAATATAAGCTAACCTAGAATATCTAATATAAGCTAATTAACAAGAATATTAACTACAACGACAAAATTATATTACACATTTAATATAAGCCAATTAACAAGAATATTAACTACAATGACAAAATTATATTGCACATCTAATATCGCTAACCTAGAATATCTAATGTCACTAATTCACAAAAATATTAACTAGAACTAACTAATTATATTACACATCTAATATTGCTAACATTGCATCAATATCTAAATCGCTAATATTACATTGATATCTAATATTTAACCATCCTAATAGTCACTAGAAAAATTTAACAATTAAATTACAAAGTGACGATTTTACCTCTTTTTTTCTTCTTTCTCTTCTTCCTTCTTCCTCCCTCCTCTCCCTCCTCTCTCTCTCTCTCTCTTCCCGAGCTCTCTCCCTCCCAAGCGCACGCTCTCTATCTTCCCCTCTCCCTCCCAAGCTCGCTCACTCCCTCTCCCGCGCACCTCTCTCTCCCGCGCTCTCTCTCCCTCTCTTCCTCTCCCTCTCCCTCTCCTCTTTTAGCTTCCGCCGCTGTATCTGCTTTTTTTTCTACTTCGCTCTTGACGCCGCTTCTCCGCTTCGATCGGTCATGTGACGGCGATACTAACCTATTTTTAGCCAAGCGGTTTGGCGAAAATAGAATGATCATAAACCGTTTGGCGAAAATAGGTGGTCACCAAACGGTGTGGCAATAATAGCCTGATCTCGATTTTAGGGATTCAAAACGGCCATTAACGCGGGATTAGCCTATTTTCGCCAAACGGTTTGGCGACCACCATATTTTAATAAGCGGTTTGGCGATTCCATATTCGCCAAGCCATTCGGCGATTGTATATTATTTCTGCAATTTTTTTAATCCGAGTATTAATATCGCAATTTATAAATAAAATAATATTATTTTAAAAAAATTCTACAACTATTCATCACGCCAAAACCGGCGCCGGTTCGTGATGGACCGAGCCACGCTCACATTGACGGTCCCCAAGGTGACAGGTTTCGTGTCAACCCCAGCCCTGAAAGAGCGCGAAAAACTCTACCCATCCAGCTCGAGGCGAAGCTCCGACTTCCCAGCATCCTCACAACCACGTACGACATGTCTGAACCTTCTCCACAGCATGTGTCGTCAAATATCACAATATCCTGAGCAAAACCACCTGTGCATGCAGGCTGTGTGTGTCAAGGGACAAGGATGTGCGATGTTGCAGAGGCTATGACTGGCTGCAATGGTGGAGTCCGTACCGAGAATGTTGCTGCGTGAGCCGTCGTATAGGCGTTCTTGAGATCTCTTGTCATAATGAGCCAAGAGGCCCAGCTTCTCAAAGTTTCCAGCAGCAAATTTCTCCTCAGCTGATCCGTGGTCAACATCATGCTTTATCCAGACATCAACCTCCAGTATGCATATTGATGGCCACTTGAGTATGCTCGTAGCTAGGGATGAAAACATATCAAATACAGATGGATAATAGTTTTATCATATTCGTTTTCAAATTTTTTCTAAGGTGCGGATATATTTGAGTTTTTATGCCTTTTTAGCTACTTATTTATAATATCAACGCTTGATTTTTTGAGAAAAATTAAAAGCTAATAAAATCTTGAATTTTTTTTAAATGATAGATTGTATGAGAAACTTCCCCAAAAAATTTTGTAATTTGGAGTTGGTTTGCCAATTTTAATAATTAAAATTTAATTCGTGGATTAATTAAATTAGAAGACAATTTTGAAATTCAGAAATCTTTTTGGACCGAAAGAGTAGCCTTGGCCTAGACCGCATGCATAAAGAGACAATCTGGCCCACAAATATCTAGATCTGTATCCTATGGATAGTGAGCTATCAAATCTGTATCCCACAGAAAAAAATCCATATTAATTTCTGATTCAATATTATCCAACAAATATCCAATCCGATAGAATCTATACCCGAAAATTATCCAGATCGGTCGAAAACTATCCAATCCGTTTTTATCCCTACTTGTAGCATTGATTGTACCGATATTAGTGATGGTGAAAATACCTTGTCAGGACCTGGAATTTGTATTTTAACCCCTATATGTATATTGTGCTAGTTCTACAATCAATAGCTAGCACACACATTCAATGTTGATATATCATATCCATACTTGAAAGAAATGACAGAGTAATACGTAATATTAAACATTTAAAGTTAAGTCATATATGACTAGTTTTAATAACATGGCCGACCGGCCAAATAGCTCACACAATAAATAATACAGTGGGAGCAAAATAAGAGGCACAACATGTCTATCTGGTATGCATCAGCCTATCCACAGGCAACTGACTGGGGCAACCTAGAAAGCGTCATCTTTGTCACCAACAGACTTCCTTGCCTTAGAGATTTGAAGTCTCTCTTCTTGATATCCACAAGGCTGGTCGAGATATGCATCTTATGGAAAGCCTGCTTGAAGATGGCCCAAGTAACTATATGTCCTTCTAATTGTATTGTGCTAAAGTTGTCCTACCACGCGCTAGCTGGTCCTTGTAGTTGGTATGAAGCAAAGAGTAACTTCTCTTGATTGGTGCACTGAGCTATAGCCAACTTCTTTTCCACCATGCAGAGCCAATCATCCGTATCAAGTGGATCTACAAAGTGAGAAAAGGTTGGCAATCGGGTTCTCAGAAATTCACCCAACTTGGATTGAGCTTGGTTTATGGCAACTCCACCTTCCTCGGTTGCCATTGGAAGGCGTAAAAGTTGATGGTGTTCTAGGCGATTTGCTGGAGAATGATAGTCTGAGCATGACGATTTCGCTCTATCTTGGCAAGCACTTGAGCCATTGAAGGCGGTCTAGGAAGCTCAACTTCCAGTTCAGTGCCTTGCTGATTTTGACGGTGTTCTTGTCCTCATTTTGAGTGGGGTGCAAAAGGTTAGGTTGGGGAGGAGGATGGGGCAATTAAATACATGTTGGCTATGATCCAGATGCTTTTACAGCACCCAGTAGTTGTTCCACTGAATGGGTTCTTATTCCGCGGACAAGTCACTTGTCACCAACAATTTAGGGATAAGAAGCAACAACCTTACAAAGCACAGGGCAACAGGGTAGGGTCTTTAGTTAACAACACAAAGAAATGCATCCAAATTTGAAATAAACTAATAAGCAACAAAAGAGAAAAATAGACAACTAGATTTAACATAAGGTTAAGTTTTTGGCATAGTTCTTTAAAACATAAACCCCATGGGCAAATAAGCAAACCGTGCAACATAGAGTAGCATATTACAATCTTTACATAGCAACATCTAAATGCATGGGTGCATTACAAAATGGTATATAACTCACATACAAAAGAAAGCTAACTAGTGAGCTCCGGTGGCCTATTGCTATAAGTCTAGTCCTCCTACTCCATGAGCTCCTTAGGAACCACTTCCTCGGGATCCTCCTCTTCTGACTCATCGGAGTTACTCGGGTTTTGGAAGATGCCACCTTGCTACGTGCTCCGAGAACTATCCCCTCCATATCCAATAGGTCCATAGACGTAGTGGTACCAGTCAAAGAGATGCGGGGCGATAGAAATGAAGCTAGGGTTAGGAGCCGGATCATGTAACCAAGGACCACCTTGAACAGGTGGCCGAGCAGCGGGGGTTGACACAAAAATAGGAGTCCCAAGGAAGCACTGAACAAGGCTCCATCCCCGTGGTGATATAGAGCTTGATGCACCTCTTAAGGTAAGCCACCTGACGACGAGATTCTCCCAACTCCGTCTGCTTGGTATGGTACTTGTCCAGCGATCATGAAGTTGGCGAGGTGGCGAGAGAGTGTTAGAGAATCGACACACAAAACAGATGAAGAAGATCAAATAAAAAAGAACAAGAGACACCAATTTAACATGGAAAACCCTTGCGGGAATAAACCACGGGCGTCGGCCGGCGAATCTTCACTATTTTTGGAGAGTTACAAACGCAGGGATCAAATTGCCCCGTGCAGCTTACAAGAAGGTATATATAGATGGTGGCAACGTAGGTCAAACTCGAAAATCAATCCATAACGATCCATACCGCGGAGGCCCAAGCCTACCGGCGATGAGCCTCCTCTACGTTCTGGCAGAAGTTGGCCTTCTCTCTAAATTTGGATCATAAATTAACAAACTCCACATTGAGACAAATTCCATCTTGTAGCATAATCAATGTAGACATCTTCTTTAAAATAACAAAGAAAAAACTGCCAGCACAAGAAGCCACTAGGGCTAAACAGTAACACCAACTAAGCTTGAGCAAAGCTCAAACTTAGTAACAGGAACTGGCTTTATCATCATGTCAGCAGGATTATCATGAGTATTGATCTTGCATATCTTAATGTTACATTGAGCAATAACACCACAAACATAATGATACCTAACATCAATGTGTTTTGTTCTCTCATGAAACATTCGATCCTTTGTAAAGTATATAGCACTTTGGCTGTCACAAAATAAAGTAATAAAAGATATAACTCCACAAAGCTCAGCATACAAACCTCTTAACCAAGTAGCTTCTTTACACGCTTTAGAGATAGCCATAGCCATGTATTCAGCCTCTGTCGTAGACAAGGCCACGGTAGCTTGCAAAGATGCCTTCCAACTGACAACACATCCACCAATGGCGAAAACATAACCTGTGAGAGACCTTCTTTTATCCATGTCACCAGCATAATCAGAGTCTACATATCCAACGAGTCCATCCCTAGTCTTCCCAAACTGTAAGCAAGCATTAGAAGTACCACGGATATATCTAAAAATCCATTGAACGGCCCTCCAATGCTCTTTACCAGAATTAGCCATATATCTACTAACAACACTCATAGCATGAGACAAATCAGGACGAGAGCAGACCATGGCATACATAAGTGAACCAACAGCTCTGGAATATGGAACTCTAGAGATATACTCAACATCATCATTAGAATCTGGACATTGAGAAGCAGACAATTTGAAATGAGTTGCTAAGAGAGCACTCACAGGTTTCGCCTCATGCATATTGAAATGATGAAGGACCTTCTCAATATAACTTTGTTGGCTAAGATACAACAAGCCAGACTTTCTATCCCTGATGATTTCCATACTAAGGATTTTCTTTGTTGCACGTAGATCCTTCATCTCAAACTCATTATATGATTGCCTTTAAAGTAGATATCTCAGCCTTGCTCTTGGCAGTGATCAGCATATCATCAACGTAAAGAAGCAAATATATAGGTGACCCATCAATAAATTTAATGTAAACACAGCTATCAAATTCAGACCTCTTAAAGCTGTGTGAGAGCATAAACGAATCAAACCTTTTATACCATTGTCTCGGAGACTGCTTCAGACCTTAAAGAGACTTCTTCAATCTACAAACTAAGTTTTCTTTACCGAGAATAATGAAGCCCTCATGTTGATCTATATAGATATCTTCCTCTAATTCCCCATGTAAGAATGCAGTCTTCACATCTAGTTGCTCAAGATCAAGGTCATTCATAGCAACAATACTGAAGAAAGTACATATCGAACTATTCTTTACAACAAGGGAGAAAACATCATTAAAATCAATACCTGAGATCTGACTGAAGCCTTTAGCAATAAACCTTGCTTTGAACCGTATAGGTTCAGTAGGAGACACTCCTTCCTCTTTTTTTTTGAAGATCCATTTGCAGCGAATGGTCTTCTTATCTTTAGGCAAATGAATTAACTCCCAAGTACCATTTTTCTGGAGTGACTCCACCTTATCATGCATTGCAGACATCCAGTTGCTAAATCACTAGAAATATTTACTTCAGTGTAAGTTGAAGGTTCTTCATTACCTTCAATCTCCTCTGCATAACTCAAAGCATAACCAACGAAATTGCATTCTTCAATGAACCGGGAAGGCTGAAAAATGTTTCTCCTTGGTCTATCAACTGCAATGGACCACTGCGGAGGCTGCATAACTGGAGAAGAATGCTTAGTAACAAGTGAGTCAATAGCAGAAGGTAAAGTTTTAGTAACTTGTTCATTTGGACCAACAGCAACATGTTTATCTTGACCAACTGCAACATCAATGTTTGGTGTATTATCAACATCAACCAAATGCTCCACCTGCACACTTATTTTATCTTGTCCCTTATCAGAAGAAGCATTTGATGATAAAACCTCACGAGACATTGCAGATTCATTGAATACAACGTTTTCTACTAATCAAAATCTTTTTTGTTTCAAGATTCCATAACTTATAGCCTTTAACACCAGAAGCATAACCAAAAAATATGCACTTAATAGCTCTAGGCTCTAGTTTTCCATTATCTATGTGTGCATATGTAGTACAACAAAAAACTCTCAATTGTGAATATTCACCAAGTGACCCAGACTATACCTTAATTGGAGTTTTCTTTAGACATACAGATCAATTCCAGCTTTAGCCATAAGGCAGCAATGGATTTCTCCTTCAACACCTCCTGCAGAATATTGTTGGATAAATGAAGATGGATCTAGATAAAACCTTACGATCTTTTCTTTTCTCGTCGTCAGTCCAGTCCTGTGATCTGTTTTCCCGAAGCTTTCAAGTGCATCATCCAGATCATTGTGCACTAGCACCACCCGCATCTTAACTTACCACAAAGAAAATATGTGTCCAAGTCCAACAGCGGAAGATCATACTTCATTGTCGCCGTCATGTCGATTGAAACCCTAGATCAGTACAGGGATAGAATGTGGCTCTAATACCACTTGTTAGAGAATCGACATACAAAACAGATGAAGAAGATCAAATAAAAAAGAACAAGAGACTTCGATTTAACATGGAAAAACCTTGTGGGAATAAACCACAGGCGCTGACCGGCAAATCTTCACTATTTTTAGAGAGTTACAAACGCAGAGATCAAATCGCCCCGTGTGGCTTACAAGAAGGTATATATAGATGGTGGCGACCTAGGTCAAACTCGGAAATCAATCCGTAACGATCCATACTGCGGAAGCACTAGCCTACCAGCGATGGACCTCCGCTACGCTCCAGCAGAAGTTGACCTTCTCTCTGAATTTGGATCATAAATTAATAAAGAGTCTTGTTAGTCTCCCTAGGGTTGCTTGTGTAGAGTTTGTAGTCCCCATTGGCTGGGTGAGAAGGGTGGTAGTGGTACACCATTGACTGCTCCTGAAGTAGATGGCGAAGATGAACCATGGCCATGTATGCAGCAGCACTCATGGCCATGCTAAGGGTAGGTCCATACCCTTCAAAGTGAAGGGGAGGTCCTCCAGTGTGAGCCCAAGGTGGAATGAGCACCAGGACACAATACTCGTCTGACACTTGGCTGGAAATGGCACGTTACACTGAATACTCTGGGTTTATTGCACCCCTGATGGCCTGACAAAGCACGGCTTATTGTTAGCCTGCCGTGTGTTGCGCGCGCACACAGACCAGCGACATGGCTTGGTCAACATTGTTCTGCTGTTTTGTTTCAAGACGCTGCCCATTGCTGATAATTCACGACATAAGAGCACAACAATGATCATCTCATGTCATGGACCACGTTCTCAACTCATATGCAAAATCATACACGTTGACTGGGCAAGAACCGGCCTGCTAATATATATGATTGATAGTATCGCAGGCTTCCAAAGATCAACACGACGAATTGAAACGCCTCAAGTCTCTAGTCAATCCTGCCGAGCTAGACGGACAGACTGACTGATTTATCGTGCGTTCAGCGTTTCCTTTTCTCGAGCCCTGATCAAACGAAGCACACTGCCAATTCATCACGCATTGCTAGCTTGCTTGTTCTGCCACTACATATATACGTCCCTGCCACCACATCCATTCTCGTGGAGTCTCGAGCTCATAATTCAGCTGCCATCTTCCGCCTTCAACGAATTTAGCTTCGCATGGCAAAGATGGCGCCCTGCCTGAAGGCGTACGTGCTGGTGCTCACCGTGTTCTTCTTCTCCGGGCTCATGCAGCTGTCCATGGCGCAAGACGCGCAGGCGGTGACGGTGATCGACGCCAAGGCGATCGATCAGGCGATCGCGTACTTGCTCATGTTCGCGGCGCTGTTCGTCACCTACTTCGCGCGCTGATGCCTCGGTAGCTTAGCTAGCATCGTGGATGGTCCAAACGTACCGTGGTCTGCAGATGATTTATTAGAGAACCATCAATGGTTCCTAGCTACCCTGTTCTTGTGTCACCTTTTCTTATCATTTTTTTTGTTGTAAATTACAGTCAATACTGTACTGAGTGGGATAGTGGTCCTGCTGCTATCCCGATTCCTCATACAAGTTTCAGGCATTCTCTCTATTTCATTTGGAGCATTGATGAGCAGCAAAACAAATAAACACTGGAGTACGAAATACATAAGCTCTTAATTCTAGACGGTACGTCCAGTAGATTTTGTCCATCAGTTTTCCGCAAAAATTCTTGAAAGTATTTTGATTCCAGGCATTGGTATGGGCTCTAAACAGTAATGGGACATCGTAGATATAACATAGTAGAGTTTTTACTATCCTTGTAATATATTGTAACTTGTAAGGTACCACCAAATTAATCTTAAACTTTTATATATCTTGGTATCTTCACCATTTAAACTTTTAGTACCTCTTCGTACTAGCTCAATGTATATTTAGTATCTATAAGATGTTAAAAAGCCTCATAACACGTACTAGAGACGACCTGATACCTTTACTCATTTAAAAAAAACTCATGGTGATGAATGATGTATTATTATTGTTCCCTTTCAACCTTTATCCACTCTTCTCAAATTCTCTTCTCTTCTCCTGCAAAATCTCTAACAAAAATAAAAAATTCCTTTATAACAAACAAATTAACTACTAAAAAAATGCAATACTTATCTCAGCGTAACAACCTCCTTTCCCTCTATTTATGGTATGCGGCAAAGGTGCAATGCAAATAACAATGGCGGAGCTAAGGGCGTGATGTAAACTATGCTTGGTAGCAAAGGCATGATGTAGACTGAGATGAAGCCCAATCAAACATTGTTACGAAGTTAAGGGTATAAGGCAAGCTAAACACATTATTTTTATTCGTAGAAAAGTACGTGCATTGGACTAGTTTAAGGCCATGTTTAGATCCATTAGCACTAATAGTTAGCTAACTAATGGCTAATAGCTAGCTAACTATTAGCTGACTAATTATTAACTGGGACTGTTTGAATCTACTAGCTAATAGGTAGTTGAAAATTTGGTTATGGATACAAATGTCCATTGTACCCTTGCATTAAGGATGCATTGCTTCTTGGTTTCAGAACACAGGTTTGTAGGTCTGCGCCTGAAAAGCCACCAAAAACCACATGACTGAGTCATTGCAACAAGCTTGATCCGTGTATATTACTTACTTGAACCTTTCTTGCATGCATTTGTACTTTTAACTTTTTTTCTTTTTTAGTGAGAAAAATGTGGAGATAGTTGCATGGTGCCAAAGATCACACCTTTTTTCTTCAATATTTATGCTTTCTTCTTTTGTTTTAGCAAAAGGCATGACTAAAAGGAATATAGACGATCGCACCGTTGAGGACAAGAAAGCGTTCGTGGATGTCACAGAAAAGAATAGGAAACTTATCTCGACAAATTCAAGAATGATCCAATAAAGATTATTAAAATAGTAAAAAAGAACTCCTTTATTCCCAGAGGAAGTGAACTCTTTCTAGTTTCTAGTCACTGATCTAAACAAAGGGAGACCAAACACGAAAAAGAAAGGAACAAAAAAAAAAGCTCTATCATGACAAGCCTCCGAATCTAAAAAACACTAAAAAATTTTGCAGTGGGACAACATAAAAGAAAAAGAAAAAATCAGGTCCATTCCGGTATGAGCAAAGGATCAAGCATGCTGTACGCCCCAAAAATCTGGTCCGAGGGCAAATTGGACTTTTCATCATCTATTAGCTGCAATTAGCAGGGGAGGACCAGCTAATGAGATAACTATTAGCTGGGATGTTGGCTAATTATTAGCTGGACTATTAGCTGGGCTGTTGTAACATCCCAAATTTTGGCCTTTTTATTTAGTTAATAGTGTTTTATTGCAATTTGTGAGTTTTATGGATTTTCTGGATTTGTTCGGATTCTCTGGAGTTTATTTGAATTATTTTTAAACTAAAGTATATTGCCTTTTGTGGAAAACTAATTATATGTAGCTAAGCTTAAAATAAAGTTTTGCTAAAAATATTTTATTTAAGTCCAGAATGTCTCAAAGTATTTTTGAGAATTTTCTTGGATTTTTCCTGGTATTTTTTGTTGCTCAAATAAACCAAAACTATTTTTAGTATTTATTTTAAATGAAAAGCGGAGAAAAACCCTTAGAACAGTAATGGGCCAGGCCCATTTACGTGTGCTCTCAACTACTTTCTAGAAGCTTATGCCGTCGGATCTTCATCGGCGACCTTCATCAAGCGGAGCAGCAGCGGAAACCCTAGCGCTTGTGGGCCGTTGGATTCAGATCGTGCAAGCGTCACGTGTCGAGCCGAATAGGAACCCTAATCCATATTCGCCGTTGGTTGATTCGGGCGGTTGAGATCGTATCGGTGGAACGCCGTGGCGAAGATCTTGGATCGGATGGTGGTAGTAAATCATGTCATGGCGGATTCAAAAGCCGATGCCATGCGCTGCCGTACGCCGTTGGGGATCCGGATTCGCGCACGCCGAGGCCTATTTAAGGCGCTAACCCTGCCCCTGAGGATCCCCTGTTGCCGCTGCGTCTTTTGCTCGAAGCGCCGTCAGCCGAGAAGCCCTAGAGCCTGCGCAAGCCCTTGCCGGAGTCCGCAAGCCTTGCGCCGTGGTTTCCTCGCCGCCGGGAGTCTCTTCCGCCGCTCTGAGCCCAGATCGGCTCGCCTCGCCGCATACCGCGCATCATTCCGCCGCTCCACGTCGCGAAATCCCAAAAGCTTATCGTGTCGAGTCGTCTTCCCCAGCCTCGGTGAACCAGCTCCGCCGCGTCGCCATCACCGGAACCAAGTATCGTCAGCCATCGGATCGCCTTGTGGCTTAACCGGATCGCCGCAGCGTCACCTCGGTGGCGATGGCGGTCTCGGGTAGCGTCAGCGTCGAGATCTCCGTGAGCAGTTTAGATCGATCCGCGTGAATGCGATGGTAAGCATAGCGTTAATCGTAGCCATTAGATTTTAGATGAGTGGTCACGATGCGCCGCATCGATTAGGTCATCGATGGCCGTTGAATGAGATCACCGTTCGTTTGCGGAGATGGCGTTCGGATTAGCGCGTGGAAGCTGATCGGTGACCATTGGATCCATGGCGCGCCGGATCACATCTTGGATCTAACCAATCAGTGGCGACGCGTGTCCGGTGACGTCATCTTGGCATCGGCCGGTGCAACGCGATCTTGAGTGGTCCACGGTGGTGAGTCCACGGTATACGGAGTCCATGAAATAGTCGAGGGCCGCGTGTCGGCGCCACGATTGGTTCGGGTTCGATGATGACGTCAGCATGGCCAATAAAGCGGATTTTCTTTTATAAAATAATTGGTTAATAATTGATTTTCAATTTTCTGAATTTTTAGGAATTTGAATCTTCCAAGAGCTCGTTCTCCCTCATACGAACTCCGATTGAGGTGATTCAAATTTCTAAAAATTTGTAAAATTGAGATCTATCCATTGGTGGTTTTTGTTTGATTTTTATAGTTCATTTGCTCTCTATTTTAGGTATTTATTTGCTATTCCTTTTCGATTCACGTAGACGTTGAATTGTGCGAGGCTTCGAAAGGGGAATTAGCAACTCAAGATCAATTTCCAGAGCAGGATCAGGAGCTTAACCAAGGCAAGTTGTGCTTTGATCATGTTGAACCCATGTTTGTAAAATTGCTATTTTGTTTTACCCTATAGCATATTATTTCATGTGTACAGATGATTTCAACCTAAATTGGGAATTAGATATCATACCCATTAAATTATGTCCTACCTTGTCAATTGTATGCCATGATTCACTTGTCACCTTAAATTGGTTTACTATAGTTGGTTAGTAATAAAATCAACATGGGATGGTTAGATCGGATTAGATTGTTTAGCCATGCCACTTCATCACATGTTCAGGAAATGTTGATTATTAATCTTGACTAATGGAATATGGAACAACGATATTAATTTGTGTGTCATGTGTGGTCATACAAAGAGATTGAGTTGTTGTAGCGAGGAGGTCACGCAACGATGTTGATTTGTGGATAGCACATGGTGCTTGGTAATCAACTAGATTAGTAATCACTTAGATTGAAGCAAGTGGCAGGGGCAAGTGGGCCAGAGTGGGCCCGATGGGCAAAGGGTATGTGCAAGTCTTGCCTTGATCAACTCTAAGGACTTAACCTTGCGAGCCTTTGACCTGAGTCAATCATGCAACCACATGTCTGTTATGGGGTAGCCTAGCTGATTAATTTGCAATGTCTTAATTTTAGTACTATCGTAGTGGTGTGAGACCCGGGTGGAGGTAACCAGTCCTCGCACGGGGAGGCTCACATGGCGCAAGAGGGGGGCCTTGGGTGTGGTAACCAGTCCCTCCAGTGTTGAAACCTCAGTGGGTAATCTTGAGTTAAGACCGAGCATTATAAAGGCTTTGTCATGATTTCTTTGCCGGCACACCAAAGTGTGCTAATGGCGAGACACAAAGAGATTATCATGTCGTGTGGGTAAAGTGCATAACCTCTGCAGAGTGTACAAACTATTCGGATAGCTGTGCTCACGGTATTGAGCAATTCTCGGGAATTACAGTCAAGGGTTAGTTAATTAATTAAACAACTAAATGGGATGGCAGGATTGCCATGTGGATGATGAAACTTGACTTAGGATGGAAGACTTGGTTTACTTGAGAAACGTTGAATCTATCTATTACTGTTATTTGTTTTTACTGTCTTTTCAATCTATATACTGTACTTGTTCACAAATGCTGCTTTATTACAAATAGCCATTGTTAGCCATTCCTTTGGAATAAGCCTTGTATATAGTTATGTTAGAATTGCACTCTGTGCACAACTTATTGAGTGCTTTATGTACTCACCTTTACCATCAACAACAAAACAACAGTGGAGGAATCATCACCCTTATTGGAGGAGGACTTCCAGGTGGATACGAGTCACTAGGTTAAGCCTTGTCAGTCGCCTGTGGTGTGCTGATGGGACATCTACATCTTTTGTTATTTTTCGCTGCATTTGTCTTAGTTTATTTTCAGTCTAGCCCTGTGTGGCTGAATAATGTAAGTGATCATAAGATCATACATTAGTTATATTAATAAATGAAGTCTTACTATTCTTATCGTTGTGTATGATGTGATGCTTACCGATGTTAAGTTGTGTGCACTAGCATTGATCCTGGGACTAGTGCGGTTGTCAGTGTACTCTACGCTGGGGTACCCTCTCCATACGCTAAGCACTTGATCAACATGGCGGTCAACATGCCAGACCCCACGTGGCACCGGCGAAAATGGGCGGGGCGCCCTACTACGGCCAGTCGATCCGGCGTGGCACCGGCAGTGGGCGGCACGCTCTGCTTTCGCCCGGCGGTCGATCCCGTGGCACCCGGCAGCGAGTGGCGAAACGCATACCTTTCGCCCGGCATCGATCCGCGTGGCACCGGCGAGCAAGTGGCGGGCATACCTACTTCGCCCGGCGATCGATCCGCGTCGCACCGGCGGCGGTGGCAACTAGCGCCACCTTCGCCCGGCGGTCGATCCCGTGGCACCGGCGGCGAGTGGCGAGCGCCCTGCTTTCGCCGGCCGGTCGATCCCGTGGCACCGACAGCGGTGGCGAAACGCCACCGCTTTCGCGGCGGTCGATCCCGTGGCGCCCGGCGAGCGAGAAAGCTGCGCCTACTGCGCCGTGGCGATCCGCGTGGCGCCCGGCGGCGAGGCGGCCGCCCTGCTGCTGGCGGTCGATCCGTGGCGTCGGCGGTGGTGGCGTGGGCGCCTGCTTCGCCCGCCGCCAAGACAAAAAGGTGGTCGAGGTGGCTTCACCTCGGCTCCTTCCCTTGTCATCACCAGTTGCAGGCGGCGGGGCAGCGGTGTCGAACTGTCAAGCTGCAAGGATTTACTACAAGCCCATTCCTCGGCGCCTCTCACCAACCCGTCAAGAGGGTCACATCCGGCGGGCGAGGCGAAAGCCATCGTCGGCATTTAATGAGGTGGAGGAGCGGGACAGACCTGAGGAAGGAGTAATAAATGTATCAAGATCGGCATGATGACCCTCCTTTTACCTACTCGATGCTTTGGCCTATATAAGGGCCTCCGGGGGCATGGGAAAGGAGGTCGAGCATTCGAGTAGTGTTTCATCAGAGCAAGCAAGAGCTCATGACATGGTCTAAGAGAACTTGTAACTTTGAGAACTTAGTGCGGCTTTGCACACTCTCTAAACAAATCTAGCGGGGCGTAAAGGCATTACCCTTCTCTGAGGGGGGCTGAACACAGGTAAAATCTTTGTGTCATCCTAGTTCATCGGCAGGAATCCTTCGTGTGGGAGTCTCTAGGGTTTTTCACCCTCTAGGTTTAGCCAGCCTTGAGCGCCCTCCTTAGAACCAAACCCGGTCTGTAAACTCGGGCTGTCGAACAAAATCTGGCGGCGGTAGCGCCCGGTAGGGGCTAGTGGTTGGTTTCCCGGCTAACTCCCGGCGGACTTGGCGTCCGTGGTTTAAAACAAGCCCGTGCATCACGAAGATGGCGGATCCTCGGCATCGAGGATATCGCGAGGCGGCGGCGACCAAGCGCCTCGGCCGTCACGTCGGTCGAGGACCGTCTCACCCGCCCACAAAGCGGCTTCTTGCTCCTTAGGCCGGAGAGCAGCCCGTGCATGCCGGTGGCCATGGGCGACCCTCACGCGAGAACTTACCGCAGCCCGTGCTCTTCGGACCACCCTCGGTGGAGTTCGCGGGAGACTCCCGGCCACTCCGTGGGCTGCGAACATCGCCCGACCTCGTGGATGTGGCCCGGCTTAAAGTAGGGCCCCGACGGTCAGTCACCGGTCGTACCTTGCGCCTAAAGAAGCGCCTCTGAAGCTCTCGGGCCTCGGCCGCCCTAACGAAAAAGCCACGGCAGGCGGGGTCAAGAGAAAAAGAACACTGTGATCTGTCCGGTTCCTCGAGGAACGTGGGGACCTCCGCTCTCATCTTGAGCGAGGCCGCGGCGGCGTGGTGATGACCCCGCGATGCGCTGCCGCCACCGGACCAAAACACTGACCACGGGAAGCGGGTAGCTCGACAATGAGCCCTCCAGTGGCTCTCATTTGTCGATCAAGGAGGATGTCTACTCCTCCGACTCTGTGAGTCAAACCCACGATGGCGGCGGGCTCCCTCTGGCGTCGGGTGCGAGCCTTCTCCGGCAGGCTGCGCCGCGTGGCGTGGCGACAGGTTCCGCCCGTGACCATAGAAAATATGGCGGCACCACCAACAGGAGGAGTTCCTCCAAATCTACGGCGATGGTGCGGGCGGTGGCGGATCTAAAAGGTCTGGCCAACTACCTTCAGCAGCCTTGTGGGCTCTGCGCGCTCTGGTATTAAATCTCCCAGGATCGGTGCACTCGTGGGGAAGTTGTGCGACCTCTTAAATGCCAACTTCGAGGCTCCTTCTTGCGCAGCCGGCGTGGAGGGCGACCTCCACGCTCTGGAGCAAAGAAGAAGTAAACAGCGACTTCATCCGTGATTACGCCCCTTGCGCGTAATACAATCCCCACATCTCCGAGCAATCGGTCGTCATCGCCTTCAAGAGGCGTCTGCTGACATAAGATGAAAAGAAGATGGCCACCGCTTTCCATCGGCTCCACCTCGAGCTCTTCTCCCTCGCACATAAGTGTCGGCGGACGCATGGAGCGAGGGAGCCAGCGTCGAGCCCAAGGTGGCCAAGGCAAGATGAGGCGGGACCTCGAAGGGTTCCGGCGAGAAGCGATGCAAAAGCGGCAGGCAGCGGGAGAAAACAGGCGAGGTCACGGCCGTGCCTGCCTTGACAAAAAGACCCGCGCCTCGGGCGCGCCGCCGCGATCGGCATGATGATCGCCGTGGCGGCGTGGCGGCTGTCGTGGCCGGCGTCGCGATCACCTAATCGGCGTGATGCCCGCCATGATCGTGGAAGCGACCGCGCGATAAAGGGCGAGCCCTATTGCCGATACATAAAACCAATACCCATGACCTAGACAAGCTGACGGGTCGTGGACAAGATAGTGGAGGCGGCTCAAGGCGCCGCCCGATGATGATCAAGATGAAGATCCCGGCGGCCTTCGGTAGGTTGATCATCTTGTGGCCTACATCCATGGCGGCTCGTCCACCTTTTCCTCAACGCCGCCTATAAGCGGCTAAGGAGGAGGTGTCGCCACAACATCGAGCTTCGAGGGCGGGTCGGATCTTTGAAGTGGTCGACGATCCACTCACCTTGATCGGGCCGACCACCACGAGGCGCCACCGACTGGGGCATCTCCGTCGTGGTGTCGCCCACCATCCGGAACGTCTTGGCTAGGCAGCGTCTTTGAGGTAGACGGAGGGAGTTCTGTCAACCTATTGTCCTCCTCGAGCGTTCTGGCGCTCCAGTTCCGGCGGGATCTGCGCCCGTCTACTGCCCCTCTTGGGTAGACCCGAAATCGACTTGATGCCCCTCGGCGGTGTGTCTCCTGTCACCTTCGGGGACAAAGACAACTACCGCACGAAATGGTGAATTTTGGTCGCCGACTTGACCTCCCTATAACCTTGCTTGCTGCCGTGCGTTGGCCAAGTTCATGGCGGCAACCCACTATGCTTACTTGGTGGTGAAGATCTTTGGGGCGGTGGCCCATTGTGATCCGGTGGATAAAGCGAAGCCTTGTATTTGTCACAAGCTTATCTTTCGAGTGTCCGGTGCCACTGCGTCAGGCGCCTGCAGGCGCCACTTCTCGGGAGCCCCTCGGGGGGACCCGTGCCTCACACTGCTCTGCCGGTGAGGTTAAAGTGATAAGCCTGAGTGAGGGCAAACCCGAAGATCGTCAACATTGGCGTGACCTCGGCGCCAAATAGGAAAACCCAGCGCTCGTCACCTTCCTCCGGTCTAATTCGGCGTGTTTGCTGGCAACCGTCCGATATAGGCTTGGGTCCCCAGTGATCGAGCCTTGTTGGCAACGTTCCACGAGCGCCCGATCCGTGAAGGTCCGGAGGCAAGCGCCGGGCGGCAAGGCGCCATTCGGGAGGAGGTAGAAAGGCATTGGCCTTGGAGATCATCGAAGTCTCTCATCTGAGTGGCTTGCCAACCCGGTGCTTTCGTCAAGAAGTCCAGCGGGAAGTGGGCGCGTATGTGTGCGACTTCACAGAGCCTCAACAAACTGCCGAAGGACCCTTACCCCTATGCGGGTCGATCTTATTGTTGACTCCACGGTAGGGTCACAGCTGTTGTGCTTCTGGATCGTACTCGGGTACCACCAGTTAACATGGCGCTTGAAGATGAAGACCGCTTTTGTAACCCTCACGGTGTCTCTTGTTATGTAAGAATGGCTTTTGGTTTAAGAATGTTGGTTCCACTTACCAGCGTGCCATGCACATACCTCGCCCCAGATAGGGCAAAATCTTGAGGTTTACATTGATGATTTAGTTGTGAAGATCAAAAGTGAAGAAGCGATCCAGAGACACGGAGGAAACCTTTGCTAACCTCTGGAAGAAGCGTACGAAGCTCAACTTAGAAAAAGTCGTCGTGTTGATTGTTGTGCCCTCCGACAATTTGTTGGGCTTCTGGTGTCGGTAGGGCATTGAAGCCAACCACGACAAGATATCGACCGCCGAACACATGAAGCGCCCGCCACGACTCAAGCAAGTTCAATGCGGCGGTGCGCTTGGCCTCCTAAGGCGATTCATTGCGGTTGGGAGAAAAAAGCTTGCCTCTGTTCAAAATTTTGAAGAAGACAAACCACTTCGAGTGCTTGAAGAAGCCCAGAAGGCGTTTGAAGATCTGAAGCGGTACCTCTCCTCTCCCGGTCTTGGTCTCTCCGTGGGGGTGAGCCGATGCTCTGTACATAGGCTGCCACCCCCGAGGTGGTGGTAGCAGTGATCTGTCAGAGGAGAAAGCGTCAAGGCGGTGTACTACATCGACAAGGTGCTACAGGCGGAGACCCGATACCCATGAGCTCAAAAATGCTCTCTGCTGGTCTGGTGGCGTCCAGGCTCGCGCCATTATTTCAAGGCGGGAAATTACCGTGGTCACGGCCTACCCTCTGCGAAAATCCTCCTGGCAAAGCGGGCGGATTACTGAAATGGGCGGTGGGCTGAGAAATTCAACCTCAAATTTATGCCCTTTTTGCCATCAAAAAGTCGAGAAGGCTGGCGGAGTTCGTTCTTAGTGGACTCCGCCACTCCAGCTGAAAAGCTCCGCGCCCTCTCCTGGACCTTGTTCTTGATGATTCCTTGAGTTGGGAGGCGCGGTGGTGTCTGGTCTCCCGGCCGCGACATCCTCTAGTATGTGAGTCGCCCTCGAGTTCAAGACCACGAACAACATAGCTGAATACAAGGGCTTCTTTGGCGGGATTGCGCATCACTTGGCATTGGGTATTGGCGTCTCGGTCAAGGAGACTCCTGCTGGTCATCAATCAAGCGGGAAGGAGTTCAATGTTGACCCCCACCATGGCGGCGTGCTGGCGGAGATCCAAAAATGGGCGTCATTTTGAAGGTTTGGGATATATCCATGTCCCCGTAGCGACAATCACCTTGCGGATGGGCTTCGCGGAGCTTGCGTCCTCAAGGGCTCTGTTCGGTCGGAGACTTGAAGAAAATTTGTCGCGACCAATCCATCATGACCCCGATTCGAGTGGGGGCGATGGTGTATTGTCATGGCCCAGATTCGAGAGGGAACGGCAAGGCCGTTCGCGACCTCCGGCTTCGAGTGGGGAAAGCGGTGCATTGTCATCGCCAGCCCTGGTTTTGGGGAAGGGCGTGCGTGCCTTGACCCAGTCGGGGAGGGAAGATGGCGGTCTTCTTTGCCGGCGGAAAGCTTCGGCCAGTAGCCCGAGAGCACAGAGTGGTCGCCACAGCAACGGGAAGATCGGTGGATGGATCCTATCCTAGCCTTCTGCGTGACCAAGTGATCCCAGCGATGATGCCTCAATGAGAAGATTGCCGTAAGGCCAAGTGCTATACCACAGTTGGTGGGGACCTATATCGCTAGAACAAAAGCGGAGTTCTACTAAAGTGCATCACTTTCGGAAGAGGGACAGCAACCTGCTCTCTAATATCCATGGGGCGTGTGCGGGGAGCCATATGTCCGCCAAGCGCTAGTCGGTAAAAGCGTTTAAATCAAGGATTTTATTGGCCTCTGCCCTCGGGATGCTTCTTGGTGGTGAGGACATCGAAGCTTGTCGGTTCTTCGCGAGCAAATCCACAAACCAGCCGAGCTCTGCAAACCATCCGCTCTCTGGCGTTTGCGGTGCAGAAATTTGGATATCTGGAGTCGTTCCTTGAACGGGCCGGCTTCACCCACCTCTTAAATCGCCATCGATAAGTTCTGATGTGAGTGAGGCGGCGGTGCGTGCCATCACGGCGCTGCCGCCATCAAGTTTATCTTGTGGGATCTTTGCCCACTTTGGAGTGCATAATCGCATCATCACGAACAACGGGACCCAATTCACGGTCGGCTTTCACAGGTTACTGCGATGAAATGGGCACCAAGGTATGTTTTGCCGGTGGCCCATCCCATAAGCAGACAGCGAAACCGCCAACCTTATTTGATCTTTGAAGGCCTCAAGACAAGAAGCGTTTGATCGACTCCACAAAAGTAGCGGTGGGCGGAAGAGCTCCGGCGATCTTTGTGGTCGCTCATGTACCACACCAGTAGACCCGCAGCGAGCGCCTTTCTTCTGAGTGTCTGAAGCGAGAGGTATTCTCCCCTCAGTGTCGCTTTCGGTTCCCCGCGCGTCTCGGTGTTCAATGAAGAAGACCAAGAGGATCTCCGGCGAGAAGATGTCAACCTTTTGGAGGAGGTGCGGGATCGTGCTGCTCTCCGCGCCGCTTACTTCTGACAAAGTCTCGGCGGTACCACGCATACGGGTCTCTGAAGAACAGCGATGGCGACTGGTCTTCTTGAGATTGAGCATATCTTTGGGTTACTCATGTCTCCCGATGGGAGGCCCCTTCAAGGTGGTTTGATATCTCGGTCAGGCGGTCGGTTGGCCACTAAGGGCACGGCAAGCGGCAATTCCTATAACATAAGAGTCGTTCGGAAATTCTATCCTTGAAGGAATTGTAAGTACCCATTGCTTCATACTGGTCAACCATGAGGTAAGACTCTCCCTCGGCTGGTTGGCGGCTCCTGGCGGTTAGTAAAGTTGTTGCCTAGAAGGCTTTCAATTTATCATTGTTGTCCCTTTCTGTGCCCTTAGCGGTGAGCTTTTTGCGTGAATGTCATTTGGTTCCATATGTTTGCTAATTCCTTGGTGATCTCTTGAGTCACACGGTTATGCATGTCAGAACAAGACGAGGCGGCCGAGGCGGGCTAGATCTCGATGCTCAAATCTGGCTTCATACGCCTTAGGTTAGCTCTCTGAAGCACGGTACAGTTGTCACCATGAGCATCGTTAGTCTAGTACCCTTCTGAAGCCCATGACTTTGGCCTGACACCATGGTTCGATCTCTAAAAAATCGCAAGGACTTAGAGGTCAAAAAGGGACTGGGGCTCATTCCATGCGGGGACCTATATCATTCGGTTTTATCTTGCACATGCCTACTCATTCTGTTAGTAGCTGTGCACCAAGGCATGGAGTCACCGCCTTATGGCATGAAGCCTCCAAGCTTCTTCGTGGTCGCCCCAAGCTTCTTCGTGGTCGCCTAGAGCTTCTTCGTGGTCGCCCAGGAGCTCGGGGGCTGGTCGCCCCAAGCTTCTTCGTGGTCGCCCATGAGCTCGAGGCTGGTCGCCCCAAACTTCTTCGTGGTCACCCAAGCCTCTTAAGTAGTCGCCCGGATGCTTGGGGCTGGTCATAATGATATAAAAAGCAAGATAAGTGCTTCATACGCATTCGACCATTGCCTTATGTGCATGCGCTAAAGCAGGTCAAATGCAGCGTGGTTGTCACGAATACTAAAAATTAACGGTCCCTCATGATTAAAGGCGTGCTAAAGGCATTAGCGTTAAAGCGTGACCAGCGGCCGGGGTGCAAGTTAGGCGTGGTGCTCAAACCACGGCTCGTCGCCTCGGGTTGGCTCTCTGAAACCTAACTTTGGTTGTCACCGTTGAGTGCATTTGGTCTAAAACACTTCGAAACTTGTTGCCTCACTGCACGCTCTGCATGCAACATGTTTTTCAAGCGATCATCATGGTCCAAATTCCAAAAGTTTGAACCAAGTGACAATCCCGCAAAACCAAGCGCTAAGACCAAGTTCGTCTAGCATTTCTGTCCGGACTCAAGGTGGTTTTTTAGTCTAAGTCCCATATGACTTGTGTGATCCTTACTTGCGTTTGCGATAAACTGCGGCGTGATCCTTGGTGGAGCTCGAGGGATGCTGCTAACCTAAGCATTCCTCGGGCATTAGAAGCTAAGTTAAAGGCTGAGTCGCCTAACGGTTTAATCTGGCAAACTTGATCACACAAAACGAATGAACATGCGAAATAGCATTCAACCCAGAAATATCTGTTCTACTAAATACTACTTAAGTGTTTATACATGCAGAGGGATCAACAAAAGGAAGAAAAGCAAAAAGAACCAAGGGGCTGCCCGGCCCTTCACTCCTTGTCGCCGACATCGATGTAAATCGCCCTAAATGCGCCTTCCACGGCGGCGAGGTGGACCGTCCACGTGGCGGCTCAACTTGCAACATCGGCCACGTGTTGGCGTCGCGCTCCCCTCACCTCACTTCTTGCGCGTCTCCCTCGGCGCCGGCCGTCACAGCTACCATGGGATCAAGAGGCGTCATGGCTGGCAGCCGAGCCAAGGCGTATAGGTCGCGGTCATGATCGCGACCTCCCGACCTTCTCTGGCGGAGCGAGTGGCTAGGGCCGAGCAAACCCGGAGTGCTTCGCGACCGATTGGTCGCGTGGGCAACTGCGGCGTGGAGTCCTCGGTGGCGCATTAGTGCCACCCGGGGCTCCGGTACCTCTTCGTCTTGAAGGCCTTCTTGAGCATGACCAAATGGGTGTATGCGCCCATGGCGAAGGACTTCGGCCTCTGAGGTCTTGGCGCCGTCTCGGTCCTCTCGCTGGTGCTTGACCCTCTCGGCCAGCGTCTGCGAAGCGGCGACATCGGCTCTCTCTGCGCCAATGTCGCCTCTGCCGTGTCGCCCTCACCGCTCATTGCGGCTTCGCCCGCACGGCATGCTGGCTGGCGATATCGGCCCGTGCTGGCGAGCTGCGGCAAAGGTGAGTGCCCGTGAGTGCAAATCCACGAGCCCGATGAAACATGCTCGGCGTGGCGTTGGCGGGAAGGTAATGGTGGTGCGGCGAGCTCCGGGCGGCGTTGGGATCATCCACTCCGGCCATCTCGTGGCGGCGGCCGAGCACAAGCGGAAGTGCTCGGCGCCGGTGTAGGCGCGGGCGTTCCGCCCTTAAGCGCGTCTGAGGCCGCCTTTGGCGTACCCTCAAGCTGAAGCAACCATCGGGCGTAAAACCACCTTGTTGGGCGGTGGCTGAGCTCCATGGCCGAAAGATGGCGCCGTTGACGTTGAGTGGCCGGGAGAAACGTCGGGGTGAAGCGCGGCGGAGGCAGCGCCCGGCGACAAAGAAGTAAGATGGGGGCGGCTGCGTCGCCTAATAAACCGCCTGGCGAGGCTCGTGGCGGCAATCTGGCGCAGCGTCCACGCGCCCTCTGGATCCGGACCCGTGGTGTCGGCGGTGTCGTTTGCCGCGTGCCCGTTATTTGGCGGGGCGTCATCCCCGATCACCGGTGAGCGGCAGGCCGGCACCGGCGGGCCCGTGGAGTCCATCGGCGGGAAGCGACCTTACGATCGCTAGGCGCTCGCGTGCTCCAGTCGTGGCGGCGGACGCCGCCGAAAAATGGGTGCCGGTCGGGAACCGTGCATCGACCTGGCAAAACCCACCGACCTGGGCTGCTCATCCGGTTTCCAGCGCTGGCAATGGACAAAAAGTAGGCTCTTGGTTGGTAGGAGACCACAAAAAGAAGCATGTGCACAAAAGAAAAAGCTAAAAAGCGAAGACTCACGTCAAGACCCGCGTCTTGCGTCGAGTCGTCGTCGCCCGTATCTTGCCATCACGGAGAATGACCTTGATGGCGAAGAGGCGATCCTCCGAACCACGAAGTCGGGCTACCGACCCCAGACAATCCGGCTTCCGCGATCGGAGGATGCGGTCGTCATTGCGAACTCTGCCGTCTCCTCGTTGGCGAGTTCTAGTCCTCGGAGGCCTCCGCGCCGGCGGTACGTCAAAGCGTCAACGCTTGTTGTCATCCTGATGTATAGCCATTATTCGCGCCATGACTTCCAATTGGACCTAGAATTTGGAAAGAGATGTAGCGAGGCCATCCGTCCATGCGGGAAGTAGCGAGCTCCCACTACCTCATTATCGTTGGGCGTAGCGAGAGAGAAGAAATGGCGGAAAAGCGGAAGATTCGGCATCACCCCCATGAACATTTCACGAGGTATCGAAGATGGAAAGAAAGACAATGGAGTTGGGGGTGAGGTGAAGGTGGTGGATCCGTAGAAGTGAAGGACGGTGAGAAGAACTTCGAAAAATGGCGGGACGGGCCGCCATCATAGCCCAAGTATGGATGAGGATTTAGTCGGAAAGGCACCTGGTGTGGCGGTCCCGTTGCAGCGGAAGGTGCCCTCGGCGCTAAGATGGCCATCCTACCCACCGCATAAGCGTCCACGGTGGAGGCGGGGATAGAGGTGCCATGGAGATGAAGAAAGGTTGAAACTTTTCGAGCAAGAAGGTTGAAGAAGCAAAAAGTTAGGGGTGCGCAAGGAAGAAGAAGCGTAAAACCGCTTATTCTGAGATGAACCTATATATCGCCCCCACTGCGAGCCAGTTGCGAAGGACAAAATCGTCGTCGCCTCGGGTCCGAGAAAAATCTGCGGATCTGTGAGGGACCAAAGGCGGTCGTATCCTCATAGTGGTGGCCCCACCCAGAGCACGCTAAGCATTTAATGAAGGATCTAAAGGAAGCGTTGGTGCGAGCTCGGGGCGGGCCCGGGGCTCTTGTCGGCGTACTCTCTGTTGGGGTACCCTCTCCGCCTTTCAAAGCGATCAACATGGCGGTCAACATAGCAGAACCCACGTGGCACCGGCGGCAGTGGCGGGGCATACGCTTTCGCCCGCCGGTCGATCCCGTGGCACCGACCAGCGAGTGGCGAAACACGCCACTGCTTCGCCCGTGATCGATCCACGTGGCGCCAATGAAAGCGAGGCGAAACGCGCCGCTTCGCTTCAGCGTCGATCCACGTGGCGCCCAGCGAGCGAGGCGAAACACGCCTGCCTGCGCCCGGCGGTCGATCCCGTGGCGCCCGGCGGCGGTGGCGCAACGCATACTGCCGCCTGATGTCGATCCACGTGGCGCCCGTGGCGAGGAAGGCGAAACGCGCCTTTCGCCCGGCGAAGCGATCCACGTGGCGCCCGGCGGCGAGGCGAAAGCACGCCTGCCTTTCGCTCGGCGGTCGATCCCGTGGCATCCGGCGGCGGTGGCGTAAACGCCTGCTGCGCCCGCAATGAAGACAAAAAGGTGGTGCGAGTGGCTTCACCTCGAAGCTCCTTCCCTTGTCGTCTGGATGCAGCGGCGGGACAGCGTGTCGAACTGTCAGCGCAAGGATTTCTGCTACAAGCCCATTCCTCTAACGCCTCTTACCAACCCGTCAAGAGGGTCACATCTCGGGCGGACAGGCGAAGCCATGCGTCGGCATTTAATGAGGCTGGAGGAACGGGACAGCACAGGAAGGAGTAATAAATGTATCAGGATCAGCATGATGACCCTCCTTTTACCTACTCCCGTTAGCCTGGCCTATATAAGGGCCTCCGGGTGCATGGGAAAGGAGGTCGAGCATTCGAGTAGTGTTGCATCCGAGCAAGCAAGAGCTCCGCAGCATGGTCTAAGAGAGAACTTGTAACCTGAGAACTTGGTACTGGCTTTGCACACTCTCTAAACAAATCTAGCAGGACGTAAGGCTATTACCCTTCTCACAAGGGGGCCTGAACCTGGGTAAAAATCTTTGTGTCATCCCTAGTTCATAGGCGCCGGAATCCTTCGTGTGGGAGTCTCTAGGGTTTTCACCCTCTAGGTTTAGCCAGCCGCGAAGACGCCCTCCTTCCGAACCAAACCCGGTCTGTAGACTCAGACTGTCGAGCGGAATCGCCGACAATGGTAAACTCTGATGGATTTAAATTAGTGAATTCGGGTTCTTACAGTTGTTTAGATCTATTTCAGCTAATTTTAGTAGTTAACTGTTAGTGCTAATGGATCCAAACAGAATCTAACTAAAAGTAGTAGGCTTCACTAGCAACCGTCAGTGTCACGGACATCCTACAACTATTCATCACGCCAAAACCGGCGTCGGTTCGTGATGGACCGAACCGCGCTCATATTAACGGTCCCCAAGGTGACAGGTTTCGTGTCAACCCCAGCCCTGAAAAGAGTGGGAAAAACTCTACCCATCCAGCTCGAAGCGAAGCTCCGACTTCCCAGCATCCTCACAGCCACGTACGACATGTCTGAACGGCACGTCTTCTCCACAGCATATGTCGTCAAAGATCACAATCTCCTGAGCAAAACCACTTGTGCAGGCTGTGTGTGTCAAGGGACAAGGATGCGCGATGTTGCAGAGCTATGACTGTGGCTGCAAATGCTGGAGTCCGTATCGAGAATGTTGCTGCGCGCTACAGGGCCTAAACTTTTTTCATCGTCAAAAAAAAAAGAAAGGAGGTTTTTCGAAAAAAACCGACAAAAAAGCCGATCAAAAAAAGGGGTTTTCTGACAAAAATAGCTTACCAACGAAAATAGACCGATGAAAATACAGTTTATTTTCGTCGGTCGCTGACGAAAATAACAGGCCGACGGCTAGCCCAGCCTTACCACGTCAAACTATATTCGTTGGCCTCTAGCCAACGAATATAAGCTGACATGGCAGGCAGTTATTTTCGTCGGTCACCATAGCCGACGAAAAAACTGAGAGTTACCAACTGCAAAACTGGTTCCCCAATGCTTGTTTTACAGCACCAATATGCAATTTTTACTCAATTTCACATACACCAACATATATTATCCAGAACAATCGCAAATGCATAACATAATTTGAAAATTATATTAATATTCAATTCCAACATCTAAATCATATCACAAGTCGAAACATCAAAAGTAAGTCTATCTTCAAGTATCACACCAACAAATGCAAGTCCAAGTATCACAACTCTAGTCAAAACAAAGCAACATCACATCCCTAAGTCTCATCCAATTACACTACTCAATCCATCACAAGTCCATCTACAATCCTAACTCTCCGGGGTGTTTGAATTATGGTCGCTATCTCTGGAGGCGAAGAAGCCGTCGACCTCTGCATTCGGAGAGGCCCTTGGAGCGTGCGAGGTCGAATCCTGAGGTGATGGCCCTGGTGGTGGAGGTGGAAACGGGTAGAACGGCGGAGGAGACTGAGAACCCTGTAGAGAAGGAGTTATGAAATTTCATGTTAGTCTAGAATTGCAAATAATTTTCAAAACTGAATTAACTTAAAGCATATGTACCTACGGTGCTTGCCCTGGAGGCGGATACCCGTAGAACGACGGAGGAGGCTGAAGCATAGGCAAGCCATGGTGAGGACCCACAGTTGTGTAGAGTTTTTGCATATAGTCAAAGTGTTAGATCCACAATATCAAAACTTAATCGTTCTGTTAAGATTTCAAGCTTTTACCTGAAGAGCTTCCTAGAAGTACACTTGCGTTTGCCTCAAGTGCGCCATCTCCACTTCGTACTTCGCTATCAACTCATGCTGTTAGCGAGACTCTTCACGTTAGGCTAGCCTGCTCCTCGTACTCCATGAACCTTGCATTAACCCTAGAGGAGCGAACGCTGCCCTGTGAGGACCCCAACACTCTTCCTTGGGACAGAGCGACGTTAGAGTCCACAACCCCATTGAACATGGAGAACCTGCAGCACACATATACGAAACCGAAGGCATTCATAAAGTGTAACTACTGATCATATCAGGATTTCCGACAAAACTCAAATAAGGAGGATGATCTCACCTTCCATGTCTCTTGCCCCCACTGCTCTGGTATAGCGCCGAGACATCCAGCTCCTCGTTCCTCCAGTCGTACTCCAGGCCGTGACGCCGAGCTATTTCTTCCCCATATTGCTCCTGCATACCAACATTATTGAAACAACAGTTTCAAAACACAAATTTTGTAAAAGTAGGTCGAACAACTCACAATCCTCTGAGTCGCTGACTGGCTGCACAGCTGTCCAGCAACTCTGGATTGGCGCTCCGGTGTCCCTAAAGATAAACATCGAAGTAGCTCGGGGTAACGCCAGTTTCAACCTCCTGTAATCCAAAGTTAGAGACATGCATTCAAAAACGCACTGAACTAAGACTAAATACTTACCATGCGCCTTGCTAAGCGAAGGTGTCCATCCGCGCCGTACCGGTGCAAAACCGAGTCACCTGCCTCTCTGTTGCCTCGCTTCTTGTTCGACCTATAGCAATAAAGTCAGCCGACACCCCGTACTTACACAAGTACTTGAAAGCTTCCTAGCACTTCATCAGCCAGGGGATGGATGCCTGGAGGTACTCGTCCTTACGTAGGTAGATCTTGGAGGCCCCGAGTGTCGGGACTCAGATATGCAAATCCGAAACCCTCTGTGTATACTGCACTAGTTCAAAATCACGCTAGTGCACACAGTGGAAACATAGATGACATATCATACCATACATCGCAATAACTAAGAAGAAGCAAGTTATTATTGAATAAAGCAAATGACCTTATGGTCAAGGTTCATACACCAATGTCTTATGGCTTAAGAAACAAATAAAACTGTTGCAGCAGAAATAAGATAACTTGGGCCATTCGACATGCCACAGGCAATCGTCTGGGAAAACGCCTTCCTAGTCCACGTAGTCTTCATAGTATTCCTCTTCATGATACTCATTATTCCCTGGTCCTTCCTCAGCAACTGATCAATAAAGGCATAAAGCCGTGAATACAAAAAGTACTCTGCAAAGCCGTAGGGAATTGATGCAATATATTCATGCACAGGTTGACAAGGATAGCCATATGGTTCATTTGCAGAAAGCAATAACTTTGAATTGAAATATAGTAAATATATTGAAAGCATATTGATGAAAACAATAATAAATAACTGGTAAATCAATGGTAGATAACATGAACAGAATGGCGAGGCATCACCCTACATCATTCAAAACAAGTATTAACCACTAAATTCAACAGTATAGCTTTAGACAACAAACAACAGTGAACTTCCCATTCACATTCCAACAATTCCACAATTCATGAAACACTCTATACCCAGTGTGAAATCCCCGAGCTTGCCCATGACCGCGGACACGGCTATTCGAATAGTTTTATACTCTGCAGAGGTGGTACAGCTTTACCTATAAGACATGAACATCTCTTAGTGCAATTGATATTAACACACTTCCTTTGGTGTGTCGCAGAGATATCATGACAAAACCTTTAAAATGCACGGCTAAACTTGGTACTGCCCTCTAAGGTTTCGCCCCTCGGGGCCCCCTCTTGAGTCATGTGAGTCTACCCATCCATCCCGGATCCCACACCAACTGGCAGAACTCAAGACTAGACATTACAAATTAATCAGCTAGGTCTGTCCCACACCAGACTTGTGGTTGCACGGTTAGGCCCAGTTTAATGGCGCACAAGATTAAGTCCTTAAGTTGTCTCAGGCAAGACAGCCACATCCCGATGTGCTAGAAAGCACCCCCTTTACTGCACGATCATTTGCCCGAGGGAAAGCATTTTGTTCAACCAAGACCAATGGCATCCCCTACCATAGTACAACAAGTTTTACAACAGTGGCTAACGGCCACGATTTAATATTTCATTAAGTCAAGATTAACATTTATTCACATGTTATATGAATCCCAACATACGCTAAGCAGGTCTGAGCATAGCTACGATAACCTAATGTTGGTATTATGCTTATGTCCAACTAGTAATGTCCCAACCTAAGGTTAACAATGGATATATGGCATTCCAATAATCAAGGTGGCATAACATCAATCAGGTGAATAGCTACTCCCATAAACTAGCATTGATACACAAATAGCATGCAGTTGTACAAAACAAAATAACTTTGCAAGCATAGGTTCAACATGATCAAAGGTTACGACTTGCCTTGCTGATCTAGCGTTGAATCTTGGTCTTCGAAGTCTCCGTTCGCTCCTTCGGGATTTGCGTCTATCGAAAAATAAAGCAACAAAACCAAATAAATACAAAACAGAGAACTAAACAAGCTTAAAACTGAAAATAAATGGTTCTGAAAGGTAGAGCTTGATTTTACAAAAATTTAGAAACTTGAATCGCTTCAATTGGAGTTCGTATGAGCGAAAACGAGCCTCCGGAAGATTAAATTCAGAGAAAAAGAGAAAAATCCAAATTTTCTGATTTATTTTTCTATAGGAAAATCGATTTATTGCGCAACGCTGACGTCAGCGAATCAATTTCCCAAATTAAAATAAATCTGAAAATTCATATTTCACTGACATGTGGGGCCATCGGTCCATAGACCGAGTCCACAGCACAGATTTGGTCCACGGTGGACCGGGCTCACGAGAATAGTGCTAGCGCTGACGGGGCGGCACGTAGGCAACGCGTGGGCACTAGGGCTGATGGAGCGGCTGACAAAGCAGCCACGCGAGCGCTGACGCGGACTGGCCGCGTGTCGCTCATCCAGCGGCTTGGTGCAGATTGAACGACAGAGAGCAAGGGAGTGGGCGGCGGAGACGCGGCGCAATCTGGCGTGTCGGTGGACGATCGGACGGTTCAGGTTGAGCGAAGCAGAACGACAGAGAGGGACGGCGGCGCTCTCACCGGACGCGAAGAAGACTACGCGGCGCACAGCGGAGACGCGGAGGATCGGGCGGAAGACAATGCAGATCAGGAAGAGGATGACGCGACGAGTTCAGTCGTGCAATCGGCGACGGCGGAGGAGGGCCGGAGCGGCTGGACGACGGTGGAAAAGGTGCTCAGGGCGGCGATGAACTTCGGCGAGTGCATTCTTCGCGACGGCAGTGCCTCGAGCGACGGGAGAAGGTGCGGTGGGTGCGGGAGAAGACGGCGAACCTCGAACGGGGGTCCTTGGGGCTTTAAATAGCCCCGGGAGGCATGTAGGGTGTGGACTCTGAGTGGCTTGGTTTATGGCGACTCCACCTTCCTCGGTTGCCATTGGAAGGCGCAAAAAGTTGATGGTGTTCTAGGCGATTTGCTGGAGAATGATAGTCTGAGCATGACGATTTCACTCTATCTTGGCAAGCACTTGAGCCATTTAAGGCGGCCTAGGAAGCTCAACTTCCGGTTCAGTGCCTTGCTGATTTTGGCGGTGTTCTTGTCCTCATTTTGAGTGGGGTGCAGAAGGTTAGGCTAGGGAGGAGGATGGGGCAATTCAATACATGTTGGCTGTGATCCAGATGCTTTTACATCACCCAATAGTTGTCCCACTGAATGGGTTCTCATTCCGCGGACAAGTCACTTGTCACCAACAATTTAGGGATAAGAAGCAATAACCTTACAAAGCACAGGGCAATGGGGTAGGGTCCTTAGTTAACAACACAAAGAAATGCATCCAAATTTGAAATAAACTAATAAGCAACGAAAGAGAAAAATAGGCAACTAGATTTAACATAAGGTTAAGCCTTTGGCATAGTTTTTTAAAACATAAACCCCATAGGTACACCATTGGCTTCTCTAGAAGTACATGGCGAAGACGAACCATGGCCATGTATGCCGCAGCACTCATGGCCATGCTAATGGTAGGTCCACATACCCTTCAAAGTGAAGGGGAGGTCCTCCAGTGTGAGCCCGAGGTGGAATGAGCACCAGGACACAATACTCGTCTGGCAATGGCACGTTACACTGAATACACTGGGTTTAGTGCACCCCTGATGGCCTGACAAAGCACGGCTTGTTGTTTGCCTGCCGTGTGCCCGTATGTTGCGCGCGCACACAGAGACCAGCGGCATGGCTTGGTCAACATTGTTCTGCTGTTTTGTTTCAAGACGCTGTCCATTGCTGGTAATTCACGACATAAGAGCACAACAATTCAATGATCATCTCATGTCATAGAACACGTTCTCAACTCATGCAAAATCATACACGTTGACTGGGCAAGTACCGGCCTGCTAATATATATGATTGATAGTATCGCAGGCTTCCAAAGATCAACACGACGAATTGAAACGCCTCAAGTCTCCAGTCAATCCTGCCGAGCTAGACGGACAGACTGACTGATTCATCGTGCAGTTAGCGTTTCCTTTCCTCAAGCCCTGATCAAACGAAGCACACTGTAATGTGTCGGATGGGAAACAGTGCCAAGGAGCAAGTCTGAAGATGGAGTTGCGCAGCGCGTGAGGTGAAGCAGAGGAAACATTCAGAAGTTTTGCTTTGTGACAGAGTTGCGTGAGTTGTCTTTTGTCTGAATTGTGGGCCTTTTGTGTGAGGGTTGAGAGGGAGTATAAATACTACCGTGTAAGACTGTTTTGGCGTCGAAGAAGATATACATCTGCTATCTTTCTACCCATTCCTCTTTCTTTCTTGTTCTCTACGTTCCCCAAATCCTTTCTGTCTCTTGCATGAACACAACATTTGGTATCAGAGCCCAGGTTCGATCACTTTAGCCGGAGTTGTAAAAGTTCCAGACAAGGGTTGGAGGATTCGGGATTGAGCAATCGACCCTGAATACTTCCGCGAAAACCTTGGTTACCTCGTCTGGTTAATTCTGCTATTTGATTCGAAATCTCGGGTATCGGAGTTGGTTCTTCGCGCTGGCGCCCAGGAAGAAGCAAACAGAGTGGGAATCGAAGGTGGCCACTACTTTGACGTCCATGGAGAATCAATTCGAAGGTATCAACGCCTTGCTTAAACAAATCCTGGATGACGTGCATGGGGTGAAATCAGAAGTCGGGGAGGTGCGATCTGCGGTAGAGGCCGTGAGTGGTAGGGTGGAGACGCTGGAATCACTACCGGCGATGGGGTTATTGGCGACGGCGCAAGGAACAACTGCGGGAACGACCTCAACTCAGCAGTTCGTTCCGGCATCTGTTGCGTGTGTAGTGGAGGAGTTGGGGGTGACGACTGGTGTGGGTAACCCAGAGCAAATGAAGGAAAAGGCAAAAGGAATACTGGGAGGTCCTCCGATGAGGGTAAAAACCGAGTGGGCACAGAATCCTCGGGGAAACGAGTGGAACGGAGGGCAAGGCGTTCTGGCAAATTCTTCTTGGTCACCTAGGCTGCCTTTGCCGAAGTTGGAATTTCCACAATTTGATGGGGAAAATCCTCGGTTGTGGAGGGAGAAGTGCGAAACTTATTTTGAGGTTTTGGGGGTAAGTCCCGAGTTGTATACTCGTTTGGCATCACTGCACTTCACTGGCAATGCAGCGTTGTGGCTGCAAAATGCTGCAGTGAAAGAGAAGGTTGAGGATTGGGAGGCTTTATGTGAGGCGGTGGACCAAAGATTTGGGAGGAATTTGTACAGGCGACAGATGAATCAATTAATCAACCTCAAGCAAACCAATACAGTAGAGGAGTATGCTGAGAGGTTTGAGAAGCTTCAGCACCATCTCTTATTGTATAATTCTGCACAGGATGATACCTTTTTTGTTACTCATTTTTTGGGAGGATTGAAGGAGGAAATTCGTACAGCGATAGTCCTGCACAATCCTGAGAATGTGGATGAGGCTGTTTCATTAGCATTGTTACAAGAAGAAGAGTTGGATAACACTAAAAAGAAATCCTACCACAGGTTTGGGAACAAAGAGTTTAGTAAAGGAGAAAACAAGTACATAGACAAATTCAAAACCAGTAACAAAGTTGAGGTGGGCAAAAGACCAGAGGAGTTTAGAAGAAATGGGAGTAATCGCATGGAGGAGAAGTTTGAAGCTCTCAGAACGTTTCGCAAAACCAATGGGCTATGTTTCACATGTGGGGAGAAATGGGGTAAAGGACACAAGTGCCCAGATCAAGTGCCTTTACATGTGATTGAGGAGTTAATGGAGGTGTTCCAAATACAATCCAACTCAGATGATGACAGTGATGTTCTGAACAATCATGGGGGTGAGGAGTTATTGGCAGTGATAGAACAGCAGAGTCCCATGAAATCTAAGCATAAAACATTGAGGTTGCAAGGTTTGATCGGCAAACAGGAGGTGCTTATTTTAATGGACTCTGGCAGTACCTATTCTTTCCTGAGAGAGGACTTGCTGCCGAAGCTGCATTGCTTGACCAGGAGTATTACACCCGTCAAGTTAACCATTGTGGATGGGCGATCAATGGTGTGTGACAAGATGGTTCCAGCTCTGGCTTGGTGGATTCAAGGGCACTCGTTCCAGCGGGATATGCGGGTATTGCCTTTGGGCAGCTATGATATGATTCTTGGAGCAGATTGGTTGGAAGAACACAGCCCCATGTGGGTGCACTGGCGCAATAGATGCATCAAATTCACACACAAGGGTCGCCGGATTATGCTTCAAGGCATTCTGGATGATCAAGGTGTTGGGAAATGTATTCAAGCCAAAGAACTCAAGGGGTTACTAAAAAGGGGCGCAGTATTGCATCTTGTGCAGTTATACCAGCATGCCGCTGGCTGTGATGCAATGGAGCATAAGACATCTGAGAAGTCAATGCCTAAGGAAATCAGGGAAGTGGTGCAAGAGTTTACACAGTTGTTCCAAGAGCCCACTGAATTACCTCCTAGCAGAGACTATGACCACTCGATTCCTTTGGTGCCAGGGGCACAACCTGTGAATTTGAGAGCATACTGCTATTCACCTCAACAGAAGACTGAAATAGAACGACAAGTTGAAGAAATGCTTATGAAGGGAGTGATTCAACACAGTACCAGCCCCTTTGCGTCCCCAGTATTATTGGTGAAGAAAAAGGATGGTTCGTGGCGTTTCTGTGTAGATTTTCGTCAGCTTAATGCTATTACAGTGAAGAACAAGCATGCGTTACCGGTGATTGATGAATTGTTGGACGAATTAGCCGGAGCCCGCTGGTTTACAAAATTGGATTTACGCTCGGGTTACCACCAAATCCGAGTCGCTGCTGGCGAAGAATACAAAACCGCTTTCTGAACTCATCAGGGTTTGTATGAGTTTCGGGTAATGCCTTTTGGACTCACTAACGCACCGGCCACATTTCAAGGCGTTATGAATCAGATTTTCAAACCATTGTTGCGCCGTTGTGTGTTAGTATTTATGGACGATATCTTGGTGTACAGCTGTACTTTGCAGGAGCACATAGGCCATCTCCGGAAGGTGTTGGGTATCCTGGACCACCACCAACTTTTTGTCAAGTTAGAGAAGTGTTCTTTCGGTCAACAACGCTTAGAATATTTGGGGCATGTGATCACTTCTGAAGGTGTCACCACTGATCAAACCAAAATTCAGGCGGTGTTGGATTGGCCGGTGCCCAAGAGTTTGAAGGAGTTAAGGGGATTTTTGGGCTTAACGGGGTATTATCGGAAGTTTATTCAAAATTTTGGCATCATCTGCAAACCCCTCACTCAATTGTTGAAGAAGGGCACGCAGTTCTTCTGGACACCAACTACTGAAACTACCTTCAGAACCTTGCAGCAGGCGTTAGTGCAGGCGCCCATTTTGGCTTTGCCGGACTTCTCACGACCCTTTGTACTAGAAACTGATGCAAGTAACCAGGGTATTGGCGCCATACTGATGCAGGCGGGCCATCCCATCTAGGGGTGGCAACAGGGCCATTCCCCGTCGGGTAGTGCCTCCCCGTCCCCGTCCCCACAATCCAAAATTTTCCCCGTCCCCATCCCCGTTCCCCGTCTCGAGGGAGAAAATCCCCCCGTCCCCATCCCCGTTCGGGTATGGGGACCCCGTCGGGGACCCATCCCCGTGAAAATTTCATATAAGAGAAGAGCTCTTATAGCCATTTTAACTCTAAAATTATATCAACAGACAAGGAAAAAAAGAATACATGCATTCATTGAAGATTATGTTGTCCCGTTTATGAAAATGTGAATATGATGGGTTAGAGAATATATTTGCAATCTAATAACTAAATTGGACTAAACTAAATTTGGATCCCCAACCGAGTCCTTGAGAAAAAATTCCCGTCCCCATCCCGCTATCCCGACGAGGAATAATTTTCCCGTTCCATCCCATGAGGGCGATTTCTTCCATACCCGTCCCCTAATAGAGGAATTCCCCGCCGGGGATCGGGGAACGGGTCCCCATTGCCACCCCTAATCCCATCGCATTTCTTAGCAAAGCTTTAAGTCCCAAGAATCAGGCACTGTCAACTTATGAGAAAGAGTGCCTCGCAATCTTGATGGCAGTTTCCAAATGGCGTTCATACTTGCAACACCAAGAATTCATCATACGAACTGATCAAAAGGCATTGATGTATCTTATGGAGCAACGCCTAACTACTGATATTCAGCACAAAGCCTTCATTAAGCTATTGGGTTTACATTTTCAGATTCATTACAAAAAGGGTGTGAATAATGCAGCGGTAGACGCCTTGTCCCGAAAACCAAATGTGACAGAAATCCAAGCGATTTCAGCTAGTACTCCAACATGGATTGAAAATTTGGTTGAAGGCTATCAGGATGATGAAGAGACTAAGGCTTTGTTGGCCGAGTTGTGTTTGAACAAGGCAAATGATAAGGGTTTTACCTTACAGGATGGGGTTATTCGTTTCAAAGGACGCATTTGGCTTGGTAACAACGTTTTAGCTCAACAACATGTCTTGCAGGCTCTGCATAAAAGTGGAATAGGTGGGCATTCCGGAGTTCAAGCAACCTATCACAGAATTCATGCCTTATTTGCTTGGCCGCGATTGCGAGTTTCAGTGGAGCAGTATATCAAGACTTGTGAAGTGTGCCAACAAGCCAAAGGCGAACACTGTAAGCTTCCAGGACTTTTGCAGCCTTTGCCCGTTCCCACGCAAGCTTGGACAATGATCAGTATGGATTTTATTGAGGGCTTACCTGTTTCCCACAAATACACCACCATTTTTGTTGTCATTGATAAGTTTTCGAAGTATGCCCACTTCATTCCTTTAGTTCATCCATTTACCGCATCTCAGGTGGCACAGGTCTTCTGTAATCAGGTATATAAACTGCATGGTTTGCCTCAAGTGATTATCTCCGACCATGACAGAGTCTTCACCAGTATTTTTTGGCGGGAGCTGTTTCGGCTTTCGGATACTCAGTTGAATATGAGCTCGTCGTATCATCCTCAAACAGACGGGCAAACCGAACGGCTCAATCAATGTGTGGAGACATACTTGTGATGTTTTGTACATGCGTGTCCAAAGAAATGGTATGACTGGCTTGCATTGGCGGAATATTGGTACAATACATCTTATCAGACAGCGGTGGGAAAAACTCCTTTTGAAGTGTTATATGGTCATCCTCCGAGGCATTTTGGTATTTCCAATTCCAATGTCACAGCCGTCACTGATGTGCAGGAGTGGCTTTTACAACGCGACCATATGACTAAGTTGATGAAATTGCATTTGGATCGGGCTTGCTTACGCATGAAAGCACAACCTGACAAGCACCGAACAGAACGGGAATTTCAGGTGGGAGATGAAGTTTACCTCAAGCTTCAACCATACGCTCAAACATCCATTGCCACACGCAGCAACCAGAAGCTTTGTTTTCGTTTCTATGGACCGAACCGTATTTTGGAGCGTATTGGCCTGGTTGCTTACCGTTTGGATTTGCCGAGAGACAGTAAAATACATCCAGTTGTGCATGTGTCTCAACTCAAGAAACATATCGCTTCGTCGCAAGTGATTGGGGCGGATGCTTCTCTGCATTACCTGCAGGCTAATACTGCTTGTGTGCCGGAAGAGATCTTGCAACACAGACTGATCAAAATGGGCAATCATGTGATTCCTTCAGTATTGGTTCAATGGTCAGGCTTACCCAGGGCCCTAGCGACTTGGGAACACAGTGCTGCGATCCAACATCAATTTCCTTCCGCATCGGCTTGGGGACAAGCCGCAATTCATCGGGGAGGGAATGTAATGTGTCGGATGGGAAACAGTGCCAAGGAGCAAGTCTGAAGATGGAGTTGCGCAGCGCGTGAGGTGAAGCAGGGAAACATTCAGAAGTTCTGCTTTGTGACAGAGTTGTGTGAGTTGTCTTTTGTCTGAATTGTGGGCCTTTTGTGTGAGGGTTGAGAGGGAGTATAAATACTACCGTGTAAGACTGTTTTGGCGTCGAAGAAGATATACATCTGCTATCTTTCTACCCATTCCTCTTTCTTTCTTGTTCTCTACGTTCCCCAAATCCTTTCTGTCTCTTGCATGAACACAACACACACTGCCAATTCATCACTCATCGCTAGCTTGCTTGTTATGCCACTACATATATACGTCCCTGCCACCACATCCATTCTCGTGGAGTCTCGAGCTCATAATTCAGCTGCCATCTTCCGCCTTCAACGAATTTAGCTTCACATGGCAAAGATGGCGCCCTGCCTGAAGGCGCACGTGCTGCTGCTCACCGTGTTCTTCTTCTCCGGGCTCATGCAGCTGTCCATGGCGCAAGACGCGCAGGCGGTGACAGTGATCGACGCCAAGGCGATCGATCAGGCGATCGCGTACTTGCTCATGTTCGCGGCGCTGTTCGTCACCTACTTCGCGCGCTGATGCCTCGGTAGCTTAGCTAGCATCGTGGATGGTCCAAACGTGCCGTGGTCTGCAGATGATTTATTAGAGAACCATCAATGGTTCCTACCCTGTTCTTGTGTCACCTTTTCTTATCATTTTTTTTGGGTTGTAAATTAGAGTCAGTACTGTACTGAGTGGGATAGTGGTCCTGCTGCTATCCCGATTCCTCATGCAAGTTTGAGGCATTCTCTCTATTTCATTTGGAGCACTGATGAGCAGCAAAACAAATAAACACTGGAGTACGAAATACAAAAGCTCTTAATTCTAGACGGTACGTCCAGGGAATCTTTTGGGTGAAATTTCGGGAATTTCGGCCTAGAGTAGAAGGGCGAAATTTTGGATTTTGTTGTTTTTGTTTGAATTTCGCCGAAATTTCAATATTTCGGCTGTTTCGGTGGGAGTCGATATTTGTACCAAACTGAAACAAAAAACCCTGGGTTCAGTAGATTTTGTCCATCAATTTTCCGCAAAAATTCTTGTAAGTATTTTGATTCCATGCATTGGTATGGGCTCTAAACAGTAACAGGACATCGCAGATATAACATAGTGGAGTATTTAATATCTTTGTAAGATACTGTAAGGTACCATCAAATTACTATTAAACTTTTATACATCTGGGCATCTTCGCCATTTAAATTTTTAGTATCTCTTAATACTAGCTCAATGTATATTTGGTACCTCTAAGATATTAAAAAGCCTCATAACACATACTAGAGACGCCCTGATATCATTACTCCTTTAAAAAAAACTGGTGGTGATGAATGATGTGTTGTTCCCCTTCAACCTTTATCCACCTCTCCTAAAATCCCTTTCTACTCCTGCAAAATCTGTAATAAAAAATTATTCATAACAAACAAATTAACTACTAAAAAAAATACAATACTTATCTCAACAACCCCTTCCCTCTGCTTATGGTGTGCGGCGAAGATGCAATGCAAACAACGGTGGCGAAGCTAAGGACGTAATTTAAGCTATAATTGACAGTAGAGCCATGCAAGGTGTAGATCGACAACAACATAACATACTAGGTAGTATTATTTTTATTTGTAGAAAAGTACGTGCATTTGACTAGTTTAACTAAAAGTAATAGGCTTTTGCGGATGAAACCACTCCTAACTCACTAGCAGACGTCAGTGTCACGGACATCCTACAACTATTCATCACGGTGGTTCGTGATGGACCGAACCACGCTCACATTGACGGTCCCCAAGGTGACAGGTTTCGTGTCAACCCCAGCCCTGAAAGAGTGAGAGAAAACTCGACCCATCCAGCTCGGGCGAAGCTCCGACTTCCCAGCATCCTCACAGCTCCGTCTTCTCCACAGCATGTGTCGTTAAAGATCACGATCTCTGAGCAAAACCACTTGTGCAGGCTGTGTGTGTCAAGGGACAAGGACGCGCGATGTTGCAGAGGCTATGACTGTGGCTGCAATGCTGGAGTCCGCATCGAGAATGTTGCTGCGTGAGCCGTCGTATAGGCGTTCTTGAGATCTCCTGTCATAATGAGCCCAGAGGCCCAGCATCTCAAAGTTTCCAGCAGCAAATTTCTCCTCAGCTGATCCGTGGTCAACATGCTTTATCCAGAGATTGGCCACTTGAGTATACTTGTAGCTAGAGATAAAAATAGATCGAATACAAACGGATAATAGTTTTCTATATTCCATTGGAGTTTTCCTTGATGCTTGGTGCTGACTGCCTTGTGGCAACGGAGATGTCACGGCAGCACAGGGACTTTGCGCTTGGGCTGGAGATGGTTCTGGTAGGTGCAGGGAGCTAGCGGAAGCGTTGATATGCCTTAGACTATTTCTAGTGGTATTCTTTCAGTCTCCAAATCCCTTCGTAGATAGATCCTAAGCACTCCAACGAATTCCCTTCACGGTTTCCTTCGGAAGGGATTTGGAGAGAGAATCTCTTCAGAAAGAGATTTTCTATACAAAACCCTTTGAGGTGATGCTGCTGAAGATGATAGGAATGAAGGGAATGAATATAGCGAAGAGAATAAGAGAAGAGAAGGGAATGAAAGGAAATTGCTGGAGATAGTCTTATATAGGTAGTGGGGAAGGGCTTTGACGCATAAGCTCTTGACGGAGGATTCTCAGCCAAGGAGGAAGAAGACACCGGTGTGGGGGAGTTCTCGACAAGGTTTGTGCACACGCGAGGCCAAGGTGTAGTGAAGACGGCAAGGGCGCAGGGCTGTAGCAGGGGCAGGCAACGTGTAGCCTTGGCAGCTGTGGCAATGGCACAGGCAGAGAGGCAGAGCGCAAGGGCGCAAGTTCCACCACAGGCGCAGCGTGCTAGTGCCACGGCAGAGCGCGCGTGGTGGCCAGTGCTGTCATGGCAAGGCTTCGGGCACGATGTGGCATGATAGTTCTACACAGGGGCAAGCTGGCGTTGCACATGGGCCCACACGGTGCAGGCGTAGAGCGGCTGGGTCACGCACGGGAGCCACGCCGCACACGGAGCCGCTGCCACGCGAGCCCAAGGCGTAGTGGGCCGCATGGCAGAGAAAAAGCAGGGAGGAGAGGGCTAGCAGCAGCCAGGTAGGGCTGAGGAGAAAAGAGTAACTGTCAGGTGGCCCAACGCTGTCAGTGAGGCAACAGGCCGACAAGTGGGCCCCTTCGGCAGAGAGAGAAGGTTTTAAATTTTTAACTTTCGGCATCCATTACTTCTTGAATATTATTGAGTGAATAAACCATGATGGGAATTTTTTAAAATTTTTGCAAATGGCCCTAAGCTAATACTGTTGCTTCTATAAAATTTCAAAGCAAGATCAAATATGTGGATTTTTATAAATGTCAAAGAGTGCTTGTATTGTTTTTACAATTTGCTATTTTGATTTTTCTAAAGCATTAAATGAATTTAGAAAATTCATGAAACTTTTTGGAGGTTATTTAGGATTTATAAAAAAAATTTCTAGACTTTTTGATAATTCAAAACTAGAGTTTAAATTTCAAAGGCCTTACTTGGTTATTCAAAAAGCTTTTTTGTTATTTTCAAAAATTCCAAATAAATGCAAAAAATAAAAATTGAGACCAAATACAATTCAAATATATGTATTTCACTTTGATGAACTTTTGGTATGTTGTATAAAATTCAAATATTTTTGTATATTAAGAAATAGCATGATTTTATAAAAAATGAAAACTGATTTCACTCAATTTGGAGTTTGTATGCAAAAGTTATAAACATTTGAATTTAACTCAACTGAGAAAATCATCGAAGACGTATTTTGAGAGATTAGATCTTCAAACAGAGAGAGCCTATTTTCTTAAGGTTTAAAAGCATATTTTTCATTTAAAGAAAAGGATTTTTTCTCTTGGAGAGGCTGACAGTGGGACCACATGTCAGTCTTTTATTATTTTTGCCGGGCTCACCGGTAGGGTCCATATGTCAACAACACATTTTCAAATATCAGTTTAAGTTATAAAATGGTTTACTTATTCGAATTAGGCCCACATGTTAGAAACCCATTTACTTTGAACCGTACTTAACTAACTTAACGAATGCCATTAACACTAACTAATGGGCCCACAAGTCAAAGACTAAGCATGGGTGTGAGCTGAGCACAATGGTTGAGCTTTCTTTAGAGCTCGCCAATGGTGTTATGGTGATTGAGCGGCATTGACTGGGCAAAATGGAAAGTTGGTGTCCTTGTACACTTCTGGGAAGTGGCAGTGGTCAAAAAGGTGGAATAGGGTGACAGTGCAGTGACGTTGAGTAGTTGGGTGTCTCAAGTTAGCAATGAACTGAGCACAGGAGGGCAAAGTGGCTGGACCGAGTCATCAGGTTAGCATCACGGGTCTCAGGCGATGCTACGGTGATATGGGTGCAGGGGCCAATGGTCAATAGAGCGGTAGTGATGATCACTCCTGTGGCTTACACCACGAACAGCTACGGTACGGTGTTAAAGTTGTTTCAAGGCTAGACCTTACCACTTAACTAGTGTACTAGAATCTGGGGCTACTAGGAGCATACCGGGTGGTTTGGTGGTGACGGAGGGCACTGGAGTGGCTGATCAACAGTGAACAAGATTGTGCACTTTAGTGCACATGCCTTACTACCGAAACCAATCAAGGTGTTTATGCCTTACTATCGAAACAAATCAATCGAGTGAGGTGGTTTTTGTTAGTAGAGTATGGAACACAAGGTGACGCAAATGAACAGGGAATGAGCCCACTGGAAACATGGTGTGACGGCGACTTGGATCAGGTACGTGCACCAGAAACAAGGAATATGAAGTCAACTTGGTCTTACTCAGCTGCAGCTGCTTCATTAAGCATAGAAAGGATGAAGGTGAAGCTTAAGCAAGACAATGACACGTGTGTCGAGCAAAGAGGCACACCAGGGCAGCGCTGGCATGGATGCTTGCTCACTGGTGTCGAAGAAGATGATGCCATTCCTAGCGATCCACAAGACCAAACTTCTAGGAGCTTGGGAGGGAAGATACGGATGATGAACTGAAGGAGATGACATGCTAAGCAGACCTTAAGTAGAGGCAAGAGGCTTGGGAAGGTTTCATGAGTTCTCACGGTGAGACAAAGCGATGGTATAGCGCTCAAGTTCTTCGCCTCTATTGGTGATGTGCGAAAAAGGTCAAGCAAGTTGGAGGCAGTTTGGTGGCAAGATAGGCGTGGAAGTGGTTACATCAAGTGATGAAACCAGGGGCGTGTGGTCGCGGACCGGAAGTAGCACTACGAGGCGCGTTAGCTGTGCTCGGTGAACAGCAGACAAGGGGTGAGGGTGAACTGGCGGTTTTCTGTGACAATGATGTGGTGGACGGTCCTGCAAAGAGGGTCTAGGGTCCACATATTAGCTATGGGGCAAGAGAGAGAGAGAGGGAGGGTGGGGGATAGAGAGAGAGAGCAAAGCTCTCTGCTAGCATGGTGGGAGGTGGAAGAAGACTCCTAAAGCATTGGCCCGGTGCATCAGTGAGAGAGAGGAGAGTCAGAGAGAGAGAGAGAGAAGGGCTAAGAGAGAAGGCGTATCGGTTGGAATACATTTTCTCTCAGAAGAAATAGGTTTTCGGCCGGTCACTTTCAAAAAACTGAGTTTTAAAATATTTTTCCAAAGGGCTTGAATTGCATAGAATCAAGTTTAGATTTTTAGAAATAGCAAACCACTTCAAAAATTACAAAAATTTTTTGAGAGGTACTTTAGATCAATTAGAGCCCAAGTAAAATATTTTAAGACTTTGCACAGTTTTGAATAATTTTCAAAATTTAGAAAACAACAGTTAGAAAAAGGAAAAAACCAATTTCTTTAATGTGAAAAATTCTAGAGAAAGCCATAAAATGCAGCAAAAACTTTTGAAACAGAATAAATTTTTTAGGGTATTTCGGGATGTTACATATCTACTTCATCTAATGCAAAGAAAATATCTATGTCATATTCATTTGTATTTCACGCACTTTAGTTATATTTTCTCTACCATTAACTCCTCATGTTATAAATGGAGTGGAGGTAGTGAAAAAATACATGGGCATAAAAAATAATAAACTTTTCCCTTTTATTTGTCATGGTTTGCAACACTACAATTTTGGTTACATGTAGTAATTTTTAATGGTATAGTATATTACTAAAAGCCCAAAGTTGTAGTACTACGATAGTATTCTATCTATGGTCGTAACATATCATTTTCATATTTTAAAATATGTGAAGAGTTAAATATGAAAAAGTTACAAACAAATGTGGCATTAAAATTCTATTTGGAATTGAATGATGTATAATCTTAAGTGAACCAAAATATATGTTTAGTTTAATATATATAAATGAGGGTTCCAATCTCCCTAGGCCAGGCTTCACATTTTCATTTGGCACTCGAAAACCGAAATGTGGTCGGTATTGGTTTTTCACGAAAATAAACTTATTCTTAGAAAACCCTTCAATTTACCACAGGCAACTAATAAGGTTCGCACCTTAGTTATTCTCCTGTTCTTGAAAGTCGTCCTCAAAAGCAAGCGTTGCTTCTTCTCAAACTAGTAATATTTTGTTGCAAGGAGTGAGTTATAA
The DNA here is from genome assembly GCA_036346375.1 of Guadua angustifolia. NCBI lineage: Eukaryota > Viridiplantae > Streptophyta > Magnoliopsida > Poales > Poaceae > Guadua > Guadua angustifolia. The sequence goes on from CM070500.1 coordinate 41,965,678, forward strand.
CACCCCAAAATTTTTTGCTTTTATTGGATTTATTATGCATTTTTCCTTTTTATGAATTTTCTAGGATTTTATCTAATTTATTTTGTATTTGTTGAATTAAGCCTCTTATCATCTTTTATTTATTTATTTATTAAAAGTAATAATGATCCTTTGCTAGAAATATTTTATTTAAGTTCTAAATACCTTAAAATATTTTCTAGAATTTTTTGATTTTTCCTGGTATTTTTGCTACTTTATTTTGCTAATTTATTTTAATTTAGAAATATTTTAAATCATGTGAATAGTGGTTGGACTGAAATCCATTGGACCTGGCCCATTTTCCTTGCGTTGCAGGCCCAAATCAAATGCGGCTTGCTAGACGGCCACAACGAAACCCTAGCCGTGCCTTGACAGACCCACCATTGGATCTTGATCGAGACCGCTTTGCTTGCTCAAGGCTCATGCTCAAGAGCTGTTGGATTGGAACCATGTGGACGCCCAGGATTGTGCCACGTTGGAATTTGTGAGATATGGAACAAGTGTGCAAATTATCAAGAACAAAGTAACTAAATCTCATAGAGAGAATCGAAATAACAACAAAGAAGCAACCACGACGTGAGAGAAAACTTTAGCGGAGCCGACTGCAAATTCCTTAAACATAACCTCAAAAGAATATAAGGGATTGTCACTCTCTCGTAACCCTAGACCCTCAAATCTTTGTCCTACACAACAATTTAGTGCTAAACAAATAATCTAGTGTTTAATCCTCTCGTGCGCCCTCTACTTTGGATGAGTTCCTCTTTGTTAGCTTGTGGCTTGCTTCTTGCTTGGGATCTTTATGGCCATACCTCATGGCTCTATATATATTCCCCTAGTCCTGTATCAAAATGAAATAGAAATCCTACTCTAAAGAGCCATGCAAGTCCTAGTCATATTAGGATTCATCTCGGAATCCATGTAACGTACCACTCTAAGTTCTGAAGAGTAGGATCGATACGAGTCACCCTGTCTCACACCACTACAGAACACCACATCACTGCCGGTTCCAAACTGGCATCACTGCCGGGTATTGGAACCGGCAGTATGTACGCACGATCGCGCGTCACAAGTCACAAGTCACGCGATTTTTACGAAATACGCTGCATGCTTGCTAGGATTCAACTCAGTGACCTCTGACAGCAGAAACACTCCTTACCATCTCACCTAACACACACTTCTCAACTAGTATAAGATATATGTTCCTTTTATCCCTTCACATCCGAAAGTTTCAACGATTATTTGGGCATTCAAATGACTTCAAATAAAAAAGTTGTCAACTACAAAGTTGTAGATCTCATCGAGAGCTACAATTTTCATATAAATTTTATCTTCATCCGACTCCATATGCAAAAGTTATGATTTTTCAAAAATAGTATCATTGCGGTTCGATTCCGAACGGAGTAGTATCTATTATCACTGCCGATTCTTGTTGAGAACCGGCAGTGATAATAGTCTCACCGACATTCAGATTCGGACGGGCTAATATTTTTAAAAAATCATAACTTTTACATACAGAGTCGGATGGAGACAAAACTTATATGAAAATTGTAGCTCTCGATGAGATCTACAACTTTGTAGTTGACAACTTTTTTATTTGAAGTCATTTAGATATCCAAATAATCGTTGGCAACTTTTATCTCTACATATTCAAACGTTTCAATGATTATCTGGACATCTAAATAACTTCAAATAAAAAAGTTGTCAACTACAAAGTTGTAGATCTCATCGAGAGCTACAATTTTGATATAAATTTTGTCTCCATCCGACTTCGTATGTAAAAGTTATGATTTTTTCAAAAAATAGTATTATTGCGGTTCGATTCCGAACCCAAGAGTATCTAATATCACCGCCGGTTTTGTTGAGAACCGGTAGCAATACTATTATGGCGTGATAATAGTCTCACCGATAATTAGTATTCAATAGGCTAATATTTTAAAAATCATAACTTTTACATACAGGTCGGATGGAGACAAAACTTTATAGCTCTCGATGATCTATAATTTGTAGTTGACTATTTATTTGAAGTCATTTAAATGTCCAAATAATCGTTGACGATTATTTGGACATTTAAATGACTTCAAATAAAAAAGTTGTCAACTACAAAGTTGTAGATCTCATCGAGAGCTACAATTTTCATATAAATTTTGTCTCCATCTGACTTCGTATGCAAAAGTTATGATTTTTTCAAAAAATATTATTACTGTCGGTTCGATAATTATCACTGCCGGTTCTTGTTGAGAACCGGCAGTGATAATAACTTATCACTGCCGGTTTTTAAGAAGAATCGACAATAATAGTATCATTACCGGTTTAGCTTTTGAACCGGCAGTAAAAGTGTTATCACTGCCAGTTCTAGTCGAACCGGCAGTGATAGACCGGCAAGAATGAGGGTTTTTGTAGTAGTGTCAACAGTACGTTCATATTTTGCGATCATCATTTTTTTCACCTTTTTTCTTTATGATTTATCATCACAGTTGACTGGTTTTATTTAATATGTAATGCGTGATCAAAATGTTGTTAGCAAAGGATCTTCCTTCCTTGCATCTTCGACATCTCATGTTGGGAAAATAGGCACTTTTCGATTAATTTTAATCCAGAGTTTATATAACATGACAAAATGAGTGACCATATTGATAAACCAAACAAGATCTTGAAATACATAATGAACATGTAGTACTTAACATAAGTAGTAGCTAGCATATTCATCGTGATATGCAAACAATCTCGAAACCATAAAATAACACAACAGAGTTTATGAATTTATACCTGCAGAAGGACCAGGTCCGGTGACACTGGTGGTGCTATTCTCTCGATCGCTTGTCATGATCGCAGTTGTTCAATGTAGTCGATCGAACGTTGATGCAGGAATATGTTCGTAGTGCAGTCCCTCGATCGGCCACTAGGAAGTAAACGACGAAATAGTAGATAAACCCGAGCAGTCGTGCAGAAAGTGCGCTCCCCAAAAACCTTATCGCCGGCGTATCCCGAGCAGAATCTCACGCAGACGGGTTTGGAGGCTCGCTCTCCCACAGCTCTCATGCTCGAGAATCTTTGGGACGGAGATGCAGAAGCAACAACAAAGGAATGCGAGAGAGAGAGAGAGAGAGAGAGCTTGAGGTGTGTGGTGCAAGGACTCAAGAGGTAGGGGTCATCTTATATAGGCACTGGAAGAGCTGGTTCAATGAACCTAGACACCATCAAGGCACCAAGAACCCCGCCATTAAGCAATCGATAACCCCGCCATTAAGCACTGGTAACTCCCTCCATTAAAACGTATTAAACATAGGCCTTGGGATTTATTGAATTCAATAAAATAGGCTAGGCCCATAAATTCTAACAATCCCCACCAAATTCCAAGGTATATGTGAAATACTCTCGGCCATTGTTGTTTGATATACCGGTGTTTCGATGGAAACCTTGTTGAACATCCACCTAGGACAGAGATTACGCTCATCCACAACCGACCAATGGACTATGCCTTGAATTGACAGGTTTGTGCGAATAAGTTTCACCAAAGCCCTTTATCGATACTAGGTCGCCAAATGCATCCCCTGGTTTGGAGCATATAAGTCGACTCGTGGCCTTTCATGAGCTTTCTAGAGATCACCCAATCTCATAGACCGTGACTAGCGAATGGGCTCATATAGGTGTATTCTCATAAGATGTCCTCAGAGGACAACATCTCTGCTTATTCAAGCCACTTAACACATTAAGATATAACCAACCCGCCATACAGATTAGGAGAGTAATGCATCTCCAACGGAGTGGGTCAGGTACAAAAGTACTCTCCTCTCACCACCAATAGCTTGTTTCGCCACCCTACTTCACGGGATCTCCGATCACATAGGATGAGTTACCACTAAGGCATGACTCAAGTGGGTCTCAAGCCCATCTCCTCGATGCTTCATCTATCACATTCCATGATAGCCCTTTCGTAAAGGGATCTCGCTGTGTTTTTAGTCATTCGACATAGTCCAACGTTATTACTCCGGAGGTTTTCATCTTCCCGATGATTTCAACCGCCTCTTGACGTGTCTTGATGACTTCATGTTATCCTTAGAACTGTTGACCTTGACAATCACAGTCTGATTGTCACAATTCAAAAGAATAGCAGGTACCGATTTCTCAACAATCGGCAAGTCCATCACAAGCTCACGAAGCCAATTGGCTTCAACAGTGGTGGTATCTAATGCTGTGAGTTCTGCTTCCATAGTTGACCTCGTTAAGATGGTCTGCTTGCAAGACTTCCAGGAAACAGCGCCACCTCCCAAAGTGAACACATATCCACTTGTGGCTTTTATCTCATCAGCATCAGATATCCAATTTGAATCACTATAACCCTCTAGTACCCTTGGGTACCCGGTATAGTGAATGCCATAGCTAGCTGTCCCTTTTAGATAGCGCATCACTTTTTCTAGAGCACGCCAGTGATCATCTCCCGGATTTGAAACAAATCGGCTCAGTTTGCTCACAGCAAACGAGATATCTGGCCTCGTAGCACTAGCTAAATACATCAGCGAGCCAATGATTTGGGAATATCTCAGTTGATCCTTTGCTATACTTTGATTCTTTCGTAATAGCACACTAGGATCATACGGTGTTGGAGCAGGTTTGCAGTCACTAAATCCAAAGCGACTCAAAACCTTTTCCACATAGTGGGACTGCACGAGTGTAACCCCACCATCATCTCCTCGTAACAACTTAATGTTTAAGATGACATCTGCTTCTCCCAAATCTTTCATTTCAAAGTTTTCGGACAAAAAATCCTTGACCTCTTTAATCACATTAAGGCTGGTCCCAAAGATCAGTATGTCATCGACATATAAACACAAGATCACTCCCTCTCCCCCACCATAGCGGTAATACACACACTTATCAGCTTCATTCACAACAAAACCAACAGAAGTCAAAGTTCTATCGAACTTCTCATGCCAACGCTAGGTGCTTGCTTGAGCCATACAAAGATTTTAATAGTTTACACACCTTTCCTTCATGTCCACTTACTACAAATCCATCCGGTCGTTCCATGTAGATTTCCTCCTCCAACTCTCCATTAAGGAAAGCCGCCTTAACGTCCATTTGATGGACAAGGCATCGTGAGAGACGTACCAATGATAGTAGTACTCGGATAGTAGTTAGTCCGCAACAGGTGAGTAAGTATCAAAGAAATCTTCGCCTTCTTTCTCGGTATAACCCTTGGCCACAAGCCTTGCCTTGTACTTTTCAATCGCACCATCGTGCCTAAGCTTTTTCTTGAACACCCACTTGCATCCTCTGAGTTTGCACCCATAAGGACGATCAACGATCTCCCAAGTTCCATTACTCATGATGGAATCCATCTCACTCGATCGCTTCCTTCCAATAGTCAACATCCCGAGATGAATATGCCTCGTAAATGGTTCTTGGAGTATCATCCACTAGATATACAATGAAATCATCACCAAAAGACTTTACAGTCCTTTGTCTCTTACTCTTGCGAGTTGCTTCATTGTCTTCATCTATTGGATTCTCTTCAAGTGAAGGTTCAGTGTATATTAAAGGAGTGGTAGGTTCTGGAGAGAAGATAGGTTCTTGGCTAGATGTGCTAGATGTTTCTCTCATTAGAAATATGTCCTCAAAGAATGTGATATCTCTGGACTCCATTATCGTACCTTCATACATATCAGGTATTCCAGATTTTACTATTAAGAATCTATACCCAATGCTGTGAAAAGCATAACCAATAAAGACACAATCCACGGTTTTAGGTCCAAGCTTACACTTCTTTGAGATTGGCACATTGACCATAGCCAAACAATCCCAAGTTCGTAAGTAAGAGAGGTTTAGTCTTTTCTTTTCCCATTCCTCGAATGGTGTTATCTCTTTATTCTTTGTAGGAACCCTGTTTAGGACATGACACGCAGTCAATATAGCCTCACCCCACCATTCCTTGGAAAGTCCCGCTGTTTCTAACATGGCATTGACCATCTCAGTTAGAGTGCGGTTCTTTCTTTCGGCAACCCCATTTGACTGAGGTGAATAGGGAGGCGTCCTCTCATGGATTATCTTTCTCTAAATCAAACTCATTTAAAAAATACTCCACCACGATCGGACCTAAGCCGCTTTATCTTTCTCTCAAGTTGGTTTTCAGCTTCAGCTTTATAGATCTTAAAATAGTGAAGTGCCTCATCTTTAGACTTTAGTAAGTACACATAGCAATATCTAGTAGAATCATCTATCAAAGTCATGAAATACCTCTTACCACCCTTTGTCAACTCTCCGTTCATCTCGCACAAATCGGAATGAACTAGTTCTAATGGTGCCAAGTTCCTCGCCTCTGTTGCCTTGTGAGGCTTGCGGGGTTGCTTCGATTGAACACATACTTGGCACTTAGAACCTTTGACTGGGGTGAATTTTGAGATTAAACTCATACTGGCTAAGCGCGTCATGCAACCAAGATTAATATGACAAAGTCGTGAATGCCATATATTAGATTCATCATTACATACATGATTCACCACATTGTTGCACAAGTCTGTCACAGATAAGCGGAACAAGCCTCCACTCTCATAGCCTTTACCAATAAAGGATCCAAACCTGGATACAACACATTTATTGGACTCAAATACTAGCTTATAACCATCTCTACACAAAAGAGATCCACTGACAAGGTTTTTATTTATCGCGGGTACATGTTGTACGTTCCTCAGTCGCACAACCTTGCCTGAAGTGAACTTCAGATCAACTGTGCCGACCCCACGTACAAACGCATGCGACCCGTTCCCCATCAGCACGGAGGAAGTCTTTGTGACCTGGTAAGAAGAAAAGCAGAGACTCACAAGACACACATGTATATTGGCCCCAGTGTCAACCCACCAGTCTGGTGAGTGACATACTGATAGAACAGTAGGTACTGTTACATACCCGGTTGTTCCCTCTTCAGTATTGCCAATAACAACGTTGGCGGACTTTTTCTGCTTATCTTTGCGCTCAGTGCAATCCTTAGCCCAATGGCCAGACTTGCCGCAAACAAAGCAGTCTCCTTTCCCTGAATTCTTCTTCTTCTTGAAGCTAGTAGTTTGAACGGCTTTATTTTTATCACTGAACATGTTCTTGTTTTTCTTGCGGGACTGAAAGTTTCTCTTCTGTACTAAATTGGCACTAGAACTTCCATCAAGCCCTTTTTCCTTAGTGTCTTTTGCCCTCGCCTTCTCCTCAACATCTAGAGACCCGATGAGATCAGCGACACTGAACTCTTGTCTCTTATGTTTTAGAGTAGTGGCAAAATCCCTCCAAGACTGTGGCAACTTAGCAATAATGCACCCCGCCACAAACTTGTCAGGCAACACACAAGGAAAATTCTCAAGTTCTTTCGCAAGCGACTGAATCTCATGAGCCTGTTCGACTACAGAGCGATCATCAACCATTCTGTAGTCATGAAACTGCTCCATGACGTACAGCTCGCTGCCTGCGTCCGAAACCCCGAACTTAGCGTCGAGGGCATCCCACATTTCTTTTCCCGTAGGCAGAATCATGTACACATCCACCAAGTTTTCGCCTAGAACGCTAATCACTGCGCCTCTGAACAAATTATCGGCAACCGCAAAAACTCTCTCTTGTTCATCAGAGAGCCCTGCCTCAGGCTTGCCTTTGCACAACGTGAAACACGCTTCATGGTCACAACCACGTAATCATCTTGGCACGCCAACGTTTATAATTTGATCCATCAAACACGTTAGGCTTTAGCGTAGCAGAAAAGCCAGTGATCGAAAAGTTCCTAACATAAGGTTTTTGGATTGTTGGGAAAATAGGCACTTTTCGATTAATTTTAATCCAGAGTTTATATAACATGACAAAATGAGTGACCATATTGATAAACCAAACAGTATTGAAATACATACTGAACATGTAGTACTTAATATAAGTAGTAGCTAGCATATTCATCGTGATATGCAAACAAAGATCGAAACCATAAAAATAACACAACAGAGTTTATGAATTTATACCCTGCAGCAGGACCAGTGCCGGTGACACTGGTGGTGCTATTCTGCTGACCAGTTGTCATGATCGCAGTTGTTCAGTGTAGTCAATCGAACGTTGATGCAGGAAGATGTTCGCAGTGCAGTCCCTCGATCGGCCACCAGGAAGTAAACAACGAAGTAGTAGATAAACCCGAGCAGTCGCGCAGAAAGTGCGCTCCCCAAAAACCTTATCGCCGGCGTATCCCGAGCAGAATCTCACGCAGACGGGGTTTCGGAGGCCTGCTCTCCCAGCAGCTCCTGTGCTCGCAGAATGCTGGGACGGAGATGCAAAGAAGCAACAACAGTGGAATGCGAGAGAGAGAGAGAGAGAGAGCTTGAGGTGTGTGGTGCAAGGACTCAAGAGGTAGGGGCTGTTTTATATAGGCACCTGGAAGAGCTGGTTCAATGAACCTAGACACCATCAAGGCACCACTAACCCCCGCCATTAAGCACTGATAACCCCCGCCATTAAGCACTGGTAACTCCCTCCATTAAAACGTATTAAACATAGGCCTTGGGATTTATTGAATTCAATAAAATAGGCTAGGCCCATAAATTCTAACATCTCAGGCTGTAAGTTCACTTCCGAAATATTGGATCGTCTGTTGAATGTGACATGCGACTGGCACATTTCCCTTGTATACATGTAACTAAAATGAATGACAAAATGATGTCTGCAAAGCTATTGTATGTTCCATTTGTGCAGCACAAACGAGAAAGAAAAACTATGTTGGAGGTATATTGTGCTTGAACCAACTTAGTTTTGGGTTTTTCCTCAATGCACCTACCTCTTTTAGAAAACTTTGAAAGAAAACTTTGTTCAAAGTAAGTTTAAAAGGGTAATTTTTCGAGCGCAAATTGTTTTACCCCCTTCCTAGGGGTATATATAGCCTTCCTCCAACAAACATTAGAAAAGGAAATATAAATTATATAACATCAATTTTGTATGCAGTTAGAAAAGAAATAATAGAGCTTCCTCTAAGACGTGAAGAAGCATCATGCTATACAATACCTAGCCTTATCGAAACCCAATCTCGTACTTCCAATTACTTCCATGACTCACAACTCTTGGCATAAAGCACCAATCAGTTTTCACTTTGGATCGCTTACCATCTCGGTTAATCTTTCTCTATCAACAACACCATTTAGTTTCTCTTTAAACAACCCACAAAATTTACTCTAACACAATCAGTAGTTTACCTCATTTTCAAGTTCTAACTACACATCAAGGACCTAAAGCTTTGAACACGTCACCCACCTTTAAAAGAATAGGGGGAGATCCCAACCCTTAAGTAAAACAACAATTCTTAAGCACAAACAAGCACCAATAAACATTTCCTTCCAGAAGAACCCAACCAATAATCATAAGAGAACCTGACCCTCGAATTCCCAAACTCTGACGTGCAGCAACTCCTCAAACAAAATCGCAAGATCTACAACTTCCACGAAGGAAGATGTATACAAGAAGAAAACCAATGATCAATCAAATCTCTTCCGGTAAGAGCTTAACACTGAAAATCCACACGACTTAAGTTTTGCACCAAGAAAACTTCAATAACTTTCTTAAATGAAGAGATAAACAACCACAAGAACAATGCCTTACCTTTCTCCACAAAGCAAACAATCAAACTGAACACCAAAATGGTAGCAACCGAAATCCAGAATGATTCATCACCAGTCTCTTTCTCTTTGTCCCCACCCACTAAAGGCAAAAGAATCCAACTTTCTACCCACTCTCTAACTATGGCGTAAGGACAACTACCCTTACCGAAAGAGGTTCTCAAACTTCAAAGGGGCTTTAACCGGCCACACCAACATCCAAAACCCTTAAAATACCAAAAGTGCAAGGACGAAAACATAATGATTCAAACCATCCTTTTATAATCAAAGCAGTATACAACAATAGTTTAACATTCAACATCAAAGCTTAAACACAACATTTAAGCGCAATGCAATGATACCCATCCCTTCCTACTGTGCACCAGAGTGTGTCAAGTTTTAACTTAATGAACCATGCTATTCCAGATTTTAAGGTTATTGCCCTAAGGCCAAATTTTGAAAGTAAGTCCTAAATCATGTTTCTAATTCCACCAAGCAAAATTTTTAGTTCATTTTAGAGTAAATTACTAGATTCAAGCTCCACGGACCTGAAGCCCGCTCTGATACCAATCAGAACACCTCAAGACTGCGTCCTCAATGTTACCCCCCTCTAGCATCAACAATTACAAATCGCTAAAAATAAATATGTGCAAAGCAGCTAACAACTAGGAGGTTGTCAAAAATTATTAAAAAATTTCGGCAGCACCTCCCCTAAAACTAGGACATCCACTCAGCAGACAGAAAACAATTATATGATATCATTCTAGCAGGTCCTTAGTTAACCAAACACACATTCAAAAAAATTAGTAACTCCACCACATAAATTATTACAGGACAGGGAACTTATTAAACATAAACGCAAACAAACTTTTACAAGAATTTTGCGCGGGCTAGTAAGAACAGAACTATAATTTATATGATGGCATGGTGATGATGCAAACGTGAATGTGCTACTACCCCCATCCATGCATGCCGGCTTCAAAACACCTACAAACATTAAATAACAAGCGTGAGTTCAAACTCAGCAAAGTACACGAGAATAATAAACCCAATTTATCGCAAGTAAAACAAGAACTTAACCATAAGAGCAAGTAGTGCAAATAACACAATATCCGGACAATAAGTATTCATACCCATTTAAAGCAATAACTTGACTATATCAAAATTACCGCAATCAAGTCATCAACTTGATAATAAACCCATTCCACGCCAAAGAAGCATTACTTATTCTAAATCACAACGCCTCCCGACTCAACTACCCCTTGCTGCAACTCAAACCATTTTCATCGACTTTAATCGGGTTCAAGACTCAAGTTTCAATCCACGATATTCATACAACACAATTAGCAAAACAAGGAAAAGACATGCGCTAATTCATCAATTCAATTCAATCTCCCCTTTATGGGTTGAATCCACAACTCAACCTTCAATTACCCTAATCACCATCCATATGACACACCATTTACCACACCACTGATTATTAACGATGCAATGCACATGAATGCTCATTGCCATGCACGCATCGCAGATCGCCGAGTGCCCACCCGTCGGTGTGCACTCACGCCCCTTCCATCCCGTAGATGGAAGGTGCCTACTCTTCTTGTCTCGCTCCCATTCACCTCGATGAATGGGACTACGAGGTAGGACTTTCGTGTTCACTACATGTGAACACAGAGGCCCGCATCAGCATGGGTCGCCTCTTCCATTATGTATGCACAAATGCAATTTTCATGAATGAGATGCAACTTTCCATTCAATGCCAACACTAACATACCATAACCACATACCTACACATAGCCAAAATTCTCACATTCATAACCATAAACACACACAAACATAAACATAGCCCAATTTCTCACATTCATAACCATCTAATCTATTCGCACACACACTCAATTCCATTTCCCAAATGGGGCACAATTAAATACGAGTACCCACGTACCCCATACTCTCTACTCACTGCAATATTAACAAAGGTACAATAAACTCACCGAGATTAAGGCTTACTAGTGAGCATCCGAATCCACTAGCTAATCACGTCCGCGAAGGGACGGTCACCAAAATAATTCATACTTACAACAATCAATAGAAATTAGCTATGAACAGATAAATAACAACGAATCCACTCGCTTAGACACACAAATCGGTACTTGCCTTTACTAACAGAGAATGGAGTGGCATACGATTGAGGCCACACCCGATAGAACCTTCCCTGCAAATAAACAATATTCATCCAACTTAAATTTATACACACTCGACACAAGCAACGAAAGAAATCAACTCTTTTGCAGGTCATAGGTATAGTGATTCAACTCCAAACTCATTCGGGGAAGTAGAACAAGAAAAATCCATGAATAGATGATCGATCAACACTTAACAACTGAATCGGAATTTGGGGAGCACAATCAATCACGAGTACACTAACACCTTTTTCAACTTGGAATCTTACCTATTTGATGAATAACGATAACATTAACAATATGAGCTAATATACCAATAGCCTCTGCAAAACACCCTTCCTAAACACTATGCACAAAAGCTAAACCCTTGAAGCAAGAACAACACTAATTAACTGAAGAATCTACTAGGAGGATATGGTTGGATTTGATCCTGGGAGTAGCTACTGCTACCAAAACCAATCAGTGATGCCACCAAATCCCTTCCTTAGAATTTCAATCTTCCCACCACCCAAAACCACGCATACATATTAAAGGCTAAGCTTTATGTTTTACAGTAAAGAACTCATATTCAAGCCTTATTCACTACCCTTAGAAATCACAACATACCAGTATAGATATATTGGTTAAACAAGCTCCTGAGTCCACATTTTCTTTAGCTTAATCATGTGTATAAATATATGCACACAAATTCAGAAAAGCATTAAAATCATGGCTTAAACACTTTCAAATAATTGGTCAAGATAGATTTTGTACTAGAACAGCACTATTATACCTGTAATTTAGCAACTTAAATTCACCTATGCTCTGAATTAAAGCACATCAACAACAGACTCCAGCATTGTTTTGAAGTTCAGACTAGCATCACGATTATCATCATAAATAATAAGCTACCCTGGAGACTATTCCAAGTAATCGAAATTCTGTTGGATGTATGCATGCAAACTTCTCCATGTACATCATGTTGTCATAACAACCCTCTGATGATAATAATCAAACAAGAGAGGAAATCCAATTGGCATTATCTATACATCATATGAAAGAGTCTACATGCAAGCTAACTCTATAGAGAGCAAGATCAAAACCCTATCAGCAACATCTAAGCACATAATAGAGTAGTTTGGGGTGGCCCCAGTAAAATCTATCAATATGTTCTTTGTGCTCAAATGTTGTTTAGTAGTTCAGCAAATCTAGAACAGAAGGAGCATCCTGTACATTGCAAAATCAACCGTGCCAGTAGAAGTTCATAAAATATTCTAATCTACAAACTATAATTTTAATTCTGTGAGCACATCAAAGATGGGACATCCACTCATTCAAGCAAGGCTGCATGCACACATTTCATCAAACACCTTGTCTACACCATTCATCCACACTAGTATTCCACCTCCACTTACCACACAAGGGAGAGGAAGGAGGGGAGGTGCCACCGAGGGCCGGGCTCGCTGCCCGCAGGGAAGAAGCCAGACGCCGACAAGCAGGGGAGACCAGGAGCTCGGCCGGAGGTTCACTGCCAGGCACCGAGCGCTGCCAAGAATCGCCCCGATTGCTGGCCGGCCGGCCGAGCCAGAGGGAGGAGAGCCAGGGCGCTTAACTTCCGGCTGCCCTTGCGCATGGAGGGGAGGTCGCCTGGGAGGGGAGTCACAGGAGGAGGGAGGCACCAGAGGAGGAGATCGGCCGGGCAGGAGGAGCCAGAGGCACCACAAAGGGGAAAGGGCCAGGAAAAAGTGGCGGCTGGGAGGAGGAGCTCGGGCTGGATCGGTAGGGGCAGGGAGAGGAGCTCGGGAAAAGCACTGGCCAAGAAGAAATGCCAGCCATCCAAGTGAGATTAGGTGAGAGAAGATTGGTGGGGAGGGGAAATTCTAGAAAACCCCCCTACCCCCAAAACCCTACCCGTAACATTCCCCTAAATGAGCCGACCACCCCCGCAGATACCAGCCGGACAGCCAAACATTCCCGGCGGAAGGCCCAAAATGGGAGCGAGGCTTCGTAATATTACAAAACCCCTCCGTTTCTTCAAATTACGGATAGGTCCCTATAGATTACGAATAGATCGTTCGCGATTTTTTGTGAGGGGAAGATATTTTTCCCTTCATCGCGTTTGGGTCCCTAGCGCGCTGTTTTACGAAAAAAACCTCCCGTTAAGTTCACATCGCGAACAAGCCCTTTTCTAATTTTTCAGGATAGCGGACAGGTTTAAAAACGTAACAAACATGCCCTTACTATTTACATCTAGGTCCATCCACGTGTCGACGCCTAGGCGAGGCCCTCCGAAAATCCAGAAATCGCGTTTAGGTTCTTTCGGGAAAATTGAAAATCGCGTTTAGGTCCTTTCGGCCGGCTATTTTACAAAAAAAAGCGTAGTCCATGTATATTCGCGAGCAGGTCCTCCGGTGGGTGGACAGGTCCAGAAACGTAACAAACAGGCTTTTGCTTCTTACGTCTAGGTCCTTTCTCCGTTTTTTTCGGAAAAAATGTTTTCACCACCAGAAATATGTGTGCATCTCTATCTCTAGACTTTTTTCCCAACTCGATTTTCCATCTCGATCTCGATATTTTTGAAACATGTATTATTATTCTGAACACGTGAGAGTATTAGGCTCGACAAAAGAAGGTTGTCATCTCTAATAATTTTTCGCCCTTTTTTCCTCTAGGCTATTTTTCACTGGTAAGTGGTTTTGCGAAAATAAAAAATTACATCCAGGCCCTTCGATCGGTGGTTTTATAAAAAGGGCCCTATCGTTTCAGATATTCACAGACGGGTCATCCGCCTTTTATTTTTTCGCTTCCAAAAAAATCAGTAGCTTGTGTATTAGGGTTAAACAAAAGAAGGTTGTCATCTCTAATAATTTTTCGCTTTTTTCCTTTAGACTATTTTTTCACCGTGGGTGGTTTTGTAAAATAAAAATTACATCCGCACCCTTTGATCGGTGGTTTTGCAAAAAGGCCCTATCGCTTTCGGTATTCGCAGACGGGTCATTCGCCTTTATTTTTCCGTTTCCCAAAAAAAATCTGTAGTTTGTGTATTCATGGTTTGGTCCTCCGATAGGTAGTTTTGTAGAAACAAAAAAAATACATCCAAGCCCTTCTACCGGTAATTTTACATAAAGAACCCTATAGTTTCGTATATTCGCGTACGGATCCTCCAACATTATTTTCTCGAGCGCATGCTATCGAAATTCAACCGGCGCAACGTAGTGCGCAGATCAACCTAGTTAAATCCACACAGGAAACAATTAAACCACACCAATAATCCCTTGTTTGCAATTCCGCAGTAGGATGCCGATTGCCGTATGAATCACATTAATAAATTACTTTTTTTTTACTTCTTGTTATATTGTGCATATCTAATTTATGCACGTCTAAGTCAAGAACACGTAGCAATCGACACGCGTTGCAGCAGCAGCGAGAGTCAACGTCGATGCATAGCAACATGTAAGAGAATTTATTGTACGTCATCCAATGTTTCACTTTTCCCTGATTTGCTACTGACGTTCCCCTTAGGATGCGTTCCTCTGGAATCTAATATTCCTCTAAATATAATTACCAATAAATATATTACTAGTAATCTAAGATTCCAATGTTTGGTTGCTTTGAAGTAAACTGTAAAATGGTCTTAGTAATAGTTCAAACGTTTCATAACTCGAACCAACAAGTCCAAAAATTTAAATTTCTGTATTTGAAATTTTAAACCTTGAAGGTTCATATTTGTAAACTCTAAATTAAGAAAATAAAATTTCAAAATTTAAAATTGCAACCTTCAGATTTTCAATTTTTATGGTTCAAAATCTCATTTTGGAATCTCTAAAATTCAAAAAATTCAAAAAGTGAGTTTTGGACTTTACATTCTTAGAAATTGAAAGTCAAAAATTAAAAATTTGAAACTTCCAAAATTAAAATTTATAAAATATAAATTCCTAGAATTGGAATATCTAAAATCTAGAATTGAAAATTCCAAAATTTAAGATTCAAGATATCATAAAATGGAATTTCAAAATAAAAAATTTAAATTGACTTAATTTAAGATTCCAAATTCATGATTCAAATTTTGATATTTGGGTTTTGAAATTCATATTTTAGAAAAAAAATATTAATTCCATAACTCGATATTCAAATATTAAAATAAAACATAATTTGTATTTTGAATTTTGAAAGTTTAAAATTTGACTGCAAGAAATCAAAGCAAATGATAAAAAACGCAACAAGAAAGATTTTTGTCCCATGGTAATCTAGGACAGACACCATTTTCTACAGGAAACACATTCCTGGCATTGATGATAATATGATTCCTGATGTAATCTTGGATTCTTGTTCAAATTCCTGGTTAGTCTACCAAATAAGCAGATAATCTCATAGGATTACTAAATAATTCCTAGTAATCCTGAGAGTATTCCTTCAACTAAACGCACCCTTAGTGCTACGGAAGGCATTTTTGCTACCCTTTCCTGCCACTTTCATTTGCCGCTACATCGCAAAATCATGTCAGTTTTTTTACAGAATGTCCGCCTTACGTTCACAAATTTGAGGGTCCACATGTAAGTTCTACCCTGCCTTCTTCCTTCTACAGCTATGTCTCAACTCTCTCGTATGCCAATGGTTGCTGAGCTTGGGCAGAGCAAGGCGAGAACTTGGGGCACGGCGACGGGATCTGGTCTGTCGGGATTCGATGGATCCAATGGGCGCGAGCGTGAGCTTCTTCGGCACGACGACGACAATTCCACCGTGCTGCTGCTAGCGCTCACCAGCGGCGGTCTGGCAGGGAAGTTGGTCCTCGCGCCGGCGGCAGGGATGAAGCCGTCCGTAGCATGCAAGGGAGAAAGGCGACGTCCTGAAAAAGGCGAGTGCAGGGAAAAAGAGGAAAAAGGGAAATTAGATTTTCTGAATTTTTGACAGCCCTTCTATTTTATGTTTAGATGAGCATCTAAACCAAGCTAGAAAAATTTTCAAATATTTTTAGAGAATCATGGTGAGCAACTGAAGATACCATAAAAATTTTAGATGATGATCAAACTTGTAAAATTTTGCAAAATTCTGACAATGTTGCTAGGCCAAATAAGTCTTCTCTGTTTTTGATTTTCTAAAGGGACTAAATGAGGTCAAAATATTTATTAAATTTTACTTGATAGTTCAGGGGTGATAAGGATGATACTATAAAATTTTCAAATCATGATCAAGCTCAATGGTTTTTATAAAAACCTGATAGTGTCTCTGTTCCAAATTCCAATTTGTTATTTTTTATTTTTATTCAATAACAAATGGGTTCAAAACTTTATGAAACTTTTGAGAGGTTATATTGGGATCATTTAGGGTTTAAATAAATTATTTTTATAGTTTTTTGTAAATTGAAATTTTGAGTTTGAAGCTTTATAAACCTTATTTGGCTTATTTAAATGTTTTGATCATTTTAGAAAATCCAAAAATTCCACAAGAAGATACAAATTCAATTTCAAACCAAATTCAACTAAAGTATTTGAATTCCACTTTAATTAGATTTGGGATGTTATAATTTGGTCGTCTATCTGCCGATGTTGGGCCTGAGTTATAGTGGTTTAGATTAAAAAAAAATGTATCCATGTCAAGTACAATATTAATTAACTAAAATTTGGGAATAAAAAAGGAAAATTAGAAATTTGACTTTCATATGATTTCTGAACTAATCCATAAATAATAAAATTTCTAATAACAATTAATAAATATGATAAAATTAAAACAAAAAGGTCTATGTCTTGGAAAATTAGCAATTTGACTTCCATACTATTTCCAAAGTAAATCCATAAACAACTAAAATTTGGAATAATATTAAAAATTAGTAAATTAAAACAAAGAGACTATGTCAAGTATAAGCTAAATTAACTAAAATTTAGAATAAAAAATAAAATAAATTGATATAATATTAATTCCAAAGTCTAAAACAAAATATAAATTTTCATATGAATTTAAGTCTAAAACTAAAATAATCCATGCAAGTACTATAAAAAGATACGCAAATTCTAAATAAAAATTAAATAGTGATTAGAGATTTGATTTGTAAAACTTCCAAAGTAACATCCATAAATAAAATAATTTAGAATAGTAGTTACTTATTTCGGCCCAAGTTTGTATGGTGTATTTTCTCTTGGCATATAGACAAAGGTGACATTGAACATGACAAGAATATGCCTAATTATTGTTTATAAGTAGTATATTCAATGTATGCATGTAGAAGATATAAAGTAAAGCTAGATATTTATTAGGGAATAGAGCGATGACCATACTAATTTTTTATTAGCATATGAAATACGGCCTATATTTATGGACAAGACTATTAAAAAATACATACTATATGTTTTGACGGAGTGAGACTTTATCAAGTACAAGTTAAATTAAATTTTATTAGAATATGAAATACAACCTATATTTCTGTATAAGATCATTTAAAAATACGCACTATATTTTTTGACGAAGTGAGTCTTTGTCAGGTACAAGTCAACTTAACTAAACTTTAGAAAAAAATAAAAAAATTAACAATTTGATTTCTACAAGAATTTGAAAGTAAAAACTAAAAATAAAATTAGAAATAACAATACATGAAAATAGAAAATAGATTTTTATACAAAGTCCAACCTAAACCTAAAAAAATCCATCTAAAGTACATCCAAAAATTCTCAAATTAAGAATATTTAAAGGATGATTAGGGATTTTATTTGTATGTGAATTAAAACACTAAATTTCAAAAGTATTAAAATTCCTAATAAGATCTATTACTTATACTAATTATAAACTACAAGAAAATGTAACACCCCGACGCCAACGCACCCCGGATGCTACCAAAATCCTGCTTCACTAGCGATACCCCTCAGACCCACACATATCCAAAGGGGTTACCAACACACGATAATTCTCCACAACAAAAATCAATTGAACTGAGAATTACCGAAGAAGACATAACATCCTAATACTTTCACTAATTTGATGCAACCAAGCGCTAACTTCTAAACCGCTTTTAAAACTAAGTCACCGAATTTACAAAATTTCGGCATGACCTCTAGAAAATAGGATATCCACTCGTGAGAGACAGAAAACATTGCGCTTATAATATATATCAAACACCCTTTCCAGGATGACACATTCTAGCAGGTCCTTAGATAATCAATCACATCACCAAATCTGCAATTAGCAACCTACGCAAAATACGGATAATATATTACAACCACTTAGATACAACCAAACTTTATGAGACAGTAAATGAATTAGTGACCGAAGTCGTGTGTGTGCCACTATTCCTATCCCCATGAGACACCTTCAAGGTACCTAAAACAAGAAACAACAAGCGTGAGTCCAAGACTCAAAGAAAGTGCAACAAGTAGAAAAGTAAGGAATTCGACTCAAGTACAACTACTTCAAGACTTAAAGCAACAGTTCCTTAATTGACATCCGTAACAAAAGAAGTAGTCTGAATTTAAATAAATCCACAACGCAGGAACACAATTACTTCACTATTAAACACAACCATTACTAAATTGAAATCATTAAGTAAAAATAAATGTAAATCAGCGACAACCCCACAGCTATCTCATAACTCAGATTAACTAAATTCCAAACTTCAGGAAACAGTTTAACTATCTTTCATACCTCCATTGACAGCTTCGGATAAGTCCACGACTCAATCCCCAACCTGCACTTGCCATTAACCCAGGAACTACAATTATCATTCACTATGCAATGCAATCATGCTTTCATTCATATAAATCAACAATTAACAATTTCAATGCAGGGCAATGAAATGCTAAATGATGCGACGCAACCATGCTTTCATTCACATCAATCAACAATTAACCATTCCAATACAAGGCAATGAAATGCTAAATGATGCGACGCAACCATGCTTTCATTCACATCAATCAACAATTAACCATTCCAATACAAGGCAATGAAATGCTAAATGATGTGACGCAACCATGCTTTCATTCACATCAATCACAGTTAACAATTCCAATGCAGGGGCAATGAAATGCTAAATGATGCATTATGCATGACTCATCTCTTCTTTAGCACATACCGGTAGGGCAAGTGCACACCGTCGGTGCACCCTCTCATTCCCTTCCACCCGTGGTGGAGGGTACCTACTTCTATCGACTCGCTCCCATACAACCACGCTACGGGACTACGTGGTAGGACTTTTGTGCTCACTACATGTGAGAACAGAGGCCCGCATCAGAATGGGTCGCCTCTTCCATCATGAATGCACAAATGCAATTGACACAAACAAATTTGCATACTACATTCATTTTTCACATCCATAAATTATCCTTCTCAACATCATATCCAAATTATCAACTTCCATATTCATATTCTCAACACTCATAATCACATTCTCAACACTCATAATCATATTCACATCACCAATACTCGAGTAATTATTAATTACATCTATCTTGATCATAAATCAACCATTTTCGCAATCCAATTCCATACCTTCAAGATTCCACTAACCTTATCAAACTAGTGAGCATGAATATGGAAATAATATTTAGCAAGATATCATCACAAAGATCTAGACGGAATTCATCAAACAACGCACATAACATTCAATCCAGAGATGCAAAGATAATGTCATGATGGCAAGGCACACAAAGTTCATCAAACAAGTCATAACATGTTCAGACATCGATACACTTGCATTAGAATACTTACCCTCTTCATCAAAAGACAATTAACCTACAAGACGTGCTTATAAACATGAATACAACCATAGCGTAAGCGTATACATAACACAAGCAGTTAACCAAATACCCTATAAGAGATATACGGGTTGCACTTGCATCAACATAACCATACTCATTCGTACAATTCGTAATGCAATACAATAAATGGGAATTGAATAACTTACTTACCAATTTGCTAACATTCATCCATCTTCATCACCATACTAAAAACAACTTCTAGATATGCTATTAAACATAACCACATCATTAGAATTTTCATAATCTTATCGCAAACAAAGCATTTAACACCCTAATAACACTCTAGGGTTTGCACTTGCCTTTTACCTCGGCGATAACTGACGTCCGATTTGCGGTATTAGAGACCTCCGACCCTAGAGAAATAAAACAATACTCAAAATCCATTCCTCATGTGAATAATGCCACTAAGATGGCAATAAAACTCTAGTGATCAGCATTACTCCCTATCTCAATAATACAAGATTCTAACATCATCGATCGATAGATATTCATTTACCCAGCCATATATATATATACATATATATATACTAATCACATTGCTTAGGAGGTTAAGCTTTTGGATCGCATACAAAGGATGAGACAACCCAGAACAACCTCAATCACTTAGATGCCCCACGAATACACAGAAATTTTGAAGTAATATGCATAACCCAGAACATAGCTCACAGATGGATAGCTCATTAAGCATCAATCAAAATTTACAAGCACATAAATCAGGGTCTCAATGCACTGACTAACATACATCACCGCATCACAATCTTCAAAACAAAAACAAGGGTATAAAGAACCTGATGCTTAGATTCCCAGCACTCAATCGGTTTTGGGGGAAATCAATCACAATATATATATGTAAAATTTCTAATGAGCACCAATCGCAGATTTATGCATGCACTACTATCTGTCTCAAAACTTCAAAGCATAAACTTGTGAACACCAAACATCATTTCATCCTCATGAAACCTAGCTAGGCATTATCTCAAACACCACACATGCAATCCAAGTGAATCCCCACTTCCTAGGGTTTTACCTCAAAGAAAGTCCATGGAGGAAAGAGGGAGGTGGGGAGAAGCAGATCGGCCGGGAGGTGCTGGCCAGAGGCGCGCGACGGCCGGGAGGCGCGCAGAGGCCGGCCAGGCGCGAGCAGCCAGCGAAGGCCCCGGCTCAAGCGACCAGGCACGGCCAGGAGCAGGGAGATCGGAGGTGAGGAAGGCGCCAGGCGAGGGCTCAGGCGGGGCCGGGACGCTGGAGGCGCGCAAGACAGGCAGGAGCCTAGAGGCAAGCCGGAGACAGAGGGGTCGGTGGGGGTTTTGGGAAAAAGGTTGGCTCCCCCCTTTTTGCTGTTGGTGGCTTCTAGGGTTAGGGAAAAAAATTATATACTATACAACAATTCTAAAGAACACAAACCAACAACTAACCAAAAACTCCTTGAATTTAAGAAGACAAAACCAAATTCCGGCCAAAAACCCTGGTAAAACAATTTGCGGTATTACAGAAAATTTTCACATTAATCAAGAAAAGGAAAAGATTTAGCACCTATCTAACAGAACCATGCTAAAGTGGCTATTACGAACAATCTAAATTAGTGGACTTTATTTGAGAAGCTAGGCCATGCAAATGCATGGGTTGCCAACTAGTATGGTCTAGTGGCTTTCAGATGCATGTCACTAATGCATTAGTTGTCCTGCGATTTAATTGTTCTTACAAAGTCCATGGACGCCGGCGCCGGCGACACCTTTCACGGTTCACCATTCGATGTAGCCTACGGGTTACGGTTTGTAGCTCAAAAGCTTTAATTTGTAGGATGGTGTACTGCTTGCTTGGGAACGGATGGACGATATTTCGTAGGCGGTGTGGAAAAATTATTCTGCTTTCTTACATGTGAATGAAATTACCGCGTTTCAAATTACCACTTTGAGTGCTCCACATCCTGATCGTTTGTAGTATTTGAAGAATCTTGAATGCGCCATGGACATCAAACACGATCGGTGCATGTGCAAACAAATCGATGCTCGGCAAATTGGGCTTTCGCTACGTGATCTCCGGTTGCATCCTCAATGTCTCGTTCTGATCGCAGAGTTCTGTTCGCCTCTTCTCCTTGCGCTGCAGAACTGATCAGAGGTGCTTTAAACCAGAAAAACATCTAACAGCGAAACCATTGGAAATTCAGCGATGAAATCGTAGAAGAAAAATGGAAGGGTAGCCTGCCAGCTCGAAAGTCGGAACGTACAAGTTGATCCTGAAATTTTCATCGGTGACTGACACTTGTCCGAGAGCATCTGATAGAAACATACCAACTCTCTTTTTATAATGAAGAAATATCACATTTGCAGAGATGCAATTACGTTACCTTGTTCTTTTTGCTTCTATAGATCCTGTAAGCTTTTCTTTTGGAGGAGTGCATAGCTAATTCAAAACAGAACCCTCCAAAAAAACATGTGCGATTTTTTTTACATGCGAAAATATATAGCATGGAAGCTATGGTAATGGAATCAGCACTCAGCAACATGGGATTACATTAAGGTAATCCCACCCAGAAAACGTTAATTACCGTTGAGAAATCAATTCTACAACTGCCAATCATTCTTTTTTTCTACCCCTACAGCACTAGGGCTCGACCCGGCTCAGCTCGGCTCATGCAAGCTTGTTCAAAAAAGTAGCTCGGCTCAGCTTGTTAAGCTAACGAGCTAAAACTCAGATCGGCTCGGTAAAAAACTCGAGCTGCTCGTAAGCAACTCACGAGCCACGTCAACCAAGATAAGCTAAACATGTGAGCTAGGGTAATTAGTCAAGAGATAATTACATGCACATACAATAATTTAAATATTTTACTAATTAAAAATCTTCCACATCAAAAGTCAATAATCCGTAACCTATACATCTTAAGTTTAGTAGTCCAACTACAAATGCCGAAATAGTTAACAACCCCAATTTTCAAGGTCAACAATCATTATTCTATCAGCACAGCTTCCCATAGTTAACACTTCAAAAGCCAACAATACTCCAAGCTTCACTTTCCACACAAAAAGTCACCAAACAAGTAGTCATCAATTTAAGTGCTGATAGAACAAACTAAAATAAATAGCAAACATAAGCAAAAGAAAAAGGGTGCTTACTATGTACTTTCCACCCTAGTATTAGCTAAAGAAATGTAATACTGCAAAGTTTTGGTAAATGTTTTGCTCGGTTATGTTTTCTTTTTCCTTAATCCAAAATTTATTTCGGTGAAAGAAAAGAATTATCGTCAAGCAATTGTAGCTATTTTATTAATTTGGTGTCTGGTGTCTTCTTTTTACAATAGAATACATGTGATTATTTAGAGGGAGTCATTAGCTAGGAGCCTCCGTCGTGCAATGACCTTAGTCGAACCAAACCCAGTGCCTTGACCTCGGCTCCAGCCGGCCTCCTCCAGCTCCGCTGCGTTGGCTCTGGCCACTGCCTGGCCACGCCTCCTCCTGCTGGCCACCTCCGGCCACCTCGCCACAGGCTTGCATACTGGCCGGCCTCCCCTGCCCCGCCTCTCGGCCACGGCCTCCGGCGCCTGGCGCTCCCCGGCCCGGCGCAGCTCTCCGACCGGCGCCGTTCCTTCCCCTTGTGGTTGCTTGCTCTTTCCTCCATGCAATTTCTTTGAGGTAAAACCCTAGGTTTGGGGAAGGGATTTTCCTTGCATGCCAAGTGTTTGTGCAAATGCCTAGCTAGAATCCTTGTTTTGAGATGCAATTAGTTGAGTGGATACTGGTTCCTAAATGCATGTGTGCTTGCTATGAACATGTTAAATTCTGTTCAATGTCATCCTTCTTGAGACCTGTCAAATTAATTGTGGTATTTGGTTCCCTTGCGCATGCTAGGTGATTGATGAAATGCCTAGAAGGTTTAGATTATTGGTATCACAGTGAGTTAAGTATGCAAGGTTGAGAGATGGACTTTGAAAGCTAGAATCGATGCATTGCTAATCTATGTGTATGAATCCGATCGCCACAGAGAGTATTAACCTGTTTTCTGTTATTCATTTGAGCCATTGAGGGTAGGCCATGTGTTATTAAGTTAACCAATTTTGTGGTTTGTTGTTTAAAGCTATATTTATGGTATGTGTTCTCATTTTAGACTTTCCCTACTCTTGGGAGGTCATGCTGATGTGATACCTTATTATACCTTTTCCTATCGCAGTATGATCATAAGGCTGCATGGTTCATTTCGTTGAGACATAGAATCCGATCGATGATCTTGAATTGTCAGTTTATATGCTCATGATTTAGGTGTGTAGTTTTTGTGCAAGGTGATTTATGGGTGTAAAAAGATGTGCTTAAAATGGTGAAGGACCTAGAGTTATTAATGCCATAGTTAATCTTGAAATGTATAAGTCCCATATTGAGGAGTGTGCTAGTATGTTCTTGTTTAACCATGCTCCTTTAATTTCTGTTAAGTTGTGATTGTGACAATTGTGCCTTGCCCTATCTTGGGTTGTCGTTTTTAGGGTTGGTGGTTTCTAGCGCCGAATGGGTCAGCGGCCGCCGAGGTTAAAGGCAAGTGCATCTCCTCGATCGTGGTTGAGAGGATTACTGGTTTGTTTGCTTTTAGCGTACGTAATGGCCGATGGTTACGTAAATGATATATATATATATACGTGATTATGAGTATATCTAAGAAATAGTTCATATTATGAAGTTGCTAATGTTGGTGAAAGTGTTAGATTGTTATAATTGTTGCATTAATTGAGTTCTACCGAGCCATTCCAATATTGATAAGAAAGGAGGCGGTCGCCTTGATCCTCCGTAAGTCCGAGTTATGGCGAATGACAAAGTGAGTATCTATGCTGCATCTTTGAAATATGAGTATGGTTATGTTGATGCAAATAATAACGTGATGAATGCGATTAAATGATAATGTGTGTCTTCGGCTTATAAACATGTCTATGACCAATGTGAAGTTGAGACAGATGAAACGGGTAGATCATTCATGTCATTTGCATTTTTACGATTCATTACGTAAGAGGCGACCCATGTTGATGTGGGCCTCTGACTCACACGTAGTGAGTACAAAAGTCCTACCTCGTAGTCCCATCCACGGATGGGAGCGAGTTAGTAAGAGTAGGCCCCGCCACGGATGGTTGATTGAGGGTGCACACCGACGGTGTGCACTCACTATACCCCAGATAGGCAAAAGGTTGTATTTTGAGCATGAAAGCATAAATGCATTGCATTGTGTGTTGTAATTGATAAATGCTAATTGATGAGAATGGAAATGACAGTGTCGGGATTGAGTCGTGGACTCATCCTGAATTGTTTCTTGAGGCATCGTAAGGTTAGTTTTGTTTTCGAGTTGGTTGTAATAAGCTGAGGGATTAATTATTGCTTCTTGTCCTTGTTGATTTCATTTAAGTAATGGTTATATTAAGTTCTAAGTAAATGTAATTCAGTTTAATTCATTACCTTTCATTATTGTTGCACTTGCTGAGTCTTGGACTCACGCTTGTTTGCTTCCTGTTTTAGGTACCTTGCAGACGACTCGCTGGGTTGGGAGTAGAAGCACGTGCACGACTTCGGTCGCCATCGCATTTAATTAATGCATAAAGCCTGATTGTATTTAGTGGGGTTGTAATATGTTATTTGTCGTCGCGTAGTTTATCTTTTGTTAGCGGATGTGTGATTAATATCTAAGGACCTGCTAGAATGTCTCTTCGTGATTGAATGATTGATTTATACTGTTATTGCTTTCTGTCTGCTGAGTGGATGTCCTTCTTTCTAGGAAGGTCATGCCGAAATTTTGAACTTTTTGCCGGCTTAGTTTTAAGCCGGTTTTAGAGTTAGCGGTTGTTTTTAGACAATTCTGTTGAGTTGTCGTTGAGTGTTTAGAGTTTTGGGTAGCATCCGTGGCGCAATTGCTACTGGGTGTTACAGCTTGGTATCGAGCCGCCTGTGTCCGTGGTGTTTGAATGTAGTAAGTAATTCTAGAATGAATTAAAATTTTACTGTGTGAAGGTACAAACATGGTTTCGGTTGAACTTTTAAAATGTGGCCCTAGGGCAATAACCTTAAAACTTGATGTAGAATTGTTAAATAATTTTAAAACTTGACACACTCTGATGCACGGTAGGAAAGGGATGGGATATCGTTGCATTGTGTTACAATGCTTATTTTGTTATTGATGCTATGTTACATGTTAATCTTGTTAAAACTATGGAATTATTTTCTGGGCTGTGCTTTTGAAGTGGTATTTTGTTTAGTGGGTCTGTGGGACTCCTTGTGTCGAAGGATTTCGCCCTGCTAGTAGTCCGTGTTGGTCGGTGTGGCGATTGTGAGCCAACACCGAGGATTCATAACCTCGCAAGCGAGGATAGCCTTAGTTCCTTTGCCATAACCGAGAGTATTCGATCTTTCGTTTTTTTTGTGGTTGAGAAAAAAATTGTCTTTGGTGACTCTCTTTTGTCGTGGGAGCTTTGTGATTTATTTGAGTTTCGGAATTCGTGGGCATGACAAGGGTTGAATCTTGTTGTGCGGTAAAGTGAAGAGTATCGTTTTGCACCTCTTTTGGTTGCTTTGTGGAGAAAGTTATGGATTTCCTTCTTATGTTGGATGTTCTCCCAGTTTAAAAGGAGTCGTTCTTCTATTGTAGATTGGAGAATGAGTGGAGTAAGTTTCCCGGGCTTTGACTTGTTTGGTCTTTTTGGAGTTAAGTCAAAAAAAAAAAAAAAAAGGGGATTTTGGTGTTGCGCCTCATTGGTTGAAGGCGGGTAAAGACATGGAATTTTTGTGGTGTCGTTTTCCAAGTTGAAGTTTTGGATTTGGGGCTTTAACGGAAAAAGTGCTACTCGACCGATTCGCTTTTTCCTTTCCGTGAATTTGTTTGTGTAACTCCTTTCCTTCGTGGAATTTTGGAGTTTGATGATTGTTTTGGAGTTCTGTTGAATGACGTGGCTTGAGTCCTGTCATTTTTGAAGTCTTTTGAGAATCGAGCTTCTTTTGGAAGTTTTGGTTGGCTTTTCTGGAAAGGAAAAAAATTCGACAGTCAGAGTAAGTGGTATGTTGATTGAAGGTCTTCCTGTAGGGGATTAGAGGAAAGTTTACGTTGTTGGGTTAAGGTGATTGACCCTAATCGGATAGATGGCAAGAATTATTGTATGTTGGTTATGATGATCCACAATTATAAGTGGAGATTCGTGATTGGTGTTTGTATAATGATAGAAAGAAATTTTGTCGAAGAAATAATAACCGCTTGGTTGAGGAACTTATTTACATAAGTTGATGGGATTGAAATGCTTGAGATGTCCGCAGTGGTTGGATTTATAGACTAGTGATAAGTTTTACAAGGTATGGATCGTATAACATAGAATGAGGTTGTAATTGGAGTGCGAATAATCATTGAATTGAATTTGTGGGAGCTTGGTTTGTTATTTATGACGGATGGCCTTAGAGCCATTTTAGGCGATTTATGTCTCAGAGAGACATTGTCTAGTTAAGGGAGTCTTAATAATTGGTTGGGTGTTTTGTCGATTAATGACCGAATAGGAAATATGGATGACGATTTATCCTTATGAAAGGTTGCTTGGAAAAGCAATGTCATAGAAATAGATTATGAAGTGGAGTTGATGGACATGTTGATTATGATTAAACTTAACCTCGCTTCCCTTGATATGTATCCCGGGAAGAATTGGTTCAACGAGGTGATAACATTTTCAAGTGTGGATGTAATTAGTGAATGAAAGATTTTGAGGAAGAAAGAATGCATACTTATGGAATGGTGTGATAATAATCTTCGGACTTGCTAATTAGAGGAAGTAAATAGATGTAATGGAAAATATTGGAAGTGTTGAATGGGAACTATTGGAACCTTTAGTTTGATTTGGAGTTGTACTAAATAAATGAGAATGATCTTTATGAATGTACAAGAAAGGGTGAAATCCTTAGTTGATATTGAAAGTGGCTTTCGGCTAGAAATTTAGAATGTTCTTTTTTCTTATGAGAAAGGTGTCGGATGTAGTGAGATGGAAGTTTTGGGATGTGTTGTGTCTTCTTCGTGTGTTTCTTTGATGTGAAGTTGTACACCTTGGGACTCAAGGTGATGGAAGTGAATTTGGTAGTAAGGAGAAATCAGTTTTCCTTAGATTTTGGTAGCCGCTTTTGAAAAAAAAGGGAAAGTTATGCAGCATTTCTCTTTTAAGTTGAGATTCTCTTCGACGTGAAGTTCATTGTAGTAATTTCAAATTGAGGAAAGTGGTTAGCTTTGCAAAGTGATTTGAGTTTTTTTTTCTTTGCTCTCAAGTATGAGAAAAGAAATGCTAGGACGTGGGTTTCTTTGTGCGAGTATAATTTAAAGATTTATGCTTTTTGTTTTCGTTCTTCGGGCAAGATGGCCCTTGAAGGAGAACCTTTTGGGGTTAAGTGTTGATGATATATAGAATTAATGTGGGGAATATTGAGAAGTGTTCCTTGTCGTGGTTACGACCTGTGTGGGAGGATCATTTTTATTGCGTTGTCCCTGGGTTGTGTGGGACCTTGCTGTTGGTGGGTTAGACTCAATGTGGGTCAGTCGGAAATGGGTGGTTCAGTTGTGAACCTTTTCTTTGAGTGGTCGTTTCGTTGTATGATACAAGTTTGAAAGGAGGTTAAGTTCGATTTTGTGTTTTGGGGGAAATCGATTGGTGCCCTGTGGGGCTAACCATTTCGATAGTAAATAATGATTCTTAATCCTGTTGTTTCTAAGGGTAGTTGTTGAAAAGGTAAAAGTTGTGTTTTGATTCCTAGAGGAGTCCGGTGTTAAATGGTCGAGATAGTGTTTGTTCAAGTATCGGTTCATTGGTTATAGCGGTTAATTAATGAGGTGAGATGGGAATCAGAGATTTCTGGATTCTTAGGGGATTCAAGTTTAGGACCCCGCTGTTCAATCGAATAGCATTGGTGACTTGGCGATAATTGGTTGGATGTCTAGTAGAGTGATGTGACTCGTGTTAATCTTGTCATCACGAGTTGGTTGATCTGCGGTATGGAGATTGAGAGAGAAGATTAAAGTTGGGTGAGTGAAATTGAATAGAGAAATGAGAATTAAATTTGGGAGTTAGTATTTTGATCTTCCGGGAAGAATTGTTGGTTGATTGGAGGTTGTGTGTTGAAGTGTTAAAGAAGAGTTGTCTGAGTTGTCAGATAGTTTGCGAAAATGGTGTGACTTGAGCATTTGGCTGATCGCCTGGATTTATTGGGGTTTAAGCGTGAAAGATGTGAATTTCTCCGGTTGAGAAAATACTTGTGAGATTCCTGGTTTAGGAAAAACCTTTTGGGATTGAAAACCCAAGGTTGATTTGATTTAGTGATTGGTTTTTGAGGAAGACCTAGCTTTTGAGTTTTGTACCATGCAAATTTATGGATCGAGAGTGAGTGTTGATCGGAAAAAAAGAGAGGATGAAATGACTTAAGTGCCTGCTCTTTTCTGGTGGAAGCAGAAGTGACTTGAGTGTTGGATTCTCTTTTGCGTGAGAAGTACCCAGATTTATTCTTCGGGTATGTTTCCTGGGTGAGACTATTTCTGTTGTTCTTGTTGGTGTTCTTGTATGTTCAGAATTCGAGGTCGAATTCTGTTAAAGGGGGGAAGAGTGTAATACTGCAAAGTTTTGGTAAATGTTTTGCTCGGTTATGTTTTCTTTTTCCTTAATCCAAAATTTATTTCGGTGAAAGAAAAGAATTATCGTCAAGCAATTGTAGCTATTTTATTAATTTGGTGTCTGGTGTCTTCTTTTTACAATAGAATACATGTGATTATTTAGAGGGGAGCTGTTAGCTTGGGAGCCTCCCGTGCTTGCAATGACCTAGTCGAACCAAACCAACTCCTTGACCTCGGCTCGCCTCCACCTCGGCTCACTGCGTTGGCTGGCGCTTCTGGCCAAGGCCGCCTCCCACTGGCCAGCCTGGCGCCTCTCCTGGCCAGGCCATTTTCCCAGTGGCCGCCTCAGCGTGGCCGTTCTCTGCCTCCCCTGGCGCCTCTCGGCCCGGCTCGCCCGCGCCTCGGCCAGCTCCCCCCTCCGGCTGCGGCTCTCCGCCGCGCCGTTCCTTCCCTTGTGGTTGCTTGCTCTTTCCTCCATGCAATTTCTTTGAGGTAAAACCCTAGGTTTGGGGAAGGATTTTCCTTGCATGCCAAGTGTTTGTGCAAATGCCTAGCTAGAATCCTTGTTTTGAGATGCAATTAGTTGAGTGGATCCTGGTTCCTAAATGCATGTGTGCTTGCTATGAACATGTTAAATTCAGTTCAATGTCATCCTTCTTGAGCCCTGTCAAATTAATTGTGGTATTTGGTTCCCTTACGCATGCTAGGTGATTGATGAAATGCCTAGAAGGTTTAGATTATTGGTATCACAGTGAGTTAAGTATGCAAGGTTGAGAGATGGACTTTGAAATGCTAGAATCGATGCATTGCTAATCTATGTGTATGAATCCGATCGCCACAGAGAGTATTAACCTGTTTTCAGTTATTCATTTGAGCCATTGAGGGTAGGCCATGTGTTATTAAGTTAACCAATTTTGTGGTTTGTTGTTTAAAGCTATATTTATGGTATGTGTTCTCATTTTAGACTTTCCCTACTCTTGGGAGGTCATGCTGATGTGATACCTTATTATACCTTTTCCTATCGCAGTATGATCATAAGGCTGCATGGTTCATTTCGTTGAGACATAGAATCCGATCGATGATCTTGAATTGTCAGTTTATATGCTCATGATTTAGGTGTGTAGTTTTTGTGCAAGGTGATTTATGGGTGTAAAAAGATGTGCTTAAAATGGTGAAGGACCTAGAGTTATTAATGCCATAGTTAATCTTGAAATGTATAAGTCCCATATTGAGGAGTGTGCTAGTATGTTCTTGTTTAACCATGCTCCTTTAATTTCTGTTAAGTTGTGATTGTGACAATTGTGCCTTGCCCTATCTTGGGTTGCTGTTCTTTAGGGTTGGTGGTTTCTAGCGCCGCAATGGGCCGTCAGTTTCTCGCCGAGGTTAAAGGCAAGTGCATCTCCTCGATCGTGGTTGAGAGGATTACTGGTTTGTTTGCTTTTAGCGTACGTAATGGCCGATGGTTACGTAAATGATATATATATATATACGTGATTATGAGTATATCTAAGAAATAGTTCATATTATGAAGTTGCTAATGTTGGTGAAAGTGTTAGATTGTTATAATTGTTGCATTAATTGAGTTCGGCTGGGAGCCATTCCAATATTGATAAGAAAGGAGGCGTGTCGCCCTTGATCCTCTGGTAAGTCTGAGTTATGGCGAATGACAAAGTGAGTATCTATGCTGCATCTTTGAAATATGAGTATGGTTATGTTGATGCAAATAATAACGTGATGAATGCGATTAAATGATAATGTGTGTCTTCGGGCTTATAAACATGTCTATGACCAATGTGAAGTTGAGACAGGATGAAACGGGTAGATCATTCATGTCATTTGCATTTTTTACGCATTCATTACAGAAGAGGCGACCCATGTTGATGTGGGCCTCTGTACTCACACGTAGTGAGTACAAAAGTCCTACCTCGTAGTCCCATCCACGGATGGGAGCGAGTTAGTAAGAGTAGGCCCCGCCACGGGATGGTTGGGATTGAGGGTGCACACCGACGGGTGTGCACTCAGCTATACCGGTATAGGCAAAAAGGTTGCATTTTGAGCATGAAAGCATAAATGCATTGCATTGTGTGTTGTAATTGATAAATGCTAATTGATGAGAATGGAAATGACAGGTCGGGGATTGAGTCGTGGACTCATCCTGAATTGTTTCTTGAGGCATCGTAAGGTTAGTTTTGTTTTCGAGTTGGTTGTAATAAGCTGAGGGATTAATTATTGCTTCTTGTCCTTGTTGATTTCATTTAAGTAATGGTTATATTAAGTTCTAAGTAAATGTAATTCAGTTTAATTCATTACCTTTCATTATTGTTGCACTTGCTGAGTCTTGGACTCATGTTTGTTTGCTTCCTGTTTTAGGTACCTTGCAGAGCGACTTCATTTGGGTTGGGAGTAGAAGCACGTGCACGACTTGATCGCCATCGCATTTAATTAATGCATAAAGCCCGATTGTATTTAGTGGGGTTGTAATATGTTATTTGTCGTCGCGTAGTTTATCTTTTGTTAGCGGATGTGTGATTAATATCTAAGAACACGCTAGAATGTCTCTTCGTGATTGAATGATTGATTTATACTTTATTATTGCTTTACATCACGAGTGGATGTCCTTCTTTTAGGAAGGTCATGCGAAATTTTGAACTTTTTGCCGGCTTAGTTTTAAGCCGGTTTTAGAGTTAGCGGTTGTTTTTAGACAATTCTGTTGAGTTGTCGTTGAGTGTTTAGAGTTTTGGGTAGCATCCGTGGCGCAGCTGGCGCTGGGGTGTTACAAGAAATGCGTGCAACATCAAACTCATCTTCTACTTTCTATAAACAAGCACAATAATAAAATTAGGATAGATTTAGATAACTAACAAAGAATCAAGATGAAAACTATTAGTATGGAAGGGTGTACGACAGCCAAAGGACACAAACACCTCTTATCTAGCTAGAAACACATACTAGTACCTCTACCATTGGCGGAAGCAAATAACTCCTATAATCATCTAAGACTTTACCTCTGGCACTAAAAGTTGACTCTGAAGATACAATGCTAATTGGTATAGTCGAGAAATCCTTTGCTATGCTTAAAATCACTAGAAATCTATGGGAATTTACACTGCACCATTCAAGTAATTTTAAATTTGGGTTAGATAAATTTAGTCACCGAGCCTTAACGAGCTAACGAGTTGCTCATGAGTTAGCTCAAACTCAGCTCGTTAAGATACCGAGCTGGGAAGATGGCTCTGCTCGGCTCGTTGCTCGGCTCATTTATTTTACGAGCCGAGCTCGTAAAGAGTCAAGTTCGAGTAGCTCATGAGATTTGAGTTTTTCTGCCGGCCCTAGCTAGCATTCAATTGGCATCTCTTCATAGGGAACGACTGCTGTGCAATCATGCTTCCCGTGCAATTACCGTGCAATCCAACTAAGAAAGGTTTCAAAAAATTCTGAAAAAAATCATGGATGTACATCTCATCTTACCCCATCTACATATAAAATTTCATGATCAAATTCGTCCTATGCTAGAAGTTACAAAAAAGACAAATTTCTGACAAACTTGAATAGTTCAAATGCACCCCAAATTTGTCTTTTTGTAACTTCTAGCATAGGACGAATTTGATCATGAAATTTTATATGTAGATGGGGTAAGATGAGATGTACATCCATGATTTTTTTCAGAATTTTTTGAAACCTTTCTTAGTTGGATTGCACGGTGATTGCACGGGAAGCATGATTGCACAGCAGTCGTTGCCCTCTTCATAAGAAGGTCTTAAATTTCTTTATCTCCACCATTCCTTCGAACTGCCGCCTTCTTTATGACGCAAAAGATTCTACGGATTTCGATTTAAGTATGCGTTGTTACTGTCAAGACTGTCTGGTTTAAATTAGTGATCCAAATATCACCAGTCCTGATGAACAGCCTTAGCATATTCCGAGTTCTTGAATAATCTGAAAAGCAACTAGTTAAAGTCTAAATGAGGGGAGCTAGTTGCTTTTAAGTACTGTTATGTGTACAGATCACACCCTGTATTATGGAGATCATGAAAGCTACACCTGCTTCGTTTCGTCTTCCCTGACGCGTAATTTAATCAGTGGTTGACTTGGGCGTAATTATAGCTGGGAGTCTGCTATGAGCTGCCTAGCCACGACAATGTATCAGCAATTGAATATTACTAGCTGTTAGAACGAGCACTCTTATTTGCAATATGATCGCATTTCTGAGGACAATCGATCAATCAGAATTCAGAAACTTTGTTTGATTTGCTCCTCTTGTTATTCCAATTCGCAGTGGAACTTTAATTGGCCAATGACGAATGCTGACTAGCGAATCGCTGATAGTTTATAGATGTGAACTATCCAATGGCACTTTTCTGTCCATCAGCAACGATCAGATAGAATCATTTCGGATTTTTTAGAGGACTTGCTCCTCTTGTTATTCCAACTCGCAGTTGAACTTTAATTGGCCAATGACGAATGCTGACTAGCGAATCGCTGATAGTTTATAGATGTGAACTATCCAATGGCACTTTTCTGTCCATCAGCAACGATCAGATGGGATCATTTCGGATTTTTTAGAGGGATATACGAAATTCATTATTCCAATTTGCAGCATATTTTCTTGAGTGACATAATTCTTAATATCTTGTCCGTGGCAAATTTCTCGTGAAAAGACATTTATTGTTTGTTAACGAGGGCCATGCGACTTTATCATATCAAAGAAAGATTCGTCAAACTATGATACATTAGTACGATTATCCTTTTGAAAAATCCACGCAGAAGTCAATGAGTATTAGTGTTCTGAAACATACTTTTACGAACAGATCAGACAACAGCGCAAGTAACTGAAACATGTGCCTTTATTCTGAGGGACAAAATGCCATAATACAATGATCCAAGCAAGTACATATAACCCAATCTTTTATATGTATAAAACACATTACTTTTTCTTGTAATTTTCTGTGCTATTCATCAGATCAGATTATAGCCAAGGGGAGTTGTAGAGGGGAGTGACCACTGTCTTGGTGTGCAGGTACTTGTCGAGGCCGTCCATGCCCATGTCCTTGCCGAAGCCACTCATCTTGCATCCGCCGAAGGGGCAGTCGTAGTCGAAGGCGAAGTAGCAGTTGACCCAGATGACCCCCGCCCTGACAGACCGCGATACCGTGTTCACGATGTCGATGTTCTTGGTCACCACGCCAGCAGCCAGGCCGTACCGCGTGTTGTTCGCCTTCTGAATCGCGTCCTCAACCGTCCTGAAATAACAGGTAACAACGACAACGGTGCACATCCAGTAGTTTCAGACTTTCAGTTCAGTTTCCTCTATGTGCTTACTACTTTCAGATTGAAAATGTCCAGGGAAGTTAAATGCCTACTTGAATTTCATGAGAGCCATCACTGGTCCGAAGATTTCCTCTTGTGCGATAGACATGTCATCCTGCGTGGAAGTTTTTTTTTTGGGGTCAAAATTTAGCATGTTTTTCTCTTTGATTGTGCGCGTGCGGTCTACTATCTACGAAATGAAAAAGCTACTGTCCATGGTGAGTATTGAGTAGGGAGGGCTTATGCCTTGACGTCCGTGAAGATTGTGGGCTCGATGTAGTACCCCTTCTCGCCGCAGGGCTTCCCTCCGGTGAGCAGCGTGGCGCCTTCCCGTTTACCGATCTCAATGTACTTGAGAACCTTCTCGTACTGCTCCTTGTCAACCTTCATTGCATTAGTGCACAAGTGGTTATTACAGCTTTCTTATTTGAAGAGTGTATGGATGAAAGATCACGGTCAGTACCTGAGGGCCTTGATGAACATGGGGATTGAACGGATCTCCGACCACTGATTTCTTGGCAATCTCAGCTGCCTTCTTCACGAACGCGTCGTAGATCCCTTCCTGCACATAGATGCGCGTGCCAGCGACGCAGATCTCGCCCTGTAACATAGTAGAATTGTTGTAGAGAGGTGATGAGAATTTGAGCGCTCTGCTTGTTGTGCCAGATGATCTGACAACACAGTGAGCAACTGAACATATAAATGAACGTATGTAGTTACCTTGTTGGTGTATGTGGCAATGTTAACCAGGTTAACGGCCATGTCGAGGTCGGCGTCGTCGAATACTATGATCGGAGACTTGCCACCCAGCTCGAGCGAGACGGACTTGAGGTTGCTCTTGGCCGCTGCCTCCATGACCAGCCGTCCAACCCCGTCGAGCCGGTGAAACTGACCTGAAACCATCACACGTTAAAGAGGCATTCATTAGCTACGATTAACCAACCTTCGTGCACCATCGATCACTGAAACATAGTAAATTTGAACGGTTTCAAATTAGTAAATAGCATAGGGAATCAAACCTTGTCAATGTCCATGTGAGAAGAGATTGCCGCGCCGGCCGTGGGGCCGAACCCGGGCACGACGTTGAGGACGCCATCCGGGATCCCGGCCTCCTTGGCGAGGTGCGCGTAGAAGAGCGCGGAGAGCGGCGTCTGCTCGGCGGGTTTGACGACCATGGTGCAGCCGGCGGCGAGTGCGGGGCTGACCTTGAAGAAGAACATGGTGGTGGGGTAGTTCCAGGGCACGATGTGGCCGACGACGCCGACGGGCTCCTTGAGCGTGTACCCTTGGAGCGGGCGCGACATCTTGAGCGTCTCGCCGTGGATCTTGTCGGCGGCGCCGGCGTAGTAGCGGAGCAGGCTCGCGCCGCCGGGGATGTCTACCATCTTGCCCATCAGGAAGAGCTTGCCGGCATCCACCGTGTCCAGCGCCGCCAGCTCCTCGACGTGCTGGTCCACCAGGTCGGCGAACTTGTGCAGGATCCGGCCCCTCTGCTGCACGCGCGCCGAGAGAGCCATTATTGGCGGGAACAAGAACGCACATTGATGTGAAATCAAAGCAGCGATAACTAATGGGCCTAGCCAATGCATCCGATAGGCCCAATTCGTCTAGTAATGGGCCTCCTACTATCGGGTTTACCCGTTAGCTTAACGGGTTTTGGTTTTGGGCAATGTTGGAGAGACGGGTGTACATACACAGCCGGGCATTCTCGGCCAGGGACCATTGTCGAAGGCCTCCCGGGCAGCCTTCACGGCGAGGTCGACGTCGGCCTTGTCGCCCTCGGCAATCCTGGCGGTCACCTCGCCGGTGCGCGGGTCCCGGGTCTCGAACGTCTTGCCTGCACGGCGTGTTCAAAAGATCCGGTAATTAAGGACAGTATATGTGTATATACATGTATGTATATATGTATGTATATAAGCTAGCTCGAACTTATTTGCACATAAATTATGGGGATCGACCTAGTGAGACAGCAACTCCGTTTTTAATTTTCTATATGTCTAGTCGCAATTACAAACCAAAGGGTTGACGTCTAAGGAATAAACTAGCTAGACATAATATTATAGCAAACGTCACACGACAAAAAACATTTCATTAAACTAGTTGCTGCTTTCACATGGCTAGATCGAATTAACTAGATCATTTTATTCTTAATATGGTGCCTCTCATCTGTGATCATCAACTGGCAGTAACTTCTAAAATTAACGCAGTCAGTAGTAGTACACCATCGCCAGTTGTAGCACCTCAGTTTCTTACTGACGGTTATTTTTTTTTTCATAAAAATTTCACTGCAAATTCGGTGTTTTGAAATCGTCAGCCGTGAGATAAGCCTTATAGCATGATTGTACGAGGAAGATGTTACCGTACTCTAAAAGGACAATCACTCATTCCATGATTCCACCGACAGCAATCCTCCCTGTGACAGTCAGGCTAACAAAGGAGACACTGGAACCCATACCTAGCTTGGGATCTCCCTTCGCAGGACACACACACACACTCATGCATGTAGATGCAGACGAGAGCTCAGCAATTATTTTCCTGCCATAAACTGATAAGATACAGTGTGTGATGATCAGCTGGACCAGGGTTCTGATTGGATCGGTGACCCATAGCTGGCAATAAGCCAAAGACCTACATCAGGAAAATACTAGTGATTGCTAGCCTCTTCACATGCACGCAGTTGGTAAGGTACGTTGTCTCCATCTGAGATTATATACAACCGGCCTCTTCGTACTGATCAGAACCATCCAGGCTAACTTGCTTGTTAGATGAGATGTAAATAAGATCTCTTCATTAATTAAACCAGACGCATAGGATCAGCAGAAGCCGATGATCTGTACTTTTGACTTTTCAACTTAATGTTTCACATGTCAAAACTAATGTGCATTGATGTATATCTGATCTGAGTAAACTTTTCTTGGCACGTCAGCTGATTTGCCTTTTCCTTACGGCCTGTGGTCTTAATTTCATGATGGTGATGGCGAGGTCAGACTTATCCCACTTAACTGGGAGTGGTTTTAATCGTCATGCAAGTAGTGCTACGACAATAAAGTGGAACTATGAAGTGTAAACCCTATTTAGGTGCTAATTAACACGTGGACTTGACTAAATTAATTAACATACATATCATCCAAAAAGCAATAAGCAACATAATAAAACAGGAAAATTTAGACTTTTACATATACGTCTTGTTCAGAGGCGGATCTAGGGGTGCTAGGTATGACCCAGCATCCAAAAAAAATTAAAAACACTACAAGATCACATCTTCAATAAATCAAATTTATTGGTTGAATTGATTTTGATTTTAATGGTTTATGATTTTTAAGACTTTAGAACTATTTGTATTATATTTTTAGAAAAATTCAAATATATGTATTAGATTTATAATATTACGAAATTATTATATAAAACTATAGAGTTGTGCATATATAGTAATGTATCTCTGTACAAAATTTTGAAGCGTAAAATGTTATAACATCTTCTATCTAGGAAAAGGGAATAACCAGGAAAACGAAGTACCTTGCTAGGCTAGCCTGGTCTTCTGATAAAGAACGGATCGATGGTCACTGTCAACGTACTGAAGCGTGAATACTCAAGACAATGTATGTACGTACAAGAACAAGGTACGAATACGATATTGTATTGGAACCGTCGTTATTAAGAGTCCAATCAAATTAAACACAATAACGCATTACATGCGTTTCCAAGCAAGAATTAATGGATAGTTTTTCTTAGTCCCGTCTATCATGCATGTGCCAAGCCTACTTGTAATTAAGCGCGCAGTTCAGAAAATAAAAGGTAATCTTCAGCCATGTTTATATGATAATGATTAGATTGTCTCTAATTATTATCTCTAAGCACTATATTCAGTGCGTACACTAAGAAAATATAAAGTAAAATTTAATACTTATTACAAGTATAGAGGGAACATCACACTGTCATGTATTGAAATATGAAATGTGTTCTATATTTGTGTATAAAATCATTTAAAATATATGCTGGATAAACTTAGATGAAGGGAATACTACTAGGGAAGACCTGGCGTGTTTGGACTTTGGACGTTGATGATTGGGCTAGGATATAGCGCGCAGCCTACAAATTATAAAACTAAATCTACTTCTTAAAACTCTGTATTAATCGTGCATCACTCCGGGAGGATTTGAGTGCATTATTATTGTATTCGATTTGAGGGCTTAAGTTAGTTTTAGTTTTTGAAAAGCCAGTAAACCCTCAATCAACTTAATTTTTAAGTGGTTTTTGATATAAACTAAAAACCATATATAACCAACAGAAGTCAAAAACTAAAAACTAGCCTGAATCTATTTTTACAGCTTATTGCTAAGAAAAATTAGCTATTTGTTAAACCATTTTTATAAAAAAAAACTACAACAGTTTTTTAGATAAAAAACCGACAAGCAACTTTCTAAAAAGCTACCACTCTCTTAAACAACTCTTATTTTGGATGTGTCGATATGCCAGCTTGACCCTAGCCTTTCCCTAAATCTCGATGCAGGGTCTCTTTCATGTGGGCTACACTTGCACTGTTAAACAGTGCGCATGTACGACTAACAGACCGACCCATCTGTCTGTCTCTGTCTGTGTGTGTTTGTGTTCTCTTTCATTTACCCCTTGCCTTCTTTCTGAAGTACCTCTCTATCCTATCGTCGTCATCAATGACACGTTAACCTCACTGTTTGTTCTGGTGTGTTCTATCCTTCTTTTGATGTGAATATTGTTTTTGGATGCGAGCAGAGCGCTCCGTAATTTCTACATTTTTAGACAGAGAGTTAATAATAGCAAAATCAAATGTTCAAAAGTGTGTACTTCCTTCCAATCATAAATAGTTATTATTTGGACATCGACACGATCTCTAAAATATAATTTTGACTATTAATTTCTATTATACTCCATCTATTAAGAAATATAAGGCATATTTTGACTTTGTATAATGATTAAGGTTGCGATGAAATTGAGAAATGTATGAGAGAAAATGACTTATATACCCTACTTAATTGTCTTGAAAGATGAAAGTTATTAATACTTTGTGTGGCTGTAATTTCCTAGGCAGGTTCACCTTGGCCTTGTTTCCCATGAGACCGATAAACCATTAACTAATCTCAGTATTGTTAAGGTATGTATAATAAGGCTACTTTAATTTACTCTTAATATGTATATATCAATTTTGTCTTATATGAAAAAATGAGAAAAAGGAAGAAAAAAACCCAGTTCTTATGCAAGAGCTAGTATGGCACGGAAGTAAGATAAATTAATCATGTATAAGAGATAAAAGATAGTTATTCCGTACAGCAGCTAGAGACAACCTTTAGAGATATACATTATATAAGATAACTTTATTACTTATTTTAAATGATATGGA
This sequence comes from Guadua angustifolia, assembly GCA_036346375.1. NCBI lineage: Eukaryota > Viridiplantae > Streptophyta > Magnoliopsida > Poales > Poaceae > Guadua > Guadua angustifolia. The sequence goes on from CM070500.1 coordinate 42,006,464, forward strand.
TGAGGAATAAAGCAAATAGTAAGTTTTATTATTATACTTGCTCTTAGTAGTACTTAGGCTATGTTTGGATCCTTGGACTAATTGTTAGTTGGCTAAAAATTAGTCCTAATCTATCCAAACAGGAAGACTAATAGGTGGCTAATTTTTAGCCAACCTCTCAACTAACAATTAGTCCATTAGTTGATGGGTGGGAGCTAATTTGGACTAAAAGTATGTAACATGCTGGGAAAAGTCTGAAATACCCTCGCCATTATGAGAGGCAGACATATTATGAGGGGCAGACATGACTTTTCAAAGAAATTAGCCCAACCATTAGCCATGTATCCAAACAGTCCTGGGCTAATTTTAGATGGACTAATTATTAGCTGGCTAACAATTAGCTCTAGTCATTAGCCAGCTAACAATTAGCTCTAATCTATCCAAACATGATCTTAATAGTACTAATTATGTGACAACCGAAAGACATTTGTGCGTAGATTTTAAAGTTTGATCCCTAAACCCAAGGCAAACAACTTGTCTCATTGTCGGACCACTTCCCTTGTGCCACTGCCTCCGTCCGGGAGTTCGTACCACGAGTAAATACTTTTTTAAAAATATGGCCGATAAATAACGTCCATCCATGGCATTTATAAAAAATATAAATCGAAAGCAAATGTTCGAAACACTCGTGGCAACGTACGCTGCTTCTACCCTACCATTCCGCGTGCATACTGTGTACCATTTGAAATTTCTTCAACTAACAAAATTTGGCCCTGCGATTTACCAACGAAGAGTGGTACCTCGTTCAGTCATAGATAGCCATCTTTTAGATATAAATATAGTCAAACATTCGAAATTTCAATTATCCTTATATTTTAAATATTAAAATTAGATACATGAAAATCATATTCATAGATTTGTCTAAAAAGTAATTTTATAATATTATAATTTTATTAGATTTTATAAATATATTATAATAAAAATTAGCAGTTAAAGATGTCGGAACGATAGTTATTTTTTGTGGCGAAAGGCGGTCTGAATTATTATGTTACTTTGGTTTCCGTGGAAATTTACTTCAAGGAGACGCCCGGTAAAGGTGGATACGTCACGGTGAACCTTAGCTGGAATGCGTCCATGCGCTGGAGACGTGCACCAGGCAAGAGAAGCTAGCTAGCTAGGCTTTGGAAGGAAGGAAGGGACAGGCCAGGAAGGCAGGAACTACATACTCCAGCAGGGAGGGAGAGAGAGACGGAGGTGCGTACCGGAGACCGCGTCGACGAAGTGGCCATTGATGAAGAGCTTGGTGAACTTGATCTCCAGCCTCGGCACCTCGAACCCCTTGCCGCCGCCGTTTGCTGCTGCCATCGTCGCCGCGCGCGCACAGAGATATAGCTTTAGAGGCTGAGAGAGAGAGAGAGAGAGAGAGATGATATGTGTCAATGTGTGATGAGTGAGTGTGCTATGCAGGCTGTGCTGTGCAGCTAAGCTATGGGGGTGGGCCTTTTAAAGGAAGCCAAGGCAGGGATGCCAGATTTTGTTGCGTGTCTGCCGACTGCCGTTTCCTTTCTTTTTCTTTCTTTTTCTTTCTTTTTTTCCCCTTCTTTTCATTTTTCCTTGTTTTCCGGTTAATATCCCTAGCTGTCCTTGATTTCCTTTCTCTATTTGGTCTTCCCAATGTAGTCCTATTACAAAGACTTTTTGATTCGGTCATTGTCCCCATTAAGGGTCCCAAATATGTACTATATCTTTAGATTTTATTTATTTATTTTTTCGAGGAAGTCTTTGAATTTTATGAAGATCGGTTTGAGTCAATTGGCGGTTGGGGTTGCTATGTTAGAAAGAGACAATTGGTGCGGACTCATGGCGTAGATTACTGGAGGATAATGAGGCCACGAATCTCAAGTTTGCTTAGGGCCGTCTTCTCAGCTCAGTCAGACTGTATAAGTTTAGTCAGGTTGGTAGGAGCCAGGCTGAGTGAATGCAAGGGGGTGTTGTTTGGTTGGTTGTATGAGAGTAAGCATGCTACGTAAAGATGTTGTTTGGTTGGTTGCACTAGAAGAGAAGTGGGGAAACAATTTTAAGAGAGGGATGAAACAAATTAAAAACAAATACTAGAAAATCAATAAATTTTAAAACAAAAATAAAAATTTTAAAAATAAACAATAGGAAATCAAAAATCCAAAAATGAAAATTTTAATCTTTTGAAATTTATATGGCAAGTGTGATCTAGTTTTGTTCGAAAAAATGTCAAGAACATATAGGTGAAATCGGTTCAGTGATAAAAAATACTAATAAAAAGATATAGCAAAAATTTAGATGAAAATCGAATTGAAAACGCTCATATCATGCTGATGTCAACGTGCTTGCAGCTCGGCTGGAGTCTGGCTCCGCTCATACGGCCGATCAGCTCATGCAGGTAATTAAACACAAAAAAAAAACTAGAAACTGTATCTATGGATACAAATTTCTATACATACAGACAACTAAACATGTCCTTAGCTTATTGCTCAGTCACTGGTAGCCTGAAATGTCATGGAGATCACCTCAATCGCTTGCTTTTCAGTTGTGGGGCTAGTTGCTGAAAGTAGCGCTAATACTCTTCGTTCCTGAGAACTGACTAAGAGGACTTGTCTGACATGTCGCAATGCTCATCTTCCAAATGGAACGTCAGCCCTCTGTTCATGAGGTGAGAGTCCGTTTGACCACTCGAAGGGCCATGCGCCGAGCCATTCTAGAAATCAGACGGAGTGGAGGCGTTGCCGGCCACGAGGCGGACGGCGCCAACGTTAGCACGCGTGCACCGCGCAAGCGGCGCATCTGCACGTACGTACATCCATCAGCGTGGTGCACCGACCGCTGACGAGCGCACGCAGCACGGGGGGGCAAGGGAAGCCACACTGACGCCCACGTCAGCGTCGAACTCCTTTTCGAGAGTGGTCTCGCGCTTGTCAGTTTGTGTGTTGCATCACGTACAGGGAAGCCGAGGATGAAAGCAATTTGCTTTTTAGTCCCCTAATTTTTTAAAAAAAGTTTTGGTTTTTATTCGAACGAAATTGTAATTTGGTCTCTTTTCGACTACTTCAGCAGCAGTCTACCGCTCTTCTACACTAAGGCAGGTGAAGCTCGCTTCGGGGGGCGTCCAATGTCCGAAGGACGCGGCATCCGTCCGACGCGTCCTCATCCATTCGATCGTAGCGTTTGATTAACGCTGCTAAACGCCGTTCCTTTGCGCTGAACGTGTTGGCTCTGCTGCGCTCCACGAAACGGCTCAGCCCCGCTCGTTGTTGGCTCGGCTCAGCTCAAAATTATTTTTTTTCACGTTTAGATATCTGGAAAAATCCGTAATTACGTATAGGTTATTTCCGCGTTTTTTTACGAAGAGGACCTTCTAGTTCAGAAAAATCGCAGATCTTTCATGAGAGGACCTTAAATAGACACCGAAAAAAAACATGATGATGTTTGGATCATTCCAGCTATTTTTCACGAAAAGGACATTTTCGATTTAGCGCGCAATCACGGATCCTTCGTGAGGGAACCCTAAATAGATATAAAAAAACATGATTATGTTCGTATCCTTTCAACCGTTTTGCGTGTTTTCTCGACGATTTTAAAAAATACGCCGAAATATACAAAATTATTTCTTGAAAAAAACAACACACGCGGCGTATTACGCCACGAATTTTTTGAGAAACGAACCTTTTGGTTCAGAAAAATCATGAAGCTTTCGTGAAAGGACCTTAAATAAATACCGAAAAAATGCGTAACCTGGCCGGCTCGGCTCGTTTTGTTTTTTCCGTGTGTAGGTCCCTCAAAAAATACGTAATTACGTATAGATCCTCCACGCGGTATTTTTTATGAGGGCCTTCTGGTTTAGAAAAAAAACGCGAATCTTCGTGAAAGGACCCTAAATAAATACAAAAAAACGTAGTGCCGTTTGGATCATTTCGACTATTTTTCACGAAAAAGACCTTTCGATTTAGCGCAATCGCGAATACGCTTGTGTGCTTTCAACCGTTTCTTGCATTTCCCTGACAATTTTAAAAAAGCCAATGAAAAAAAGAAATTGTTTCCGTAAAAAAAACGCACGACCGACTCACTCGGCTAGCGCAATCGCAGATGCGCTTGTGTCTTTTCAACCGTTTCTCGCGTTTCCTCGACGATTTAAAAAAAACAACGAAAAAAATAAAATTGTTTCCGCGAAAAAACGCACAGCCAGCTCGGATCGGCTCGTTTTTTCCTTGTCACGTGTAGGTCCCTAAAAAAACGCAGTGTCTTATGGATCATTCCGGTTATTTTTCACGAAAAGGACTTTTTGATTTAGCGTAATTGCGGATGCTTTTGTATTCTTTTAACCGTTTCGCGCGTTTCCACGATGATTTAAAAAAAACACCGACGAAAACAAACGAAATTGTTTCTGCGAAAAAAACAACGCACGTAATATATTACGCCGCGAAAACTATCTAGTGAAGAAAAATTCTTGTTCGATACCGTCCTCTGCCTCGTTTAGCCGGAAATCAATCGAGCCGCGCGTTAATTAACGGAGCGGAGCTGAGTCATTTGGTGGAGCGCAGCAGAGCCAACTCGTTCAGCCCGAAGAAACGACGTTTAGCAGCATTAATTAAGCGTTGAGATCGGATGGACAAGACCGCGTCGGACGGACGCCCTGTCCTTCGGGCGTTGGACGCCCCCCGAAGCGGGTGAAGCTACCGTGCTCTCACACTGCCACAGATGGTCTCAAGATCCTTCCGTGGTTAAAAAGGTTGACTATATTTGCAATTTTCTTTAGATTGAGATAAAAGTTAAGAAAAATGAATAGACCGGAAAAGCCAAAAACTCAGCCGAAGAACCTTGTACCAGCGAAACTGCCAAGGGAAACAGCCACCGATGAGAAGCTCGGATGCCCATGTCGCACAGTATGGCGCCGTGGCCGTCTTGTGGCCAAACAACACGAGAGAAGGAGGATGCGGAGCCACGGACCAGAGACGAGAGCGTGTGTGACCGTGGGAAAGGGATGGGTCTGCTGCGCGCTGCAAACGGCCCCAAAGACACTGTGTGACCAACAAGAAGAAGAAGCGTGATGTAGGGAAAAAAAATTGCAGGTTAAAAAAGGTCCCAACTTGATTTTATTTCCAAATGAAAAGTCAAAAGCGAGGTAGGACTTTAAGGACAATCCGGACCGTCAAATGTGTTTTTATCTGAGGAACCTGACTTACGTACTCCCCCCCACCCCGCGCGGGTGAAACTTTAATTGTTAATTTCTTTTATAATGTTTTATTCATAGCTACAAAATCATAATGAAAAAACACTTTTAAATACAAATATAACAGTATCAATTTTTTTATCATATAATCTATATACAATTGAACTAATTGTTGATCAAAATCTACAAATTTAGAATCTCGAAATACGTAGTCCCCTTAAAAAAGTAAACAGAGAGCAGTAATGTTCTGGAATCGTGCAATTTCTTAATGGAATCCTCCCCGACTCTGACTCTGCCCTCTTCTTTTGGAAAATCAGGGGAACGTGTTAAGCACGTTTGAAGTCAAACAACCGAAGTTCCAAACAAGTTACTTTTTGTGCAACACATCCAACTACGGCATTGATTATTAAAAGGCAACAAATCAAAGTGACAAGCACATGCCGTCCAATACGTTTCAACTTCCTACAGCATGGCAAGACACACAGATCGTTCAATACCTCAAGTAATCTTGGCACAGATTCCATCCAAGGAACACAAACATCTCAGGTAAAATACAGGCATTTGATGGCATTTATAGCTGCTTTGGTCATTGTCGTGTGATCACGGCATGATGCTCGGAGCGCAACTCACTATGCACCACAACTCACGATGTAAAGCTGCTATCCGGTACACTAACCTTCCTAGAAGAAATGCTAATGTCCATTACATTGGGTGACTGAAACAACAGCTCATCACCACCACAAGCGTTGTAGCTCACCTTACCGAACTTTTATGGTACATATTAGCTCAAGGCATTCTGCTTTATAACGAATTGCCTTGGGCTTGCTTCTCCAGACCTTGTTCTTGGTGTACATCTTGCGTGGGGCAGAGTCAAAGCATGTCCACATTGTCATGTCGGATTTCTTAAGAATGGATGGTCTAGAGCTTCTTGGGCCGTAAGACGCTCCAAAGGCTCAAATCTTAAAAGCCTATGTAGCAAGTCCGTCAGAGCTGTCCTTGAATAGTCAACATTCCTCGAAACCAAGTCCTGACGTTTCAGTCCACAATGTTCCAGATATGTAAGTTGAATCATCTTCATATTTCACAAATTTTGTTCTCATATATTAGGTTACATTCTCATGTTCTCTTAGCTGCAATTTGAAGTAATAGTTCTACTAGCCAGCAGCACAGAGCCTAGTATTCCATATTATTAATAGAACTAACTGAATGAAACAGAGACCACTACATGAGCCAGATCAGCCCCAACAAAAACAAGTGGGAATTATTTACTTTTTCTATTTGCGGTCCAACAAGCCCAAATAAGCCATGTATTAAAAGTAACTCATCTATCCATGTCCAAAACCTTTTTTTTACTAGTGCCAAACAAAATAAGACAAGCTAGGGACAAGAAAAATGCACAATTTTTTAAAAAAATTGAAAACATAATTCAAATGATAGATAAGCATGGCCAAGAAAAAGCATAATCAAGGGAACCAAAACCTTTAGCCGGTCTAGTTTTCTGACAGCTCTGATGCTTTCTCTTGAAACAGCACCTTCAGGCCAATTTAGACGTGCCCCTCGCCTAAAATATTTCTGAGCTGATGAACTGCATATTCCAGGTGATGTACAGGACATAAGTATGACAAATGCGTATAAAAAATGGAAGAAAAAACAGAGAATTAAAAGCCAATACTTGATAGCACATCATAGGCCTAAATGATCTCCTCTAAGCTTATGGAAATGGAAGGCCATACAGGTTTGGAACAATTTCATTGTTAAAATAAAAAACTAAGGTCTCATTAGCAAAAGTGCAACACAACATGCATATGATGTGTTTAGGAGAAGCGGTACTGCACATGCTTGCAAATTTTATGGGAACCATGGATAAATCAATACAAAAGGGATGTAAACTAAGACTACTGGTGAGCAGTAAACAAGTAAACAACTATTGGCTGCAAAAATAAAGATTTATAAGCAAAAAAGATTGGATTAAACATGAAAAAAGCACAATAAATACTATGCTACCCTGAGGTATTACAAACAAAGAAACCAGACAAATAAAGGTTTCACTTTCCAGGTAGAACGTGCCACTTTCTTTAAAAGTTTGATAAGGAAGATTTAATATGCATAAAAGAGAAAAAAATAATTCACTCTCTTAGGCAAACAAAGAGAATTTGCTTCTTAAAAGCTAAATTGAACACACAATCTATCGATTGCTCTGTTGGGAGGTACACAAGGGGAAGAGAAAATGATCATCAAATTAATGGCATGATGAATAACAAACCTGGCTTTCCGTATCATGTGCTCTGGTAGAGGTCCCAAAACCCTCTCCATCATTGCTAAGTGTTCCAGGTTCTCGTGTGTTTGAAACAATGCTTCCCCCTAAAACTATTTCGGGTTAAGAAGACATAGAATAAGGTGAAAGAGGAAACACAGACAGGAAAAGGAATCTAACCGAGCATAGCTCAACAAGGATACAACCAACACTCCAAATATCACATGGGAAACTCCAACCTAAGCCTGTCATAGGAATATTCAACAACATCAGAACTCAAGATTTCCCTCTGAGGAAGGACAATTAGCAATTACCATAGCAGTTGGTCTAACTATCAATAAAACACGAGAAAAGATCAACTCTTATTCAGCACAGAAACAACAGAGGTCAGTCTAATCAAATTGATCAGTACAGTAGCATAATTTGAGCATTGTGCAGGTTTCAGGTTGAGCACTGTACACATCCGACCAACAAACACCTAACAAAATGCAGCCACTATTTTTGTAAGACCTACGGTCATGTTAGGGCCACAACCATTATTTACAAAAAATAATTAATTATGTTCTTAGACAGACCATTGTGGAAGGGGGAAGACGAATCAAATATCTATCCTGATAGTACTTCAAAGTAATTCAATCTTCAAGCTTATACGTGAAAAGGCATGTCCAAACTAGGCTCTAACAAACCAACAGTATTAATCTATAGCATAAATAGCACTAGATATATCCATCCTACAAACTCCCACCTCTCATCAGGAAGAGACATGGCCCATCTTTAAAATCTTGCGAAACCAAAAAGAAAAGAAAGAAATGAAATGAAAAAGCTGTCAAGTGCCAAGCTCACAAATAATATGTACAATTACTGTTCTGCATAACCAACTAGTAATTAAAACAATCAAACAATGAAATGTCAGTAGACTGAATGTCATTGTATCTTCTGTCCATGGCACAATATTTGGTCAAATTTAAAAGTGCTTTCCTATTAGCCAAAGCTGCCAAGGCAACAACTTTTCCTTCACAATGTGTTTTGTCATTTAGAAATAAGTAAGACTAAGTATCAATTGGCATGCATCAAGACTTGGAGAATTTTAATTTGCATATATTTTCTGCTCTGTCGGAGCATATTCAAGAGCACAGAAATCTTCACTGTAAGGATAACCTACACCTCAAACAAGATAAAACGAAAGCAAGCCTTTAAGAATAACCAATTTACCTAAGATTATTTCAGGTGCCCTGTAATGCCTTGTAGAAACAATCGAGTTATGTTCCTGATTATCAAAGGCGGTACTACCAAAATCTATCAGCTTTATGGCACTGGACTTTGGCAAGCACTTGAAATGCATCTCATCTTGTGAATTCTTCTGTACAACCCCAAGTGATCATTCAAGATAACTGCTAATACCGTATGCCTAGTTTCCAAACAGCAGATGATCACTACAACATTGGTTGAGATTAGGTACCTTGGAACTTGGAACCTTTATATACTCAGAAGACACAAGGAGTATATTTTCTGGCTTCAGATCAGTGTGAATAAGGCGTAATTCGTGCATATCTATTTTAGAAGAAAGAAAGGAAAAGGTGGTCAAGCATGCCCCCTTCGCAGCAAGAGAAGAATGAATCTGCAACTACCAAATTTGTTAAGAACGGATATGCAGAATCAAGCAAACACACACATGCTACAGATTCCAATAGTTGCCGTCCAAACTCCCGCACAAGTTCCACAGGGAAAGGTTGGTATCTATTTCTCTTTAGAAAATCATACAAGCTTGGCCCAAGCTTCTCAAATACCTGACAAAACCATTCATACCCATTGAATAAAAATTATCTTTAATTTGTTTCCATACAAGGGAACCTTCATTAGCAAAGAGCAGCAGCTGTTTTTACAAGCATACAAACCATAGTACAAGTACATTATCATGTTTTGTGTAGCAGCATATCTTATTTCGTACGAGCAAGAGGTATTGGGAGGGCAAACAGAATAAATTGTCAACAAACAAGGCATATAAACAGGAACACAATGAGTTAATGGAAGTGAAAGTGAACATATCAACAACTGAAATTTGGAATTAGCTTGTAGAACTACAATAAATGAACCAAAAAATGGGACTTACAATGCATATATGATTGCGGTAGTCAAACCATCTTTGAATTTGGACACAGCTGGTCATCAAAGAAGAGCCATCAAGTGAGTAATAGAAAAGAGTAAGATATAGAGATTAAGGTTTTTTTAGACACTCACAGTGATCTGTATCTCTCATTTTCTGCAAGGCGATTGAGCACATCGATCTCAACCATTGCAGCATCCCGGTACTTGCGGATGCTCCGAATAACTTTTATTGCAACATATTCACGTGTTTCTCTATCCCAGCATTCCAAAACACGCCCAAAAGTACCTATGAAAATCCAACTCGCGCTGCTCTTCCTTAGAATAATAGCGAAAACACCGAGTACAAGAGAAGACAACAGAATGGAGAAAACTCAAACCTTCTCCCATTTTGCTCAAGATTTTATCTGCATGACCCAAAAGGAGACTGTCAACAAACAATCATGCAGAACTTGCACAGCTACCAAAACTACAGTCTTTACAGTTTTGACTTGGACCTGTCACCAATAAATACCGAGGACAAAGCAATGTACATAGGCAAATCAAGTTTATACACTAATATAACTACAGACGTTGCAGATCCCAATAAAAAACATTGACTAAAACAGAAATAACAGTTTATATAAATCCACACTATTCATGGGATCGTGGAGGTGACCTTTAGCTGTGTAATACAACAACAACACAACTAACTAGAAAAATGCAAATGCCAGTCCCAAAGAGGATCTACGACCACTCAAACAACGCACAAATAAATAGAACAATTAGTCACAATTTGTGCATACATAAACAAGTATTTATACACCATTAGTCGCATAAATATGTACACTGAAACAAGTATCCGTCTGTGCACGGGAGCTCGAGGAGCTTAACGAGAGAGCTAAGAGGCGTGTACTTACACCGGCGGGCTAAATTCTCGCCGAGATCAAACACGTAGTGGCCGTCGCGGTCGTCATCCCTCCAAGGCGGCGACGCGGCGCCCCTCGCTACCTGCAGCACGGCCAAATCCACGTCAGTACAAACCCGAACCTCCCAACCCTAGCCCTACGCGTGAGCACGACCCAAGCAAAGGGTCGCTTACCACCTTCCGCTCCGGCGGCGGCGCGCCGGCGCTGTCCCACTCCTGACGCGTGCGCTTCAGCGACCGCGACCACTCCATGGATTCCGATTTCCCGATTCGGTTGGGAGGAGAGAGAGAGACCCTAGGACGAGGTTGGGATAGGGGTGGCAATCACACCCGCGGGTTCGGGTACCCGCGGGTCCTGCACCTGTTGGGGTTGGATTCGGTCGATTTTTCCTGCAGGTATGGCGGGTCAGTCTGCGAAGATTCGGGTCGGGTTCGGGTTTATGAATCCACCCACGGGTACCCGTCGGGTACCCGAAATTCATGGGTTGCCCTACCCTCTGGCCGGTTGGCCCTTCGTCTGAATCGCCTTCCTCCCGAGTCGCCCCAACCCAAGAACCCTAAAGTCCCTAATGCCTATTCCCCAACCCCAATCCCCATTCTGAATCTGATTTCCCCAAACCAACCGGCTTCTCGGTTCTCCTTCCTTCCCTCTTCTGAAGTCCCGAGTCATTACGGCCGATCGCCATCCATGAGGCGCCAGATCCATCCAACTCATGAGTCCGAGTCCCAATGAGACATCGGCCCCGATTAGCGGCGCTTTCTGCGCTCGGCCCCGTCGGCGGCGCCAACGCCCTTCGGCCCCGACCTTGACAAGCAGCTCCATTCCGCCATCCACTTCTCCATTCTGCCATCATCGGCACCGACCGAGGACTGCCCTGCCCCTTGCTTCGCGTCCGCAAGGCGTCCGCGTCTCATCTCCGTGGCCAGCCTCTGCTTGTTCTCCGACAGCCGCCGAACTCCGGATCTGCACGCAAGCACCAGACTCCGGATCTGCTATTCTGCTCTGGCCTCTGCTCGTTCTCCGGCCACATCCGCCCACCTCCCATCTCTCCGGCCGCATCCGCCCACGCTGCTTGCACTCCTCCTCTCCGACCAGCGCCCACCCGACACTTCGACGAAGGCTGTGAATGTGATTTGCTCATTTGCTTGTGGTTTTTCATTGTATGAGTGGCGATAAATGATAATCGAGAACTTTTGCTTAGTATTGCTTTGTATTGTTTGTTTCAAAGACATATTTGGTTGGAAATGTCGACTCAGAACCGATTAGCTTCACCGCTTCATACCTTCCACGAGGATTTGGTGAGAAGTCGAAGTGCTCAAGAGTGTCAATGGCGATGAGAACATGGCTCTCAGCTCTGCTCGGTGAAGCCTTGTGGTCTATTCATTATAAAACAACAACGTTTGCTAAATGCTAATGCTCCATTCTGCCATTTCAATGTTGCCTTTATGACACTATATATTCATGAATGCTTGTGGTTCAGTGGTTAAAACAACAATATCACAGCAAGTTCTGCCATTTCAGTATGCTTTTGCTTTCAGTGTTGCTAACTTGCTAAAGCAGTATGCTTTCTGTGGTCATGAATGCATATAGCGCTCTTGACTTTCATTGTTGTGTGATGAATGGTGAATGTGTTGCTTGACTTCTTTATGTAACTTTGTGTTCTTGACTTGCTATGTTCTTCTTGTGATATTGAATGTGTTCTTCTTCTTTGTCATCTTGTGTTGAATGTGTATATGTGTTGATTTTTGTCGGGTTTGGTGCCGTCGGGTTCGGATTCGGGTATAAATTTTTACCGACATGGTATTCGGGTTCGGGTCGGGTATTTCATTTCGGATTTCGGATCGGGTCGGGTTTTGTAAAACCCGCACCCGACCCGACCCGTTGCCATCCCTAGGTTGGGAGGTCTCGGGGCCCACAAATGGCGGCGAGGCAGTAGGAGTCTAGAGTGGCGGATCGGGGCCCAGATTACAGCCAGTGGGAGTAGGACGGGTTGGCCGGCGGGCCGGAGCTTAATCTAATGGGCTGTATTCACTGTGCTTCGGGCCGTGCATGTTTGTATAAATTATTTTTTCCCGTTTCATTTCCTTTTTTATTCATCTGACTGCATATGGAACTAGGTTTCCTCTCTCTCAAAAAAAAAAAATCGATTTTTTCTGTACTTTTACAATCTTATGCTGGATCAGTAGATGCATGTAAATCAACCTTATCATGAATTAGTGAACAGTCTTTGATTTTTTTTTTCTTCTAAAGAATTTGAGTTGGGCAACAAGAGATAAATTAATCGCTGGAAAACCATGTGTTTCTCTAAAAACAAGCCATCGTGCAACCTCTTTTACAGCAAGAAGCTGCCATAACCACTTCGTTATGTTTGGAGAGAATTCCTTATTTGCTTCTGAAAATGGACCGATTCCTAAAATATTATTACGAATCTGCTCTTCTCTTCATTGCAATCGGATCTCAACTTTCATCATGTTTTTACCACTCCCGTCATTTGTCTGTTACTTGGCCATTAACTTGTAGGTAAAAAGACAATTCTGTTCATCTTCATCTTCATTTAAATCTAGCAAATATACTTCAAATTTTATAAAAAAAATTGAAAATGATCCTGAGATAGTGCTTCTGTCTTAATGAAAAAAAATCTAAATTTTGATTTTTCAAAGCATTAAATAAATTTAAAATTTAATAAAACTTTTTGGAGGGATATCTTGGATTATTTGAAACTTAAATAAAATATTTTAGACTTTTAAAAATTTTGAATTCAAAGCTTAAAAATCAGAACATCAACTAGGTTATGTGCTTTTTCTAATAACCTAGAATTCAAAGCTTAAGATAGCGTGTATTCTACCGTTCCTATTATAAAGGGGCTATTTGGAGGGTTGTGCTTCAGCTTTGGGCCAAAAGCTCGCCCAAACAGTATGGCTGCAAAGTAGCTGGGAAGCTAAGCCACAGCAGAAGCACTCCTAAAAGCTACAGCTGCTGGGAAAGAGCTTTTCAGCTGTGGCTTCGCTTGACCACTTCCCACCTCGGTCACTCTGCATTCTCGACCTCTACCACCCTATCTCGCTGCCTCCATGTCACCTCCCCACTCTGATGTCGCTGTACTTCGCTATGTTACAACCTCCCCACTCGATTGGCCCCCATGTAACGACCCCCATTTTTCCAAAAATGCAAAAATAGAAATCTAATGTGCATTCCGTACTAGTCCCTGGATCAGTAGCTAGTACGCACATTTACAACAATTGGAACCACAATCACACATCATAATATTAAAGCGGAAACTAATTATACAATGTATTTTACAACTCAGCGTAAATACTCATAACACAGGAGAAGCGAATTTTTGTAGTGTACCCATCCAACCCTTAGGCAACTGACAAGGTACAAATCCCCAGAAAGATTGCTTTACTTGAAATTCCCGTAACTTGCGACGAAAATACATTCTTCAGAGCGTCGTTGTCTTATCCACCTAAAACAACATAATAAGTAAGGTTGAGTACTTTCGTACTCAGTAAGACTTAAGGTGGTATTTGCAAATGCATACATGTAGGTCATGTCAAGGAGGTTTCTGGTTAATTTGCATAAAGTAACATTTGATTTGTAAGACAAGTTGCAATTATGAAACGGAATTTGTAAAAGCAAGATTGCTGATAAGAAATAAGTAAAGCATAAGAAATACTCACAGCTCTTCCCAAGTATTGAATAATCCAACAATGTCGACCTAATGACTTAAATATATAATCAATTGTAAAATAAGTTTCAACTCAAAACCCCTTTTTAGAAAATACCAAAGCCTAACTCGTATTAGTTCACCAAGACACCCATAACCGCGGGTTTGGCTAATCGATTAGATTTACACTCTGCAGATGTGTACAGCTTTACCCACAAGACATGACTTACTCTTTGTGCAATCGATAATTGGCACACTTCATTTGGTGTGCCGCAGAGAGTCATAACATAACCGTTACATTACCTAAACCCGACTTTGCACCAGCCCAGTGACGTTAACCGTTGTTATGGAGAAGAAACATAAACGGCAGACCTACCTCATCTTTTGAAATGGAAATATGAGTAGTACCACTGTACTAAAGGTTTCTCCTCATAACAAGGCATACACAGTTATACCGGTATGCATTTACCCACACTGCGGTGTGGAAGCCCCTCACAAGCAAACCTGATCGGAGTGCTTCTACTATCTCTCGCCTACCAATGTGCAAAACCAGATGTAAGCAACTTAATAGGTTAAGACTGCCCCATCCTAGTATTTGTGGTTGTACGGATTTATCTTGGATCATACAACACGATGTTCGGTCCTTAATCCGACACGGGCAATACTCCACCCTACACTACGTACAAGTTGAAAGCATCTAGGCCCCATGTGATTAAGGTTTTGGTAATTAATGACAATCAAGACTAAAAGGACTAATGTTGTTTGCATGAGTAAATTGAAAACAGGAAAATCAACTCTTCGAGGGACGTCGGAATGTCACAAGTACAAAAAGGGAAGAGTTTGCATCAAAGAAGCAAAAGAAATCAAGGTATAAAATGTTAAGGATAATTTTATAGTCATTTTGCCGATCTTAGTGTTGAAGAAAAGATTGGGTTTATAGGATAGACGTCGTACTATTAAGAGGGGCTTGATTAGGGTCTTGAATTTTAAAAGTGCATCTAATATGGCTCATGTCCGAATTGTTCATTCATGCATTCGAAGAGGCGCTCATTCTGAAATTTTCTATCTAGGCCGCACTACATGAAGTGGTAGAGCGGTAATACTGCCTGCGATTACTACCGCATTCTATAGCGGTAGCTTTTTAACGAATGGAACTTTTCCCGTGTTAGCTGGTCGGCACTATCGGTATGGATGGGCGGTAGTACGCATTTAAGATACTACAAGCACCTATCTCTTGATAGCTTTTAACAAGAGCTATGTTTTGTTGGTCGGCGCGGTCTTGGTACTACTGCACCTACACTATGATAGTCTGCGGTCATGGAGGAAAGCATTGTATCGGCTCGTGTCAGGGTATTAAATGCGCCAAATAGCCGTTGGGCCCATGGGGGGCCATGTCGATTTTTCTGGATTAAAAAGCAATAATGGCTAGTTTAAGTATGGAGGGGTTATAAATACCACCTCACCTGTGCTAGGGGCTGGTTGGTGACTCCATTCAATTCATTTAAAGCCCTAGCAACTCTCTCCACTCACAAGAGCATTCAATTGTTGATTCTTGAGTTTTTGGAGAGGAAATTTGAGTGCATTTGCATTAGTTGAGCCATATTGAAGCACTCTAAAGTCTCAAGCCTACATCAAGTTTATTACTCTTGGAGGTTGCCGCCTCCTAGACGGCTTAGAGGCGTGAAGTTCCGGTGATCTTCACAAAGAAGCGTGTGTGAAGGCCCGGACGGTTGTGAAGGCAAGGAGCTCGCCTACCCGGAGCGGGGAAGAGCTACCACGAGTGATCGAGGAAGGCTCAAGCAAGTGAAGCCGGCTTGAAGAAGTTCAAGCCACCTCAACATGGAGTAGGGGAGATCGGCAAGTCTCCGAGACCACGGGATAAAATTCACGTGTTCATCATTTGTGGTTTGCATTGTTCTTACTCTTGTGCTATTTCTAGCAAATTGATCATCTTGGTGCTATACTGTCGGGACCCGAATATGCAAATCCGGACCCTCTGTGTATTCAGCACTAGTCCAGGATCACGCTAGTGCACATAGTCTCAACATCGGTACATATCACAGTCATAACCAGCGAAATAATGAAGTACTTTAATTAAATACTCAAACTAGTTGGTAGACCTTATGGCCGAAGTTACAAAGATCGCCTCGCAGGCTAAGACTTATTAAAATATTTAAACGCAATGAAATAAAATAAACTCGTGGCGCCAACCAATGTGCCACGAACAACCGACCAGGCTCGCTCCTTAGCTCGTCGGCTCCTCCCCGATACTCCTTGTCCTGGCGGGGTTGCTTCTTCTTCAAGCGAAGTTGTGTTGTTGTGGGGTGAGTATTTTGAGCACTTTCGGCAAGTTATGCATAGAATGCAATGCTAATATGCTACATGCATGGCTTAGTACAAAGGATAGGTCATGGTTCATGCTGATCTGACATTTCAAATGTGATAATAGATTGCAATGCATAAAACAAGAGTAGGAATAGTAGCTTTCACAAACATTTCAACAGTAAAGCATTTTCTTGTCCTAAGTCCAGTTCATCATTACCAACCCAAGCATTTTCCATCAACAAGTCATTTTCATGAAAATCTAACCCTTGATCAGTAATCATCGGCGATGCTCAATACTGTGAAACACGGCTATTCGAATAGGTTGTACACTCTGCAGAGGTTATACACTTTACCCACAAAATACGATCAAATACCACCAAGGCAAATAACCGTAACAAAGCCTTTCCAAAGTTCCGTCTAAACCCGATCTTGCCGCTAAGGTTTCAACCTTTGGAGGGATGGTTACCACACCCAGGCCCCCCTCTTCGCCATGTGAGTTCTCACCGCTCCTCCGGCCCCACACCACCACGACAGTACCAAAGAATAGATTTCCGGTTTACTCGGCTAGGTCCGTCCCATTACGGAGCTTGTGGTTGTATGAAAGACTCGATTCAAATGCTCGCAAGGTTAAGTCCTTAGTTGGCCGAGGCAAGACTAACCAAGAATGACCTTAAATATCCAAAACCACTAAAAACCAAATCGACCGCCCGATTGCCACTCTTGGCCCACGAAACAATCTTGCCACATGCCTCGGTCTAAATCATTTCCCACCCGGTTCTTTACCATTGCACCACGTGCCATCATCAACTCAATAACACATGTCTCATTCACAAAATCGTTCCATATCTCATTAAGTCAATATTAACTTTGGTAATCCAAAATCATGAAGTTTCCACGTGGCGGGGCTAAGCATACTACTTACGGTCTACTCAACCCAAAGTTGGCCAATAATTAATGTCCAACTATTAATCCACAATCTAGGGTGACAAATGATTCATGGCCTACAATTATATCGACAAGGTGGCATACAACAACTAGGCATTTAACTAATTCCAAAATTCATTCAAACCAATTTTTACTAAATTAGCATGCAATAAATTAAATCAAAATAATTTTTCTATGATAGGTTCAACATGATCAAACACAACTTGCCTTTAAAAAGTACTGATTTTAGTTCCTGAGCTTGCTCCTGGGTCAGAACTTCTCCCTCGAAACCGTTGGGCACTTCAACGTCTACGCGTAACACAAATAAACAACAATAAATAAATAATACCGAGAGCAACTCAAATCAAAAATTCAATTAAAATTCACTAACAGAAAGAGCTTGATTTTACAAATTTATAGAAATTGGAATCACTCAAATCGGAGTTAAAACGCAAAAGTTATAAGCGTTTGAAGTTTCAAAATACATTTTAAATCAATATTCCGAATTAAATTAATATTTTCTTTTTCGGGAAAAATAATTATTGTGCCACCTGTGACACGTGTCGCCACCACGAGCGACACGCGGCCTTGCGACATCGGCTCGGCCGCTTCGTCTTGGCGTCGGCATGATGTCATCGTGTGTCGGCCGACGACGGTCAACTCAGCGGCAATGGGACCCATCGTGGCGTCGGCTGGCGTCACCGGTTGGTCTTGGGTGACATGCGGGCCCGTCTTTGTCGATGACACATGCGTCACGATTACGCGGTGCGGTGCGATCCGAGCCGTTGGATCTAGATCTAACGGATGAGGTTGGAAGATGAGGTTCTTGTTTGCGGGCGGCGTGGCGAAATCTGGATCGTTGATCGCGATCAAGCGGTCGGCGAGTTTCGGGCTCGGTGGAGCGGTCGGCGACGCTTCACCGGAGGGAAGACGACGATGCATGGCGCTCGACGTTCCTCCGTGAAGAAGTAACACTCCGACCTTGCGCGACGAGGTGAGTTCGAGGTGGCACGGTGTGGCGGAGGTGGCCGTGGCGGCAAACACGCCAAGAAGTCGGCGGATGGTGGAAGACTTTAAGCGAGCTCGTCTGGCGAGGCGGCGTCTCGGGCGGCGTCACGGTGTCTGGTAGGTGCGGTCTGAGGTGAGGATCACGACACGTGTGGCGCGCTTAAATAGTGCCCTCGGCGTCCAGTGAAATCTTGGAAGCAAAGGCCCACACGGCGGCGGCGGAATCCGGCGGCGACTCGGACGAAATGACGTGGCGCAACGTGGACCGTCGGATGGTGATCGGACGGCTGCGGCGCTAGGGTTTTCCGAGCTGGGCCGCACAGTGTTCGGCCCAACACTGTTCATCCATTTTTTTTAATTCTTTTCCGATTAAAAATAATTCCCAAAAATCAAATAATTCATTTAGGGCATTAAAAATACCAGAAAAATTATGGAAAAATTCTCAAAAATATTTTAAGACATTTGTGACTTAAATAAAATATTTTCAGCAAAATTTTATTTTAAATTTTCTATTATTTAATTAATTTGGTAGATGGCTTAATTCAAAATAAATCCAAATAAATTCCAGAAATTCCCAAAAATTCAAAATACCATTTAAATGCAAGAAAAGCAAAAAATTGGGGTGTTACATGTACTTGTTTAGCTATTGAAATATTTGAGTAGAGATATTATTTGTTGATCACTAGAACTGCTAGATATCAAAATTGCTAAAATTGTCATTCTTGCTTAGAAATCATTAAATTTGATCTTAGCGATTGAAATTTTAAAAACCTCCTATTCACCCCCCTCTAGTCGGTATCCTTGATCCTACAAGTGGTATCAGAGTAAGGACTCTTTATTAGGGCTTTACCGCCTAAAGAGTAAGGGTGGCTAGTGATGGGGTGTCAATAGGCAAGGCGCTATTTTTTGATAGCACAAATTATGCATATTGGAAAATTCGCATGACCGTTTATCTTAAGACCATGAGCCCAAGCATATGGAGAATTGTAGATGAGGGTATTGCTCCGGGAGCTAATCGCCCACTTAGAATAGAACAAGTAGAGCGAAACATTCATCTCAATGCTCAAGCTATGAACGCTCTTTTGGTGCTTTGAGCGTGGATGAGTTCAATCGGTGAGCAACCTCGAAACCGCTCATGAGATTTGGACAACCCTCTCGGAAATTCATGAGGGCACATCCTCGGTCAAAGAAGCCAAATTGCATATGCCGGATCAAATATGAGAGTTTTATTATGTTACCCCATGAGAACATTAATGAAATGTACTCACGGTTAAATAACATAGTAAATGAGCTCAAAGGCCTTGAAGCATCACTAACCGATTTTGATATTGTTCGAAAGATGATTAGGGCTCTTCTGGAGAAGTATGAAACTTTGGTGACATTGTTCCTCAACTCACCGGAATTACCAAGAATGACGCCAACCGGACTTCTCGAAAATCTCATTACAAATGAGCTTTACAAGAAAGATAAGGAAGAGCTATTGGAACAAAGCTCTTCTAAAAAGAAGAACATCGCCTTCAAGGCAACATCGCCTTCAAGGCAAAGGCGGAGTCAAGTGATGAGGGGGTCCGAAGATGAAGACACCGAGGAGGAGATGACACTTCTCGTGAGAAGAATGAAAAGGTTCATGAGAAGGCGCTCTAGCTCAAGAGGTCCACAAAGGTTCAAGAAAGGGCAACATTCTAGCACAAACCGATATGCAAATATCCAATGTTATGAGTGTGATGAAAAGGGTCACATCGCCTCTCATTGCCCTAAGAAAAAGGATGACAAGAATAAGTCACCCAAGAAGAAGAAGTTTTTCCATGGAAAGAAGAAGCTCTTCAAGAAGCTTCAAAA
This sequence comes from Guadua angustifolia, assembly GCA_036346375.1. NCBI lineage: Eukaryota > Viridiplantae > Streptophyta > Magnoliopsida > Poales > Poaceae > Guadua > Guadua angustifolia. The sequence continues at coordinate 42,026,671 of CM070500.1, forward strand.
AGATGGCAAGGACGAAGCTCATTTTGGAGAGTGGGATTCCGAAAAAGAGTACTCGGATTCCGACTCATCCGGAGATGATACACCCTCGAAGAAGAAGGGCCTCGCCGGCATCGCCATCAAAGAAGCGTCTTCACCATTCGTCCCTCCTTTATGTCTTATGGCTAGAGGAAAAACTAAGGTAAATTCAAATGACGATGATGAACCTTCATATGATGAGTTAATGGATATGCTTGAGGATTTAAATGAATATCTTGGCAAAGGAAAATCAAAATTTAAGGTTTTGAGAAAAGAATTTCTCTCTCAAAAATACTTATGAGGAGCTAAAGGAAGCTCATGAGATTCTCCTTGCCAAGGATCATTCAAAGTCCTCAAATGACATTGGAATTGGATGCAATATTATTGATGATTCGTCTAAATTAGAAATTAACTCATGTTGTGTTGCAAAATCAAGTATAGCTACCTCATGTGATGATTTAGTTAATATATCATACTCTAGTGTTAATTCATGTCATGAAAATTTGATTGTTGAAAATAATGAACTTAAAGAACAAGTGAATAAACTCAACAAAAGTTTAGATAGATGCTTTAAGGGTAAGGATACCCTAAATAAAATCTTGAGTAGTCAAAGATGTTCTTACAATAAAGAAGGATTAGGATATGTCCCTAGCTAAAAGGAATAAGAAATTAAGTAACAAGGCTCCTCGCTTTGTGAAATCTAATGGTAAGTTTTGTTATAAATGTCACGATGTAGGACATTTAGCTATTGATTGTTCTTTAAGTAAAGCATCTAAAGAAAATATTCATGACTCTTGCTATGTACTTAAAAAGGATAAAAAATGGCAAAGTTTTTGCTCGATTTATTGGGACCCCAATAATTGACCAAAGAAAGAAAGCCGTTTGGGTTCCCAAAACCTTGGTTACTAACCTCCAAGGACCCAAACAAATTTGGGTACCTAAAAAGATTTGATTTTATTTTATAGGTGAACTACAAGACCGGTGGGCGACATTGGGTGCTAGATAGTGGGTGTACTGTAACATCCCCATTTTCGGTCTTTCGTTAAAAATTTAATTTAAATTAATTAATTTAAAGATTTGGATTTTATTTGGTTTGAATATCTATCCTGGCATCCTTTCCACTCGAATTCGAAATTTATTTCAAATTCATCTACAAAATTCTAAATTCGCTTCAAATCAAATTTAAATTTAAAATTCAAAATCCAAATCAGATTCAAATCCGCCATCGCAATCATTCAATCAGAAATTCTATTCTGAATCCATTTTTAATTTTTATTCATTTTCTTCTTGGGCCGAATTCCATTTTCTTAGACCCAAATTGCAAAACTCCCTTTTTCTCTCTCCTCTCTATCTTCTTGCTCTGCACGTTCAGACCAGCAGGCAAGCAAGCGTCGTCCATGACTGTCTCTCTTCCCCTTCCAATTCCTCAAGCCACTCAAGCCAAATTAGTGCATCAACCAATTAGGAATCTGAAGGGTTGGAATGGCAAGAGTCTGGAGAATCAATTCCCACAGAATTCTTGCTCTTTCCTCTCCCGAAACGGTCACAATCATGCTCAATCCGCGAAACTTTGCACATTCCATAACTCAGCCGTTTCTTTGTCTCTTCGCGTGCTTGAGTACTCTATTTAATCGTCTCGACGCCCCCGACGCGGTGCTTCCTTTACTTTCTCGATTCATCGTCATTTCAACCTCCGATTTTGGGTAAGAACATCCGGCCGACGTCCGTCGTCGACGCCGTCGAACCATCTTTCAGTCCGGTGAGCCAAGCCATACATTGACCGTGTCATTTCATGTCATTTAGCCTGAAGATCAAAAGCCCTCAACCGCATTCTATTTTCATTGCAGTTTCGGTCTCCGATTTGACGTTTGTTCATCGTCAGCCGTTCTGCTGTTCTTCGTCGATTTCTTGTAAATCGGTAACTCTCAATCCAATTCGTCGCATCCTTATACTCACTCTATCATGATATATCAATTGCACTCATTAATTTTGCAAAATTTCGCGAATCCATGATTTCCCCAAAAATTTTGGCATGTCTGTGCTTGTGCCTGTTCCTGCCGACTCCATTGATGCCGGCCCAAGCTCATGCCACCGCCTCAGGAGACCTCTCCGGCCATCTCTAGCATGCGCATCCGCTCCGGCCACTCCCACCGCATCCAACCCCGCCCTCGCCGGCCGCCGCCTCGCCGCCGTTCGTCGCCGCCACGCGCGCCCGTCCGAGCCGGCCATGGCTACCGTGTGCCTGTCATCTCGGTTATTCTCGCCGGACGCCGAGTCTTCCTTCAGTTTCCCCGGACTACGCCGCTCCTCACGCGCCCCTCCGCCGTGCGCCTTTGCCTTCCCTTCGCCCGTGCGCCGAACAGCCCCGCCACCGCTGCTCGCGAGCGCCGTGCGCGCCTCTTCTGACCGCGCCGCCCCTTGCCGCCGTGCGCCACCGCTTCCCCATCACGTCGTCTTTCCGTTTTGTTGTACGCCGTCGCCCGCAAAGGTCCCAGTTGCCGGTGCCAGGAGAAGTCAGAAGCTCCTCCGTTTCCATGGTGAGGGAGCTGGAGGTTGAAGAAGCTAGTAGAGAATGACAGCCGGGCCCCACTAGTCATAGGGACAATAGAAATCAGGAAAATCAGCCAAAAAGAAGATTCTGAGAATATTCCCTCGTTTTTCATTTTTCCAAACTGAGCCCATTCAAACATTTTTATCTTTGTGATCCGAACTTCGAATAAAGTGATTCAAATTGCTAAATTCATCTAAAATCATCCTCTATTTGCCAGTATTTTTATTTTAATTTTTAGATTTTATTTATTTTCTGTTATTTTATTTGTTGTCTCATTTTGCGTGTAGTCGAAGATTCCGCCGTCGCCGCCGACAACCCCGCAGAGCTTCAGTACGTCAACGACCTTGCGACCAGAGGAGGTAAGTCTCCTTGATGCACTTTGATCCTATGTTTTTAAAAGTCTTTTCGTGATTTTATCAATTGCATGGCTAATTTGAGTAAAAGTTATATTTAAATGGATAGGTTGTTTAGTTAATCCAATTTGTTGATAACTCCTTGCTGATTGTTGTTCATGCCTTTGTAACCCTAGATTAATTCTTGTTATCATTTATACCATGATTATCCATGAATAGAACGGTAAATTAATGCTTAGGTGCAAAATTGATTAAAATGCCTATTGGGAAATGAGTTAAAAATTGATATGAAAGTGTGTTTATAAAATGGTAGCAATGTATTTGCTACTGTATTTGCAAAATAAAATGAAAGCAAAAATGATTTTGACTTGAGCGGATCGGTCCGATGGGTGGAGTGCGGATGGAGCACTGACGTTTGGTTTTGTGCAAGTGCCGCTCAAGTTGATTAAGGACCGATGCTTATGATTGTCCATTCCAAGCAAAACATTACAACCACATGTCCGAAATGGGTACGACCTGGCCGATTAATTTGTAGTAATTTAACTTAGACTCGCCGGACGGTTGGATGTGGGTGCTGGATGTAGGCGAGATGGTTTATTTCCCTACAGCGCAAGAGGGGCTTCGATGGTGGCTAGAACCCTTCAGCGGTGAAACCTTAGCGGGTCGAGTCGGGTTAAATTATTACATTGGAAAAGCCTTGTCATGATCGCTCTGCCGACACACCAAAGGAAGTGTGTTAATTGCATGGCGCGAAGGGTTGATCATGTCATGTGGGTAAAGTGTACAAACTCTGCAGAGTAAATGAACTATTCGAATAGCTGTGCTCACGGTCAAGAGCGGGCAAAGAATGCTTTCATACTGGTAGACTTGATTTTTAATTTTGAAAACTATGGATTTGGGAAATTCGGGAGTGGTTTGAACTCTCGGATGGAATTTGGGTGGTTGGAACTGTTTTAAAATCTTGGTGATGGAGTCAATGAATGGTTTATCTCAATCTTTTAAATTATGCGGATAGAGCTCGAGTACTAAGTGATGGTGGTAGAACCATCGCTACAAATATTAATAAGTTTACATGTTACAAATAATTGACAAAAATTGCTTTACAAAATTATACACGTATTGTTCAATAAAATTTGCTTTGTGCAAAATGAACCATATTAAGCTTCTCTTTGGAAAGCCCCGCATGATCATATTTCCCGGACTTGCGAATGCGTTTGTACTCACGTGCTACAATTCAACTTCTTGAGCAATTTGAGGACGCCGAGGAAGAAGAATTCTTCGCTTGTAGCCGAGGAGGCGAGCCCGAGGAGTAGGTGTGCGTTCGATTAAATGCACTGTGGCGAATGAGTCGGCCTTTTAATTGTTGTCTTCCGCTGTGTGGTGTTTGAGCCTTCTAACTGCGGTTGTAATAAGTGATCATAAGATCGATGCCAGTTTATTATCGTTTAATACAATGTTCTGGTTATGATTATCACTGCTTCACTGTGTGTACTAGCAACTGATCAGGGACTAGTACGGTTATACACAGGAGATTCCGGATGGTAAATCTGGGGTCTCACATGTACCCAACATATGACCGGCGACCGGAAAATGTTCACCACATTTGATTCAGGAAATGGACAACATGACAAGATCATGTTTGGAAATAATAGCAAAGGAAAGGTATTGGGTTTAGGTAAAATTGCCATATCAAACGATGTTTCCATTTCTAATGTATCTCTAGTTGAAACACTAAATTTCAATTTACTATCCGTTGCTCAAATATGTGATCTTGGTCTTGTTTGTAGCTTCTCTAAAAATGGTATTGTCATCTCTAGAGAAAATGATAATTCTTTAGTATTTAAAGGATTTAGATTTGGAAATTTGTATTTGGTTGATTTCACCTCAAATGACTCATGTCTTCAAACTTGCTTAATGGCAAAAACATCCTTAGGATGGTTATGGCATAGAAGACTAGCTCATGTTGGGATGATTCAACTCAAAAAGTTTTTTAAAAATGATTTAGTTGTGGGCTTGAAAGATGTGAAGTTTGAGAAAAATAGACTTTGTAGTGCTTGTCAAGCCGGCAAACAAGTGGCTAGTTCTCATGCTTCAAAAAGTATCACGTCCACATCTAGACCATTAGAGCTTTTACATATGGATTTGTTTGGCCCGACAACCTATAAGAGCATCGGGGGTAATTCTTATTGCTTAGTCATTGTTGATGATTACTCTAGATATACTTGGATTTTCTTTTTAGATGACAAATCCGAAGCCTCTGAAATTTTCAAAAAATTTGCTAAAAGGGCTCAAAATGAATTTGATTTTAAAATCAAGAAAATCCGTAGTGATAATGGTTCCGAGTTCAAGAATACAAGAATTGAAGATTATTGTGATGAACTTGGAATAAAGCACAAACTTTTCGCAACCTACACTCCGGAAGAAAATGGAGTTGTAGAATGAAAAAATCGAACATTAATTGAAATGGCAAGAACAATGCTTGATGAATATGATACTTCCGATAGCTTTTGGGTGGAAGCCATTAATACCGCTTGTCATGCAACAAATAGACTTTATTTGCATCGACTTTTGAAAAAGACCTCTTATGAGCTTCTTGTTGGAAGAAGGCCGAATATTTCTTATTTCTGAGTCTTTGGTTGCAAATGTTATATCTTGAAAAAGGGTATTCGGCTCTCAAAATTTCAAAGTCGTTGCGATGAAGGTTTCTTGCTTGGCTATTCCTCAAATAGTAAGGCTTATCGGGTTTTTAATAAAAATAAAGGTTTTGTAGAGGAAACTTGTGATGTTGAATTTGTTGAAACTAATGGCTCTCCAGAAGAGCAAGAAAACTTGAATGATGTAGGTGAAGAAGGCCTAAGGGAAGCAATGAAGAATATGACTCTTGGAGATGTGAAGCCGGAAGTAGATAAAAATGATCAACCCACATCTACTCAAGTCGAGCCTTCAACCTCCGCGACACCAAGTCAAATTCAAACCATCAATGAAGATGAAAAGGATAATGAGCAACAAGCTCAACCTCTACCTCAACGAATTCATCATGGTCTCTCCAAAGATCACCCAATAGATCAAATATTGGGAGACGTGAGTAAGGGTGTCCAAACTCGATCTCGTGTCGCTTCCTTTTGTGAGCATTATTCCTTTGTATCATCATTTGAACCCACTCATGTAGATGAAGCACTAGATGATCTGGATTGGGTAAACGCAATGCATGAAGAGCTAAATAATTTTGCCCGAAATGATGTTTGGACTTTAGTAGAAAGACCTAAGGAACATAATGTAATTGGCACAAAATGGGTCTTTCGGAATAAGCAAGATGAAAATGGTATAGTTGTTAGAAATAAAGCTAGACTAGTGGCGCAAGGTTTTACTCAAGTTGAAGGATTAGACTTTGGTGAAACTTTTGCACCCGTAGCTAGATTAGAAGCAATTATGATCTTACTTGCATTTGCATCTTGTTTTGATATTAAATTATTTCAAATGGATGTAAAGAGTGCATTCTTAAATGGACAAATATCCGAGTTGGTATTTGTAGAGCAACCTCCCGGTTTTGAAAATTCTAAACACCCAAATTATGTTTACAAACTCTCTAAAGCGCTATACGGTCTCAAGCAAGCTCCTAGAGCATGGTATGAGCGACTTAGAGATTTCTTAATTTCAAAAAGTTTCAAAATTGGGAAGGTTGATACAACACTCTTTACAAAAATAATTGATGAAGATTTCTTTGTATGTCAAATTTATGTTGATGATATCATTTTCGATTTTACTAATGAAGATTTTTGCAAAGAATTTGGCGATACGATGTCTAGGGAATTCGAAATGTCGATGATTGGAGAATTGAGTTTCTTTCTCGGACTACAAATCAAGCAACTCAAGAATGGAACATTCGTTAGCCAAACCAAGTATATCAAGGATCTTCTTAAAAGGTTTGGCATGGAGGACGCAAAGCCAATCAAGACTCTAATGGCTTCAAACGGGCATCTTGACCTAAATGAGGGAGGTAAACCGGTAGACTTAAAGCTTTATAGATCTATGATTGGTAGTTTACTTTATATCACCGCATCTAGACCCGATATAATGTTTAGTGTTTGCATGTGTGCTCGTTTTCAAGCTTCTCCCAAAGAATGTCATTTACTTGCCGTAAAAAGAATTCTAAGATATTTAAAACATTTCTCAAATATAGGGTTATGGTATCCTAAAGGTGCTAAGTTTGATTTAATTGGATATTCGGATTCTGATTATGCGGGTTACAAAGTGGATAGGAAAAGCACCTCCGGAAGTTGTCAATTGCTAGGTAGATCTTTGGTTTCATGGTTTTCCAAAAGCAAAATTCGTAGCTCTATCTACTGCCGGGTTTAATATATATCGGTAGGTAGTTGTTGCGCTCAATTATTATGGATGAGGCAAACTTTAATGGATTATGGAATAAATTTTAAAAAGGTGTCGCTTTTGTGTGATAATGAAAGCACTGTTAAAATAGCAAATAACCCGGTCTAATACTCAAGAACCAAGCATATAGATATCCGCCATCATTTCCTGAGAGATCATGTGAGTAAAAGTGATATTGTGATTAGTCATATTAGAACTGAGGATCAATTAGCGGACATTCTCACCAAACCCTTGGATGAAGCTAGATTTTGCAAATTGAGGAATGAATTGAATGTCATAGATATCTCTAATGTAGTCTAAATGTTGTTCTCTTTTGGATATTTATTGATTTTATTCGATGTTTGTTCTTTTAGTTGTGTCTCACATTAAGGGGGAGTAATATGCTCTTCATGTATATATTACATACCCTAAAAGTGAAAAATCAAAACAAGTGCTATTAATCTTTAAAAGATGAAACTAGACCTCTATAGGCAAAATTATTTGAAAAATAATCTATTTTAGTTTAATAAAGTACAAAGGTTCTTAAAAAAACTCCATTTACAATGTACTATTACATAATTCTCGTCTTTTGAAACTAGTACTGTATTACATATTCCCTATGTCTCAATAATAAAAACAATCCTCTTGTTGTTTTTGAAAAACAAAATTTTATCAGGGTTAAAAACTTGATCTATATTGATCTATTTAAAGCACAAATTGAGCCGTGCCAATAGAACTAGAATTGAGTGTATCTCTAGTCTTCTATGAGGTATTTTCGACTCGAACAAGTCAATCATGATCTTTTATTCGCTAGTGTTCAAGTATTTTGCTTCTTGTTTTGTCTTCTCGGTTGGAAATGCTCTAAAAATATCATCATAAGTGCTATGATCATATAAGAGCAATTTCACAACCTTGTCTCTTTAGTTTCCCTGGCTTTCTGCCTTTAGTTCAAGCACTACCGGCCGCCTATTGCAGATAATCGACTTTCTTGGTACTCTAGCGCCTAAGAGCGGTAGTGCCGCTCGGTTCGTTAAAAGGTGGGGGCACCTAAAATTCTGGCCGTTTCTCTTTCTTCTCTCTCTCATTCATTTTCTCTCCAACCGGTGCTGCCATCTCATTCACACCTGTGCTATTCTCTCTCTCCCTCCCTCTCAAACCCTAATCTCCGATCTCACTCAAATCTTTGTGATTCTCGGGTCTTTCTCTATTGGATTCAATCCTTGTGTTTCTCTCCTTCAAAAGGTAACAATCTCCTTTACTATCTCTTGTTAATTCATCTTCCATGGAGCATTCTAGGGTTTGAATGAAAATTGAATCATGTGAATTGGTTAGCAATTTCTTGTGGCAAAATCTTGGTGGATTAGGTTTACATAAATGTTATCTCTCTTTATTCAAGTTCTAATCCATGGCCAAAAGTTTTTGTGCCGCCACATTGCCTAAAATTGTTCAAAGCCATGTCTTGATCGTGCACGGGCGGCACTACCAGCCTCTTGGAACGGTAGTACCGACTTTGCGATACTACCGGGCTTCTTGAGCGATAGTGCTGGCTATGTGCTGATGGAATGCGCTGCTGAACAGTTGAGGGTTCAATTAATTGCTAAAATTCACATGACTCTATTCTCTTCGGAAAATCCCTCTTAGTTTATGCTCATGTCCCCAAAATTCTTTGAAATTCCTTCTAGATCATGCCTCGCACTGGTTCATCTAGAGTACAAGGGCGCAAAGGTGTCAAGAAGACGACTCGAGGTCGTGGTGTTCCTACGCCGGACACTGACAGTGGGGACAGCGACAACTCCTATACCATAGCTATGAGGTCCACAGCGGCCAAAGGAAAAGCACCTGCTGGGGTTTCCAAATCTAAGAAAAGAAAGATTCCGGCAGATGTGCCTCAGGAGAAGGAAATCTATGGTAGTGAAGATGAGACCGAGAGCGAAGAAGATGAAAGTTTTGATGAGGAAGAAGAGGAGTTACCTCAGGTTGGAAGGCACAGAAATGATCCCTCTCAAATTAAAGGGAATGATTATTATGCAATCAGAGGAGAAAATCAATACCTTCAGCCTCGCTCTGCCACAAACCCAAAGTTCCACTCTCTTTTCCAGCAGAAGGTCTATGAGCAAATCTATTTGGAAAAGGACTTTGCAAATCAAAGATGGGTTAGTTGGAATCACGTCAAAGATTAGCCGGATTTTGTTGAAATCCTTGAGCTGTTTGGAGGAGCAGGCTTATATCATTTCCTTGGTGGCAGAACTGACTCAGTTAGGGGTGAAAATGGTACGAATAATTTCCGACCGACCGAAGCATCTCGGATAGCAATTCGGATAATTTTTTGGATATCCGGATATTTTGTTCGGATACGGATACGGATACAGATATCTCAGATAATATCCGTCAGATAATATCCGAGCATTTTTTCGGATACTATCCGCCGGATAATATCCAATCCCGTCTTAGCCCATATGTTCCGGCTGGCCCAATTGCCCAAACGACACCAACTCTTGGCGCCAAACGCTTGTACAAGCCCGCGAGAGTTGCTAAACCCTAATCGGCGAAAACATTTCAGATATTCTTCCCATTTAGCCCGCGAGACGAGAGTTGCTAAAACATTTCGGACTCGGGCAGGAGGAGGCGGAGGAGGCAAGAGTTCTGCCGCCCGATTCGCCTCTTGAACCCGGCTCTTCCGTCGCCTTGGCGCGATCGGCGACCAGCTCGCCTCGCCGCCTCGGCCTCCCCCGCCTCCCAGCTCAGGTTGCTGTCATCTCGTACTAAATGGCGCGCCGTGCGTGAGGCCACCAGTGTCGCCCGCCACCTCCGGCTTCCCATTGCCTCCCCAACTCGCGCGCCATCGCTCGTCGCTTCGTACTAAGTGGCGTCTGCCGTCACTCGTACTCTGGCTCCGGCTCGCCTGTCGCCCGAGTAGCGCAATGCGCCATGCGAGGCCGGCTCTGGCTCCACTTCGCCATCGCCGGTGCAGCTCCACTTCGATGTGGATGAGATTCGATTCAATTTGATAATGGGGGCTGGTAGCCCTTGAGTCGATTGAGGCTTTATATTACCAAATTTTGTGTCTGCACCTTGTGCTTTTCTGTGTTCATTGCCCACATTTTCTTAATTTATGCAGGTTGATGCTACTAAGCGTGGTGGGTTAGCAAGATTCATCAACCATTCCTGTGAGGTGAGCTGTTCAACATGAAGCATTCAACTGTGAATCTGTGATGCTTAACATGCTAAATAGCGGTCTCATATTTGCCATACCAGCCAAATTGCTATACAAAAGTAATCACTGACACTGAGGGCCAGAAGAAGATTTTCATTTACGCAAAGAGGCGTATATATCCAAATGCAAATACAAATTTGAATTACGAATAGTTTTATGTATGGTTGTATGCTACCAAACTTTATAAACTCATTTTTAGTTGTGTCGACCATCTTTGTTTGCTAGTGTATTTCCTAAAACTTTAGCACTAGCTCAGAGCTTAACTCCGCAGATATGATCATGTCATTTATGCAGAAATTGTCATCAAAATCGAGCTAAATTCAGTCCTTACATTTCTGGCAAGTACCTAATTTGCATTCAAAAGTGAAGAGTGATAAATGATACATTAATGGCAAAAGCGCAACTTTCCTATTCTATCGGATATAATCGCACATTTGATATTCTATCAAATATCAACTTCAGGTGCAAGCGCCATCAACATAAAATTTTGTTGTTTGGTCTTAGCTTATTGTTAGGTTGCTCCTATGGTATAACCACTAACCAATAGATTTCACTTTGTTTATCGGTTCACAATGCTTGTCTAATGCTTTAATGTTATTTTCTTAATTTGTTTCTTTCTGTGGATCTTGTCATACCTAAGGATATGGGAGCTAGTTTTATCTTGGTCATGGTGGTGGTGGATTATGCGGTTTTGTAGACTCTACCAAAAAAGGACTAGGGGACTCATCTAATGTGAACCAATCTTGCTTAATAACTAATATATAACATACTTTAATTAGATCCATTTTACACCATCTATTCAGTTCAATTTGCAATCATTGAATCCACATAGAAGAAATCATATTAAATGCAAATCTTATTTATCTCTGTTGACATTTAAAAATACGATGTGGGCCTTTTGGTGGTTTCATTTTGAAAGTTGTAACACAGGATCTACTAATATATCATGTTTTCCCTGTGAACTATCATGTTTATGTTGAAGTACAATGTAGAAATTACTTGCAATCGGCATGAATTGGCTTCACTCAAACAACTCACCGATTCGAACCCGAATCATGTGGTATGTTTAACATAAACACACTTGCGTCTCCTATATATATTTAACTTCACCGATAGTTTGAAATGGAATCGAGAAGCGAGTGCAAATGTTAGTGAAAGTGTGGCTACACCAAGTTCACTCCAATTGCCTAAGTTGCGACTAGTAATGATGAAGGGAAACAAGAAATCAACTTTGAAGAAAATGAACCCCCTCTAAGAAGGCAAAGACCTCAGAGGTTTGGAAATACTACGATGATATTTGGGTGACAAAAAGCAGGACCAAATGGTGTTGAGATTAGAGAGCAATGGGCAAAATGCAAGAAGTGCAGTTACAAAGGCCACAAAAATACCATGAGAGGCACAACGATTCAGAATCATATGAAAAACAAGCACAATCTTGTGAAAGGGCAGCAAAGATTGGCAAGTAGCGATGGCACAATACAAACATACAGGTATGATGCAGAATCTAGCCTAAGAAAGTGGCAATTAGCAATGGTTATGCATGAGTACCCCTTTAACATGGTAGAGCATGAGTATTTTATTGACTTTGTTAAGTCTTTGCATCTTGGTTTCTCACTAATGTCTCGCATTAGTACAAGGTGTAGTATATTGGAGATGTTCGTAGAGGAAAGGAAGAAATTATATAACATGTTCAAGTCTATTTCATGTCGTTTTTCTTGCACCATGGACATGTGGACTTCAAATCAAAACAAGGGGTACATGTGTATAAGCTGTTCATTGGATAGATGACAATTGGCATATCCGAGAAAAGGATTGTTAAATTCATGCATGTGAAAGGAAACTATCTTTGGGCAAAACCTAGCCAATGAATTTGTGAAGGGTGTGATGGCAATGAACCTTGAAAAAAAATTATTTGCTCTAACTCTAGACAATGCCTCGGCTAATGACAAATGTGTCAAAGAAATTATTCCAATACTCATGAAGCATGAGCCTTTGATATGTGATGGAGTCTTCTTTCATGTGAGATTTTATGCCATATTTTAAATCTTGTTGCTCAAGATGGCTTAAAAGCAATTGCATCATCAGTCAAAAACATTAGAGAAACTGTTGCAATTGTTAAAAATTCCCCATTACAGTGAGAGGAATTTCAGAAGTGTGCATTGGAATGTGGGTTAGATGTTAATAAAGGCCTTTCATTGGATGTTCCAACAAGATGAAACTCCACTTTTGCCATGTTAAGTAATGCTGTTTATTTCAAGAGGGCTTTTGAAAGGCTGTTGTTCTTAAATGAGACCAAGTATAGGAGATGTGCTCCGACATATGAAGATTGGGATAAGGCACAATCTCTATCAACGTGTTTGCAAAAATTTAGTGATGCAACTGATCTATTCTCGGGGCATTTGTATCCAACAGCTAATATCTTTTGGTGGAAATTTTGTGACATCAAGTTAGCAATTGAAGAATGGAGTCATGATGTGATGAAACAATTTCTTGTATGGCTAATGCAATCACTACAAGAAAGCAGGGAAAAATTAGTGGGCCAAAACCCACGAATTTGAAATAAAACCCACAATTTAAATTAAATTCATGGGCAAACCGTCAATTTATTTCACGAATTTAACTCGATTTAAATTAATCAATTAAATTTGTGGGTACCCACAATTTAAATTAAATTAATGGGTTCTGAAAAAACCCACAATTTAGTTTATTAAATTAAATGGTAGAGAAAAACCCACAATTTAACGACTAAATTGGTAATTTGAAAAACTCCACAATTTAGGTGCTAAATTAGTAAATTTGAAAAAACCCACAATTTAGGTGCTAAATTAAGTGAAATTTGCAAAACCCACAATTTATGACTAAATTAGTAAATGAAAAACTCACAATTTAAGCGCTAAATTGTGGGTTTTAAATGGCTCACGATTTAGTCATCATTCATACAAAAAAATTGTAGCCAACGTAGAGCAATCCGCCCATTTCTACATATGTATCCAAAAATAACAACGATCCGTACATAAGTTAGCCTTCTTCTGAATTTGGATCATAATTCAACAAAAACTAAGTCACCGAAATATACAAAATTTCGGCATAATCTCTCTAGTAAATAGGACATCCACTCAACAGACAAAAAACATTTGCAGTTATAATATATATATCAATCTCTCAAACCAAAAGAAGACATTCTAGCATATCCTTAAATAATCAATCACACAGCTAACAGTAATTTGTAAACTACACAATGACGTACAACATGATCTGTATCCACTTCAGCAATGATTTGTTTAATTGTTGTTAAAAAAACTAAGTTATCACAATTTGTTTATGCATGAGTAGAAATGTTAACACTTGAGGTATTTGAGCTAACATGTTTTATATGTAGAACATAAAACAAATCTCGTAATGATGCTCCCTAAAAATACATTGAAGAACAAAAATATATAATACTTAGATGCGGATCTTCGCTCCGGTGTTGATGTGATATCAATCCTTCAAACTTCGACATAAACATTAGTATAGTTGGAAGCACTATAAGGAAGATCTTCAAAGCAATTCCAGGAAGAAACCCTTGGATGAATGATTTAATGAAAGGTCGCACAATAGTTGACAAACGAAATCGGAGATGCCATCAAAAAACATGCAAAAGACAACCATATAAGCTTTTGTAATAATTCTACTGACTATGCTAAATCTCGAAGGACTACTGAAATGCTATAAAACTGCTGAATAATCAAACATACGAAAGTAGACTTACATTTCATTCAAGGGTTTTAGAAATGGAAGGGCCTTCTCTATTCCTTCAAGGTTTGCAAGAGATGCACGAATGCTATTGGAATAACATAAAAGAAGTTAAGGAAGAAGAATGCCACGGCAATTATCAACCTCCTAGCGTGAGGGAAACAAATGGAATAGATAGATTATTCGGTACACATCACGAGGTTCGAGCCCATTCAATCAACAGAGCAGGTTGGGTTGCTCGTTTGTTGTGTCTCGAGCACAAATCGTCATCGCGCAGCGTGAAACGAAATGAAACAAAGGCTGCCGGCACAACCGACTTCGGATCCTTCTTGACCTTTCTCGTTCTTCATCTTCCGTGTATTGACACATATTAATCTAATAGTTACTCGACAGTTATTTGTAAACAAAAGTTAATGCACGAAAAAGAATCTAACACTTAAACCGACAGGCTGAATGGTCCAATGATTATATAAATACAAATGCCATAACTTACTTCCTTTCCTATCTTCTCAATCTCGATTTGTTGTATTCGATAGCATCCACCTCGTAACCAAAACATCCAAGAAAGCCGATCGTCTGAGGGTGCCCGACCTTCACGGCGTAGAATCAAAGATACACATGAAACTCGGCGAAGTTGGTGTATATCTGTTGCCTGCGGCAGCAACTCGCAACACCGAGTTCGCCCAACCTCACGCGAAGATGATTCCACTCGACCACGTCAGCGGATACAATCCTCGCTGCAATCACAAGAGCTTGCAAGAACAACGGAAGGAATGCATAATCTCGAGTTTATTCACCGGTGGCTAGAATACCCAAGAACATGCATATAGCGATCTGTTTGTAGTTTCAAATGGTCTCAAAAGTTCCCTTCACCAAGGGGTGCCTTCTACATATAAGAGAGGAGGAGAGGAAGACAAAAGGGTGCTTTGGACAAGCTCGAGTCGCACACAAAGGCCCAAGATAAGACATAATGGTGGCGCGGACCCAACACATTGGAATCTGTTTCGGCCGCCATATTAAACTGATGATATCTTCGTGCTCCGAATGAATTTAAGGGTGAGGCTGGATCCATTTGAAAGATGAAGAGACAAGCTTTCAAAGCTGTGGTCAAACACTCCAATTGGACTCCGTTTGCATTATCTGCACGTTTTCTCCAGACTAGTCCTTTGGAGGCCGAACCGAGTTCTTTTGCATTCACATCTTGCATGTTGACTTGTCCATGGTTCTCTTGGTCTTCCCTAAGGTGTTCACACCTTCTCACATTGTCTTCATCTTGGAGAATAATGAAATTACTTGCATTAGGTAGCAGCTGATTATCACAAGTAATATAATTCTTACATAGGAGCGAGTTCACTGTTGATTGATTTGTTTAGCACGAGCGTGTTATTGGTCCTGAAAATGATTTGGGGTCTCATGAACAGCACTAGGGAAGGGCATCGCGATGGCGTTATGCTGCCCGTATCATCCTCCCCTCTTGAAAATGAGTCGTCCTCGACTCTGTGTCTTCGATCCAAGAATGGTGACAAATCGGCAACATTGAGCGTAGTACTCACATTGTAATCATCACCGGAAGCTCGATCTTGTATGCATTGTCGTTGATCTTCTCAAGCACTTTGAATGGTCCATCGGCCGTGGCATCGACTTAGACTTACATTTCTCTCGAAAATGCTCTTTGCGGAGATGTACCCAAACCAGATCACCGGTTCAAACAACATTTTCTTCCTTGTCTTGTTTGCCTTTTCAAATAAGTAGCGTGCCTTCTTTTCAATTGCTTCTTTTGTTTTTACGTGAATGGACTTGACTAATTCAGCTCGCTTTTGCATCCATATTAGCTCGTTCTGAAAAGGAAGTGGCAGCAAATCAAGTGGTGTGATTGGTTTAAAGCCATACACTACCTCAAAAGGGCAATATTGAGTTGTTGAGTGAACCGCCCGGTTGTATGCAAATTCAACATGAGGAAGACAATCCTCCCACTCCTTCAAGTTCTTCTTGATCATTGCTCGTAGCAACATGGACAGCGTGCGGTTCACCACCTCCGTTTGGCCATCGGTTTGTGGGTGACAAGTTGAAGAAAATAACAACTTTGTCCCAAGCTTGGCCCACAATGTCTTCCAAAAGTAGCTCATGAACTTGACATCACGATCTGAAACAATAGTTCTTGGCATCCCATGCAATCTCACAATCTCCTGAAAAACAAATCACTATATGTGACGATCATCGCTCTTGTGACATGGAATAAAATGTGCCATTTTAGAGAACCTATCCACAACCACAAATACTGAGAATCTCTCCCCTCTTGGTCCTAGGCAATCCTAAAACAAAATCCATGCTAATATCCTCCCAAGGTGTACTAGGAACAGGAAGTGGAGTGTACAAACCATGTGGATTAAGTTTTGACTTAGCTTTATGGCATGTCACACATCGTTGCACAAATCGTTCGACGTCTCGTCGCATTTTTGGCCAATAAAGTGATCGGACAGAATGGCCATGGTCTTTTCTCTCCCAAAATGTCCCATTAATCCGCCAAACATGGGATTCTGCAACAATAGCAAACGTACGGACGAATCTGGAACACATAGCTTGTTAGCACGAAACAAGAACCCATCATGAACATGGAACTTTTCCCATCCTTTCCCTTCAATGCACTTAGAATATGGTTCGGCAAACTCATTATCTAAAACATATAACTCTTTCAAACTTTCTAAACCAGGGACCTTGATTTCAAGTTGAGTTAAGAGCACAATCTTGCGAGACAAAGCATCAGCCACCACATTCTCCTTACCCTTCTTGTATTTCACAATATATGGAAAAGATTCAATGAATTCCACCCATTTGGCATGTCTACGATTCAGTTTTGATTGGCCTTTCAAATATTTTAAAGCTTCATGATCGAATGTATAATGAATTCTTTAGGCCAAAGATAATGTTGCCAAGTTTCCAAAACACGAACCAAAGCATACAACTCCTTATCATAAGCAGGATAGTTCAATTGAGCACCACCAAGCTTTTCACTAAAGTATGCTCTTGGTTTGCCCTCTTGCATCAATACACCACCAATACCTATTCCACTAGCATCACATTCAATTTCAAAAGCTTTAGTGAAATCGAGTAAAACAAGCAATGGTGCTTCGCTTAAGCGCTTCTTTAATTCAGCAAAAGCATTCTCTTGAGCATCTCCCCAAACAAAATCACTTCCTTTCTTGGTTAATTCATTCAAAGGGGCTGCAATTGTGCTAAAATCTTTCACGAATCTACGGTAAAAACCAAAGAAGACCGTGAAAACTTCTAACTTGACTAACATTTGTCGGTGTAGGCCAATTTTTAATTGATTCAACTTTTGAGTCATCCACTTCTACCCCATTTCCAGAGACAACGAAACCCAAGAATACAATTTTATCTTGGCAAAATTGCATTTCTCTATGTTTGCAAACAACCTTTCACTCTAAGCACTTCCAAAGACTTGTCTTAAGTGATTAATGTGTTCTTCAAAAGTGTGGTACGTAAATTAAGATATCATCAAAATACACTACAACAAATTTTCCAATAAATGCTCTCAAAACATGGTTCATTAGCCTCATGAATGTACTAGGTGCATTAGTTAATTCGAATGGCATCACTAACCACTCATACAATCCAAATTTTGTTTTAAATCTTTGTTTTCCATTCGTCCTTCTTTCATCCTTATTTGATGGTACCCACTATAAATCAATTTTAGAAAATAACAGCACCACTCAATTCATCAAGCATGTCATCCAACCTTGGAATAGGATGGCGATATCTATGATGATGTTGTTAATTGCTCTACAATCTACACACATCGCCATGTACCATCTTTCTTAGGAACTAAAATCACGAGGGACAGACACAAGGGCTTAGGCTTTCACGCATGCGTACCCTTTGTTAAGAAGTTCTTGCACTTGGCGTTGAATTTCCTTTGTTTCTTACGGATTGGAGTGGTACGGTGGTCAATTTGGGAGAGAAACTCTGATGCGAGGTCGATTTGATGTTCAATTCCTCGAATAGGTGGGAGACCACCGGTACCTCCGCGGAAACACATCATCAAAGTCTGCAAAAGATTTGCAATAGCATTTGGAAGAAGTTATGTCGTTAGTGGAAAGTAATGCATCTTTGTGCAGAGCACAAAGTACATCAAATGTGTGTTCTCAACCATATTCCTTATCTCGATTTAGTGGCTAACATAACTAGCTTGTTTCCTTGGTCCCTTTCTTACCACTTTCATTTGCCTTGTGGAGAGCACTTGTATTCTTCCTTTCTTTTCCTTAGTACTATCAACGTGTACCTCATTCTTTTGCATTGTATCGGCATGAATTTGAGTAGGAGACATTGGTGAAGAACTATTTCCTTGTTGTTCCACTTGAATGAGTATTGATTTGTGTAACCATTGTGATGACTTGCTCGATCAAATTGCCATGGACGATCGAAGCGACAAGTGACATACCGTCATTGGGACCACATCACATTCCACGATATCACTATACTCACCAATCTTGAAGGGCACTTTCACCATGAACTGAATTTTAACTTCACCGCGATCACTCAACCATTGCACATGATAGGGATGCGGATGCAAAACGACTTCAAACCAAGTTTATCACACATTTCTTTCTTTGGCCAAATTGTGACAACTTCCCCATCAATGATTACCTTACACACACGGTCATTGACCTTTGCTTTGGTGTGAAAAAGGTTGCGGCGTTGTTCATGATCTTCCTTTTCTTTGAACACTCAATATTTTCTTGGTGACAATAAGAGATTGGCCCGTCTCAAAATCACAATAAGTCATCTCATTTTCCTCATTTTCCAAATCAGCAATTGGAACATCCTCTTCTTCACTTGCGATTCATATTCTCCTCCCTCTGTTATAAGCATGGTGCGGTTGTTTGGGCAATCCTTGGCGATATGGCCTCTCCTAAGCACTTGAAGCATTGAATGGCACTACTCTTATTTGTAGATCCCACGGAAGAAGTAGCACTAGCTGCTGGACCATGCTTAGTATTTGGAGTAGATGGCACTTTTCCACTTGAGCTTCATGAGAACTGGGAGCAATACTTGCACTAGAAGTGTTAGCACGAAAAGAATTGAACCGGAAGTGGGTTTACTGTGGCAGTCTTGAGCGAGGAGCAAATGAAGAAGTTCTTGTAATTTTGGTGTCTTGTTGCACTTGTCTTTCAGCTTTGGTTGCTTGATGCACTAACTCCACCACATTGCCATAATGTTGAAATTCGATGATGCGCTTGATGGGGTGGTTCAAACCAGCAAGGAATCGTGCCATAGTTTGCTCTTCATGTTCATATACATTAGCACGGATCATGGCCATCTCCATCTCCTTATAGTACTCATCCACCGTCGCGACTTCCTTGCTTCAATCCACGCAACTTATCAAATAGATCACGTTTGTAATGTCGAGGAACAAACCTTGCTCGCATTTCAACCTTCATCTCAGCCCACGATGCAATGGGATTCTCGCCATGTTCTACTCTTTGGCTCTGAATTTGTTCCCACCAAATCGGTGCATAATCATCAAATTCAATTGAGGCCATTGCAAGTTTCTTTTCTTGATGTAGTTGTGCGATCGAAAGATCTTATCAACTTCTAGTTCCCAAGTCAAGTAGTCTTGAGGATTATTACGTACCGCAAATTTAGGCATAGAAAACTTAAGTTTACCAAACCTTTCTTCCTCGGGGCGATTGTTGTTGTTGTGGTTATGTCGTTGATTTGCTTCGTTCTTGTGCCGGAAAATTGACATGAATGGGCTCAAATGCAGCTCCTCCACGACCCATGCCACAACCACGTCCCTTCCATGATTATTATCATCACCCTTGCAGGCCTAGCGGTGGATGGTTCACATTAGCAACCACGAGCCCTTCGTGCAGCGGCTTCCTCATCGGTCTCATCTAGCAAAGGTTCTTGTTCAACTTGTGGTCGTAGTTGCCGTACAATGTCAAGAACTATGTTGGTGTGGAGTACGTTCAATTGTTGATTCACTTCAATTTGAAGATCTTGTATGGAGTTATTCAATTCTTCTCGTAGTGATCATTGCCAAGGTTGAACTCTCGCCGTAAAGTGTCTCTCAAAGCACAATATTCAGTCCAATTTATTGGAGCATCTGAACACGCCCATCATTCTCATTGTCGCCTTGACTGACATGGTTAGTTGTGCAAAACAACAAGAGTAACAAAACAATATAATGTGTGGAGAATTCTCTCAACCTCACTTATCCTTACAACCGAAGTTCTTACTTACCCTTTGCTGATTGATAGAGGAGTTCACACTTGAGTGGTGAGGTAACACAATGGGAGGTTAAGCGAACTCAAAGCTGAGATTAAATCACACAACAGGTTTGTATGTGGAGTTTGGAAGGGAAAATGTATGCCCTACACAATCTGAATTCTTGATATTGTTTCGTTAAGTAAATATCCAAGTAAGAACACAATGTCTAGTTGCTGGAAACAAGATATAAGAGATGAACACAGCAACTCACACGCAAAGATGATGGGACCAAATTGCAATCAAAGGAGTGAGCTAGAACAAGATATGAGACATCACAAAACAGCTCTATTGCATTGGTTATAGAAAGACACTAGTGGCTGCAATTGATGAACTAGGGCACAAGATTGCACAACAAGAATGAGTTTCTCACAACGATGCAAATAATTTCAGAAACTTTTCTTCTTTACACCTCTTTTTTTTTAGCTACCAACCAGCCCAAAGCCTTCTTTTTTTTCTCTCTTTTTGCTCTTTTGTTTGAATGGTCGTGCTCTGATTTCAGTAAAGACTCACAACTTTTCTTTTGATTTGTTGCAACCGTGTGATTGAGGGATATGAGTGCAGCCCTAAGCAACAGATTAGCTAGTCTTGATGGGTGCAAAGTATTCGCAAATGACAGATTGGCTATCAAAGGAGATCTACTAATTTTCGGAACTCGAACAGCAGCAAGGTTCAAGTCTATGTTCGACCAAATTCTAGGCAGAATTAGCAAATGTTGTCTATACCAAAGTTGTAGAAATTTCATGAGCTTTTGAAAAAGTACAAGAACGCAAAGATCCGAGTTCGTATGTGGGAGTTATGGCCAAAACACTACACGGACAGATTGGCTCAAAAAGTGACGCGAAGGAAGACGAACAGTTTTCAGCAACAAATACACGATTCTATAGATAAAAACTTAGCAAAACGCACAAGAATAACAGATTGGAGACTAAGGTTCAATATTTTGTGAGGCAAGTATTCAGATTAGGAAAGAAAACAGAAATCCAAACCAAGGGATGATATTTTTGTGTGGCAATTTTCGGAATATGGTAAAGTAAATCTACAACTAGGGATAAAGATTCTACCGTGACAACCGGAGCTCGATACCAAATGATATGAGGGTGCCCGACCTTCACGGCGTAGAATCAAAGATACACATGAAACTTCGGCGAAGTTGGTGTGGCTATCTGCGCCCGTCAACAACTCGCAACACCGAAGTTCGCCCAACCTCACATAAGATGATTCCACTCGACCACGTCAAGCGGATACAATCCTCGCTGCAATCACAAGAGCTTGCAAGAACAACGGGAAGGAATGCATAATCTCATAGTTTATTCAAAGGTGGCTAGAATACCCAAGAACATGCATATAGCAGATCTGTTTGTAGTTTCAAATGGTCTCAAAAAGTTCCCTTCACCAAGGGGTGCCTTCTACATATAAGAGAGGAGGAGAGGAAGACAAAAGGGGTGCTGGACAAGCTCAGGTCGCAGCACAAAGGCCCAAGACAAAACATAATGGTGGCGCAGCACCCAACACATTGGAATCTGTTTCTGGCCGCCATATTAAACTGATGATATCTTCGTGCTCTGAATGAATTTAAGGGTGAGGCTGGATCCATTTGAAAGATGAAGAGACAAGCTTTCAAAGCTGTGGTCAAACACTCCAATTGGACTCCGTTTGCATTATCTGCACACGTTTTCTCCAGACTGGTCACCGGAGGCGAACCGAGTTCTTTTGCATTCACATCTTGCATGTTGACTTGTCCATGGTTCTCTTGGTCTTCCCTAAGGTGTTCACACCTTCTCACATTGTCTTCATACTGGAGAATAATGAAATTACTTGCATTAGGTAGCAGCTGATTATCACAAGTAATATAATTCTTACAAAGGAGCGAGTTCACCTGTTGATTGATTTGTTTAGCACGAGCGCGTGTTATTGGTCCTTGAAAATGATTTGGGGTCTCATGAACAGCACTAGGGGAAGGGCATCGCGATGGCGTTATGCTGCCCGTATCACAGTCTGTAACATAGGTCCAGAAAAAGAGGAAGGAATTAAAGTAAACAGATCCTAATTCAGTATTCCAATTTAAATGAAGATAAACAAAATCAAGATCCATATGGAGGAGAAATGGAAGGCTCATCATTCTTGCAGCTTAACCTTGGTGGTGGGCTTTTTTGATTGATTTCGCTCATGCTTGAGTTGGTAATAATCAAGCCAATTCCGCAATTTCTTCTTTTCAACAAGATCAGCAAGTTTATTTGCATTGTAAACTACCTACAGAACAACAAGACATATAAATATTATTCCCTAATATAGAGCAAGAAAGCTAAGTCACCGAAATATACCAGGTGATATGGCCAACTACCATAGTTCTTAGGTGAGCTGTCAAGCTTTAAATTTCATATCAAGCACATCCACTCATTACTCATATAACCAATGTAAGGGTGGTAACGTAAAGAAAGAGGACTGTAGTGTAGTCTTAAGGCAATCAATTAGAGTATATAAATTAAAATTTATCACAACCGGACTTGAGATGTCGACTACATCACATTTATCAAGTATCCAAAATTGAAATACCCACCCATTGTCCACACAAAAGCGTAATAAATAAATAGAATAGGAATATATACTAAAAGCATGATAGTCCAGTTGCAAGGATAAGCCTATACATTCAAAAAGCGACATGATGATGACAAAAAAGAGCAAGTTGAGATTCATGAACAAATGAAAATTGTCCCCAAAAGACATGGCGCAATGATCCTCCAATCTGAATCTGAAATAGAAATCGGATACATGTATAAGTATTCATGCAACAACAGACTCCTGAGGTGCTCAAAAAGGCCTCTACTAACAAGAAAAGGCACTTATGTTTAAACAAGACAAACAATACTTAGCGAATTTGACCACAAATTCCACACTTGCGTCATCTCAGCGGATTGGCAACTCAATTTGACCACAATGTACAAACGAGACACCAAACCTATTACTGTATTAAAAGATGAAACCAACCTTTTAACTCTTTAAAACCAGCTTAAAACTAAGTCACCAAAATGTACAAAATTTGGCATGACCTCTCTTGTAAATAGGACATCCACTCGTGAGACAAAAAACATTTGCCGTTATAATATAGATATATATATCAATCTCTCAAACCAGAAGGAGACATTCTAGCAGATCCTTAGATAATCAATCACACATCCAACGGCAATTTGTAAACTACGCAATGATTCCACTCGAGAATATAACATAGCAAAAGTGCTTAAGCTGATTAAGTCATATTCTGATCCTTCTTAGTTGGTTTTTCTTTTCTGCTCTTGGTTTAGCAATTGCGGCTCCATTATCTTCATCATCACTCCCGGCCGAATTCACCTTAAAAAGCTCGATTATTTTATCGGTAAAGAGTAAGGATTAATAGGTTGTCCATCTTAAGGATTGGCATATGACGGTTCTCACCTTCCTAGTTGTTTTTTCTTCCGTGGCGCCGCATGCTTTGCAACCATGGTTCACCTCGTGACATCAAACAAATCTACCGAAACAAATCTACAATCTTTGTCAGTTTGTTCATCTTTATTAGGACCTCTGCTGCTGCAAGAGAGACAAAAACCATATGAAATAACTGTTCAAATGCATGCACCAAAGGCAAAGAATCTGAGACACGTTAATAAGTATAGCATAAATATCACTCGAATTGAAAAGGAAGTAGATCAAGATTAATTTAGATAGGAAACATTGTACTCCTCCATAG
Source organism: Guadua angustifolia (assembly GCA_036346375.1). NCBI lineage: Eukaryota > Viridiplantae > Streptophyta > Magnoliopsida > Poales > Poaceae > Guadua > Guadua angustifolia. Next base: position 42,050,916 of record CM070500.1, read on the forward strand.
CCCACCATACACATAGATCAAAGAAACACTAAATCTAAGAAAAAAGTTAATGTTATTGGACCTGCATGCCCTTATTAAATGGCACACTACAACTACTCATCCACTTTTTCAAAGATTAAAGGAGGGTATATGATGGAAATATTGCAATAACTACACATTTCACCACTTCACCACTTTCTTTATTATTTGCCGCCAAACACTCCCAAATGTACCGTCGCCAACTTCCTTAATAATCTTATACGGATAACAATACAAGAACATAGTTAGCCGACATACGAGTTCTCGACTCATGATCATCTCATAAAAGGAGGAAGAGTTCATTTACCTCTCCATTTTATTAGTTGGAGTGCAAAGTCGGCCTTATTTTAGAACAGTCCTAGAATCACAAACAAGACTCGTATCGTCTTCTTTGGAATGTCTTTGGAGGGTAGGTCACCAAAGTCACAAGAGGCTCTTTTCAAAGCTCAGACAATATTAGACTTAACAAATCAATCTAGTATGTTGTAATATCCTCACTTAGCTTTTAAAGCTCAAGTTTCCAAAGTCACAATCATAAAGATATTTGACATATTCTATATTCAGTTCTCTGACATCAAGATGGATTATTGAGAAGAATCTGTTTTACAAGCAGGTAGCCCCACAAAGGGCAAACTCATATTGATACCATAACACTTAAAATGGGGAACAAAACAGGTTTGTCATGAGAATATAGGGCAATCGTCTTGTTTATCCCTAAAAGGCTGCTACCTACCCTAGCAATTTCTGAAGAACCATCACGTGGCAGAGAAATATAGCTTTGATTGAGGGTGAATGCAATGACCTAAAACCAACCAATTTCTGGCCGGTTTCAAAGGCCCTAAAGCAGTCAGGGTTGCAAAACTCAGGCTGAACTCAGGCCCTATCATAGTCACATCTTTCTCAATCCATGTCAGTTCTTTCAAGCAATTATCACATGTTTTTGCACAATGTGAAGGATCAAACATCTCTCCAAAGTGGATCAGTTGTAGTAGGCGTCTGCAGTCCACATCATTTTCACAGTAACTAACCTATAGAAAGAGAAAATATGACAAGCTAAGATGCTTTCCAAACTACAACGCAACAAGAAGCATGCATGTAGAATTATATATACCATGCGCAAGAGATTCTCCTTATGTGTTTCAAGTGCTTGCACATTGGCTGCTTATACAAAAGTACCAACTATAGTGCACCTTCAGGAACAAGCCACCACAAATCGCCAAATGTATTCTTTCCATCAAAGCCACCAAATAAAAGAAATCGAGACCCTATGCAAGTCATAGAATGATATGCCCGAGGAAGGGGTGGCTCATTCCTTGTTGGTAAGCGCTTCCATTAAATGAGTGAAAAAAACAAATTGTTAGTCGGCAAAAAAACAATTTGTGATGTCGAAATTTTTAAGTAATCTTGGTTGCTCCAAGAGAAGAGCAGAATGGAAGAAAAACCATTTATGCCAATAAATCATCAAAAATATTTGGTATGTTCAATCCTCCCGGACAGACCTTCGCTCGCTCCGATGAAGTTAGCCTTCTTACGAATTTGGATCATAATTCAACAAAAACTAAGTCACCAAAATATACAAAATTTCGCATGACCTCTCTAGTAAATAGGACATCCACTCGTGAGACAAAAAACATTTGCGGTTATAATATATATATCAATCTCTCAAACCAAAAGAAGACATTCTAGCGCATCCTTAGATAATCAATCACACATCCAACGGCACTTTTAGGATAGATAATCAATCACACATCCAATGGTCATATTAAGTTTTAAGTTTGAGAGTTACACTATATTACAAAAGGATAACTTTCAAACGGCGATGAGATGATGTTGCTGAATCCAAATATAACCACATCAGACTTGTAATCCACAATTTGCAACACTCCACTTACTTAGCTATTTTTTCTAGAGTGACATACAACAACTTGTAGGTGCATGTACAAGACATTAGTCCTCTTAATATTTCCTGCTTTCGAGACCACTCCATCTTTGCATCGAGATAAGCCGCAGGAATATTTACCGCTCGAATAGGTGGTGAATAGTCGAAATGCATCAAGAAATATGTACAAGAAATGGAACTATGAAACAATTAATTACTTGTAAAGATGCATGATCTGGTCTTGTATATGATAGAACTTAGATGCAATAGACTAAGCACTAAATATTGTACCAACTAATAACATTTTTAGTTTACAAATTGTTGGAAGCAGCAAAAGAATTTAATGTAACACCAACTCACTGTTTTCATATTCTCTGGCAGCACGAATAGCATCTTTTTCAAGTTTCTTCACATCCTTTTCCATCTCCAATATCTATCAATGAAATGTCAAACAGAAAGCATACAGAAAACTTTTATAATTGTCTTGTGATAACTCCAGACAAAATAATTACATGTGGTAAGTGTCTAGATACAAGGAACGGCATTACATAAGTATGTGTGCCTTGTAAATATTGCACCAACTACTAGCATCAGTTATTTCCGCAAATGTAACTAGTTTCCTGCAGAGCATACCTTTGTATCAAGCTCAATGGAAGCCATGTTCTTTTCTGTGTAACTCCAGTCGAGAGCAACAACTTCAATAAGCAAATTCTGAGAGAATTTAAATCAAATTGAAGTAAGAACAAAACTACATGCAAAAGAACAGAAAAGTCTCATACCAACACGCCTTTGTATTTCTTCTTCTTCTTTTGGGACTTCATCACGTCAAGAATCCTTCTGAAATTATGACAATTAAAAGATAGGCACTATCGAAAACAAGCCGGATAGATAAGCGATGTCGGGAAAAAAAACTAGATTGGTAAGCATTATCGTAAACAAGCGGACACTAATTAAATCTAATTATGTGAATAAACAAAAAAAATGAAACCTTTTGCTTGCGTATTTTTGCCTCTCTATCTTCTAATTGCATCTGCTTTTTTGTGAAGCGTTTGCAAGTCTTCCTCCATGACTTCAATATCTTTCATATGTTTATCTTTTGAGATCGAAGCCTTTCAATGTCGACATCTAGATCTACATGAATAAGTGACAAGCATCGGACATGGCGGTGAATCATATAATCAACAAATCTATTAAAGCTGAGATTATGACACATGCCACAAAAGAAAAGGCGGGAAGGATTGACTGCATTTATAAATGCTGACAAATGACCACCGTATCTTGATTTGGACCACCGGCAATGGCTATCTGGAGTCCAAAAGTCAGTAATACCTAACTTTGGTACAAAGGGAGTCAAATGTATGCACGTAACCGCAAAGTGAATCAAAATGTGCATATGCAACTCAAAATAATACACATAAAATGGCCGGAAGTACAGGAATAAGTAATGTATGTAACCTGCTAGGTTTGGAGTTAAATATGCTAGGAAGGCCCATCTTATCGTGGATTGTACCGCTCTTCCCGTTCTTTCACTTCCTTTCCTCCTTTTTCTTCTCGAGTCAATACCGATATTTTCCTCATTGCTTCATCGACTATAATATAGGAGTTAGTAAAGTGGGTTGTTCAACGAAAAACACTAGTAAGCTATGAAGTAGAAGCACGAATGTAAACCTGTTGTTCCTCTCTGCCTTTTCAACTTGCATCTTACACCTCTGGCCGCTACGCTTTCTTGGCTTGTATCTCCACTTCAAAGCTTCTCCTTTTGTTCTGCGGCATTAATTAAAAGCAAGATTTAGTATTGTATGTGAGGCACAACACATTAGTATCAATAAATAGCCTTGTAAATAAGCTAGGAATATACTTCTTGATGGAGCAGCGGTAATCCATCGTGATATTCTATCGAGTTTTCACCATGGCCACCCCGCCTTGAAGGGCTCATTGCCTTGTTTTGGAGCGTATACGATATCTTTGCATGATGCGACAAAGACTACCATTACCATCATTTGACATGTTATTCTTGTTATAGCTGTATTGAACTTAGTTCTGGGCAAAATTGAATGGAGTAGATTGACCTCATTAAGCTCCAAAAATTATTGCAAGATTAAATGACGGTGAAAGCATCTCATTGACTACCTAAAACTACTAAGTCGCTACTTAAAAAATCGGTTAAGCGTTAAAGATCGATAGTACACTACGTTTGCAAACTTTTTTCTTCTTTGTTAAGTACACGGAACAAACCTTTTGCTTATGCCGGTGAAAAGAGCTATCTGAAGTGACAGGAGTGCCACCATGTAATATTGCGAAGCCTCGCTCCAGACTCTGGGCATTTCGCCGGGAGTGGTTGGCCGTCTGGCAGGAAATCTCAAGGGTGGTTGGTCCACCCGGGAGGATTATGGCTAAAATTTGTGAGTTTGGAGGGATCTTTTGGGAATTTTCCCCCCTCCACCTACTCCTCCACCTACTCTCTCTTTCTTTTGGATTGTGTGGTGGCATTGCTCCCAAGTAGCCAGCATTGCCGATATTTTTTCCAAGCCAGCTACTCCCTCATTTTTCCCGGCTTTTGGCGCAAAAGAGAGCTCCTCCCTCCGTCGTTGCCCAAAGTCTCCTGCCGATTCCCTAGGCCTGCTGTCTCTTGTCCCTGCCGAGTGCCCCTCCAACAAGCTCCTCCCAGCCCCTCCAAATGAAGCTCCTCCCGGCCCCTCCAGTCAGAGCTCCTCCCGGCCTCCTGCTGGCGCCTCCTCCTGCTTCCTTCTCTTCGGTGGCCGACGTCGCCTCTGCTAGCTGGCTCCTCCACAGCTCGGCCAGCCAGCGGCAGCAGCAGACCAAGAGAAGAAGCAAGCGGCAGCGGCAGCAGCAGCAAGAAGCGGCCATGACGCCTTCTCGGTGCCTCCTCCGTAAGACCTCCTCCGACCTCTTCCCCACCTCCTCCTTCCTCCATGGAAGTAGCTTTGAGGTATAATTTTGAGGGGAATCGGTTTGCCTATATGATGTTTGATGAAATGCCTAGCTAGGGTTTTTATGAGAATGATTTGATTTTGCATGCTTATGCTGTGTCCCAGTGATTCATGTGTGCATGATAAGGTGCTGAGGTTTTGATCCTTAGGCTTGATTATCAGAAATGGATTCTTTAGTGGTTTGGGTGTACTGATGTTTGCCGAAGAGAGAGTATATGTATATCGATGTATATATATTTTGATGGTTTAGTGATATGAGATCTGGAGAACTGTCTTTTTGTGCCTTGATATTTTGATTAATATTCATGCACTGAAGTTTGTGAAGCATAGGGTCAGAGAATGGTGTATGCACGTGATGCTTGTATAGATGTGTAGACATGGTTATGGATTCCATTACGTGATTCATATCCAAATTTGGCTACAGGCAGATGGTTACTCATCATTAGATTGCATATGCTTTTACTCATAGCTCTTGTGTGTTGTGGTTTAGCAAAAGTCTTTTATTATTGCTAGCGATCCTACTCTTTCTTGACCGATTCAATGTTTCGTGCTCATAGAAATGCTAGTAATGAGGTGCAAAGTGAAAATGGTCCTATGTTGGGCTTGTATGCGTGGTTTAAAATGTATGGGTAAAGCACATAAAAGGTTTAAGGTTTATTTATACCTTAGTATTATGTTAATTGTAATCACTCCCGAATTAAGCATGGCACTATCTCATACATTGTATGTTACTCTTGTAATTATTAAAATGGAAATTGTTTACTAGTGCAAAGATTACATGACTAAAGTCGGTGAGAACGAGTTATCTTGTTATTTCGCACTTTTAGGATTCCATAAGCACCATAATATGCTTGTCATTGCATTACTCAAGTAAATCTGCTACTAGACCTCTAGTTTCTAACCAAGGTTTAGGTATAGTTTGCAATGTGAATGTCATGAATAACTAGCGGTGTATGTTATTAGATTAGTCTTCATCTTTACTCATAATAGATTCCCAAGTTGTTTGAAATGTTGATTAAACATATATATATATATATATATATATATATATATATATATATATATATATATATATATATATATATATATATATATATATATATATATATATATATATATATATATATATATTGCCTTCTTAGGAGTTGTGGTCGGTGTGCTTTAACTAATGCATGGAGATGTTATTTCCTATTCCTTATCTAAGTTGCAATTTTGCTTTAGTTAGGTTATTTGTTGGTTATCGTGTAGATTATATTTATCTGAACCAACTTAAAAGAGGAGTCGCGTGGTTGTAGTGTGGGGCGTAAAGCATTATTGAAAGGGTATAGTTTGTAAAGCGTTTTGTGTCGGTTGTTTGGTGGAGCGAGTTTGGAGTGGCATAGTATCTTCCTCACGCCCTCCGCTCCTTCCTAGAAAAAAACAAGTACATCGAGTTGTGTGCATAAATGAGTTGTTTGTTGTTATTTATCTATTCATGGCTAATTTCTATTGATTGTGGAAAGTTTGAGTTATATTGGTGAACGTCCTTGAGGATGTGAATAGCTATTGATTCGAGTGGTTGCTAGTAAGCCTTAATTCCGGTGAGTTTTACGTACCTTTGTTGACATTGCGTTGAGTAGAGAGTATGGGTGCGTGGATACTCGTGCTTAATTGTGCCCCATTTGGGAAATGGAATTGAGTGTGTGCGAATAGATTAGATGGTTATGAATGTGAGAATTTTGGCTATGTGTATGTATGTGGTTATGGTATGTTAGTGTTGGCATTGAATGAAAAGTTGCATCTCATTCGTGAAAATTGCATTTGTGCATACATAATGGAAGAGGCGACCCATCTTTGATCACGGGCCTCTGTGTTCACACGTAGTGAACACGAAAGTCCTATTTCGTAGTCCCATTCATCGAGGTGAATGGGAGCGAGACGATAAGAGTAGGCACCTTCCATCTACGGGATGGAAGGGCGTGAGGGTGCACACCGACGGGTGGGCACTTTCGGCGATGCGATGCGTGCATGGCAATGAGCATTCATGTGCATCGCATCGTTAATAATGAGTGTTGTGGTAAATGGTGTGTCATATGGATTGTGATTATGTTAATTGAAGGGTGAGTCGTGGACTCAACCCAAAAAGGGGGGGATTGAATTGGATTTGATGAATTAGCGCATTTCTTTTGCCTTGTTAGGTATGTTGTATGAATACCGTGGAGTGAAGTCGAGTTTTGAACTCAAATGCAATTGATGAAAATGATTTGAGTGCATCAAGGGGTAGTTGAGTCGGGAGGCGTTGTGATTTAGAATAAGTAATGCTTCTTTGGTGTGGAATGGGTTTATTATCAAGTTGATGACTTGATTGCGGTAATTTTGATATAGTCAAGTTATTGCTTTAAATGGGTATGTATGCTTATTGTCTGGATATTGTTTTATTTGCATTACTTGCTCTCAGTTATTGCTTTAAATGGGTATGAATGCTTATTGTCTGGATATTGTTTTATTTGCATTACTTGCTCTCAGTTATTGCTTTAAATGGGTATGAATGCTTATTGTCCTGGATATTGTTTTATTTGCATTACTTGCTCTTTTGGTTAAGTTCTTGTTTTAATTGCGATAAATTGGGTTTATTATTCTCGTGTACTTTCGAGAGTTTGAACTCACGATTGTTATTTAATGTTTGTAGGTGTTTTGAAGCCGGCATGCATGGGTGGGGGTAGTAGCACATTTACGTTTGCATCATCACCATACCATCATATCAATTATAGTTCGTTCTTACTAGCTCGCGCAAAATTCTTGTAAAAGGTTGTTTGCGGTTATGTTTAATAGTTCCTGTCTGTAATAGTTTATGTGATGGAGTTATTAATTTTTATGGGATGTGTGTTTGGTTAACTAAGGACACTGCTAGAATGATATCATATAATTGCATTTGTTTACGTCTGTGAGTGGATGTCCTACTTTCTAGAGAGTCATGCCAAATTTTGTAAATTTCGGTGGCTTAGTTTCTAAGCCGATCTTAATAGTTTAGAGTGTTGGTAGCATTAGTAGCATTTGAGCTCGGGTGTTACACACCATCACCCCTCTTGGATGGTTTTTGTATGTATGCTTGAGTAATTCCACCGATCTGAGTGTATTAGAATGCGACATTACAACCATGACGTAATATAAACACAGGTTGCAACTAGCAAGTAGCAAATAGATACATCGATGAACTGAGCTATCAAGCAAGGACAACTATTAAGAGCCAAATCTGGACATGTAAAACAAGAAACCGCAGACCAGACCCATGGGACGAACATGAAAGCGAGAGCATAAGCGAGGAACAACAAGAACAAAGAACTTTCGAAACTCACCAGGAGAGCGAGGAGCACGGCGGTGAGCAACTTGCGAGGATCAAAACCACTCGAGGTTCAAAAAACCCGTTCACTAGGAGAAATCGACACCGCAAGAACAAAGGCAGAAGAACCCCCACCCAAATCGCAGGGAACCCAAGTAGACCCACCACCACCACGGCGCAAACCCTAAACGGTGAGGCCGATGAGGACGCTGGAGGTTTGGGTTCTGGCGGCGAAGGGCGGCGCAAATCGGGCGGCGAGGCGGCCGAGGTCGAGCAACCGCAACCGGAGGAGGAGGCGATTTGAGCGAAGGGGAATGGACAGGAGCGGCGAGGCGAAGGTGAAGACCAGTCGCCCCTGCCGCCCGTGAACCGGCGTGGAGGCGTCATGAGGATTCGGGAGGCGGGTGGCAGGGGGTTCGAGGGCGAGGCGTCGCGGGGGTTAGCGGCGGCACAGCGGCGGGCCGGGCCGATGGCGCGCAAGGCGGGGGAAGGCGGCCATGGCCGGCAGCGACGGGGGTGATCAACAGCAGGCCGTGCGACAGCGAAGACAGCGAGCTAGTCGGAGACGCTAGAGAGAGAGAGAGAGAGAGAGAGGGCGGTTACCTGGCAGCGATTAAATTCGTGAGCTCTAGGGCCCACGATTTAATTAAATCGTGGTATTCGTAAACCGAATTTAAATTATAAATTCGGGTATTTTTTGGCCCACAATTTAATTAAATATGTGTTTTTTGTAAACCGGCAATTTAAATCTATAAATTTGTGGGTTTTTTAACCCAATTTAAAAAACCCACGAATTTTTCAATGTTTCTTGTAGTGAATGCAAGCAAAGTATGAAAAATATTGGGATAAATCTAACATAGCTTTAGCAGATTGCATGCTTTCTTGATCCAAGATATAAGAAAAGGCTAGTGGAGTATTTTATGAAAAAGATCTACCGTGAGATGTATGATGTTGAACTTATCTGCATTCATGGATGTAGTTAAACAATTGTTTCAAGCATACAATGTCATCACACTGCTTGCACAATCTTTACAAACTAGTGAGGTTTCAAAATCTGTCACTATCGCTCAAGAGATAGAAGAATATTTGTATGAACAAACTATGACAAGCCATGATGACAACAATGAATTAGAAATCTACATGAAAGAACCATGCATAAGGTATATTGAAACCAATGATGACAAGTTTGATGTGTTGGCATGGTGGAGGGATAGACAAGGGACTTTTCCTGTCCTTTCACAACTAGCTCGAGATGTATTGGCTATTCAGGTGTCAACTGTTGCTTCAGAGTCTGCATTCAGTGCTGGTGGGCGTGTTCTTGATCCATATCGTAGTCGACTAGATCCAGAAATGGTCGAAGCATTGATTTGTGTCAAGGATTGGACACTTGCTTCAAAACAAGGTAGCTGTCTATTCATAATTATGAAATCTGTATGAATCACATACCAATTTTTATTTATCTTTCTACACTGCTAGGGATTAATATTTCTAAGGAAAAGGTTACAACATTCATAGATGAGGTTGATACGGAGGTCAATGAAAAGGCAATCCATCAAGAGGTTTGCTACATGATAAATAAAAATTATTTGATGTTATCAACCTGTCTCTTTGTTTGTGTGTGATGTTAATTAAAATATCTATTGTACATAGGATGATATTTTGGTTGACACCTAGAGAGCTTAATGAAGGTCGTCACAAGCAATGTTGCTAATTAAACAATTAAGGGTTTGTGCTGAAGATTTTTTGCCTCGTCCTAATTATTTCTAGTTTTTCTATGTATTATTTCTGATACAAAGTTTAATAATTTTATGTTGCTTTAATGCTTCACATTTCAGGTATCTGTGTATTTTGTGGTGATGCTCCATCTGAAGCTAGGATGTCATGTAATTGGGGTATCAATGCATGCAATAGAGGTTTGTTGCTTATAAATTCCTAAGGGGATAGTTAACACAGTTCGTTAGAATTTTGAGGTGTTAGTTGTAGCTAATGATTGAAAATAATCTGTTACCGATTCAAGATGCATTCGAGGTGGGATAATAGTGAAGTTGGGACTGACGATAACATTTGAACTGAACTACATAATCTAATTTCCCAAATAAAGCAGCAGATAGGTAGGGGTAGAGAATTTATCCAATGGGGGCTGCCAATGCATGGTATTTACAAGAATGTAGAAATAAGTCTTGTTAGTATTGGTTTGATACGGTAGATGGTAGCATTGGCCCAACTGTTGGTGATTTTGAACTTTTACAAACTCACAAATTGATGGTAAATTTGAACTAAGGTGGTAATTTATTAAAATTGCAGATGGTAACTTATGAAGTTTTGGGTGGTAATTTACAGAGCTTTTGGGTGATGTTGTGTTAAACTTGATATGGTTACTTCTTTTAGTTGATTTTTGAATTCCTTAAGTTATCTTTTGAATTTGTATGATTGCTCTTCTCTGAATTTTCATTGTGCTTCGATTTGTGTGGTTCATTGTTCTTCTTTCTTTCTTTCTTTCTTTTTTTGCTATACTTCAATCAGTCAAAATTCATATTCTACTACAGGGTTTTGAGTTTGTCCTCATTTTTTGGGGGTACATGACAGGTGAAAATTTACCCAGCTTGGCTCAACATAATTTAGCCAATTTAACTGTTAAAGAGCGAGATAGAGGATGTAATGTATGCATAGCAGCTAGAGGTAACTTGATTGAAGCTAGAAGATAAAAAGTTGCGTACATGAAAACATCATGATAAAAATGGTGAATCTCTGATGGCAGTGTGCGAACTATGAAGTCGTCATTGTATATGGATACCATGAAATTGTATTGGTACTAGACGTTACTTCTTGATTATTTTCCCTGTATTTTTTCCTACAATTTTTCTGCTTGGATTGGCTGAGTATTGTAGCTGAGTTTCGACAATACGACAACGCATCCAGACACATGTATGATGTATGGTCTAGAGGAGGAGACGGTAAAAAAACAGATGGCTTGCTTAGATAGTAAAATGAAGCTTGGGTTGTGCGCTCAGCCAATTTTGAGCCATGAACACCTGCAGCTCAGTGTGTGGGGCTAGCCAGGTGGGCAGGACGAAGCAGATTTTTTCTTTGCTTTGTTTCTGTGAGCGAAATGAGGTGACAGAAGAGATAAAAAACGTTGTGCATGGATGGAAATGAAACAGTGACTGGAGCAGATTATTTATAGGGAAGGCAGCCATTGATTTCTTTCGCTCAGGAGTGATTTCAAGTTTTCAGTTACAAAAAGGTTCCTGGGATTCTGCCGGGCATTTCAATTTTTCAGTTGCTGCCACAAAGCATTTGTTTCTTAAGTTACAGTTGACAACAGGATGGGAGATTTAACTGAAAACCTTTTCACATTCTATTATATGCATCGTTGTGAAACATTTCATTGGGGGAAAAAATAGCTGCTGTTTGGAACATGCCTTGTTTGTGCTGAAGATTTTTTGCCTCGTCCTAATTATTTCTAGTTTTTCTATGTATTATTTTTGATACAAAGTTTAATAATTTTTACATTTCAGGTATCTGTCTATTTTGTGGTGATGCTCCATTTGAAGCTAGGATGTCATGTTTTGTGCACCAAAAATTTGATCGCTTTTTTTGTTTTCACTTCAAATCTCGTGTAACATATGACCATGGAGGCCATGGCCCCTAATGGCCTGACTGATGCTTAGTGCTATGCATGTGATTTCTTACTTTTGTATACCTCCTATGAATGATGTGCAACTTCTATAGATGATGTATAAGTGCAATTCCGAGATATGACTCAGTGTATTACTATAAATTGTATGGTTTTAACGGTCTTGATCTCTCAATGTCCTATACAATTTATGTTGGTTTCTTATCAATAATATTCGTTGTAGCATATCACTCCGTTTGTATTTAGTGTTTACGTGTATTATTCGAAAAATATCCGTTCCGATCATTATCCGAACTTATTTTATCCGTATTCGTTCGAATATTATCCATATTCGTATCCGGTACTATCCGTATCCGATACTATCCATGTTCGAATCCGATTCGATAAAATTATATGGATCAAATACAATATAAGTGGTTTTCGATCCATATCCGATCCGTTTCACCCCTAACTGACTATAATGAGAAGATTATCAAGCAATTCTATGCCACTCTCTATGTTTATGAATCCTTTGATTCCATCACTTGGATGACCGACTCTCAGAAATATAATGCGTCCAAGGAAGACTTTGAGCATGCATTGAGGGTCTTCCATAGTTCCTATCCAAAAATTCATGATGCTCCCACTCTGTCCTTGGATGAAGCCGCTGAATTCTATGACCGCTCCCATCCTTTCAAAATTGGACAAACTGTTGGGCTGCAGCTTCAACCGAGCATGGTCAATAAAATCATTAGGGTCACTATTCATCCAAAAAGTGGCAACTTTGATGCTGTGAAATCCTATGCTTGGAATGTGATTGCAAAGATTATGGCGAAGGAAAAATTTGATGTGGTGGACTTCATTATGAGGGAGATGGCTCAATCTGCAAAAGAAAGGGGGAAGACCATCTACTTTACTCCATACATTATGGCCTTAATCAGAAGGGTGGCAGGATATAATGGTCCAACTCCTACTCCTCAGAAGCCATACAAGCCTCGTGTTGCTCCGCCTCAAGTCTTGCACCATATTGCCGAGCAAGCCACCCAAGCGAGAGCCCAAGCTCAAGCCGCTCAAGCCTCTCAAGCACCTTCTGCGCCCGATGCTTATCTTGCTGGTCTTGAGACTCTTCAGTCCGACATGATGGGCCAGTTTGCGCTTGTCCTTGAGCTTCAATATCACAATCGTCAGATGGTGGAAGAGGTCCGGGAGCGCGTGGATGCTCTTAGAACTTCAGTTGATCAGATTAGGAGTGAGCTTCTTCCCGTTTCCTTCCATCGCTTTGGTCGTCGCCCGGCTGGCAACAGCGCTCCTTCCCCTTCTCATCCTCCTCAGCCTTCCGGCTCCGCTCCAAGATCTCCTAAGGACGGCGCGGCATAGAGAGTTCTTGGCACACCCTCTTTGGTTCTTGATGACAAAGAGGGAGAAGATGAAGAATTGAAGATGAGGATCTGCTTTGAAGTCTAGCTTAGTTATATTTATCTTAATTGTGGTTATTGTAATGAACTTTGGATGTGGTTGTTGCTCTATGTTCTTGGATTTTTTTGCTTTTGGTCTTGGTCATGAACTTGGTTGTTGAACTATTTACCCTTAATACTAGCTTACCTTTTGGATCTTGTGTTCATATACTTTCATTTTAAAATGCCTTGGTTACTCATTTTCTCATAATATCATTTTATATATCATTTTATTGTTACACTCTCAAAGAAACTCATATACAAATGTGCATAAACTTATTGTTCATCCAAGCACATTTGTAGGGGGAGTCATATTCTCATTTAACAATATTTTGATTCAAATACCTTTTGTCCTCTAAAGACAAAATATTGTTAAATAAGAATTTCGCGGTGTGTGTAACTAATTTTCATTAGTTGCTCACCCAAAATCTCAATTTACTTCAATTCGTTCATAAGGATTGTCATCAATTACCAAAAAGGGGGAGATTGAAAGCATCTAGGCCCCATGTGATTAAGGTTTTGATAATTAATGATAATCAAGGCTAAAAGGACTAATGTTGTTTGCATGAGTAAATTGAAAACAGGAAAATCAACTCTTCGAGGGACGTCGGAATGTCACAAATACAAAAAAGGAAGAGTATGCATCAAAGAAGCAAAAGAAATCAAGGTATAAAATGTTAAGGATAATTTTATAGTCATTTTGCCGATCTTGGTGTTGAAGAAAAGATCGGGTTTATAGGATAGACGCCGTACTATTAAGAGGGACTTGATTAAAGTAACTTTAAAAGTGCATCTAATATGGCTCATGTCCGAATTGTTCATTCATGCATTCAAAGAGGCGCTCATTCTGAAATTTTCTATCTAGGTCGGCACTACCGCAAGTGGTAGAGCGGTAGTACCGCACCTGCGGTACTACTGGCATTTCTATAATGGTAGCTTTTAACGAAATGGAACTTTTCGTGTTAGCTGGTCCCAAAACTACGGTATGGATGGGCGGTAGTATCGCATTTGCGACTACTACACCTATACCTGATAGCTTTTAACAATAGCTATGTTTCTTGGCGGCGCGGTGCAGATACTCTAGCACCTACACTGTGATAATACTGGCCATGGAGGAAAAGCATAGCGGCTACGTGTCGGGGGCATTAAATCGCTAAATAGCCGTTGGGCCCATGGGGCAAGTATGCAGCCCCTAGAGGCGATAGTCACCGCCATGTCGATTTTTTCGGATTAAAAAGCAATAACGGCTAGTTTAAGTGTGGAGGGGTTATAAATACCCCCTCACCTGTGCTAGGGGCTAATTGGTGACTCCATTCAATTCATTTAAAACCCTAGCAACTCTCTCCACTCACAAGAGCATTCAATTGTTGATTCTTGAGTTTTTGGAGAGGAAATTTGAGTGCATTTGCATTAGGGGTGGAAAACGAGCCAAATGAACTTTTTTTCGAGCTTTCTTCGACACTAATTTATTCTTATTTATTATAGTCTCCTGTATTGTTTGAGACCCAACTTCGAACCGAGCCTAACGAGCCGAGCCGAAGTTGACTCTTGTTCCAAATCAACTAATTTTTATTTTAAAAGAAAAATGAATGTAATTGGAGCAATTTTGAAACGAGCCACCGAGCCAGCTCAACGAGCTTTTTTTCCAGCCCTAATTTGCATTAGTTGAGCCATATTGAAGCACTCTAAAGTCTCAAGCCTACATCAAGTTTATTACTCTTGGAGGTTGCCGCCTCCTAGACGGTTTGGAGGCGTGAAGTTATGGTGATCTTCACAAAGAAGCGTGTGTGAAGGTCGGGACGGTTGTGAAGGCAAGGAGCTCGCCTGGGAGGCGGGAAGAGCTACCACAGTGATCGAGGAAGGCTCAAGCAAGTGGAGCCGGCATGAAGAAGTTCAAGCCACCTCAACGTGGAGTAGGGGAGACCGACAAGTCTCCGAGACCACGGGATAAAATTCACGTGTTCATCATTTGTGGTTTGCATTGTTCTTACTCTTGTGCTATTTCTAGCAAATTGATTATCTTGGTGCTATACTTGTTTAGCTATTGAAATATTTGAGTAGAGATATTATTTGTTGATCACTAGAACTGCTAGATATCAAAATTGCTAAAATTGTCATTCTTGCTTAGAAATCATTAAATTTGATCTTAGTGATTGAAAATTTAAAACCTCCTATTCACCCCCTCGGTCGGTATCTTTGACCCTACACAAGTTCTCTTGTACATCCGGCTATTGTCAATAATTGTCCGCATCAAAATCATAGTTTTATTGGCAGTTAAAATTTGCTGGCAATCGGTTAATATGCATAACTCAATTGAGAGCCTCGTACTGATACAAGGTAAATGTTTTGATTGAGAAATGCTGGGTGTCCTTCAGTGGATTTACAATTCTGTTACTCAAGTCTATAGTTCTGTTGAGTGACTGTTTATTTATTCTGGCATTCTGATGCTTCAATTCATCCCTGTATCACCTGTCTTATTTGTTGTGTTACGCTGTTTGCGTTGCAGTCTGGAGCTCCAAACCCTTCCAGAAATCCATCACCCCGCACCATCCGGTGGAGGCATCTTGTCGTGTCACATTTTGTTTGTTTTTGCTGTGTACGTAGTAGTATGTTGATGTTGCTGAAACCTATTATTACATTCTATTTGGAAATGAAAGAGAAAACAAAAAGTCAGAAACGGGGCTCTCTTCGTTTCGTACTTTTCACTGTTACTGTTCTGGTTGTCATGCTGGTGGCCACAGATTCTGAGGTCGACGGGTAACAAGTTTTTGAGTTCACCATGGAGAATGATCTTGTGTTATGTTAATTTCGGTTAATTCCTGCGCAAGGAAAAAAAAAAGGGGAAAGCATCTGTTGCCTCAGTCATACAGATAAGGCTCGCTTCTGTTTCGAAATCCACCCATGGATTCTCGAGTAGCTGGGTCTTCCATATCATGGTGCGCCATACATACCGGCAACTCTAGCTTCCTGTATACCGGCACATTTGGGATGTTACAACCTAAAGGGATATACTTTATACTCCAGGCATTAACCCACTTTATAGATGAAAGGTACATCAGATACGTTAATTTGTTTTCTTATCCCTCAGAACGGATAGAAGCACTACTCATTAATTAGTTATCGACATTGTTAGTATGGTGCTTGTAACACCCCAAAGTTCCAAAGAAAACCTGTTTAATTATTTTCACGTGTGCATTCTGAAATTGTGCGCTGTTTTAAAAATTTTCTGCATTAAAGAAATTGCTTTGTCATTTTCTAGCTACTATTTTTTAATTTTGGAAATTATTTTGAAACTATGTAAAGGCTAAAAATATTCTATTTGGGTTCCATGTGATCTGAATTACCTCTCCAAAATTTTTCATAATTTTTGAAGTCGGTTTGCTATTTCTAAAAATTCGGACTTGTTTCTTTGTAATTAAAACACTTTTGAAAAATGTTAAAATCAGATTATTAGAAAGTGGCCAGCCAGACACTCGTTTCCACTACTACGAGAAAACAAATTTTATCCAATACGCCTCCTCTCCTAGCATTCCCTCTCTCATGCACGGGCCCGCGCGTCAGCCCTTTCGACCCTTTTTTTCGCCGGTCATTTTTAGGCTTGGGCATTCGGTTTATTCGGTTTTTGAGATCTATAAACCGAACCGAAACCAATCAGCTGTAGAAACCAAACCGAATTAACCGAACTAATTTGGTTCGGTTAATTCGGTTATTCGGTTAACCGATTTTCATCCGGCTGGCTTTGGACAAGCAGAGAAGTAGAGGTGCTAATTGCTAAGGCATGGAGGATTATGACTATACCGGCTGGAATCCCAAAGAAATTTCATACCAACAGTTGAATTCCCACAAGAGAACAAGAAAAAAAAATCTAGCATTCCAAAAGATGTCTCCTTCCTGATAAATAACAATTTGACCTACCTTTGCTGTGACCAACAATTGTTGTTACATCATACTTTTCCTAATAAAGATATGACACAACAGAATGCAAATCATCGGCCTCTTTCTTGTAATTGCCATACTCGAATTCTCCTTCACTTTCTCTGAAATATTTATCAAGCAACATTTAACAATGCACTATAAGGGATCCATACAGGAAAGCCAATTGGTGCGTGTGTCGTGCTTAAATACTTTGCTAAGTGCCTTCATAATGGATTATAGAATTGCAATGTAACTATGTAAGAATGAAAGAACTCTCCACCGCTAGCGGCATCCCCCACCTCCGCGTCCAACGCATTCTCTTCGCCGACCGCCGCCGGTATCCCCCACCCGCAGCTTGAATGGTCGGCGGCGGCAACGAGACTAGGTCGCGACTCACGGTCTCGCTTTCATGCCGCCCCACCCCCACCGCCCCACGTCAACCTCCACGTCTTCCCTTGGGTTCAGATCGATGCAGATGATGTCGTGGGCCACAGGTTCGAGCGCCTTCGCCCGAGGATAGCTGGATCTGGTCGCCAAGCGCCTCCGTGCCGCCTCCACTACATATCTGGCCGCCTTTGAGTGCCTCTGCTCGAGGACAACTGGATCTGGTCGCCACCCCACGTGCCGCCGCCGTGGGCCAAGGGTCGTGACCCGCCGGACCCGGAGTGGGCGAAATCCATGAAGGAGGTGGCGTGGAGGTGGCTTGGGACATCTTCTTGTTGTGGGGATGGCGCGAGCCACGAGGCCTTGACGATGGAGAGACCGAGAGAGTGGTGGCTGGCTGGCTAGCGTGGAGGAGGAGCATGCGGGGCAGCGGGGCACCACGTGGAGAATGAATGGGGAATGGGCCGAGTGGAACGGCGACGAGCCAACGATTCAAAACGTATATATCTCGGTTGTTTGATTCTTCAGTTTTTAAGAGGTACAAACCAAACCGAAACTCGAAAACCGAATAGCACTAAAATAAAAACCGAAATAATCGGTTACTTCGGTTCGGTTTTTCGGTTTAAAAATGCCCACCCCTAGTCATTTTCCTCACGTGAAGTGCTAGCCCGTTTTCTCTCTTAGTTCTCTCTTGTCTCACTATCAACTGGGCCCATCGGCAAGTCCTCTTCTCCTAGAGGCTAGCAGCCATAGCTGAGACCCGAAGCTTCCCCCTCTCTCTCTCTTGTGTTAATCTGCTGTCTCATTTTAGAATGACATTATTCATGTGAATATATACAGCGGAAAAAGGAGCCATACGGCTCAGGGATCGTAGCACCAGGATTCAGCACGTCCTGCTTTTACATGTGGCCCCACAAGGTTGAATTTCCTTGGAATTGTCTTGCATGGGAGAGGACAATGTGGCCATGTGGACCCCATAGTTACCATGATCTTTGTTCCCTTGTTCACTTGCTTGCGTGTATTTTTCCCCCGGTATGCGTTAATTAGGCTCTTCCGAACGCATATTCACATTAGTTTTATACATATAAATTATAAGCCTGTGTATAATTAAATAAAATAGTAGTAATTTTGCATCTCTAATTAAAATAGTTAAATACTCAATAGAATTAGAGTTCACCTGACAATATTTAATATAGGTTAATAATTCTTTCCAATCAAATAAAACATCTAATTGAAAAGCATTCATTGCGTATGTGTCTGGATCATCCTCCTTTTCTTTAAGAAAGACCGTCCTCGACTTTTGATTACCTGAAAATATGCTAAACAAAGGAAACAGCTTATATGCATGGTATATGTATTAATCATAGTTGTTTTATTGTTTCCCTAATTTTCTATGATGTATTTAGCACAACAGCTGTAAGACGTATATGGTGTATTTATTGAATCATCATGTATATATTTCACATCATTCCCCTAACGTCGAGAAAAGTCATCCACGATTTTTGTAAGCCTACACATAAGTTAGTAGTAGACAACACCACATCGACTCTTTCCAATGTAGGTAAGAAAATTTTTGATGCATTCCATGCTTCAATTGTGCTACTTTGATTACTTAAGCATGGTATAAAAGATGGTTTGTCCAAAACATATAATTTCAATTCAGGAAGTTTATCTCATATAACACATATTCGATAAACATACAACTTGTTATCTACATCATAATCTCCAATAAAATTAAATTTGTAAGTGTAGGTGTAGGTACTAACTAGTGATTTGCACATGCAATTTTAAAACCCTTTTCAATCACACGGATAGTTCTCTGAGTTCATTGAAGATGACACGAAGAATTTCTCACTACTACTGAGCGACACATCACTATCAACATGTCATGTCGGTTCTTAAGTTTTTGAAAAAATGATTGTGATAAGTAACTTTGGAGAGTGTTAGTAATAATCGATGTCGGTTACGAGATTACAAGTGATTGTGATGTAGCAGGGAACATCCGAATCGGTTCTCTACTAAAAGTGATAGTGATGTGCAAGATCATCACTATCGGTTCTTTCATAGAAGTGATAGTGATGTGCGCGTGATCTTCACTATCACTTCTATGAAAAGAACCGATTCGATGACCGTGTACATCGAGTATCACTTTTAGTAGAGAACCTATTACGATGTGCACATGGTTATCACTATCATTCTTTTTATAGAAGCGATAGTGATGACGATCTACATCACTATCACTTGTTGAAAAGAACCGATTACGGTGTTAACAAATGTTACATCGATATCGCTTTGAAAAAACCGATTACGATGTGCCTCGCTAGGTTATATATACCACTCATGCTTGAACTCTTCTCTGTTTTTGCTCGGAGGAGATTTCTCGCCGCCACAGAAAATAGCTCATATTGTGTGGTTGGAAGCAATAGTTGGGTGAAAAATTTGAAGTCCTCATGGGTGGGTATTAAGAGGCAAAATTGAAACCCTATCTTGAGGAGATTCCCTCTTTTGCTCTCTATTGCGGTTTTCTTCAAAATGTGAGCAGCAATTCTTTCAACCCCTTCAATTTTGATCTGGTAATTTCAATATGTAATCAATAAAGTTTAGGTTGCCTTTGGAATTGTGTACGTGCTTTTAGATTTCACACTCTTTATTTGACAAGCGCATACCTATTTAATTTTTGTAGTGCGATCTCTGTTTATATATATGGAATTATTATTGCTATCTGTGTAGTAGCATGTATTAGAGTTTAGGCGGTAACCTCGTCTCCGTTCGAGAGTGCTTATTTATAAATATCTTTGAGCGAAAGGGCATATTTATAATGGCGATCTCGAATTGTCCACGTTTTTGGACAATTCGAGGATATATAATTCGAGCAAGTTCTGGTAGTGTTGTACAACTTGAGTAGATTTGATTAGCGTCTCTCTGGTGTTCTCCGGATACACACCCTCTTGACTGTTGTCGAGGCGTGTATACGGAGAAACGGCGAAGATCTTCTCTCTCGAGTTGTACAACAAGAACTTGCCCAAACCATATATCCTCGAATGGGATTAGGACCTAACCTATGTAGAGATTAGGAGTCATCGTTGGTACCCTTGATTTGTTTAGTTGTAGTAGAAAGATTTGCAAGCTCTTGCACTAGCTATATAATTAGATTATTTGATATCGTTGTTGATGTTAAAATTTATGTCTCTTATGAAGGAATTGGTGGAAGCTTTAAACCGGGGAAGAAGCTAGGTATCGATCGTGAGTACATTTATATATCTTGGAACACATCCACTATTTTGCAAAGGTAATATTAATTGAAATGATGTCTCAATATTTAAAATAGCTATAGCTAGTTATCGCTCGATTTTTCCTTAATTTATTGTGCGAAATTTAATTGCAGATGGACCGTGAGGAATGGATGTATCGGAAAAGCCGTGTGAGTGCTGAATTTGGAGGGTGTTAAGGAGTTCAAAAATTGCGAGAAGCGACATGGTGAGGAGGGTGTAAACTTCATATATTGTCCTTGCATTGATTGCACCAATCGAGAGATTTAACAACTCATCTCAAATTGAGGACCACGATTCGGCGTGGCCGTGAGAATTACACATGTTGGATCCATCACGGGGGGCGGTAGTACCACTCGATATGCAGCGAAGATACGGTGGAACCGGATGACGAGTTCTGATGATATGTTTGAGGAGGATAATTTGGAGCAAATGTTGCGGGATGTGGAGGTAATTACGGAAGAGAGTTTGAAAAGTTTAAAAGCTTGATAGAAAGCGATGCCAAACCGCTGTTCACAGGGTTGCAAAGCGGAATACACCAGGTTGGGTTCGGTCCTTGCATTGTTGAGCGAAGGCAAAACACCGTTGGGCGGATACAAGTTTCAATGCACTACTAGTTCTTCTATCGGATCTGCTTGGGAGAAGCGAGTTGCCAACAAGCATTTATGAAGCGAAGAAGCTACTATGTCCCATGGGAATGGAAATAGAAAGGATACATGCATGTCGAATGATTGCATCTTGTCTTAATGCGCTTCATCGAGGCTGCCACGTTTGTCCGATTTGCGGTGTGCCTCGGTACAAACAAAAGGAGAAGCGTAACGACAAAAGCGTAAGAAGCGGGAACACGACGGTGAAGAGGTCATCACTAAAGGTGCACCGGCCAGGTATTGTGGTACTTGCCCATCATTCCCGTCTGGAGCGGTTGTTTGCAAATCCGAGAGAGGCAAAATTGTTGCGTTGGCATTACGAGTCTCGAAAGGAAGATGGCAAGTGAGACACCTGGCGATTCGGCTCAATGGAGAAACATCGATTGGAAACATGAGGAGTTTGGTGCGAAATGAGGAACATAAGATTTGGGTTGAGTGCAAGCGGAATGAATCCGTTTGGTAACATGAGCGATCGTCCTGACACACAGCGATTCATTGTGTATCTACAACCTCCCTCCTTGGTAGTGCATGAAGCGGAAGTATATCATGATGTCATTACTAATCTCGGGACCCAAACGGTGGAAATGATATTGATGTGTACCTTGCACCATTGATCGAGGATTTGGTAAAATTGTGGAATGAGGGTAAATCGTGTGGGATGCGTACAAAGAGAGCATTTCACCCTACGGACTATGGTATTTTGCACCATAAATGATTTCCGGCCCTTGGTAATTTGGCGAGTTCTGATCTGAAAGGAGCCAAAGCGTGTCCTATTTGTGAAGAGAAGCCGAGAGTCTATGGTTGCGAATTCCAAGAAAAGCTGTATATATGGGTCACCGTAGGTTTCTACCTCGAAGTCATCGATCTTAGTAAGATGGATGACAAATTTGATGGGAAGAGGAAGTCCGTTCGACACGCAACCTATGAGTGGAAGCCAAGTGTATTCACGTGTAGAGGATATCGATGTTGATCGGAAAAAGCCGTAAATCTGTTAGATCCTAGGACCATTTGGAAGAAGAGGTCAATATTCGGGACTTACCGTCTTTGGAAGGAGTTAGATGTCGGCATTGTATTGATGTCATGCATGTTGAGAAGAATGTCTGCGACAACTTGGTTGGCATCTGCTTGAACATACAGGGAAGACCAAAGATGGTGTCAATGCTCGTCGCGACATGGCCTACATGGGAATCGGGCCAGGACTTGCGGTGATAGAGGAGGATGGAAAAGGCCCGTACATCCTGCTGCATGCTACACCTGTCCAAGAAGGAGAAAGAAGATCTCTGCAAATGTCTCCAAAGTATTAAAGTTCCATCTGGCTACTCATGAACATTAAAGCTTATGTCTATGGATGATTTGAAGTTGTTGGGCATGAAGTCCCATGACCGCCATGTCTTGATGACCCAAATGCTCCGGTTGCAATCCGAAATATTCTCCCGGATGATGTCGGGTTGGCAATCACAAAGTTGTGTTATTTCTTCAATGCGATCTCTGCAAAGTTATTGACCCGATGTACTAGACAACTTACGAGTGAGGAGGTGCGACTCTGTGTCACCTTGAGATGCATTTCCCACCGTCGTTTTTGGCGTAATGGTCCACCTTGTTGTTCACCTTGTCGAGAGATTAAGATATGTGGACCCGCTTTCCTCGTTACATGTATCCATTCGAGAGGTACATGGGTATATTAAAGTAAATGCGTGAGGAATCGATTGAAAGCTTTGAGGTAGTATTGTTGAAGGTTATGGGGTGAAGAGGTTATTGAGTTTTCGTGGACTACGGGTAAAGACAAGCAATCGGTGTTCTGTATCTCGTCATGAGGCGAGACTTCTTTGGTAAAGGAACCGTTGGGTCCAAACTAATGAGTCAAGGTTTGATATGTATTGCAAAGGCGCATTTCACGATCTTGCGAGAATAAGCGCAGGTTAGATCCATACATCGGCGGCATAAGTTGATATTACGGGAAGAATCCACAAATGGATGAGCTTTCCATCGCACAAGAACACAATGATCGATTCCTCACATGGTTCAAAGAAAAAGCGGAGGTCTCCTTCTTGAGAATGTAAAATGGTTGGTGACGGACCAAGATTTAATGTCTGAGACATGGCGAGGGTGCGATATTAATGGTTACACCTTTTACCTTTGAGAGTCAAGATGCCAAAGTCTTGTCCAAAAGCAGTGGTGTGAGTATAAATGCTTTCTCGATGATCATCACTTTCAGCAGTATCTAGCCGCAATGAACTCCTACTATGGGATGATCGAAGAAATTTGGGAGCTCGATTACGGAATATACCAAGTTCCATTGTTCGATGTAAGTGGAGTGCGACTTCCACATGGAGTGAAGGTCGACAAGAGAGGCTTTACTATTGTGGATCTCGATGAACTAGCCTACAAAGATGATCCGTTTGTCCTTGCGGCAAGCAACTCAATTCTTTTACGTGCGCGATCCGGCCAATCCAAGGTTGCCGTCGTTCTTCATGGCAAGAGAGCGGATCGTAGGAGTTGAAGATGTTGTAGATGAAGAAGAGTATAACCAATTCGATGAGATACCTTCATTTGCGAGATGGGGCTTGTCTTAGCGGGGATAGCGACACACATGGAGCCAATTACATGCGAGTAGATCATCATGAAGGGCAATATTGTAAATAAATGGACTATTATAATGTATGTAAAATAGTATTGTAAATCCAAGGTGATTAATTGCTGTTTGGAAGCCGATGGAAATGCATGCCATTTCTCTTTATGCTGCACTTTGTGCCATAATTTGTGAAAGAAAATTCCATTTGTGAAATTATTGTTGGGAAAGCTTGTAAATAGTCGAAAGTTCATTTCTGGAAATTTTCGTACAATTCGATTAATTTGAAAAAGTTTTGACTTTTCTCGCTACGCACAAATCATGTCTCTGAAATGAATTTTGGCATATTTCTTGAATAAGTCGCTTTTTCCAAAAATTATTTTATGAAAAGTTTTGCAGTATCTGAAATATGTTTCTTCAAAATTTCTAATAATTTCAACAATGTATGACAAAGTTATGGCATTTTCTCTCTTTGATGAAATGCTGAAAATTCAGAACTTGCGGATGTGCGAAAAGGAATAGTGCAATAAACTACATCGATTAGTCGGTTTTATTAAAAAAGTGATACTAATGATAAAGCATCGATATCGGTTTTATTAAAAAAGTGATACTAATGACTAACATCGGGGTTCTATTAGAAAAGTGATGATAAAGCATCGATGTCGGTTTTATTAAAAAGTGATACTAATGGTTAAGCTATCGATGTCGGTTTTCTTAAAAGAGTGATACTAATGATAAAACATCGATGTCGGTTTTATTAAAAAAGTGATACTAATGACTAACATCGGGTTCTATTAGAAAAGTGATGATAAAGCATCGATGTCGGTTTTATTAAAAAGTGATACTAATGGTTAAGCATCGATGTCGGTTTTCTTAAAAGAGTGATACTAATGATAAAACATCGATGTCGGTTTTATTAAAAAGTGATACTAATGACTAACATCGAGGGTTCTATTAGAAAAGTGATGATAAAGCATCGATATCGGTTTTATTAAAAAAGTGATACTAATGGTTAAACTTGTCGATGTCGGTTTTCTTAAAAGAGTGATACTAATGATAAAACATCGATTATCGGTTTTATTAAAAAGTGATACTAATGACTAACATCGAGGTTCTATTAGAAAAGTGATGATAAAGCATCGATGTCGGTTTTATTAAAAAGTGATACTAATGGTTAAGCATCGATGTCGGTTTTCTTAAAAGAGTGATACTAATGATAAAACATCGATATCGGTTTTATTAAAAAGTGATACTAATGACTAACATCGAGGTTCTATTAGAAAAGTGATGATAAAGCATCGATGTCGGTTTTACGAAAAGTGATACTAATGATTAAGCATCGATATCGGTTTTCTTAAAAAGTGATACTAATGACTAACTTAATTCTTAAAACCGGCCCATAACCATTCGCTCAACCATTCTCCCACGCGCGCCTAGCGCCCGCCTTCCGCCTTCTCGCCTCCCGCCCGTCGCCGCGCCTCAACCCTAGCCGCAGAAGTCTTGCGCCGCCCGCCTTCCGCCTCCCTTAGTCGCCGTCGCCGAGGGCATCCCACGCCACCCCACCGCCAGACACAAGCGCCGCCCACTCCGGTGCCCTTCGGCCCAAGCGCCGCCCGCCCTTCGCTTCGAGGTGGTGCCCTTCGACGTCGGCAGCCTTAGCCGCCGACCCGCCCGCCCAATCCTAGCCGTTTGCATTTCGTTACGCCATTTGTCCGTAAGTATTTCATATACGTGCCTTATTCTTTTAAGTGAATGCAAAGGGCGATCTATGTGTTTGACTTGGGGACCTTGCATGAGGGCTTAAGTGTTACTGTGAGGATATCGGGGCTGGAATAGATGATTTGTGACAACAAAACTTGACGATCTGGTATATATATATATTTGTGATATAATTGTGATAAGCACGTGGAGTGCGAGTTTTGGTCTTTGCTCTCGTGATGATATTGGGCGATTGTTGATTATGATGATTAATCTTGCGAGTTAGGCCTTGAGCTGTTAGTCTTGCATGCTATAAGATTCTTGGTGTATATATTACATTTCTTGTGTCGACACCATTTGATAATTGCAAATTGTTGTGCGTGTATGATTATTCTCTTGCTTAGTCTAAGATCATCGATTAGATTAGTACATTTTCTAGGCGCCACTTAGTATTTCTTTTTGGTTCGGTCAATCGTCTTGGTCGAACATCATATGCATATTCGGTTAGTCTAACAACGTCTGAACAATATATGCTTTGATTGTTGGCGATTAATAGGCTGATCTAAATATCGATCTTAGAGCTATTAATCAGTAAACCTTGTTCTATAAATATATCATTACGCATGCTTAGGAAGGTAAGGGTTTGAGGCCTAACACTAATTAATTATCTTCCGTTTTGTGATTGGATTGAAGATCTAATCTTCAATTTCACCAAAATCTGAGAGCACAAAAATAATCGACCACTTTGGTTTTGTAGACATGATTCTTAGAGCTATATGAATTGCTTCATTACTATGATTATGTCAATTATGCTTCCATTGAATTATGTAATCTCCTTCATATTGTTAATTGGAATAATTAGTAAAATCTTGCTCTTAATATCGCACAGAAATCTGTTTCTCGTCTATTGTGGCGAGGAGGGCCTCTTAAGGCAACCCGACATCTGAGAACACTCTAATAATCAACTTGAGCTCTATGTTAGTTGATTTATACTATGAATTGCATACTATGTTCTTTAGCTCTTTGTTCTGTCTTCTGTCACTGTCATTTTCTTTAGTTCTTGCTTACTGGTAATATTCACTTTTAGCATATTACTTTTGTTTAGACTTGTGTTTACTTTCAACATATTACTTTTGTTTTTATCTCAGCATATGTTAG
This sequence comes from Guadua angustifolia, assembly GCA_036346375.1. Taxonomy (NCBI): domain Eukaryota; kingdom Viridiplantae; phylum Streptophyta; class Magnoliopsida; order Poales; family Poaceae; genus Guadua; species Guadua angustifolia. Next base: position 42,077,793 of record CM070500.1, read on the forward strand.
AGTTTAGGTTGCGTAACCTCGTCTCTGTTAAAGTGCTTATTTATAAATATCTTTGGAATAGCATATTTATAAGCGGCGATCTCGAATTGTCCACGTTTTGGGCGGTTCGAGATATGTGGTTCGGGCAAGTTCTGAGCTATGTTGTACAACTTGAGTTGATTTGATAGCGTTTCCTGGTGTTCTCCGGATACACACCCTCTTGACTGTTGTCGAGGCGTGTATCGGAGAGCAATGAAGATCTTCTTGAATTTTCTCTGGTTGTTACAACAACTTGCACTATCCTCGAATGGGATAGGACCAAACCTATTTAGAGATTAGGGGTTATCGTTGCTCGTATTTAGTTGGTCAACGGATATTGCATGTTATGTAAACACTAACTTGACCTTCTTGTGTTGCTATTCTTGCATTAGTACTTTAATGCTCATATTCTCTGTTGATGTTGTGAAATCTGAAACTTGTTGGTGTAAGTAAACATCTGCTAGTGCTAAATTCACTTGTCATATGGAATGGGCTTTTGTTTTTTATCCGAGTTGGTCAATAGATAGACTTTTGTTGAACAATTGCATACTATGAATTATCTGTTGATCCTTTACAAGATTTATTGTCAAGTGCATATAGTAGCTTCAAATTGCTTTCTCTCATGTCACACATATGACCTTATCGGATAAGAAAACTCAAAATGTCATAACTAGAGAGCATCGGCTCGTCGCAGAGCCAGTAGAAAGTCTTCTTGAGGGCGAAACATGGTTCCAACTACTCAAGGGCAGTAAGGTGAGGAAAGCCGAGGACCAAACAAAGGGGCTCTGAGGAGAAACGCCCATGAGTTCTCGCTTCAATGCCGAAGTGCGCACGGGCCCTCCTAAGTACATGGGGCGATCTGGGTCATTTGTTGGCCAATTGGTGAGGAGAGTGCCCATAACAATTAAGGATTGGAGAAAGGATGTCGGGCGGCGAAAGAATCGGTTGTGGGGCGAGGTTAGAGTAAATGGATTATAGAGGAGGACGATGAACCCACGAGGCAGTGCATTGAATAGGATGGGTGTGGCCTTGAGGCACTTCAAGACCCTTATGCCTGGCAGTGCGTCTTTGAAAGGCCGTACACCATTAAAGTATCCATTTGTGACCCACGATGTTTGGGCGGAGTTCACGAGGATGAAGAATGCGCTTGAAGAGGCGGTGGTGAGAGAACACCGTCGTCGGAGGCTTAACACGCACCGCACCACCTCGGTACATGCGGCTATGAGGGAAGAAAGCGCAGTGGTAGCGACAAGCGAGAGTCGCTCACTCCGGGGCGGTGATGCCTTACTCCCACATATCGAGGAGGCAGAACGCATAGCTGGGTGATAGCGAGGACAAAAAACCTGACGGGCAGCTTGTAGTTGCAAACCACTCTACCGCTCAAGTCGTCTCTACCATCGTAAGACATCTAACTTAGTACAATACAATTGACCCAACTTGTTGTATTTCAAATCTAATTCGTAAGCTTATTACAGGGAAGAGGTAAGCCGTGAAAAGAGCAGGGGACCTTCTGAGCCAAGGGCGCGGGACATCTGTCGTCTGCGATCGGGAAGTCCGACCATAAGGCGGGTGCTTGCCGTGAGGCGGGACACCGAAGAAGTCCTACTTTCAAGATGACTATCAGAGTGCCAACTCAAGGTCATGGCGAGCACGTGCGGGCGCCTCAACGCACTAAGGGCGGTGAGGAGGAGATTAAGGAGGAGATGAGGGGAGATGGCGGCACGTGAGGAAGAGATAAGAGGGAGATGAGGGGGAGATGGCGACGCGTGAGGATCGCTGAGGGCGAGATGATGGCGATGATTTCCCAGTCGAGCGGATGCCCTCGACTCTCGTAGAAAGTCGTGCCCGACCTATCATTCACGGTTCCAAAATGATCTGACCGGTCCCCGGTGAAGGTAATAATTAATTTTCTGAGTTCAAGCTACGAGTGTAACTCCATGTTGTTTTCCTCAAGTTGTACACTTCTTGCGGTGCTGCGAGTGCCGACTCACCATCTTGACGGAGGATGGATTTCCGTCGAGGTGCTGCCGCGAGGTTGCATTTCCATGCAGCAGGCCGACCTTGTGCATGGTCGACTGTGGGGAAGGGCTACATGAGGTGCGGGTGGACTCGTCCACGAACTTCTTATCACATGTGCTCGATTTCCCCCACGAAGATATCACCACTCTCGGGCAAGCACGCATGTCGTTCATCAAGTGGCCCACGGCGGGTGTCGTCTTGGTCAAGGTAAAAAGTCCCTCCGTCTTCTCTACCATTCGAGTACTCTGCGATAAGTTAAATATATCGCGTTTCGTAGGTTCCTCCTGCGCTTTGCTCTGCTCTCTGCTCCTGCTTGATCTGCTCCTGCTCCTCACTTTGCTCTGCTCCTCGCTTTGATCACGCTCTGCTACACTGCTCTCTGCTCCTGCTTGCGCCTCCTCCTGCTCTGCTCCCGTAGAACCACAGAGGAGGCCTCAGAGACTCCGTACAACCACAAGAGGCCTCAGAGACTCCTTCCGCCAAGAGGCAAAGGCAGCCAGAGCCACAGGCGCCCCTTAAGGTACTGAAAAGCCCCTTGCCCGACCTCGGAGACTCCTTGACCCGAAAGAAGAAATCGGCCAGAGCCCACGAGCACCTGTATGATTATAAGGCCTATGAGCATGGAAAGCCCTGATTGCATCGCCTGGCCTGAATAGGCTAGGCAAGTGGACTCGCCTCCTCCATGGATGGTACCTTGATAAGGTGAAGGGGAAGGCGTCGAGTCGACTTCAGCGTGAAGTATAAAATGGTACATTTTCACGCGAGGAGAATGGAACATTCCCGTCGGTTTTGAGGATCTATTCGTGTGTACCAAATGAAAGCCGTCGATATTTCTACTTTACGATCATGGATGCATGTGAGTATCACACCATATAGCTTGCGCTCATGACTTTTATAGGATTTTGCATTATGTTTTCTCACATTCAACACGAGTTGCGGGATAATGAGACAACGAGCATGGCGAATCTACGAAGTTGGGTTTGTCGACCCGAGCTTGTGTCTGCGATCATGGCTAGGCTTCAGCAGGGTTCGTTGCTAGCTACATCAAGGGGTATTGCAAGGTGAGTCGAAGGACTTCATTGTATTGCTTGGTACGAGAGTAAGTAGTACTTTTCGATTCAATTACTTATGCACTTAAAACCGTCTGTGAACTTATTTCCTTGCACTACATTTTATTTAATAAGCAACCATTGGGTTCTACTCGTCCTCGTTACGAGTGAAAACCACAGTCTACATTTAACTTCGATCGAGAGAGGCGGATGGCATCTGCGATCAAGCCTCCTTTGAAGTAAGCGCATTATTGAAACCTAACACATCGAGGAATTTAACTTCGTTTATTTTTTGACTCAATGGTGCTCTCCAATGTATGTAGGGGTTTCTCAAACTATGTCGATGAAGGAGGGCATACGACGACAAAAAGGGCAAGACAACTGCGATATAAGCGATTTAAGGTACAAGTGCCTAGCATATATATGATTAATTTTTTGACATCTAATCTTCGTGGGCTGAATTTCTTTTCTTTCTTAGCGATGCCATCAACGAGGCAGCGGTGACCATTCTTGGCTTCTATGTCATGCAGTACATGCTCATCGTGATGCGACAACTCACACCATTTCCCTAAGGTATAATTTTCTATCTGACCAAAGTATTAGATTTATGAAGTAATACAAAATAATTCTATTGGAACACTGCCATTATCTAAAAGCACTAGTATTAGTTAGCTCTACATGAAACACTAGTGTGGTCCAATCCAAAGCGTGAAGCTTCTAAAAGGCGGTTGCTACATGACGAATATTGTTCCATTTGAATTTTAGTAGAAAATTACATCACTATATTTTTTGCTTGGCCTTAGGAGTATCTGTTTTAAAATATTTGTTATTTGAGAATCAAAAGATAGAATCAATAAAAAGCGAGAGACAATTTCACCTCTTACATTATGTGTCTATTGTTCTTGATCTCGCGATTGCGTCTATAATTTGTGATTGATGGTAGGCGTTAAACAACGTTTTACAACGCTATAGACAAATATAATGGCATGAAGGAGTAGCTTTTACATTTGTCCTTTCAGCGCATTGAGGCATTACTCAATGTCTTTACTAGAATATTAGCTTCTCACATTTGGAATTTTTACATTTTTGAATTAATCTTTTATAATCCAAATATTTTCTAAACATGCTCGTAGTTCTGTCTATTTTTGTGATTGCCCCTAATACTTATCTATGTTTCCCTAATTTTATATGCGTGCATAATAATATACTTAGCCTTTTACATAGGAATTTTGAAACTGAAATTATCTGATCATTTACATTTTTGCGAAGATCAATATCCCCGAGAAGAGTTTAGACAACAAAGCACTCAACAATTTACGAGACCACTTATGCGATGGTCTTGGTTAGAAGTTATATCGAGAGGATGGCGAGGTTTAGAGATCTGACGCATCGTACTAGTCCATATGTAAACAATATAATATATGTCAATGTGATATGTATCGAGAGGAAGTCCATGTCTTGATTGTCATGTTTGTGTTGTCTATTGTGAGCGACTATGATATATATGTGTTGTAATTAAAGCGTTTACATTCGTGAATGTGATATATGCATCACTGTGTGTTGTGAATGTGATGATATATATATTGTGCATATTGTTTTAATCGTGCTTTTTTGGAGAAATTGCAAAATGGCACACCCCAATGTGTCATCGAATCGGTTCTTTAAGGAAGTGATTGTGATGATACCATCATCGAATCGGTTCTTTAAGGAAGTGATTACGATGACTCATCGAAATCGGTTCTTTAAGAAAAGTGATTACGATGACACACTCATCGCGGTTTTTAAAGAAGTGATTACGATGACATCATCGAATCGGTTCTTTAAGAAAAGTGATTACGATGACACACTCATCGAAATCGGTTCTTTTGTGGAACCGATTCGATGATTGTCATCGATCACTTTTCTTAAAAACATCGATTCCGGTTCTTTAAATTACGATGATGATCATCACAATCACTTCCCTAAAGAACCGATTACGATGACGTTTTATCACGATCGGGTCAAAACCGATTCGATAGCTCCACCTCATCACTATCTAAGGACATATAGTGCGACTAGAACCGATTCTAATGATAAAAAGAACCGATTCGATGTGCTTGCTTCTGCAAGAGTAATTTCTTTGTGACTAATCAATTCCACATTATGTAAGTTAAGCATATTAAATTCAGAACATGGAGTCTCTAATTGAGCATAAAAGTTTTCACAATTACTTACCTCTTCATGATGAACTACTTACTCGGCATCATTGTTGTTACTTTTAACATTCTCCCCAGCTATTGTAGATGCCGTAGGTAGTGTTGCTTCATGATGTAACCATAGGATAACTGTTCCATCTCCAACTATGGTTATCTCCGTATCTTTCTCCTCAAGTGGTGCGGGTTGTGTATCATTCAATTTCTTATCTCCTTTACCAACCTGCATAATGTGAGAAACAACACTAAAGTAGAGAGTAAATCGTTAGTTTTAAAATTAACATCACTTGAACTGTTCCATGTTTTGATAAGTCATTTTGTACACAATTGTTGCCACCAATCATATTGTAACATCCTAAAAATTAAAATAAAGTAAGAAATTAAAATTCAGAATTTAATTATGTTTATTGATGCTTTTTCTGAATTTTCTAGATTTTTCTTGATTTTTGTTTCATTGGAAAAGTGTATTCAAGAAATAGAAGAATAAAAAAAATAAAATCTAAAGTCAATAAAATTAAAAATCATGGATAATCATAAGAATACCCTGGAACCCCAATTTTAAATGATAAAATGTCTTGTCCAACATTTATGCATGTAATACAAAGTCATTTAATGAACCAAGACTAGCAACAGTAGTATTATCAGAATTTAATAAAAATAATCATGACTTATATCCAGCTAAAAATTTTATATTATCTTTATAAGACATAAATTCACCTACAGTAAAATTTTCAGAAATTAATAAATTATTTTATTATATTTAAAAATTCAAAAAGAGAGATTAGAAAACTAGTACTCTGAATGTCAGAATTTTAATAAATTAAATACAAATAATATAAATATTAAAATTTTAATTAAGGATAATTTCATCAGGATGAACTCATATAAAAAGCTTCAAAAATGTTTGAAAATATTTAAATTGTCTGATAAATCAAAAACAGAAATATGGAAACTGTGCAGAACAGCTTGTCAGAATGTTTATAAATTATGTGAATAGTATTTTTGCCTGAAATTTCTACAGTAGCAATATAACTGACAAAAAATTTCACAGAAAAATTTTCATAAATTTTTAAGTGACGCAAAACTAATCCATTAAAAACTTATTCGGCTCAGCCTGCTGTTCTTCTCAATTTTGCTCGGCTCCCCCATCTCTTTCTCTGTCATGTGGGTCCCGAATCCTGTTTAGGCCCACTCGCCAGCGTCCCCTCTCGGTCATCTTCAACCTCCGTTCGCTGAAGCCCCGAAGCAAATCCTCTGCGCGCCACTGTACACTGCGTCACTCCCTCGCCTATTGCCCGAGCTAGCGAAGCGCAATCCTTAACTCTTCTCCTCCACGCGGCTTCCTCTCCCGTGTTTCCCGCTGCCCAGCCATCATGCTTCTTTGTTGCGTCCGGTGGAGCTTCCAGCCGAGTCGTCCAACTGAGACCGAGCTTAACCGGCCAGGGCTTACCTCTTCCTCGCTTATAAAAGGCGCCAAGCAATCACCAGAGGCCGTGCATTACTTCTCCCTCATCTTCCCTTCTTTTCCTCAACTGAGTCGCCAAAATCTCCGCTCTTTTCCGCCATGGCCGAAGGACTGGAGCTCAGCCCAAATGCAAAATCGAGCCAGATCATCCAACCATTCCCAAATTCCTTCAACACATAGCATAAGCAAACTCTAATGATAAAAAAAACCCCAAAATATTTGAGCTTCTTCATGCAAAATCAAGACGCCGCTGTGCGCCTCCTTCCTCAGTTCCGATCACCCATCGGCGGATCTCCTCGGCCACTCTCCGTCCAGAATAAGTTCAAAAATGGGATCACCATAACCCGTAGATGCTAAATATGCTACCCATTCAAGCACCCACGCCTTGGTTCTCACTCCTAGCCACCCGCCATTACAGTGCCGCTTGAAGCTCGGTGGCGCACCCCTCTGTTTCATCTATGGCCGAATGGGTTCCACCATTGGAGTCGCCTTGCCGTGATATTTCTCCTTGTGCCTTCTCTTTCGCCGGAAAGCCACCGGAGCATCACCGACGTCGAGCCCTAGCTTCTCCTCTGTTTCTCAACTCTGACGGCGGGCCCCATGTAAAAGTGCGCTTTCTCAACTCCAGTGAACCGGTAAAAGTGCGCTTTCTCAACTCTGAAAACGTATTTCTAATTTTCAATAATTTTCCAAACCGATTAATGATTAATCTTGAATATCTTTTGCATACTTAAGCCAAATGAGATAAAATAAAATCCTAAATTCATATAAAATCAGGAAGAATCTAAATATGTAAAAATTTTAAAATTTTGAACTGCTTAATTATTTAAATTAAACCTTGAATATAATTCCATTATGGTCTTTAATAAAAATTTATGCACAGTAAGTCATAAAATGATAAAATAAATATTAATATGATGCTAAGACCAGGATTAATTCAAATCTACAAAAATATTTAATTTCGAGTCATAGAACAATTATTAAAATTAAAATGAAGATAAACACTATTATGGACATTATTGCACACATGGAAAATATAATTCATAAAATCATTAAATAAATTTTCATGTGCCTCTGGAACAATAATAAACTCAAATATGCAAAAACATTTAATTTTTGAACTCAGTTTAAATTACTAGTAAACCTTAATATGGCCATTAATAAAAATAAAAACATTATAGCTCATAAAATGATGAAATAATTTATATTAGGTTCGTCAAAATAGAAAGGACCCATATATGTAAAAATATTTAGAATAAAACTTAATTTGCATTCTTTTATTGAAAGGAAATGTAAATTACAACAATAAATAAATAGGTAATCTATTGCGGTTAAAATCAAAATAATGCAAAACTAACTTTAAAATATTCCTAGGATTGCACCATACTAACACCTAAAAAATGAATAAAGGATCATGCATAGTGTAGTGGCAAATGTAAAATGAATCTCGGCCGATTTAGCGTTAATAACGTAATCATTTGGACTATTTCAATAGCAGATTAAATAGCTCGTCTAAATACTAAAATTTGTGAAACTAGTTTAGAAACACTCTACAAAGTTTGTACTACCATAATCTGAATAAAGAATCTTGATTCAACATAGTTTGTATATTAATCATGTTAGTTGAATAACCCTAAGTATTCACATTTTTTAAATCCGTAAAAATGAGTGAACAAATTGTGATCACTTAAGCCTTTTCAATAGCTCATATCACAGCTCGTCTAAATGCAAATATTGTGAAGAATAACCTAGAAATGACTTTTAGGATATGGTCTACAATAATCTAGAAAAATATTCTTATTTTAACTTGCTTTGCATCTGAATCCTGAATTGCAAAACCCTTAAGTGATAAGGTTACGAGAAACATATTATGAATAGTAAAATCAATGAACCTTGCAACTAATAATTAATTCTATTAATCCAAATAATTTTTGCATCTTGAATTCGATATTATAAATAAACAAATACATAAAAGAAACCATGTATCATTCAAGCTACTAACAATTTGAACGTATACACTTAATCGACTAAAACACAAGAACGTGAGACCATTCAATTCAACCCTAAAACACACTAGTTTTTTGTAGCAAGTTTTTATTCGATTTGCTATCTATTTTCTTTTTGCCCTTGTTAGAGATAGTAATTTGCTATATTTTCATTGGGACGACGTGTAGACCTTAACGTTACTAACTCCGTCGCCGTCAACGCCAGCTGCAACTACGACTTCATCTTAGACGACAAATAAGCAAGGCAAGCACCCCTTTGATCATATTGATCCCAGTGTTTATTTTCTTTTTGTTTATCAAATGATTTCGTGCATGCGTTTATTTTCTTTAAAACTGCTATTTTGTGGTGCTGGTAGTTATACCTGTTGTTTCACGGAACTTTCTTGATAAGTATGAACATGTGAACCTTGTTAACCATTGGAAAGGGTTAGATAATATGTCAATTTGGGTATAAGTGATTTAATGCTAAGCCATGCTTTAGAATCAACGATGAATCGATGATGATGATGATCAGATCAAAAGTTGTTTTTGAGAAATGAAAAATGTGTGTGGGTATGATACAAATGGATAATGGTTATTTTGGTTAAAAATCTCAAACAAAACTATGGTTTTGGATGCGGCAATTATTGGCAATAGCCGGATGTACAAGAGAACTTGTACGTAGTGTAGGGTGAAGTATTGCCTGTGTCAGATTATGGACCGAACAATGGGACGCTATTGATCCAAGAAATTCGTGCAACCACAAGTGTTGGGTTGGGGTAACCTTAAACTGATTAAGTTATCTAGTTTAACTTTGCATCTATGGAAGGTGGGAGATTGCACAGGCATTCCTTTCTAAGTCTGCTTATAGGGGTTTCTACTTACCAATGCAACGGTGTACGCCTTGTTAAGGGAAGAAACCTTTAGTATAGGGGTACTCTCATTTTTCCATTTTCAAATAAAAAGACGAGGTATGTCTACTATTCAGGTTTCTTCTCCCTGGCAAGGGTTAACGTCCCGGGCTGGTGTAAAGTTAAATTGGGTAATGTAAAGGTTTTCGTCATGAACATTCGGCCACACGCAAAGGTGCGTGAAACATGTGGCAAAAAGAAAAGGTTATGACTTGTGGGTAAAGTTGTACACCTCTGCAGAGTGTAAATCTAATTGATTAGCCGTGCCCGCGGTCATGAGCACTTGGTGAAGTCATTCCAATGTTAGACTTTACTATTTTCTAGAAATGGGTTTTGGGTTAGAACTTGTTTTGAAACTGGTTATGATTTTATATTAATTGGTTGATATTGTTGGATTTCATGTGTGGATTATTGGATGAATGATTATATCATTATGTCAATGGGTTGACAATTGTTGGACTTCATGATTAAATTATGGATCTGATTGATGGATTGTTGGAATACTGGATCACTGGATTATTCAATGTTCAATGGATTGCGAGTATCATTTATACTTTACTTATTTGCTTATCAAACTTGCTCTTATAAAATTCCGTTTGAGAAATTGCAAATTGATTTACAAATTAAATTCTACTTTATGCAAAATTAACCTAGAAGCCTCCTTTAACATGGCTTGCATTTATTGCATTTGCAAATACCATCTTAAGTCTTGCGGAGTATGAAAGTACTCAACCTTGCTTATTTTACTATTTTAGGTGATCGCGAAATTTCGAATAATACCTTTATCGCAAGACACGGGAATTTCAAGGGAAACATTCTTTCTAGGGATTTGTGCTTTGTCAGTTGCCTAAGGGTTGGATGAGCACACTACAAGACTTTGCTTCTCTTGTACTATGATTATTTACTCTGAGTTGTAAAATACATTGTATATTTAGCTTTCGCATTAATAATATGATGTATGGTTATGGTTCCAATTGTTGTAAATGTGCGTACTAGTTACTGATCCAGGGACTAGTATAGAATGCACATTAGATTTCCGTTTTGGTATTCTATGCTAAAACGGGGGTCATTTCACATATGCATAATCGTCAAACTCTCTAGTGGCTCTTATCACCGTATTAGTTTTTGGAGTCATTTTGATTATAAAATCCGTTCCATCTGTTCTTCCCATGCAAGATATTATTCTGGATCATTACTTCTATAGAAGGGGAAATGCCAATCAGGGACAGAGCCAGGAATTTTATTCGCAGGGGGCCAATAGAAAAACTAATCTATTGAAATCAATATATGTAAAGGATAATTTAGCCATGTATTACATTGAAATCATCCATAATCATATGTAATTAGAGGAATTAGGGAAAGTGACACACCTGCAAGATTTTAGTTAAACCGTACTCATCGACACTTCTTTGCAATGAAATCATCTATAAGTGCTTCGGTTTTAAACTCTAGAGCCATATCCCTCTCAATATAGACTATCAAGCAATCTCTCAGAAATTCATCTTCCATTTTATTTCGAAGTCTTGTCTTGACAAGTTTCATGGCAGAAAAAGCACGTTTTGTTGTTGCAGTTGAAACAGGCAAAGTAAGGACAAGTCGAATTAGCCTGCAAATTAGAGACGATGGGATTAATATATAGAAAATAAGAGTGTTGAGGACAAGTATAGTTTAAACACAAGTAAATAAAGATTACCTATCTATCAAATTATAATCTTTAGATTTTTCCGCCTCTACAAGTTTTTGGCAAAGATCAGCAATATTTGATAAGTCTTGGAACTCCTGATTTCGTAGCACATCAAGCTCATAATGTTGCAATGGATGCCTCAAGTTAATCCTTTCCTGTTCTGAAAAATCTGAAAGATAAAACTTTGTAGCTAACAAGCACACATTGTCAATGTTGAATGACCTATATGAGTTCCTTGGATCCAAAGAGCTACAAAGAATACGTAACTCGGTTGCTTGTTCACTTGAATCGCTATTTAACTCCTCAGAGTCTGCTGGTCAACAAAGAATCGTAAAAATATCATATTGATAATGATGTTGAACCAAGTCTCATCCCGCTCTGCGATCGAATAAAGTCAGCATAGAAACTGCTCATATCAGGAATAGAAATCCCATGCTTATTGCAAAATGCAACAACATCACTTAAGAGTTTAGTCCAACCATTATCCCTTAACTTTTGAATTAGTTCCTTTGTAGTAGCAACATCATGCATAGCATTCACTATATAGGGGGGTAAGTAAAAATTTTTGCATGGGGAAGCCATGGCCCATACCAACCCCCTGCCTCCGTCACTGATGCCAATTGTCGTATCCTGCCATGGTTAGTAAAATAGAAGAACAAGTATACAAATATGCAATATGCAATGAATGCAAGCGTATATGTAATCACTCAGCCTTATCCTTTTTACCAAATCAAGTTCTTGCCTCTCCATGATGAATTAAGGTCAAAACTTACACTTTGGTAGTCGAAGAAGCCAATGATGGTGATCATCAAAAGAATAAAAGATTGAGCCCAAAGCACAATAGTGGTGGTTTAGTGGAGTTTGGTATGGATATATATATATGTAACAAGGAGTACTAGATATGTAACTTAGTTAATGCAAAATCAAATAATAATCCAAAAGCTAAGGATGCCCTAAGATGCTGTCACACGGCATAGGATAAAACTAGCAAAAGTAAGACGTGTAACAAAGTGGATGTAAGCACCACATACCAACTGAGAAACATACACCGAAGGCAAAGATATGAAATTTGCCCTTTTAAATATTCCACCGAGCGCTCTTTTTTTCTTTCTGATTCTTTTCTCTCTGCTTTTTTTCAACCCGTTCTCTCTCTCTCTCTCTCTCTTTTGAACCGATTCTTTTTCTTCGTTGTTTTGGCTCTCGGTACAAAGGCAAACTTTAATTAAGGCACAAAGTATCAGCCACCTACTACTAATGCCAGCACATTAGTCAGAGAAGCAATGACCAACAGACCAAGACCCAAAAGATGGCTGTTAGTTCTGGCATTAGTAGCCAAGTCAACAGCCCAAGACCAAGACCAAGACCCAAGTCACAATTCTCTTTCTTAGGGCTAGAGCTCCAGATTCCAGCTTCACCTGAAATATGAAATTTGTAGGCTAAAATAAAGTGAATTAAGTTTATATTTTTAGTCTAAAATGTAAATAAGATGATCCATCTAAACACTCTTAATGTACTCACAGCTCTAGCTTTATGAATCTGGTGAAGCTAAAATTTTCAGCTTCACCAGATTCACTGGTGAAGCTAAATCCCTGCCAAACACACCCTCACCTACTGTTAGTTCCTACTGATCGGGTCGATCCCTATCCCAAACACATTAACCCAAAGAAAAAAAAATGTAATGGAGCAGCAGCTTTTGAGGTGGGTCAGCAACGAGTTTGTCAACTCAGTCGTACGCAACAAGGAACAGAACAGAATGTGGATTTTGAATTTTGCTTGAAAAGGGCAAAGCAAGAATAAACGCTGGGGCATGGCAATGCCAATGCCAATCAATTTCTTACTAATGCCAGGCCAGGGAAGCAAGAGGTAGGCATCTCTCTTACTTTGCCGGCCTTCTAGGAATAAACACACACTATTTCTTTCAACCCTGCTTGCTTGCCTGAATACAAGAAAAAGTTAAGAGGAACACAGTACACTAGCTAGTACAGAAGATATGGCCATAGTCCTAGATGCTTTCGCATCCTACCTCGCCGACCTGCTCAAGCAGGCGGCACAAGATGAGGTCGGGATGCTGCTCGGAGTCTCCAGCGAGATCGACAAAATGGGCACCAAGCTTGGGGACCTTAAGAACATCCTCGCCGACGCCGAGAGGAGGCGCATCACCGACCAGAGCGTGCAAGGGTGGGTGAGGGAGCTCAAAGGTGCCATGTACGACGCCACCGACATCCTCGACCTCTGCCAGCTCAAGGCCATGGAGCGTGGTCCATCCGCGGTAGACGTGGGGTGCTTCAACCCTTTGCTCTTTTGCTTGCGGAATCCCCTCTACGCCCACGACATCGGCAACCGCATCAAGGCTCTCAACCAGAAGCTGGACGGCATCAAGGAACGGAGCGCAGCCTTTAGCTTTGTCAACCTCGGTTCCTATGAGGATCGTAGTAGCAAGGCGCATTCCTCTCGTCCTGTCAGTCGCGAGACGTCGGGGGAGCTCGACCGGACTGGTGTGGTTGGCGACAAGATCGAAGAAGACACAAGAAAGCTAGTGGAGATGCTAACGACAGTAACTGAGGGCGAAACGAGCTGCAAGGGCAGCAAAATGATGATCTTGGCAGTCGTGGGTGTTGGCGGGATTGGCAAGACCACCCTCGCCCAGAAGGTCTTCAACGACGAGGCCATCCAACGTGGGTTCGACAAGAAGATATGGCTAAGCGTCAACCAAGACTACAACGAGGTTGAGTTGCTGAGGAGAACCATCACCGAAGTTGGAGGAGACCACCGGCCTGCTGGAGATGCAAAGGCCACTCTTGATCGAACCCTCAGGGATGCCTTGAACGGGCACAAGACCTTGCTGGTCATGGATGATGTCTGGAGGCACCAAGCATGGGAGGATGTGCTGAAAACAGCCCTGATCAATGCTGTTTCTCGAGGCAGCCGAGTCCTCGTCACCACAAGACACGACATGGTTGCCCGAGGGATGAAAGCTAGGGAGCCCTACCACCACGTCAACCTATTAGGGCCTGACGATGCCTGGTCATTGCTCAAGAAGCAGGTCCGTAAGTAATAAACTAGAAACCTCAAACCAACTCAATAATCTATTTATTTATAAAGATTTTTTACCATCCTTGAGATAATGATTTTTTGTTGCCCTTGCACCAGTGCCTCTTGATATCTTCTAAAGATGGTAAAAACTCTCTTATTCGTACGTTTTAAAATGTGTGAATCGCGTGCTTGATGGTAAAAACTCTCTTATTCGTATGTTGTTAGTAGCGAAGCAGTGGATGGTTGAAAAAATTAGACCCTTAGTATTCTAAAATTTGCGCCTTTTGCTTTTTAGGTGAGCACGTACAGAAACATACATACTAATCTGCATTGTGTGGGTGACAGGCCAATGCAGATTATTATTGTGCACCATCCGTCCTAATTACCCCGCTACCTTCTGTATTATGCGATTAATATATATGTATTATGCGATTAATATAAGAATGAAAAAAAGGAGATCCATCAGGTAGTTTGCATGATCCCAGCTTCAAATAATTAGCGGACAGTTCTACGCTTAACTATAGTTCACTTGGCAATTGAATCTAGTACACTGACTGTTAAGCCGGCCTTTTATTAGTTTCTTTTCTTGAGAAAAAGGTACTTTTCCGCTACCAATATACATGTCTAAACTGCCTGCAGGTGGTCTCAGGTGAGATAGATGAACGTGAGATTGATGACACGCTGAAGGACATTGGAATGGAAATTATATCAAGATGTGGTGGTTTGCCACTTGCTGTCAAAGTCATGGGAGGACTCTTATGCCAGAGGGAGAAACGAAGAAGTGATTGGAACAAGGTTCTGAATGATGCTATATGGTCAGTATCTCAAATGCCCGAAGTGCTAAACAATGCAATATACTTAAGCTATGAAGATTTGCATCCATGCTTGAAGGAGTGCTTTCTGCACTACTCGCTTCTGCCTAAAAATACAGTGTTCCTTGTGCATGAAATTGTTGGCATGTGGATTAGCGAGGGATTTGTTCATGGAAACTCGGACGAATTAGAAGAATTAGGAATCGAGTACTATAAGGAGTTAATATCGAGGAACCTTATAGAGCCAGATACAACGTACGCTGATCAATGGGTTTGCAATATGCATGATGTTGTTCGCTCATTTGCTCAGTATGTGGCCAGAGACGAAGCACTAGTAGCTCACAACAGAGAAACTCTTGATATTATTGGAGAACTTAATTCACAAAAGCTTCTTAGGTTGTCTGTAGAAACCAAAGGATCGGAATCAGATGGATTAGAGTGGAGTTTTTTACATGCACAGAAGTCACTAAGAACACTAATATTAATTGACCATATGAAGATTAAGCCCATTGATTCGTTGGTTACTTTTTCAAGACTACGGATTCTACATATACAATCTACAAATGTTGCTGCATTGATCGAATCTCTGGATCAACTCAAGCACCTAAGGTATTTGTCCTTGGAAAAAACTGACATATCTAGATTACCAGAAAACATCGTCGAGATGAAATTACTGCAGCACATTAGCCTTTATGGATGTAAAAGTTTGGCGAAACTTCCTGATAGCATTGTAAGGCTAGGGCAGCTAAGGTATCTAAACCTTATTGGCTCAAGTATAAACAGTACACCTAGAGGGTTCCGTGGTCTATCAAATTTGAGGAAACTAGGTGGGTTTCCAGCCCACATGGATGGTGATTGGTGTAGTTTGGAAGAGTTAGGGCCTCTTTCTCAGCTCACGACTCTTGGTTTAAATAATCTGGAGAATGTATCTGCTGCCTCATCAGCCGCAAAGGCCGGGCTTGGTGCAAAGGTGCATCTTACCTTTCTGGCATTATTCAATTCCAGTAGAGTGGGAGATGATGGGTTGGTCAAAGAGGAAGAAGGTGTCTCTGAGGAAGAGCAGCGACGAATCGAGGAGGTGTTTGATGAGCTTTGCCCCCCACCCTGCCTAGATTATCTTGAGATCAAGGGATATTTCGGTCGTCGTCTCCCAAGGTGGATGACTTCCACAACAGCGGCTCCTCTCAAGAGCTTGAGGACAGCAGCGGCGCTCCTCAAGAGCTTGAGGATTCTAAGGATGGAGGACCTGGCCTGCTGCACCCAACTCCCTGATGGATTGTGCCAGCTCCCCTGTTTGAAGTTGTTACAGATCGACCGCGTTCCAGCCATCAAGCGTGTTGGGCCTGAATTCTTGCAGCTTTACCATCACCATAGTCATCATCCATCATCCCAAGCGGCCGCTACATTTCCAAGACTACATGAGATGCACTTAAGAGGAATGGTCAAATGGGAGGAGTGGGAGTGGGAGCCAGAGCAAGTAAATGTGCAAGCCATGCCTGTCTTGGGCTTCACCTCGGCGACTGCAAGTTGAGGCGAGTTCCTCCAGGCCTTGCCTCCCATGCAAAGGCTTTAAAAGAACTATGCATATACAGGGTCCAACACCTCAACTCCCTGGAGAACATTGCTTCCCTTGTTGAGCTTGACGTGCGACACAATCCTGACCTAGAGAGACTCAATAATCTCCCCAAATTGCAAAAGCTTGTCGTCGCCTTCTGCCCAAAGATGAACGTACTAGAGGGTGTGCCTGCACTCCAGAGGCTCAAGCTGGAGGATTACAGCATGGAGACGCTCCCAGAATTCATGCGAGATGTAAAGCCAAGGCATTTAGTGCTAGACTGCACCTTAGCTCTGCTCAGTTCCATTGCAACGGGGCAATCTGGCCCTGAGTGGGACAAGTTGTGCCATATCCAGCAAGTCAAGGCCTATGCACACGAAGGAGTCAATCAAAGGAAATGGTACATGTTGTATACAAGAGATCTGTCACGGACCGCCCTTTTCAGGGGGTGCGTATAAATACCTTTGCAGCTACCCAGGATTTTAGCTGTAGGTAACCAAGTGTACATTGCTTGATAAAAGAGCAAATGCGAACATTTTATAGATGAAATAGGGGCCTAACGGCCAAGGTTTTACAAAAGGTGCGGTGGCACCAATACATTCTGTAACACCCACAGAAAGCGTTTGAGCAGATAGATCAAGGCCTCCAAAACAAAATAACATCGCTCATCTACGATTGTCTGGAGCTCGCCATCTTCAAAGGAAGTCTATGGAGGGGAATTGGGAGCAAGGGTGAGTACACAACCGTACTCAACAAACCACACGGAAATTCTGAATATTACATGCGAGGAATAAACAAAGGTAGGCATGTGTTTTAAGTATTGTGGATGCAAGTTGTCAATATCGGTTTCATTTTACATTTGAAACACAAATCATAAATAGCAATATAATTCATGGGGGGTTTATCTTGCAAAGTTCACCTTCACGACAAGTTTTAGTCATAAAAGCTACGGCGCGATTATAGGTATCACCCTAAATTAACTCGGCTTCATTAACCGGAAGCACGGCGATTCAATACCATTGATATCACTCTGCAGAGGTGCTCGGCTTTACCCACAAGATATCTACGGTCGTTAGTGCCACGCGATTAACATGCAGCTTATATGCATGCGGCCGGACCGAGATAATCGCAGCCGTTTATCGGACTTCCCCTTTTTAGCTCCTACCCAGTAGGCTATCCAAGGTCCCCAACATTCAGCACCCTACTGGCCGTCGCTGGTGATAAGATCTGAATATTGTGGACACCCACATCGCTATGTGAACCCCTAATGGTCGCTCCATTCTGCTCCGCTCTCGATTGCAGCGAGGTCCATTCTCTTCCAGAATGGCAGCTACTATATATATAGGTATTAAAAGGGAACGTACAATGTATTAGGCTACGTTGGGACCAATCAACCGAGTTGACCGTCCCAACCTGCGGTTGAGCGATTACTGAAGTTATTTACTTTGCCCAAGGAGGTTAGTCCTTAATGCCAAAGACCAAGTCTATACCCATATCATTTCCATGGTACCCATTTGCATCGCCACCATTCTATCCATAGACTTGTCATCGGTTGGGGATCGGACCCGTAGCCATCTCTCGTGGTTAGTCCAATACTGTCCCCCTTACCGTAGCAATTTTATAAAAACCAACATTATCCAAGCCATCTCTCGGAGATTTCAAGCATTTGTCTAAAAGTAATAATTGTATGAATTGCTACATCTACGAGGGTTCATTATTTTATATCTTAGGGTTAAAAAGGAATTAAGGCATAACAACGGGTTCAACAATGGGTTGTATCTAATCATGTCATTCGAAACTACCACATTTTCTAGTTTTCTAAAATAACAAAAATAATGCAATACAAGAAATATACATAAGTACTGTAGTGGAACTGGGTTCAACATGTTCAAGGAGTGTGGCTTGCCTTGCGTGATCGAGGGTTCGCCTAAAAGAAAGTGGTCGATGTCGTGTCTGGCTTCGAACGACGCTTGCTCCTGCGACAGCTCCTTGTACTGCTCCTGCTCCGAGATTCGTGCCAACGGTTGCGTTGATGTCGGATCTAGCGCGAGAAAACGCAAACAATAAATAAACGAATAAAACTAAATAAAGAAAAAGCAATGGAAAGGAAAATCGAGGGAGAAATGGCCGGATCGGAGCTCAGGGGTATTTTTGAAATTTTCTGGACTTGGTATGGTGAAACGGGGATCATTTTTGGACTAAGCGGCTCGAATCGGTCAAGAAAATGTATTTTTGGCATTTTTGGATTTTTGGGGATTTTGGGAATTTTTACGGTATTTAAATTGCACTTCGGATTTTATTTAGTTTTAAATCCGAAAATAGAATTTAAAACCAAAACGAAAAGAAAAGGACTTTTTCTGGCGGTATACGATTATAGATATTCACCCATGGCGCTGCATGGCGTAGCGAAGCTCCACTGAGGCGCCATGGTGACAAGCGGGTCGGCCACGGCTTTCGAGCGAGGCGGCGACGCTGCCGGGTCTTGAGAGCGCAGAGAGCGAGAGAGAGTGGCTGACTAGTGGGGACGGGCTGTCAGTGACACAAAGGCGAGGCTGGCAAGCGGGAGCCACACGGCAGTGACGGGGAAAATAGGGCAGGCGAGCGGCGGAGAGGATTTCGCCGGTGCGGGAGAAGATGAAGCGCAAAACGGCGAACGATGGTTCGGGGGAACAAATGGAGTAGCGGTGAGGCCAGAGGGGCTCACGGCGAATCTGGTGGCAGTTGAAAATGGCCGGAAGAGTAAGGGAGGCGGCGGGGCGACGGAGAAGTACCGGAGCCGAGGAAGACGACTCCGGATTCGGCGATTTAGCGCACGGCCGGCCAAATGGAATGGTGGAGAAGGACGAGGAGCTTAAGGTGAGTTCGGGGGAGTGGAGAGATGGGGGAGGGAGTGATTGGAGAGGCTTGGCGTCGGAGATCCACCGGAGATGGGGGAGAAGCTTCGGGTGCGGCGTGGGGAGGCGTCCAGAGGGAAAATGAAGTGGGGAAATGGGTTGGGCACGATGTGGGGAGCTCGGGAGTGTGGAAATGGCGGTGCTCCGGGATTTAAATAGCGTCTTGTGAGAGGAGAGAGGGAGCGGGTGGGGAGAGAGAGGACGCGGTGGTGGGGTAATCGAGTGGCGAAGGGACAAAACGGAGCGGAGGATTAAATGCGGCAGTGGAGCAGCCTTGGCCTTGGCAAAAGGAGAACGCGAGCCTCTCGGTTGGGTGCTGGCGGCGTGTGAGGAGGTGCGTGTGGAGAAGACGGCGCCACACAGGCGGTCAATGGCGATGGGATGGAACAGAGATGTCGGGACGGTTCGGCGTGCGGCGCGGTGTAGCAGAGACAGAGGCTCCAACCATTGGGCGAAGCTGCGGCGGATCGGGATTGGGCAGAGGGCGCGGCGAGGAAGAAGAACAGAAGCGACGCTGGTCATTTGAAATGGCGTCGGTAGCGTGAGGGAGACGGGTCAAGCAATTTTGGGTCAAGCGGAGAAGCGGAAACGCCGAGGCGCGAACCAAGGAAGGCGCCTCGGATGGGAAAGGAAAGCGGAAAAAGGAAGACTTTCCGAAAAGGAAAGTTTTTGATTTAGGTCGATAAATTCGAAATAAATTGGGAAAAATCCAAATAAATTCGGATAAATAACAAAAGCCAAATGAAATTTATTTTCGAAAATTTTGGGTTATTTCAACCTACCCCCCTTAAAATAAATCTCGTCCCCGAGATTTACTCGTCCTAGGGGCGTAAGTTGGGGAATTTCTGCTGCGGTCCCGATTCTTTTTTTTTTCTGGATTCCTTAAAAATAAACTCTCGGCTATACTCTGCATCCTCTGCACTTTCTGACATCCTTGTCTCTGAGCTGTCTTTCGGTTGTCTCGAAAATCTGGAGATACTGCTTGCGATAAGATATACCACTTGTGATGAGGTAGGTCTTTCAGCAGGTCCAATCCTTTTAACTGCGGTTGGTCTGTCGGTCGTCGAAGGTATTCCCTGAGCTGGAACTCCTGAAATTTCTGTGGGTCCGGGTTGACTCTGGTATGATGGTGATTTGCAGGTCATTACTCTAATTGTACCGAGGATTTGATACTGTCCAATATATCTGGGCATAATTCTTCCTTAATCTTGGAATCTGTGCACTGGCTTGGGGCCTCACTCCTAAATAGACAAGGTCTTCATTCTGGTGACCGACATCCTTTTGTTCTGTGTCCGTATAGCTTTTTGTTGCAATCCTAATCAGCTTCCGCACTTTCTTTCAAAAAGGGGTTTTTTGAAAGGTGACATCTTTAATGATCTCCGGAGCACACTTTTAATATTTGGTCGGTACTTTCGGTCTGTCAGTCAGCCTGCTGGAAATATGCTTCATTAAAGGTTAATTCTGCCCTCTTGGCTCTGGGAAAATCTTTTCCAAAATTTTCGGTGGTGACATGGGTCTCTGGTTCTGACACTACTTCCTTCGGAATTTCTCTCCAATCTCATCATAAATATCTTCCTGAACTTTATTTCTGCCGTAAGTTTGTCTAATTGCAATGGGGTGGGTTACCTTGGTCATCCTGTCAACGGTCATTTAATCATCATCAAACCTTTGGTTTGATTTTCAGGCATTCCTATGATGAAGTTCATTCCGGTCTTATCCTATTCCTGTCCGTGATCGGAAGTGGTTGCAGTAGACTGGCGGTCTTTTTAATGGTCACTCTTAACTCTTCTGGCATATCATACTGCACAGAACATCCTCGGCCACTTTCTTTGTCAAAATCAATCCTCTTATATCCTTATTATTACATATATATAGTTACGGAGCTGTAGTATATTCTGGTTCACCTTCCAAGAGGGTTGATAATCTGTCATCTCTTTTTGTCATTGTTTGAATTCCTCTATTTTACTGACGACTGGCTTGACCTGGTTCCAAGGTTTGGTTGGATTCCAATGGAATTACGGATTCTTCCGAGATCGTTTTATTTCTGTCGGGTTTCTTATGGTAAGGTGAATCATTCTTCAAGCTAGTTCGTCCGGGTATTCTTGAATGATCGGTATTTTGGCTATTTCGGAGGTGAGGGTGTTTCTGTATATGCTTTTCACTCACTCGGGTCTGTCTGCACAGTTACTTCTTATCCTTGGTCACCCACAAGGGCGATTTTTTTGACAGTTCAACATTGCCTTACGTTGGCATAGTGAATCCTTTCTTAGGACAACGTCCAATCCTTTCATCATTTTTAACATCAATAAACTGGTTTTGATCTTAATTCCTTGAAGGGTCGATTACAGATCTTTACACTCGTACCGAGTTGCTAACAAGGTCTTCAGAGATTTCGAGATGCAAAAGAGGCGGGCAATAGCAGGGTATCTATCCATTCTCTAAAGATCCAATCAAAACAAAGCAAGGGCACCCTGACTAAAAATTACACTGGCTGCGACTGAGCTTGGAGCTCCCTGTTGACGTCGTCTGTGGTCTCCACAGCTCCTTCGGTGGACAGCTGATTTATCCGTTGTTCGGGCGTTGGGGTTTGTTGGGTCTTGATAGGTATCTTCCTTTTCGCCGATCCTCGCCATTGCTTTGGCGACGGACGTGGCGACCTTGTCGAAATGTTGGATTAGAGTTGGAAACTTGAGCCTTGGCCACATGGGATGGTAAATGCTTCTTTTTGCAAAGAATAGGAAATGTCTGTCATCCACAAGGATAACGATGAATGCTTTTGTGGGGGCAATCAATAGCATAATGGTTTCTTTTGCAATTGAAGCACCTTCCTTTCTTGGGTTGAGGCATAGTAGGTATCGGCCTTAGTTCTTCTACAGCCTGTCTCTCGGCCAGAAAATTGGAGGTAAGATCTGGCATTTGTATCCTTAGTGGCCTGGGGTTCTGCATCCTCAGCTGCGGTGCCTTCCTTTTCCGTGCATCTTCCAAGTCGTTCCGGATCTCTTCGGTAATTATTAACTTGTCCACCATTGTTGTCAGATCTTCGAAGTCAAGTGCTGCAACATGAAATTTCAAATTTTCCTGCAGACCTTCGTAAAATCTCTCCATCTTCTTGGCTTCGGTATCTACTTCTTCAGGGGCGTATCGTGCTAGCTGGTTGAATTGATGAAAGTATTCCAATACTGAACTCTCACCTTGGTGGAGAGTTAAAAATTCTCTTCTTTTAGTTGCCATTAATCTTGCAGGGATGTGGGCGGCTCTGAATGCTTCCTCAAATCCTGACCATGTTGTTTCTTGTCCGGCTTTCAGTGCCTGAAAGTTTATCCACCATGCGGCGGCTTGTCCTTGTAGCTGCTGCGATGCATATAACACTCGCTTTTCATCTGAGCACTGAGCTATGTCAAGTTTTCGCTGAATGTCCTGAATCCAATCATTTGCTGCAAGTGGTTCTGCTGTACTTGAAAAGATGGGCGGTCTTGTTTTCTGAAAATCTGACCATCTTGGTCCTTCAATGTTTCCATCCTGTTCATACAATTGTCCTTGGGGATATTCTCGTGGTCTGGCTGCTAGTTGTTCCAAGATCTTTCCCATCCGTCGTGTCTGGTGCATCTCTGCCTGATGCCTATTCCTTTCCATCATGGCCATCACCTGGGCGAGGTTGATCGGGTTTTCCATTGATTCGGTTTCCTCACTGAGATGCTGGTGTGGTCCGTCTCCTGCCATCTGACTTAATCTGATTCTTATTCAGTTCTGCAGCAGGGTTTTTGGGCAAGCAGAAGGTAAGTAAGGTTTAGAATAAAGGGTAAGAGCGGAATGAGTAGGTAAGAGGCTCAGATGAAGGGAAGGAGCTTTTGAGTTTGGTGGGGTTATACAGATATTCTAGGACAACACAAAATATCAAAAATAGGGAACATACCTTTTTCATATATTTTGGAGTCATACTCAGTACCATCTTAAGGTCTGGTACGATCCATTTTACACTACCGAAAGACTTATTATAAGAGTGGTGCAATCTAGATCTAGCGATCTACTACGGCGGAAATTCCTTGTAAATCGGCAGTGGGTCAGTCCACCACCTAAAGCGACTCTTGAGCATTTCTAAAGATGAGAAAAATCTATCGTCATTAAGCTAACACGAAAATTTTGAAGTTAGTCAAAATAGAAACCTTAAATCAATTTTTGGAAAAAGAGATTTAGGTAAGGCGATGGAGGTGAGAAGAAGAAGGAGATAGCTAATATGCTTATATATCTTTGTAATCTGTTTTGCTTAAGTTTAAATAACCTTTTTGAAAAACATTTCCTAATCCACCTTAAGGTCTTGATCTCTTGGTCAAGTCAGGCTCGATACCACTTGTCACGGACCGCCCTTTTCGAGGTGCGATAAATACCTTTGCGCTACCGAGATTTTAGCCAGAGGTAACCAAGTGTACATTGCTTGATAAAAGAGCAAATCTGAACATTTTATAGATGAAATAGGGCCTAACGCCAAGGTTTTACAAAAGGTCTGGTGGCACGAATACATTACTGAACACCCACAGAAGCGCTTGAGCAGATAGATCAAGGCCTCCAAAACAAAATAACATCATCATCTACGGTTAAATGCAGCTCGCCATCTTCAAAGGAAGTCTATGGAGGGGAATTGGGAGCAAGGGTGAGTACACAACCGTACTCAACAAACCACACGGAAATTCTGAATATTACATGCGAGGAATAAACAAAGGTAGGCATGAGTTTTAAGTATTGTGGATGCAAGTTGTCAATATCGAGTTTTCATTTTACATTTGAAACACAAATCATAAATAGCAATATAATTCATGGGGGGTTTATCTTGCAAAGTTCACCTTCACGACAAGTTTTAGTCATAAAAGCTACAGTATGCGATTATAGGTATCACCCTAAATTAACTCAGCTTCATTAACCGGAAGCACGGCGTATTCGAATACCATTGATATCACTCTGCAGAGGTGCTCAACTTTACCCACAAGATATCTACGGTCGTTAGTGCCACGCGATTAACATGCAGCTTATATGCATGCGGCCGGACCGAGATAATCGCAGCCGTTTATCGGACTTCCCCTTTTTAGCTCCTACCCAGTAGGCTATCCAAGGTCCCCAACATTCACACCCTCTTGGCCGTCAGCCGGTGATAAGATCTGAATATTGTGGACACCCATTGCTATGTGAACCACTGAATGGTCGCTCCATTCTGCTCCGCTCTGATTGCATGAGGTCCATTCTCTTCGAATGGCGGCTACTATATATATAGGTATTAAAAGGAGCGTACAATGTATTAGGCTACGTTGGGACCAATCAGCCGAAGTTGACCGTCCCAACCTGCGGTTGAGCGATTCTTCGGTTATTTACTTTGCCCAAGGAGGTTAGTCCTTAATGCCAAAGACCAAGTCTATACCCATATCATTTCCATGGTACCCACTGTACCGCCACCATTCTATCCATAGACTTGTCATCGGTTGGGGATCGGACCCGTAGCCATCTCTCGTGGTTAGTCCAATACTGTCCCCCTTACCGTAGCAATTTTATAAAACCAACATTATCAAGCCATCTCTGGAGATTTCAAGCATTTGTCTAAAAGTAATAATTGTATGAATTGCTACATCTCGAGGGTTCATTATTTTATATCTTAGGGTTAAAAAGGAATTAAGGCATAACAACGGGTTCAACAATGGGTTGTATCTAATCATGTCATTGAAACTACCACATTTTCTAGTTTTCTAAAATAACAAAAATAATGCAATACAAGAAATATACATAAGTATCTTGTAGTGGGCCCGGGTTCAACATGTTCAAGGAGTGTGGCTTGCCTTGCGTGATCGAGGTTCGCTTAAAAGAAAGTGGTCGATGTCGGTATGCGGCAACGACGCTTGCTCTCGCGACGACTCCTTGTCTCGCTCTGCTCGAGATTCGTGCCAGCAGTTGCGTTGATGTCGGATCTAGCGCGAGAAAAAACAATAAATAAGCGAATAAAACTAAATAAAGAAAAAGCAATGGAAAGGAAAATCGAGGGAGAAATGGCCGGATCGGAGCTCAGGGGTATTTTTGAAATTTTCTGGACTTGGTATGGTGAAACGGGGATCATTTTTGGACTAAGCGGCTCGAATCGGTCAAGAAAATGTATTTTTGGCATTTTGGATTTTGGGGATTTTGGGAATTTTTCGGTATTTAAATTGCACTTTCGATTTTATTTAGTTTTAAATCCGAAAATAGAATTTAAAAACCAAAACGAAAAGAAAAAGGACTTTTCTGGCGGGCATACGATTAAGCCAGATATTCACCCATGGCGCGTGCATGGGCGCAGCGGCCCACTCGAGGCGCTGTGGTGACAAGGCGGGCCGGCTGTCAATGGCTCGGGCGAGGGCGCTGACGCGCGGGCCCGGAGCGGCAGAGAGAGCGAGAGAGAGTGGCTGACTAGTGGGGACGGGCTGTCAGTGACACAAAGGCGAGGCTGGCAAGCGGGAGCCACACAGCGATGGACGGGAAAATAGGGCAAAGGAAGGGCGGAGAGGATTTCGCCGGTGCGGGAGAAGATGAAGCATAAAGCGGCGAACGATGGTTCGGGGAACAAATGGAGTAGCGGTGAGGCGGAGGGCTCACTGGCGAATCTGTGGCGATTGAAAATGGCGGAAGAGTAAGGGAGGCGGCGGCGACGGAGAAGTCCGAGCCAGGAAGACGACTCGGATTCGGCGATTAGCGCGGCCGGCCAAATGGAATGGTGGAGAAGGACGAGGAGCTTAAGGTGAGTTCGGGAGTGGAGAGATGGGGAGGGAGTGATTGGAGAGGCTTGGCGTCGGAGATCCACCGGAGATGGGGAGAAGCTTGGTGCGGCGTGGGAGGCGTCGGAGGAAAATGAAGTGGGGAAATGGGTTGGGCACGATGTGGGGAGCTCGGGAGTGTGGAAATGGCGGTGCTCCGGGATTTAAATAGCGTGCGCGCGAGGAGGGAGAGGGAGCAGGCGGTGGGGAGAGAGAGGACGCGGTGGTGGGGTAATCGAGTGGCGAAGGGACAAAACGGAGCGGAGGATTAAATCTGGCGATGGAGCGACCTTGGCCAAGCAAAAGGAGAACGCGAGCCCTCGGTTGGGTGCAGGGGCGGCGTGACAGAGGAGGTGCGCGGTGGAGAAGACGGCGCTGTCACGGGCGGTGCAGTGGCGATGGGATGGAACAGAGATGTCGGGACGGTTCGGCGTGCGGCGCGGTGTAGCAGAGACAGAGGCTCCAACCATTGGGCGAAGCTGCGCGGACGGATCGGGATTAGGCGGAGAGGCGGAGAAGAAACGAGGCGACGCGCTGGTGAAATTTGGCGTCGGGCGCGTGAGGGAGACGGGCTGCGCGAATTTTGGGCCGAAGCGGAGGAAGCGGGAAACGCTGAGGCGCGAACCGAAGGGGAAGGCGCCTCGGATGGGAAAGGAAAGCGGAAAAAGGGGAAGACTTTCCCGAAAAGGAAAGTTTTTGATTTAGGCTGGATAAATTCGAAATAAATTCGGGAAAAATCCAAATAAATTCCAGATAAATAACAAAAGCCAAATGAAATTTATTTTCGAAAATTTTGGGTTATTTCAAGATCCCTATAGCTTGGAGACAAATATCAGCCACTCTTGCATACCTGCAGGTAAATTACAACAAGATCCCTAGTTTGTTCAGTTACTCTGTTTTCTTTGTGTTCACTTGTTCATTCCACCGTTCATCCATATGCTAGAGTCTAGAATATATCTCCTACTTTTTTCTTTTTCTTTTGTTACAAAAGAAATATTCCCAACTTTTTTGTTTTGCTTGACCGTGCTGTCTCAGGGGATGAAGAGGAGTAGGACATACGAGTAAGAACAGGATGAAAATGGGAGGAGATTGTAACCCACGTTTGCAGAAAATTAAGCGGCGACTTCACCTGCCACATCTGCAAGCAAATCATCCAAATATTCTCGCAGCATATCGCAGTTTCCTTCATTGCGATTCGTGATTTTGATCTACGTAGCTAGTATGAACCATGAAGTTGCATTGAGAGGCAGGCTCAATATTTTAGCTTGTAGTGAAGGTGCTTGCTCTCACGCGCATCACCCTTTTCTATTGGAAATTGCTGGCTCATTCAGTGGCATGATTAGGACAAACACTACACATGATAAGAAAATATGATATACATGTATGCAGGTGGAAGCTAGCTGGCACTGCTTCGTTCAGGGTACTGATGCAGAAGCCTCATCGAATTTATTTTTGATTATCTATTGTGAACATGCTTAACAGCTATTTGTGATTTGTATTGTACGACGACGGTGCAATTTTACAGTGTTTCTTAATTAATTTCACCAAAGGTAACAAGCTAGCTAGGATGATTGCCTAAGTTGTGACAGATCAATTGATTTGATATATACCTCCAGTCCAGACTTACACCTTGCCAACTATATATCTGAATAATATAAGCATGACTTAAATATCTGCTTTATTAATACCAAAATTGTCAGATAAGTCAAAACTGTGGCTAACAATTAGGTATTCGATTAGGTATTAATATAATGTCCATATGCAGTCTGTCTAAGTACGTGCACGAGGGCATGGCGTTGTACATGCATGCAAGCAGGTTCCAACTGATGGAATGCCAAGGGATAAGGAAGAAGCAGCATTTACCGTATAGCGTATTTGCAGCCACCAGCTAGCTTTTACACCGGTGGACCGATTATGGGTGTGTTTGGCAGAGCTTCCAGCTGAGGAGCTTTACCAAACAAAAAAAAATCAATCAGCTTCACATAGGAATCTGAGGAAGTGATTCATGTTTTTTGACTTGCAGCCTGGGAGCTAAAAAAATCTGCTCCCCACCTGATTCACAACCTCCCAGTTATGAACGTCCCCACCAAGTTCATAACTATTTCTCAGATAGGAACCACTTCTACCAGAGAATCGATTACATAGAGAATCAGAAGCTGGAGCTAGAAAATCAGGATCTGGAGCACTGCCAAACAGGCCCTATATATCCATTACTCGACTACTTTTTCTTGATAATTCATCGAAAAATTAACAGAGGCGCGCAGTCGATTGATATATATATATATATATATATATATGCAACGTATTTAGTGCAAATGGCTGTTCAGTGCTAAAATGTTAACATCTATCGTGGGCCATCCGATCTATCATGTGCGGTTCGGATTGAGAGTGCCATTCTTTTGGTCTAGTCATCGTCGTCGGCTCAGATGGTGCATGCTGTTCCAGCCGGTGCTGGGGACCAGGCAAAGGCTGAAGCTGCCGTTGTGTGGTGCATCAAATAAAATAAAGAGGTAATGGCTAACATGTTAGTAAAAATTATTAATATGCGACGTAAAATTTCACGAATCAAGAGTACTTATTTGAAAAGGTCCGTAGGTTCGGACGGACCCAACTCTCGGTTCAAAAGATATGACCTTTAGAAAATTAGAGATCAAAAGTACAAAACGGATAAAAGGGTGACTCGAGCATGATGCCATCGGGATTCCATGCATGCAGACTAGGTCACCGGATTCTATGCTTGCATGCAGATTTGATTGATTCGGTGGTGGGTAGACCTGTAAATTGGGCTAGGCTCAAACGGGCTAGCCCGAGCACGGCACGAAATTGACGGTCCAAAGCACGATATGGCCTAAAGTATTATGGGCTAGGCCAGCACGGCCCAAATACCGTGCCGGGCTGGGCCTTGAATCGCAGCATGGTGGGCCATCTGGCACGGCCCGAACGACAACCCAACTTATTGGATATCTCCAATTATACACTCCCGCTACTAATTACTAGCCACAGTTGGCGCTACACTAGATAGTGATTAATTATTGGCTAAAAGTAGTTATCTAATTAGCTTATGACCAAATAGTGATGGGACAGAGAAAGAGAGGGGCAAGTGCGACTGCTTCAATCGATCTGGAGTAGGCCTGGGTCGTGCTTGGGCTGGCACGGCCTGATGATGACCCGACGGACTTTAGTGCCGGGCCGGACCAGGAAAAAAATATTTCGGGCCAGCCCGACCCGGCCCGATGATGTGGCCGTGCCGTGCTGGGCCGTCCTGAAGCGACCCGAAGCACGATGGGCTTGGGCCGTGCCGACACGGCACTGCCCAATTTACAGGTCTAGTGGTGGGTTAAGAAACCTTGAGGACATGAATTAGTGCTCTGATTTCTGAAATCTTTGGTGTAAAAAAAAATTGGATTTGAATCTTTTATTTTTGTCTTTGTCTGAAATTACGAGATCTCGTCGAAATTTCGTCTTTCGTCCCCCTCTAAGGTGTTTCTAAAACCGAGATTTAAAATCTTGCTCTAAGCACGATAAAACAAGGCAAGGCCCCCACATGGCATGGAGGGGTTTTCTCGTTTGGGTATATTTGAGGATTACATCAACATTTCAAGTACTACACGGATGAGCATTAAACGAGACGCGTCAAACAAAATAGGAAGGCTGCCTCTGTTACCTGTAAAAGGCCAACACGCGCGCAGTCAGGGCAGTGACTGCGCAGTCCTAATCTTTCACCTCAATTAGTATTCATAGAATTAATTACGATGCCAACTAAGCAAAAATCTGATGTGGCATAGGAATTAAAGAAGGAAGAGAAGGAGAAACAAAGAAACCGTGTCTCATGCAAGAAACTGGGTCGGCGCGGACATCAAGACGCAAGAAATAAGCAAAATCAGGGTTGGACGTTTCTACGCGCTGATCAAGGTGTGTTTGTAGTGAATGTATTGGTTTATTGCTCTCGATCTCTCCTGTAGACACTGCTCATGGAAAATATGCGTTAGGAAACTATGCATTGGTTTATTGCTCTTTCTCTTCTCTAGACACTGCTCATGGAAATTATAGATTGGGATTGCCCTCGTGGCCCGAGAAGCAATCTAATAGCTACCTACTTCAACCGGCAGACAACCCACAGATCTAAAGAAATAATCAGCGAATTTCTTTCCTAGATCTCCTGCCTTCAACCGTCGACTCCGTGCGCTGTCGTCAACACGAATGCTACAAATCGTGGCATCCGGATTTGCTGGTAAGCAACTTGACGATGCCATATGAGAATAAAATTCTCCACAACATGTATCATATATCTATTCCCTGCTGACGTGAGGCTGACTATAGATCAAAATGATTATAGTAAATAGGCAACATATCTGGTGCAATCAACGTTTTCGTGAAACTATCGTGCAACCGAACTAAAAAAAGTTTCAAAAAATTCTGAAAAAAATCATAGATGTACATCTCAGCTTACCCCATCTACATATAAAATTTTATGATCAAATTCGTCCTGTGCTAGAATCCTGTTCATGATCAACTTTGTCTTTTTTATAACTTCTAGCACAGGACGAATTTGATCATGAAATTTTATATGTAGATGGGGTAAGCTGAGATGTACATCCATGATTTTTTTTAGAATTTTTTGAAACATTTTTAGTTGGGTTGCACCATAGTTTCACTAATGTGTTTGATTGCACTGGATATTTTTCCTAGTAAATATGCTCATAACGAGATGTAATCGGCTATGAAAGCTTATACGGGCATGGTGTGAATTTTCCCAATAGGACAGAATTAGCTATGAAAAATCATAATTCGAATTCCCGATTGGTAGAAAATCAATTGTGGCTTCATGCAAATCAATAAAAGAGAGTATCATAATATGTTGATTTTTGCCACTCAGACGGGAGTAGAATTATTTAATGCTTCAAAGCAAGTATTGTCCAATGCATAATATGCATGTCACCCACTGCTAGGCTTAGGCGCGCAATCATCATATTCTTTTCATACATCGATATCATGGCCGAGTGTCGATGAGAGAAAAAAGGGAAATGAGGATCTCTACCTCCCTTGTTCCCCAGAAGAATTTATCACTATTGAAATTGGGGATTTGCTTGCATAAAGACTGTAACGACCCCCCATTTTTGCAAAAATGTAAAAATGGAAATCTCATGTGCATTCCGTATTAGTCATAATATTAAAGCGAAAGCTATTTATACAATGTATTTTACAATTTAGAGTAAATACTCGTAGCACAAGAGGAGCAAAGTCTTGTAGTGTGCCCATCCAACCCTCAGGCAACTGACAAGGCACAAATCCCCAGAAAGAATGCTTCACTTGAAATTCCCGTAACCTGTGACGAAAATATATTCTTCAGAGCTTCGCACTTACCTAAAACCACATAATAAGTAAGTTTGAGTACTTTTGTACTCCGCAAGACTTAAGGTGGTATTTGCAAATGCAATAAATGCAAGCCAAGTCAAAGGAGGCTTCTAGGTTAATTTTGCATAAAGCAACATTTGATTTGTAAAACAAGTTGTAATAGTGAAACGGAATTTGTAGAAGCAAGATTACTGATAAGAAATACTTAAAGCATAAGAAATATTCACAACTCTTCCCAAGCATTGAATAATCCAATGTTCCAGTATTCCAATAATACATCAATCAGATCCACAATTTAATCATGAAGTCCAGCAATTGTCAACCCATTGACATAATGACAAAATCATTCATCCAATAATCCATTTCATATAATCCAACAATGTCAACTTAATGACTTAAAGATATAAACAGTTGTAAAACAAGTTTCAACCCAAAACCCATTTTTAGAAAATACCAAAGTCTAACTCATATTAGTTCACCAAGACACCCATAACTGCGGGTATGGCTAATCGATTAGATTTACACTTTGTAGAGGTGTATAACTTTACCCACAAGAAATGATTTACCATTTTTGCCAGGCTAGTTAACACACTTCCTTATGTGTGTCAGCATGGAGATCATAACATAACCGTTATATTACCTAAACCCGACTTTGCACCAGTCTAGTGACGTTAACCCTTGCTATGGAGAAGAAACATAAATGGTAGACCTCCTCGTCTTTTGAAATGGAAATATGAGTAGTACTCCTGTACTAAAGGTTTCTCCTCATAACAAGGCGTATACCGTTGTACCGACATGCATTTACCCACACTACGGTGTGGAAGCCCCTCACAAGCAAACCCTGATTGGAGTGCTTCTACTATCTCCCGCCTACCAATGTGCAAAGCCAGATTTAAGCAACTTAATAAGTTAAGTGTAATGACCCCTATTTTTACATATAATGCAAAAATGGAAATCTAATGTGCATACAATACTAGTCCTTGGATCAGTAGCTAGTACACACATTTACAACAATTGGAATCACAACCATACATTATATTAATTAAGTGAAAACTAATAAACACATAAATCTTACAACTCAGAGTATATAGCAGCGAAAGAAGCAAAGCCTTGTAGTGTGCCCATCCATCCCGCAGGCAACTGACGAGGCATAAATCCTTAGAAAAGATCTCTTCAATGAAGATCCCACATCCTGCGATGAAAACAAATCTTCGAAGCTTCGCTAGCTAATCCACCTAAAAACAACAGATTAAGTAAGGGTGAGTACTTTCGTACTCCGCAAGACTTAAAGGTGGTATTTGCAAATGCATAAATGCAGGCCAAGTCAAAGGAGTTTACTACAGTTAATTTGCATAAAGCGAAATTGAATTTATAAATCGAGTTGTTTGCAAACGAAATTTGTAAGAGCAAGTTTGATTGATAACAAAAAAGTAAAGCATAAGTAACACTCACAGTCCTCTATGACGTGAACGACGAATAATCCGATTCCTGAAATCCATCAATGTCGGCCCTTCGACATAAAGCATCAGTTGCAAAACTAGTTCAAACCAAAATCCATTTTCAGAAAATACCAAAGTCTAGCATTGGAATGACTTCACCAAGTGCCCATGACCGCGGGCGCGGCTAATCGATTAGATTTATACTTTGCAGAGGTGTATAGCTTTACCCATAAGGAATGATCAACCTTTTGCTGGACACACTTCCTTAGGTGCGCCGTCAAGGAGATCATACATAACCGTTACATTACCTAGACATAACTTTGATCCAGCCTGGGACGTTAACCCTCGCCATAGAGACAGAAACACACACCCAAGTCGTGGATCCACTTTCATCACACCCAACACAACGTTTCTGAACACGGCAAGATGTACACTATTGCACCGGTTATGCATTTACCCACACGAACTGTGTGGAAGCCCCTAACAAGCAATCCAGAACGGAGTGCTTCTGCTAGCTCCCACCTACCAATGAGCAAAGCCATGTCTAAATAACTTAATTGGGCCCAAGGTGTCGAGCAGCATCTTGGAGCGACGATGTTCTGCTGCGGCGTGTGGAAGACCAGTTGATCCCCTTTCTTCGCTTGTAGAAACTCCTCGTTGACGTTGCGCCCCCGATTCTGGAGGGACCTTGTGCGCTCTTCCCGGGCCGTGCAACGGAGATGTTTTGCTTCCGCGGTGTCTGCGGCTTCTTGGTGGTGCAGGGTATCGGTCCGATCGTCCTCGATCGCGTAGACACCACAGAAGGCCCCTTGAGAGCGGGTGGCCGCGGTGCTCTTCGATCTGAACTGGAGCTCGGACGAGGGAGCAATGGGATCTTTCCCAGGATGGGTCGAACCCAGCCCCGAGAGCGAAGCTGCCCAGCCGCTCGAGAACGAAGTCGAGCTTCAAAGCGAAGACCTGGTGGGGTGAAGGAGACAAGGATCTCGGCCGGTTGCCGCCATCAAACTCGGGGAGGATGATCTTCACGCTGCCCCTACCTGGCGCGCCAACTGTCGATGTTTATGATCAGCAATAAAGAATGAACTGGGCAAGGCGGAAGATCTGAGCTTGATGGTAATGCAAGACACAAGGAATTTTATCCAGGTTCAGGCTCTCCGATGGAGATAATACCCTAGTCCCGCGTTCGGTGTTTTTCTGAGTATGAAGGTATGTTTCTTTCTTACAAATCCTCTCCTTCTCTTTTCTCTCGAAGCTCCCCTCCTCTTTATACAGCAGAGGAGGATTGCCAGTGTACAGTAGTGGGGGTGGTTGAAGCACAACAGGGGTGGTTGAGTGCAGAGGAGAGGTTATCCTGTGCGTGGCCGACCACGCACAGTAGCATGCAGGTGCAAAGCCGCCCTCCGCAGGGGCGCAAGTGCTACCCACCTAACCTGTCAGCTCCCTCTCCCGGTCTTTTTCCTCGCTGCATACGACTGAAGCCTTCTGGAAAGTCCCTCCTTTGTATGGCCGGCCCAGCCCATCCTGTTGAGGTGGTCCGAACGGCCCATTATGCAGGTACCCGAGGCCCATATATTCCACACTAGCCCCCGAGTGCTTCGCGATCGATTTGCTATCTTTTGGTCACTTCTCGGCTATCACGGTGCACGCCGGATGTCTCCGAACCTTGACATGACTCCTTAACGGGCCTTTTCCGCCGAGCATTGTGCTGCAGGCAAAGGGATTGTAAAGAACTCAATAGAATCCCGCGCCTACTTTTCCGAGTGGTACCCTGCCCAATTCATTGGGAGATTGGCAGCTGGCTCATCATGGAGCTTACTCTCGTTTGGGTTGGCCTTCAGCCGAGTGGTACATGTACATGTATAGCAGCCGGCTCAACGTGGAGCGTACCTTGGATTGGTTAAGTGGTGCCCTACCCAATCATATCGGAGCATAGCTTGGCCCGTCATGGGGCGCACCATCATTTGGCTTTTTGCCGAGTGGTACCTGTACATGTACAGCAGTCGGCTCAGCATGGAGCGTACCTTGGATTGGTTAAGTGGTGCCCATACTCGATCATATCGGAGCATAGCTTGGCCCATCATGGGGCGCATCATCATTTGGCTTTTACCCGAATAGTGCCTGTACATGTACAACAATCGGCTCAACATGGAGCGTACCTTGGATTGGTCAAGTGGTGCCCATACCCGATCATATCGGAGCATAGCTTAGCCCGTCATGGGGCGCACTATCATTCGGCTTTTAGCCGAGTGGTACCTGTACATGTACAGCAGTCAGCTCAACATGGAGCGTACCTTGGATTATCCGAATGGTACCCATACCCGATCATATCGACGCACAGCTTGGCCCGTCATGGGGCGTACCCTCTGAATCCTTGATTTGAACCCACTCGTAATACCTGATTCCGTCTTGCGGCAACCAGCGAACGACCCGACATGGGGCATATTACGGGGGAACGTTTCTATTTTTTGTTTGGAAGGCACCCAGATCCCGTTCAAAACGGAAACCGACGATTGACCCATCGTGGGGCATACCTTATCCCAAACTGGGTTTTGTCCTGGCGACAGCTGCCTACCACGGTCGTGGTGTTCAATTGGCTAGGACAAAGTGGGGCGCGTCCTTGTCAGACCTGATCGCGACGTGCATGAGGAGGCACGGTCCCCACTTAGAGTGAAATTCATCATCGCCCTTTATGGTCCCGAGGCGCCGCACGGGACTTGAGCCTTCTTTCGCACACCACTCCCCTGCTTCTTCGCCTCCGAAAAGTTCACCGCCTTCCTCGCAAGCTTCACTGCTGGGGTTAGCCGCCGCCGTGCTCTTTTCCTCCACGCCGCCGACGATTCCTTCTGAGAATGCCGATTCCTTCTTCCCAAGACACCCCCACGCCACCCTCGACCCATGGCTGGGTCACATCGACGCTGATGGAGGCGCACCTAGACGTGATGGTCACCCTCGGAGTTATGCCGTCGGTGGAGCTGATCAACGCTCGTCCGGGCTGGGGTGAATCTTATCCCACCCCTCTCCCCGAGGAGATCATCTTCTTCGAGTCCTTCTTCCAGCGTGGGTTCAGGCTTTCGTCCAGCGCTTTTTTCTGTGGGCTCCTTTATTTTTATGGCATTGAGTTGGTTCATCTGAATCCCAACTCGATTCTCCACATCGCCATCTTCATCCATCTTTGCGAGACATTCCTTGGGATTCGCCCGCATTTTAATCTTTTCCGTCAACTTTTCCTCCTCAAGCCCTTCCCGACCAAGAGTGCCCCTAAGGCGGTCAGAGGGGTCGGCTTCCAGCTGAGAGACGGGATGAGGAAGCTCTATTTCGCTATTCCCTTTAGGACTTCGAACAAGGGTTGGCACCAGGAATGGTTCTATTGTGCCAATCCCGATCCTCCTTCTTTCTCCGGGGAACCCCCGAGGGCTTCTTCTTCTTGGACCGCAGTTCCTCCGGACCATGAGATGGACCAAGTCAACGAGCTCCTCGCCTTGATCTGTGACTTGAAGGAGGCGGGTCTGACCAGCGTCGGGATCCTTACTAACTTCGCCGTTCGCCGGGTGCAGCCTATCAAGGAACGGATCTACCTGGGGTATGAATTCAGGGAGAATGATCCAACGAGAGAGGTCTCTGAAGATATTGATGGGATACGCTCATCATTCGGATGAGCGATCTTCTAGCTCTGGATGTCTCGATCCTTCCCCAGGGTCTTCCAAGGGCCTTCTGCCTGGCGAATCCCCCTCCTGAGGTGAGTACTTCCAGCTTGTTGATGTTTGGTCGTTGATCTTCAGCCGACTGCTGACTGACTCTATACTCGCTGTTCTTTGTAGAATCGTGCCTTCTCCTCGGATCCCCCCTTCCTCGCTCTCCTCCATGCCAGAGCGCCACGGCGAAGCGGCCCGCCGATCCCTCATCTGAGGAACCGAGCGTGAAGAAGAAAGGGCATTCAACCGAGGGAGATGCCGAGCGGGTGCTGGCGCCACAACGCCCCAACGGAGGCCCAACTATCCGGACCCCCGTGGGCCCGTACGTCAAGAAGACGGCACCTCGGCCTCCGTGGGCCCGAGCGACACCGGACTCCTCCCCGAGTGGTTCGACCACTCGGAAAGGGCACGGACTCAGGATAAGGAGGTCCAACAGGTTGGTCCCCCTGTCAATCCTTTGTTCTTGTTTCCTTGGCATGTGCTTGACTTCTCCTTCGGCGATCAGGGCGCCGAGAACGGTCATCCCCGTGAAGGTCCCGACTGCTGTACCTCAGGAAGCTATACCCGAGGATGCCGCAGACCAGGAGGGGACGGCCCCGTCGACGGCCGCTGCTCCTAGCGGTGACGAAACAGCCCCAGAGCGAGCCGGATTTAGTCTTACTACTTGGATTTTACTACTTGGGTTTAACTACACTCGGATTTACTCTTAACCGTTGGGAAGAAAAAAAAGGCAAAGAACATCTCAAAAGAAGGTGTTGCATTTGGACATTGTTAGGTGTAGCCCCCGACTTTCTGCTTAGTTGAGAATCAATTAAGTAGCAAGTCAAGAACAACCTTAATTACAATGACACGATAAAATGCGTATTTAGGTGTAAAAGTGACGTAGCTGTTCTATGTTCCAAGTGTTGCCGAGCGTTACGCCGTCTTCGCGCTTGGTTCGATAGGACCCCGGGCGCACCACTTCGTCGACAATGTAAGGGCCTTCCCAGCTTGGGGAGAGCTTGTGCTCACTTTTCTAATTCTTTCTAAGAACCAGATCTCCTTTAGAGAAAGCACGGCCTCAAACATTCCGATCATGATAGCAGCGCAAACCCTGGAGGTACTTAGCCGACTGGATCGATGCGACGTCTCTGGCTTCCTCCAGCTTGTCGAGGTCTTCTAGTCGGCCTTCTTCTGATCCGGCTTCCTTGTAGCTTCGAAACCGTTGGGATCCGAATGCAAGCTCAGTAGGTAGGACCGCCTTCGAACCATATACCAGGAAAAAAGGTGACTGCCTGGTAGCCCTGCTAGGGGTAGTTCTCAGCCCCCAGAGCACTGAAGGCAATTCTTTTACCCATCTCGCTACGTATAGTTTGAGACGATCAAATACTCTGGCCTTTAGGCCTTGCAACACCATGCCATTGGCCCGTTCGACCTTCCCGTTACTCCAGGGATGACCCACAGAGGCGAAGCAAATCTTGATGCCGAGCCCATCGCACCAGTCTTGGAATTCTTCACTTCTGAACTGGGTGCCGTTGTCGGTGATGGTCCTGTTCGGCACTCCGAATCTGACCACAATCTCTTGAAAGAATTCTCTGGCTTTAACTGCCATGATCATGGCGGCTGGCTTGGCCTCAATCCATTTGGTGAACTTGCCGATGGTGATGAAGAGGAAAGCAAGTCCGCCCTAGGCCTTTTTGAGGGGTCCAACTATGTCGAGCCCCCAGATTGCGAACGGCCAAGTGATCGAAATGGTCTGCAGCTCCTGCGCCGGTATATGAATCTGCTAGGCAAAAAACTGACAGCTTTCGCACGTGTGGACGATATCTTCTGCATCCATTATGGCAGTCGGCCAGAAAAAACCTTGACGATAAGCTTTACCAACCAAAGTGCTTGATGCTACATGATGTCCACAGATTCCCGAGTGAATTTCTCTAAGGAGGTTCTTCCCTTCTTGCTCTGATATGCACCGCTTGAGGACCCCGGAGGCACTCTTTCGAAAGAGCTCCTCCGCGAGCACCACGTAGCTTTTGCTTCGCCTCGTGACGCACTCGGCTTATGCGCGATCCTCAGGAAGCTTGTCCCTCAACAGATAATCCAGATAAGGTTTTGTCTAGTCGGGGTTGATGACCAAGACCTCTGCCTCAGCCGGCTTCTCCCCTGCTTTGCCCGACTCCCGCTGTCGGCTCGTCGTTGGTTTATGAAGCTCTTTGACGAAGACTCCGATTGAACAGCGCCTACCGAGCCTAACTGGCGAGCTCGTCTGCTTGCCGTTGTCGTGAGCACATGAGTGAGCTCGATCCGTCGAACTTGTCCTCCGACTTCGCACCTCTGGCGTTATCGACCATGATGTCATCAACGCACGACCACTCTTTCTGTACTTGGTTAATCACCAGCTGAGAGTCTCTACGAATCGTCAATCGTCGGATACCGAGCGATATGGCGATACGGAGACCATGTATGGGTGCCTCGTACTCGGCGGCGTTGTTTGATGCCGAAAAATGGAGTTGAAGGACATATTTCAGCTTTTCCCCTGTCAGAGAAATGAGCACCATGCTAGCCCCCGAACCACTCAGCGTGAGAGAACCGTCGAAATACATCGTCCAGTATTCGAGATCCTCCACGGCTGCGGGATCTTGCAACTCAGTCCATTCGGCAACGAAGTCGGCGAGTGCTTGAGACTTGATGGCCATCCGAGGCTTGAAGGAAATTTCGAAGGCCCCAAGCTCGACCACCCATTTCACGATTCTCCCAGTGGACTCTCGATTGTGGAGTATATCCCCAATCGGAAAAGATATAACCACTGAAATTGAATGCTCTTGAAAGTAATGCTTGAGTTTACGAGAGGCAAGCAGTACCGCATATAGAAGCTTTTGCACTTAAGGGTATCGCGTCTTGGATTCGCCCAATACTTCACTGATGAAATAAACCGGGCGCTGAATTCTCTGCAGGTGTCCCTCCTCCCCCCGCTCCACAACAATTGCAACACTGACTACGTGAGTCATTGCCGCTATGTAAAGCAGAAGGGGTTCTTCTGGCGCTGGCGTGACCAATATCGGAGGTGTGGTCAAGAGCGCCTTCAGATCCTCGAAAGCCTGCTGTGCCTCGGAGGTCCATTGAAAGCTGTCTTATTTCTTCAAGAGTTTGAAGAAGGGCATACCCCGAGTGCCCAAGCGAGCAATGAACCGGCTGAGTGCCACCATGCACCCCGTGAGCTTTTGGACTTCTTTCTGGTAGGTGGTTTCATCTTTAGAATGGCGTTGATTTTCTCCGAGTTTGCCTTGATACCGCGGCGAGACACGATTAATCCGAGTAGATTTCCCGAAGGTACCCCGAAAACGCACTTCTTGGGGTTGAGCTTCATCTTGTAGGCCCTTAGGCTTTCAAATGTCTCGGCTAGATTAGATGTGAGATCTTCCTTCGCTCGGGTTTTAACCACAACGTCGTCTATGTATGCCTCCACGTTGCATCCGAGTTGAGTGTGAAAACACCGCTGTATAGCACGCTGGTAGGTCGCGCCAGCGTTTTTCAACCCGAACGGCATTGTGATGTAGCAGTACGCACCGAACGGAGTGATGAATGAGGTCTTGATGCAGTCTTGTTCCTTCAGCCTGATTTGGTGGTACCCTGAGTAGGCGTCTAGGAAGCTTAGGAGCTCACACCGGCGTTCGAGTCTACTACCTGATCTATGCGGGGCAACCCGAAGGGATCTTTTGGGCATGCCTTATTGAGATCAGTGTAATCGACACACATACGCCAACTTTTATTCTTTTTGCGTACAAGGACCGGGTTCGCCAACCAGTCGGGATGATACACTTCTTTTATGAAATTAGCAGCTAAAAGTTTGGTGATCTCCTCTCTGATGGCGTCGCAGCGATCTTGTGCAAACCGTCGGAGCCACTGCTTGATGGGTTTTGCTTTTTCATCAACATTGAGAGAGTGCTCGATCACCTCCCTAGGAACACCGGGCATGTCGGATGACGTCCAAGCGAAAATATCCCGGTTTGCCCGAAGGAAAGCGACGAGCACATTGGGATCAAGCCCTGTCCCAATCAAGGCCGTCTGGGCCGAGTTGGATGGATCAAGTATCACCTTCTTGACTCCTTCGTCAGGCTTCATACCCGACTTGGCTTGCTTTGCGGCCGGGATGTCACCTTCACCCTGTGGAAGGGCAACCGCCAGTCAGATCTTCTCAGCATCGGCCGTCGCCACCAGCAGCTCGGCCAGGTCACAGCTTTCCCTATCACACGCGAAGGACTACTTGACGTCCCCACGGACCATGATAAAGCCGTTTGGCCCCGGCATCTTCAGTGCCAGGTACATGTAGTGGGGGACGGCCATGAACCTGGCCAATCCTGGCCTTTCCAAGATGGCATGGTATGCTGTCTCAAAATCGGCCACCTCAAAATTCAGGTACTCCGTCCGATAGTTCTCCTTGGTTCCGAATATCACCGGCAGTGTGATCTGCCCGAGTGGTACCGTCGAGGTCCCGGGGATTACCCCGTGGAACGGCGACGATCCACGCTTCAACTCGGAGCGAGGGATCTTCATATCATCGAAGGTTTTGGAGAAAAGGACGTTGAGCCCACTTTTTCTATCGACCAGCACCCTCTTAAGCTTGACACTGCGAACGACGGGATCCAGAACCAGGGGATATCTTCCCGGGAACGGGATACAGTCGGGGTGATTCGAGCGATCAAATGTGATCGGGACCTCGGACCACCTCAGGAATTGGGGCATCGCCGGTGTTACTGCGTTAACCTCCCGAGCGGTAAGCTTCTGCTTCCGCTTGGACTCATACGCAGTCGAGCCTCCGAATATATAATTGAGCTTGCGCTTGGTCACCTAGTAATCACCCCTGTCATCTTCAGGTGGATCTTGCTTCTTCGCTGCCCCGCCCTTGCCTCGGTTTGCCCTATTGCTACTCTCTCGGGCAAACCTCTTTAGGGTGTAGCAGTCCTTGGCTGCATGCTTACCCTAGGGGTGGAAAGGGCAAACAGAATCCATTACCTCGTCGTAGTCGTTGCTCCGTGGCACTCGGGGCCGGCCGCGCTCAACTGCAGCGACCAGCTCCCCAGGTCCACGTTTCTTATCCCTTTGCTTGGAGGACTCGACGTGGTCCTTCTTGTCCTTCTGCCGCGGGAGATCTTTCTGATGCTCCGCCAGGGCGTTCGAGGTCGTGGCATAGCGATCGACCAAGGCGAACATCTCCCTGACGGTGGTCGCCGGACTCCGGGACATCTTCTTGATCAAGTCGGCGTCGCTGACTCCCTTCTGGAAGGCAGCTATGACGACCGCTTCTGAGGCATCCCGAACGGTATTCTTCTTCTGCATGAAGCGCCGGATGAATTCTCGTAGAGACTCGTTCTTGTTCTGATGAAGTTGGTACAAGTCCCACGAGGTCCCAGGCCTCTCGTAGGTGCCTTGGAAGTTTGAGATGAACTGCTCACAGAGATCTCCCCAGGAATCAATAGAACCCGTTGGGAGTCCCGTGGCCAAGCTTGAGCTAATGTGGTGAGTGTAACCAGCAGGTAATTCGCCATCATGTTCTGGTCGCCTCCGGCTGCCTTGACTACGAGGGCATAAACCTGCAGCCAGGCCTCCGGGTCTCTTTCTCCGTCGAACTTGACGATGCCCCTAGGGTTGAAGCCTTCGGGCCAAACCACTGGGCGAAGTCGGGGGGTGAACGCACGGACCTCATCGATGGGCCCGCTGTTAAGCCATCGAGGTGATCGACGCGACGGCATCCCGTCTCGGTGATCCCCATCGTCACTCCCGGCCCGACGATAATGATCCTTACGGTCGGCATGGTCGTCACGTCGGCCATTGCGATCGTCCCGGCCATCATAGCTGATACCAAAACGTTCGTAGTCATCCTCACGCCGACGCCGCTCCCCCTCTTCCCGTTCATGCCGCCTGGCATTAAGATCCAAGCGGAGATTGCGGTTGAGGCTCCGGTGGGCGTCTTCGCCCCGGCGGAGCTCAAGCCAACTGCCTTTGGGCCGACTTTGGGCAGTCCGACTGTTGCCGGTCGGGTAGCCGTGCGGGCACGAGAGTGTGTATTTTCCTCGGGTGCTTCCTGGTTTTGTTGGACCGCTGCCGCCATCACCATGGCCTTGACTTGGGCCACGATCGGGGCAACGGGACTATCAGAACCATGGATTGGCCCCAAGGTGTCGAGCAGCGTCTTGGAAGTGACGATGTTCTGCTGCGGCGTGTGGAAGACCAGTTGATCCCCTTTCTTCACTTGTAGAAACTCCTCGTTGACCTTGCGCCCCCGATTCTAGAGGGACCTCGTGCGCTCTTCCCGGGCCGCGCGACGGAGACGTTCTGCTTCCGCGGTGTCTGCAGCTTCTTGATTGTGCAGGGTATCGATCCGATCGTCCTCGATCGCGTAGACGCCATGGAAGGCCCCTTGAGAGCGGGTGGCCGTGGTGCTCTTCGATCCGAACTGGAGCTCGGACGAGGGAGCAATGGGATCTTTGCCAAGATGGGTCGAACCCAGCCTCGCGAGAGCGAGCCTGCCCAAGCCATCGGCAACTAAGTCCAGGCTTCCAAAGCGGAAGACCTGGCTGGGGGTGAAGGAGACGGTGATCTCGCTGGTTGCCGCCATCAAACTCGAGGAGGATGATCTTCACGCTGCCCCTACCTGGCGCGCCAACTGTCGATGTTTATAATCGGCAATAAAGAATGAACTGGGCAAGGCGGAAGATCTGAGCTTGATGGTAACGCAAGACACAAGGAATTTTATCCAGGTTCGGGCTCTCCGATGGAGATAATACCCTAGTCCTGCGTTCGGTGTTTTTCTGAGTATGAAGGTATGTTTCTTTCTTACAAATCCTCTCCCTCTCTTTTCTCTCGAAGCTCCCCTCCTCTTTATACAGCAGAGGAGGATTGCCGTGTCTGATGAGTGGGGGTGGTGAAGCACGCCAGGGGTGGTTGAGCGCAGAGGAGAGGTTGTCTGTCGCGTGGCGGCGCGCACAAGACAAGAGTCATGCAGTGCTGCCCTCATGAGGGCGCAAGTGCTACCCACCTAACCTGTCAGCTCCCTCTCCGGTCTTTTTCCTTGCTGCATACGACTGAAGCCTTCGAAGGTCCTCTTTGTATGGCGGCCCAATTTATCCGTTGAGGTGGTCCGGACGGCCCATTAAGCAGGCACCCGAGGCCCATATATTCCACAGTTATCAAGGCTCACATGTCCATAATTATCAAAGAAGGTTCATGAGACAACAGGTATAACTACCAGCACCACAAAATAGCGAATTTATAGAAAGTAAACGTATGCATAAATTGGTTTAATAAAACAAAAGAAAATTAAATTCTGGGATCAACATGATCAAAGGGGTGCTTGCCTTGCTTATTTATCATTTATGATGAAGTCGAGGATTGCGGCTGATGAAGGCAGCGACGAAAATAGAGACGTCGGGTTCTACACGTCGATCAACGAAAATATAGCAAATAACTAACTTCAATAAGGGCAAAAAGAAAATAGATAGCAAAACAAATAAAGACTCTTCACAAGAAACAGGGATTGCTCTTTATGAATTTATGAATTTTATTTTACGAATTCAAGATGCAAAAATTGTTTGGATTAATACAAGTATATATTGGTTACAAGTTTCTTAAACTTTACTATTCATAATATACGTTTCTTGCAACCTTATTACTTATGGGTTTTGCTC
The DNA here is from genome assembly GCA_036346375.1 of Guadua angustifolia. Classification (NCBI taxonomy): domain Eukaryota; kingdom Viridiplantae; phylum Streptophyta; class Magnoliopsida; order Poales; family Poaceae; genus Guadua; species Guadua angustifolia. The sequence goes on from CM070500.1 coordinate 42,122,324, forward strand.
TATTAGGATTCAGATTCAAAGCAAGGTAAAGTAAGAATATTTTATTGCATATCATATCCTAAAGATCATTTCTAGGCTGTTCTTTACAAAATTCAGATTTAGACGAGCTACTGAATAGGCTTAAACGATCACATTAGACTATGAGTGAATAGTTCTTTGTCTTTTGATTGATTTTGAATAGAATTAGCTTCGCGTGAGTTAGATCTGTTGATTTAAGCCACTGATATTATTTCCACGATATTTGATGAGGTTATGGTGATACAAACTTCGTAATTATTGATTTCTTATTTATACTCAAAGTTCATTCATTCATATTACGGTCTTTAGAAATGTGAACACTTAGAGTTATTAAGCTAACAAGTTTAATATGCAGATGATGGTGAAGTGAGATTATCTTTTCATAATAGGGCAGTCTATACTTTGGAGAGCACTACTAAGCTAATTTACTAAGTTTTAGGATTTGGACAAAACATTATATGCACCGATGAAAAGGCTTATGTGGCATTATAAAATTTATGTCATACGGAATTGGCAAGAACATGAAGCGTGATTAACACTTAAGGGTTTTGAGCTAATAAGATTAATATGCAAACCTTGATGAAATAAGATTCTTTCTATAGAATATGATAGTACAAACTTTGTAGAGTATTTCTAAACTGGCCTTATAATTTTTATCATTTAGACGAGTTATTTTATCTGTTGTTGAAATAGTCTAAATGTTCACAAAGGTAACGCTAAATCGAGCCAGGTTTCCTTTTTAGTTACGACTACATTATACATGATCTTTTATTCATTTTTCTGGTATTAATAGGGTGTAATCCTAGAAGTGTTTTAGAGCCATTTTTTCTTTATTTTGACTTTAACCACGATAGATTTCATATTTATTCACTGTTGTGAGATGCTTTTCTTTTTATTAAAAGAACACAAACTAATTCTCATTCCAAATATTTTTACATACATGGATCCCTGCTATTTCCAGGAACTTCATACAAATTATTTTATTATTTTATGAGTTGTTATTTACTCATTCCTATTAATGGCCATATTTAGGGTTTATTGATAATTGCAAAGCAATTAATTTTAACATAGATAAAAAATTAAATGTTTTTGCATACTTGAGTTTATTGTAGTTCCAAAAGCACATAAAAAGTAATTTTATGATTTTAGGAGTCATATTTCTCATATGTGCAATAAGGTCCATAATAGGGTGTTTGCTTTAATTTTAATAATTATTCTATGACTTAGAAATTAAATGTTTTTGTATATCTGAATTTATTTTGGTCTTAGAATCATATAAAAATTTATTTTATTATTTTATGGCTTACTATGCATAGATTTAATATAAAGACCTTAATAGGGTTATTAACAAAATTTAATTCAAATAATCTTTCTAAATTTCAAAATTTTAATATTTTTGTATATTCTGAATACACATAATTTTAGATAAATTTAGGACTTTGTTTTATCTTATTTGGATTAAGTTTGCAGTAGATATTCATGATTGAAATGAATTCGGCTAGGAAAAATAGAAATACGCTTTAACAATAGAGGAAGCGCCTTTACCCTTTTAACTGTGATCCCTTGAGCTGGCTAACAGAGGGGACCCACACGGCAGAGACAGAGAATAGAGGTGCTACTAGGGGATGGCGGCGGCGGCACTCCGGCGAGGCTCCCGCGAAAGCGAAGGCACGAGAAGATCAAGCTCGACGAGGCGCATTCGAAGGTGGAACCAATTCGGCCGGAGAAGAAGCAGAGCGGTGCGCCATCAAGTTCAAGCAGCGGCATTCATGGCGGGTCAGCCAGGAGTGAGAACCAAGGTAAGTGAGCTGGAATGGGTAACATATTTAGCATCAGGGAGTCAAGATGATTTTATTTTAGTATCTCTTTTGTTCGGAGAGTGGCCGAGGAGCTCCGCCACCGAGCGCTGACTTTGGAGAAGAACGGCGAACAGTGCTGTGCCGTTGCAGGCAAGAGGATCTGAAAATGAGGCTTGCGAAGTGATCACTGAAGCAATAGGGCATTATATGCTCAAGTAATTGGAATACTTCTCACCGGATGGCTTGAATTGATTTCTCCCCTTTTCTTTATGTTTCGGCGGAAATGGAGAGTAGACAAGAGCATAGCTCGGGTGATCTTCAATCTAGGGAGATGAGTGAGGTTAGGGAGTTCCCTGAATGCTACAGCTCGATCGAATTGATCAGTGGTTCACTAGGTTAGCTGATTTGGTTTCGGACTCAAGCTCTGAGATACTTGACAATGGCGGAAGCAGCAAGATTTGGGGTGTCTCAGCTGGAAGAGAGGAAGAGGAAGGTAAGGGGGAACGATCACGGTCTCAAAGTATTCACAGGACGCTATTTATAGCCAGAGAATAGATGGAGATGAGCCCTGGCTGGGTGAACTGGTCTCGGATGAAGGCTTCACCGAGCGCGACAAAGAAAAATGGCGAGCTGGCCAGGATGTAAATGAGACGGCATGGCGCGGGAAAAGCGAGGTTGGACATGGCTGAAGCGAGGTGGACAGAGCGCTGGTGATGCGACCAATCGGCGAGGCGATTCAATGAGACAGAGCTGCTCTGTCAGGTGCGCTGCACAGGTTCGGGAGAGAGTGGCTTCGGTCAAAAGAACAAGGAGGAAGAAGGGTCTAACGAGTGGGCCTAGGGCCACCGGTCAGTGATGGAGGGATTTGTCCGTTGCGCCCAGCGAGACGGAACGGATAAGAAGGATGGCCCACATGTCAGCGAAATGAGGTGGCAAAAATCAAGTTCCCACTCGGCCAAGTCTAGTACACGAATTTATTGGGATGTCAAATTTGAGTAGAAAATTTTAAAACTTTTTGACTGGGATATTTAGATATATTTTGACGTCTGGTAAACATTTTAGGTTAAAATAAGTTACAGAAAAATTAATAATATTCATACAACAGTGACTGCTCATAAATTTTGTTTCTGATTTTAATTTTACTTTAAGTAGAAAATGAATTCAAATATTTTTGAAACTTTTTATCACAGTTTTATTTGAGCTAAGAATGCTACTGTAAAATTTTCAGGTCAAAATATTGCTCCATTTTTTTACAAAAATTCTGACATTGTAGTTTCTAGATTTTCAGAGTTTCACTTTTTAAATTTGAAAAAGTCTTAAACCACATTATTAATTTATGATATTTTTGATAGATGTAGAAACAGCAGTGAGGTTTTCATAATATTTTTCACAGATCCAGATAAGTTTTATAAATTTTGTATAAATTCTGACAATGCATTATTTAGATTTAAAAGTTGTCTTTTTAATTTATCTCTTCATTCTTCTATGTATGAAATTTCATTTGCTGGCTAAAATGGTTTACTTGAATGATCAGGGTTCTCATGGTAAATTTTATAAATGTTTACTTCTCTGTCTTTTTCTCTTTTTCATTCTTCATTGCTCATTTATTTAATTTTCTCACAACACAAAAATCCAAAGAAATCCAAATAAAAATCAATAATGCCAAGAAAACTTAGAAATAATCATATTCAAATTCAAAATATTTATTTTTATTTTTCTAGAATTTTTGGGATGTTACATTAAGGCTGCCCCATCCCAGCACTTGTGGTTGCATGGATTTATCTTGAATCATACAACACGATGTTCGGTCCTTAATCCGACGCGGGCAATACTCCACCCTACACTACATACAAGTCCTCTTGTACATCCGGCTATTGCCAATAATTACCCGCATCAAAATCATAGTTTTATTTTGGATTTTTACCCAAAATACCAATAACCATTAGCATCATAGCCCAAACACATTTTCAATTTCTCAAGAAACAACTTTTGATCTGATCATCATCAGTGATTCATCGTTGGTTCTAAAGCATGGCTAAGCATGGTTATTAAATTGCTTATACCCAAATTGACATTATGTATTGTTTAACCCCATCCTATGGTTATCAAGGTTCACATGTCCATACTTATAAGGGAGTTCATGAGATAACAGGTATATTCTACCATTATCACAAAGTAGCGAATTTGCAGAAAAATAAATGCATGCATGAAACCATTTGATAAATAAAAGGAAAATAAATTATGGGATCAATATGATCAAAAGGGGTGCTTGTCTTGCTTATTGGTCACTTACGATGAAGTCGTGGTTGCAGCTAGCATTGACAATGACGGAGTTAATAATGTCGAGTTCTATACGTCGTTTGACGGAAATATAGCAAATAATAAACTTTAATAAAGGCAAAAAGAAAATAGATAGAAAAGCAAATAAAGACTTGCTATAGAAAGCAGATATGTTTTAAGTTTGGATTGAATGATTTCACGTTTTCGTGTTTTATTCAGTTAAGTATATACATTCAATTTGTTGTATGTTGTATATGTGAACAATATTCATTCCTTAATTAGCATTGTATAAGAGTTAGTTTAAATATACTGGACCTGTTATGATAGGTTACTAGTTATATATTCATGCTTTTGATAAGGTTCTGGTGATACAAATATCTTAAATATGGATTTCGTCATTAGTATCGAGTTTGGTTATTCATATTATCTCGTTCGGCAATTATAATACTTTAGGTTATTCTGCCAACAGGATTAATATTCAAAGCATAATGGAATAAAATTATTTCTTCATATTATGGTTGTCTATACTTTGGAGAGTGTTTCTAAACTAATTTCATAAATTTTAGGGTTTATACGATACATTATATTCATTGCCGAAATGTCTTATATGGTATTATAAATTTTTTGTTACACGGAATCGGACTAGCGAGGTGGTCTATGATTATCACTTAGGGGTATTGTTTTAGCGAGATATATATGAATAGCAAGTTGTAAAAATAGATATTTTTTCTAGAATACAGTAGTTCATGTATCAAATAATGTTTCTACACTGATCTTACCAAACTTTACATTTTGACGAGTTATTCTACAGGCCATTGAAATTGCTTAGTTGGCTTAGTTTTCTATGCGATTATTTCACGAAGGGTATTTGCAGAAGCGAGATTTATATACAGAAGAGGTTCTAAATAGAATATTTTTCTATATTATGGTAGTACATATAATGTAGAGTGTTTATGAACTAATTTCCCTAATAATGGTATTTAGACGGGAAGTTTTACAGGTTGCTGAAAAGGCTTAAATGATCATGGAATTGACTTTATCAGAAATCTGATTTCATTTTAACTTTGCGGCTACACTAAACATGATCACTTACTCATTTTTCTGGCATAAGTAGGGGATAATCCTAAAAGTGTTTTAAAATAGGTTTTCCATTATTTTAGCCAAGGTATTTCATATGCACATGTGTATACATATATTTATCCTTTACACTATGGTCTTATTCTAATTCAAGTTTATTTCTTAAATATTCTATTGTTGTATAGCAACTCTGTGTCATGATCCCTCTTGAGACATATTTATTTATTCATGTGTGATATAGTTAGCTACTAGGTGTATGTGTGTGTACATATCTCCTATGTTAGAATCACATCCCATCAATGAGACAATTCACAATAAAATTGTTATTTAATTGTTATGACATATTTAGGAGCCTACTGACATACTAGTCATTTAGAGATTTATTTCAAATTTCTTTTGTACCATTTTATTTCCTCTTTTGAATATTTAAGGCATTGAAAATGATCCTCTTTAGAAAATGATACAAACATAAGTGAAATTCAAATATTTTTATATATTTATATTTCTGGAAACATAAGGATTTTATAAAAATTGGTTTCACAAAATTCTGAGTTTGTTTGTAGAATTTTTGTGTGAAGCTTATATTTATGTCTTCTCTTTAAATTTGAATTTCAAATTCATCCAGAGATCCTTTTCAAAATATTTTTGCATATTCTTGAAGCACTTGATTTTAGATGAATTTATAATTTTGTTTCATTTCATTTGGATTAATTATGCAAAAGATATTCAAGATTGAATTTAATCGGTTTGGAAAATGTATTGGAAATTGGAAATACATTTTCAATCACAGGAGGTGTCTTTTACCATTTCACTGGAGTTCCTTCTGAGCCACTGACATGAGGGGCCCGCTCGTCAGTGTCAAAGAATAGAGGAAGAAGCTAGGGCGCACCGGCGATTGAGCTCCGGCGGTTCTCCGGCGACGGCGAGGGCACTGGAAGAGGGAGCTCAGCGAGACACATCCGATGACGGTACCGACTCGGCCGGAGATAGCCCGAGGCAAGCTACCACCGAGGAGAGGTGGCGGCGCTAATGGCGGGTTGGCCGGGAGGAAGAACTAAGGCAAGCGAGCTGGAATGGGTAACGGATTTAGCTTCTAAGGGTCACGGGAGTTCCATTTTTGGGGTTGGTTCGGCCGGAGAGGCACCGGGTTGAGCTATCGTCGGATGACTGGAGCTGAGGAAGGACGCGCATGGCAGCGGCGAGTTTTGGCATGAAAATTGGTGAAGTATTTTGAGGGCTTTTGAACATTAGAAGGTTTAGATGATGTACCCGGAAGGAATTTGGATATGGGTTGCTCTATCACTCGAATTGGTCTCGGCTCAGAGCTTTGAAGCCTTCAGCCATGGCGGAAAAGCACAGGAATTGAGGAGGTTCCGGTTGAGAAGAGAAAGGGGAAAGATGAGGGAGAGTGAGAGTGTGACTCAGGTGATTGCTTGGCGCCTTTTATAGACGAGAAAGAGAAAGAACCAACCTCAGGTGAGCTCAGTCTCCGATGAACTCAGCGAGGTGAGTCCGCGGCTGCACAGGAAGGAGGCATGATGGCTTGCAGCGTGGAGTGAGGAGAAGGAGGCCACGCGGAGGAGAAGAGTTAAGGATTGCGCTGCGCTGGCTTGGGCTACAGGCGAGGGATGACCGAGCTACAGAGGAGCTACACTCTGGACTTTGGCTCGAGGGCTTCGGCGCAAGGAAGAAGAAGACAAGGCTGCAGCGGCTGACAGGTGGGGTCTCCAGTGGTCCGGGACCCACATGTAAGAGAAAGGAACGGTGGAAGTGGAACCGTGCTCGGCCCCTTAGCAGCACCTTCTACTCTATCTAGCGATGAGCCGATGCTCTCTAATTGTGACATTTTAAGTTTTTTTATCTGACATGGTCATATATTTGACATGAGAGAAAACAATTCGTAGCTATTATGTGAATTTAACAATAAATCATATGAAGCAACAAATGAATGGATAATTCATAACATTTAATTATTTTGGCATATTGTTGTAGAGTTTGAGGTGAACGAATCATCTTCAAGAAAAGTCTATCTATTGACCAACTAAATACGTACCAACGATGACTCCTAATCTCTAAATAGGTTAGATCCTAATCCCATTCAAGGATATGTGGTTCCGATAAGTTCCTAAGCCAGTGTACAACTCTAGAGAAAATTTTGGCAGCATCTCCCCGCTGTTCTCTAGATACACGTCTCGATAACAGGTCAAGAGGGATGTGTATCTGAAGAACACTAGGAAGACGCTACTGAAATCTACTCTAGAGTTATACAACAGCCCAGGAACGTGCCTGAACCACATATCCTCGAATTGTACAAAAAACATGGACAATCCGAGACTACTTGCTTATGAATATGCTGAAATGGCATATTCATAAACAAGGACCCTCGAACGGGAGACTAGGTTACGCATGGTGAACTCTAATGTTCATCATACTAGCCATGTGCCCGTGCGATGTAACGAAAACTCAAGTTGAGATAAAAAATTATTTGCAAAGAGTACTAACCTTATTTGAATAATAATATTCACTCTGAATGTGCAATGGTTAAATGTTTAAATCTATTCATCGAAGCATACAAATTCCAAGCACCTGTTTACAAACTCGAGCTTAAAATTATTTTTAATTTCACAAACTTAAATAATAACATCACAACACTTGGGATTGTAAATTTGTAATGCCATAATTCAAGATCGATCGATCGATCGACAGAAAGAGGCATCACCTGCTGCCCCATGGGCACAAAGGTATTGAAGAGGTAGTTATCATCTATATGTGGCTGCCACCATCAGCGGCGTGCGTGGCTTGTATGCCTTACTTCGGTTATACCATAGCCCTACCCCATCAACCAACTCCACCGCCTCCTCGCCTCCCTCCACGAGCGCCTCCCTCAACCTATTGACATCATCCAACGCGGCGAGCTCCAGTAGCGCCGCCAGCTTATCTCGCCGCCTACCACCGGCGACCTGCCCCTGTGCTGCATCGACGAGATCAGGAAGGTCGCCCATGACCTTCGCTCAACGGATAAGCTCAACACATCTGTAGGAGAGGCAAGAAGCGGTGGGCTTATATAGATTCATCAACCAAGAAGATATCTATGGAATCCAGATTAAGAAATCATCGAATAAGGAAGGCAACAAAAGGGAAAGAGGTGAGAAGAAACCCAACTCCATAAATTGGAGCTCTGCTTCCTTCAGAAGGGAATCAATCAATCCAATCCGAAAAGCATCGGGAGCAATCACCGCCGATTCGAATGCCAAATCAATGGGAGAAAGGAAAGCAATAAATGAGTCATGCATATTCATTTACCTCTCGTGACGGGATGATCCAATCCAGTCTATCGAGATGGCCACTACCCGCTTCCCACTCAGCCACGCGGGTGTGCACACGTATCGAGGTGGGGGTGGAGAACGGACGTACCACCACCAACTCCTAATTAGAACTGGTAGAGATAGAGATAACAAACTTATCTAGTTGCGTCATGCATAGCCGTGCGCATGCTGCTGGCTGGCCGGAATTAAGACCATATGTGATTAGATAAAAAGAAAAGATGATCTTATCTATACATGCAAGTAAATATTTAATGGAAAGGATGTATATGGCAACTCAAAGGCACATGGTAACTCAGAAGCTGTATGCGTGCAGTATATAGAAAAAGAATTGGTCGTGCAATATTTGGAAATAGAATCGACTGATTAAGATAAGAGTCTGATACGCCGTAGATCACGCATGCGTGCATATCCAACCTAATTAAAACTTTCTCCATTCGCCAATATATAGAAGATCGGGATAGTGACGGTTTCGTGGGTATACCCAGGGGAGGAGGGAGAGAATGGACCACCGCCACCAACTCGTAATTAGAAGCAGTAGAGATTACAGCAAAAAAAAGACATGCAAATAAAAAGACATGTATGTTTAAAGTAACATGTATATTTTACTACTTTGTTGCAGAACCAAAAGGAAAAGTAACATGTACATGTAAAAAGTCTTATATTAAGATCAACAATTGCACAACTTGTTATGTAAATGAAGCATAGTGTTATCAATTTGGCTATGCATGCATCTAGTATATTATAGTGCCCCTTGATTCCACACATAAACCAAACCGCACAAGTATGTTTAAATCGATTTATAAAGCAAGAGAATTTTAAGCCATGAAACAAACAGATTTCTACGAGTCAAGATGGTAGATATGGATCTTCAGAATTGATTGAATCATTTTAATTTCACCTGTCCTAAAATTGTTTGATCCTTTCTAGTTTACCTTATCACGGAGAGCAAAACTACTAAACCAAGGGCATCAATGCTTTTCCATGTTAGTATTTGTTATCTACTAGGACGAGAACTAAAGATGAAATCCTTTGCCTAGTGTTAACAGAATTCATGTAATCATAAATACCGCCATCAAGGTTAGTACTTTGTTAAACAAGATGTACTAGGAATTATTTAACTGTTAATTTATGTGGAAAAACAACATAGTGCTCAGAAATTTGATTTCATAACACCATGATTCCAGTCTTCTATCAAACCCACTTTATGTGCTACTAAAAACTAGTGAGCCCCTGTAATGACATCTATGACAAAGAAATTACCACACATATATAATTCGCACTACTAAAAACAAGTGATGATATTCTTTTTGTAAGAGTAAATAGTAAAAACAAGAGCCTAATTATTGAAGATTGTGATACCAAGCGATAGGGGGAGTCGCCTCTAAGGGAAGGCTGAGGTGGAGGGGGGAGCCGACAGTGGAGGGAGTCGCGGTGGGGGAGTCGCTGGCGGAGGGAGTCGCGGTGAAGGGAGTCGCCGTGGGGGGAGCCGTGGTGGAGGGAGTCACCGCGGGGGAGCCACGGTGGGGGGAGCCGCGGTGGAGGGATTCGCCACAGGGGGGAGTCGCTGGTGGGGCGCCGCCTCTCCCTTGTCGCGCTAGGGTTTGGCGACCGAATGGAAGAAGAGTAGAAGAGTGAGCGCGCGTGCAAGAAATGAGTGGCGGGTGACGTCTGTAGGATCGAGGATGCGCCTAGAGGGGGGGTGAATAGGCATTTATATAATTAATCGCTCACTAATTCAATTCGCTCTAATCAACCCCTTATGTCAAAACTTAATTAAAGATATATATGCGGAAGCGATAATCTAGGTTTTGACAATTAACGCCTAAATCAACTAGGCTCACTAGTGCACTAACTAAATTATGTCTCTACACTAGAATTGCTAAATTGAACAATCAATTAATACTAAGCAATTCTAATACATTCAAGCAATTGATCAAAATACAATAATTAAAATGCTTGAATATAAATGAGACAAAAGACAACCGATATTTTTTCGTGGTGTTCGGAGACTTGCCGGTCTCCCCTAGTCCACGTTGAGGCAAGCCCAAACCCTTGGACCGGCTCCCACTCGAGCACCCGCCTCGATTCACTAGTCGTGGTTTTCACGCTTTAGAGGCTCAACCCGAACCTTCACAAACTTCGCCGGGGCTTCTCACAACCTTGAGAGCTCCCGCGCACGACGCCTACGCCGTCTAGCAGTCGGCAACCTCCAAGAGTAACAAGCCGCTCCTTGCTTGAACTTCACCGAGCACAACACATGCACTCCCGGTGATCACCTAGTGCAACACATGCACCTAGGCCTCCCTCAAATGCAACACATGCACAAGAGGCTCTCAAACCACTTTCTAATCGCAACACATGCAATTAGTCTCACTCTTAGCTCAAGAATCAACTTGAGGGGATGCAACACATGCAAACCACCTCTACACAACTCACACAAGAGCCAAGACCCTTCACAAGTGCAGCAACAATTACCCCAAGCCCTCCATGGGGTCTATTTATAACCCCACAAAGAAAACTAGCCGTTTGGGGGCAAAACAGGAAAAAACTCAACAAGCCTGGTCCGACCGGCCCTCACAGGGCAACGGTCGAAAAATCAACCGTTACATGGCCGGTGTGACCGCAAAAATCCCGGTCCGACCGCTCATCCGGTGCGACCGGAGGCCCGCCGGTCACACCGCCCGTTCAAATTTGGCAATGCACTCGTTCTGGAAAAATCGCACCGGAGAAGGACCGGTTGCACCGGAGGTCCGGTCGCACCGGAGGAAGCCTGGTCGCACCGGAGATCCGGTCGCACCGGAGGAAGCCTGGTCGCACCGGAGATCCGGTATGACCGCAGGTGGTCCGGTCACACCACTGGACCATCCACAAAAATACTCATAACTTTTTACTCCGAACTCTGATTTGGGTGATTTTTGATTCTACGCGAAGCTTATCATGAGGGCTACAATCTCCACTCATTTTCAAGATTTAAGCAACCATAGATATTTTTAAATATCACCAAAACCAAACTCTAATGTAGTCATTCAAGTCTAAAATATGATTTTTCGAAATCTCTCAAATAGACTTGATCAAAGGCATGACTAGAAGCTATAAAGAGTCACTAACATCAAATATTGAGCCATGATGATCAACTCATGATCAAAATAACTATTGCAAAACACATTTGCAAATAACCCGAAAAGCTATAAGATCAATCCTCTAGCCATGTAAGGATCAACACATGATCTCGACACTTTGTGTAACGACACCCATTTTTGCACGAATGCCAAAATGGAAATCTAATGTGCTTGCAGTACTAGTCCCTGGATCAGTAGCTAGCACGTACATTTCAACGATTGGAATCACAACCATACAACATATTAATTAAACGGAAACGAGTAATTACATAATTATTACAACTCAGAGAATATAGCAGCGAAGAAGCAAAGCCTTGTAGTGTACCCATCCAATCCTGCAGGCAACTGACCAGGCATAAATCCTTAGAAATACCACAGCAAAAAGGATCCCGCAACCTGCGACGAACAAACTTCGAAGCCTCGCTTCCAAACCCACCTAAAATAATAATTAGGCAAGGGTGAGTACTTTCGTACTCCGCAAGACTTGAGCAAAACCTATAATATATGCATGCCATTTCAAAGGAAAGGCTTCTACAGTTAATTTGCATAAAGCGAAGTTGAATTTGTAAATCAAGTTATTTGCAAATGGAATTTATAAGAGCATGTGATTGATAACAAATAAGTAAAGCATAATAACACTCACAGTCCTCCATGACGTGAGCGGCGAAACAACATATCCTGAAATCCATCAATGTCAGCCCTTTGACTTAAAGCACAGTTGCAAAACAAAATGATACCAACCCTTTTGAAAATAATAAAACATCTAACATTGGAATGACTTCACCAAGTGCCCATGACCGCGGGCGAGTCTAATTTATTAGATTTAAACTCTGCAGAGGTGTACATCTTTACCCACAAGTCATGGTCTTTCGACCATACAAAGCCGTTACATTACCTAGACATGGCTTTGATCCAGCCCGAGACGTTAACCCCCGCCGTAGAACCAGAAACACACACCCAAGCCGTGGATCCACTTTCAGTACACCAATACAACGTTTCTGAACACGGCAGGGCGTACACCGTTGCACGGGTGAAAACCCTTCCAGGCAGACCTGACTGGAATGCCTATGCTAGCTCCCGCCTACCAATGAACAAAGCCAAGTCTAAATAACTTATCAGGCTAAGGCTACCCCATTCTCACCCTTGTGGTTGCACGGAAATCTTGGATCAATAGCGTCCCATTGCTCGGTCCTTAAATTGACACGGGCGATACTCCACCCTACACTACATGCAATTCCTGTCGCACATCCGGCTATTGTCAATAATCGCCCGCATCACAGCATAGTTTTATTTTGGGTTTTAATCAAAGTACCAGCAACCATTTTCCCAAAAAGGGTCATTCAGGTTCCACATAAAACATTTCAAACACAATTTTAATCATGATCATTGCTCCTCAGATACTAAAGCATAGCTAAGAAGGTTAATATGATCGTATATACCCAAGATGACATTAAGAGATGTCTAGCCCTATTCTGTGGTTATCAAGGTTCACATTTCCATAATCATCAAGGAGTTTCATGTGACAACAGGTATATCTACCAATACCACAAAATAGCAGATTTATATCAAATAAACGCATGCATGAAACAATTTAATGAACAAAAGGAATATAAAATACTGGGATCAATATGGTCAAAGGATGCTTGCCTTGCTTAATCTTGCTTACGGTGGAGACAAGGTTGCGATTGACGAAGAGGACGACGAAAACAGCAACGTCGGGTTCTACACATCGTTCAACGGAAAATAAGGCAAATACCAAACTTTAATAAAGGGCAAAAGAAGATAGACATAAAATCCAAATAAAGAATCATTGCAGAAAACAGGAACAACCAAGAGTTGGATTAAATTAGTTCATATTGCGTGTTTTAGTTGATTAAGCGCGCAAAAAGCTAACATCTTGCAGAAAGATTAAAGCATGATTTCCTTTATGGATCAACTATCCTTGTTTTATGAATTTTATAATTACAACTTCAAATACAAGATGGAAAAATTATTTAGATTAGTGAAAATTAGTTCATTAGTCACTTTGTTGAATGATATGAATGAATAGCATTTAATCCATTAATTAACTTCGCATGAAAAAGCATATCCTATAGGCTAGATCCCCTAAGATAGGTTATTAGTTACACATTCAAGGTTTTTAGGAAGATTTTGGTGATTCTAATATCTAATATATAGATTTCTTCATTCTTACCGATTCATATTATAAAGTTCAGAAAACTTAACACTTAAGGTTATTTGGCTATTAGGATTTGTATGCAAAACATGATGAAATATGATTATTTCTTCACAATAAGATGATTTATACTTTGTATAACAATCCTAAGATAATTCCATAAATTTTTGGCTTTGGCTGATACATTATATTCATTGTTGAAAAAGCTAATATGGTATCAAGATTTACATTATAAGAAATCGAATTGAAAACGTTTAGTGAACAATTATCACTTAAGGTCATTGTACTAGTGAAAACTAACTGAAAAACAGCTTGTAAATAAAATATTTTCCTTGAATATAGTAGTACATATCCTATATATCATTTCTGCACTATGCTTTATAAAATTCTCATTTAGACGAGCTACTCTACGAGTTAATGAAAAGGCTTAAATGGTCATATTAGGTTATGACTAAATAGTTCTTTATCCTTGATTGATTTCGCTTAGAATTAGCTTTACGCTGGTTAGATCTTCTGATTTAGGCTACTGGACTAATTTACATGATATTTGAGAAGGTTCTGGTGATACAAATAACTTAACTACAGGTTTACTCATTTGAAACTACAGCTCGCTCATACATATTACAGTTTAAAGTAATGTGATTACTTAGGGCCATTAAGCTATTAAGATTAATATGTAAATCATGGTAAAATGAGATTATCTTTCCGTAATAGGGTAGGCTACACTTTGAAGAGCATTACTAAACCAGTTCCTTAAGTTTTAGGATTTTGGGCGAGGCTATAATCTTATCGCTAAAGTGGTTTATGCTATACTTAAAGACTATACTATTCAAAATCGGCAAGAAAGGGGAATTGACAGCTTAACGATTATGGGTTTTAAGCTATTTGGATTAATATGCGAACCTTAATGAAATAAGATTCTTTTTATAGAATATGGTAGTATAAACTTTGTACAGTGTTTCTAAACTAGTTTTACTGATTTTAGTATTTAGACGAGTTATTTTATCTATCGCTGAAATAGCCTAAATGATCACAATGCAACGCTAAATCGGATCAAGATTCATTTTGAGTTTGCAACTATACTAGACATGATTCTTTACTCATTTTTCAGGTATTGGTAGAGTACCATCTTAGAATTGTTTTAAAGTTGATTTTGCATTGTTTTGACTTAAACTGCAATAGGTTTTCCATTTGATTATCGTTACATTTGACATTTCTTTATGATAAAAGAATTTAAGTTAAACTTTATTCCAAATATTTTTACATATATATGTCCTCACTGTTTTTAGGAACTTAATATAAATTACTTTATCATTTTGTAAGCCATTATACTATTATTTTGTTAATGGCCATAACAAGGTTCATTAATGATTGCAAAGCAAACAATATAATCTTACTTCACAAATTAAATATTTTTACATATTTATATTCTTTTTTATTTTAGATGAATATAGGAATTTATCCCACTGAATTTCAATTTAAATTGCAAAAGATATTCAACATTGAATTTCATTCGGTATAGAAATTGAATTGGAAATTCAAAATACGCTTTCACAGGAAGGAGACGCCTTTACCCCTTTTGCACTGGAGCTTTCTTGTGTCACTGACTGGAGGGGCCCGTGCGACAGAGAAGGGAAGCAGAGCAGCGGCTAGGGCTGGCCGGCGACGGCGCTCCGCGGTCTTCCGGCGAAGGCGACCACACCAGGAGGAAGAGCTTGGCGAGGTGAGTCTGGGAGTGGAGTTGATTCGACCAGAGGTGAAGCGATGAGGTGCGCAGCCGTGGAGGGGCGGCGGCATAAATGGCGACTCACCGGCGACGACTACGAAGGCAGCTTGGCCCGGATGGGTGATGGCTTGAGCATCCACGGGCTACCAGGATTCCATTTTTGCAGTTACTTCAACGGAAGAGTCACCGAGATAGGCTGCCACCGTGCGCCGGTTTTGGAGAAGAAGGGGCTCACGGTGCGTCGGGGTTGCAGGCTTGAAGAACTAAAATTGAGGCTTGCGCTGGAATCAGTGGGGGCCAAGGATACTCCACGCTTGAGGAATTGGAAGGAGAATCACTAAATCACCCGGATTTTGCTTCGCACTCGAGCTCAAAGTCTGATGGCCATGGCGGAAATGGGAGGGGTTTCTTGCGCCTCAGGTTGGGAGAGAAAGGAAGAAGTGAGGGGAATGAGGAAGAGGTTCATTGCGGTCACTGAGGTGCGGTTTATAGCCAAAGATTGCAGCGAGTGAGTGGGCTTCGTGGCAGTGATCGAGCTCGCCTGCGCTTAGAGCTTCGGGAGACTTCTCCTCCAGTGGAACGAACGGCGTTGAAGAAGACGGTCTGGCAGCTGGGTCCAGGGACCATTGTCAGTGGCTGAGAACTTCTCCATTGCGCCAACGGAACGGAGCAGCAACGGTTGGCCCACACGGTAGTGATTGGTCAAGGAGAACAGGGTGGTTAGGGGTCAATTTCTCCCTCACTCTCTGATTTTATTGCACTATCAGATCATGGTATAAATTCATCAAACTTTTTGACCAAGGTCTATGGATAGGGTTTGATGTCTGGTAAAACTTCAAGATTAAAATGAGTTACCGAAGAATTATTAATATTCTAACAACAGTGACTGCTCTAATTTCTTGTTTCGGATTTTGATTTTTCTTTGAGATCAATTGAAGTCTATTATTTTTCAAATTTTGTTTTTCAAAAGGATTTGACCTCAGAATGCTTCTATAAAATTTTGAAGCCAAAATATGGTTCCATTATTTTATAAAAATTCTGACATTGAAATTTCCCTATTTTCAAAGTTTCTATTTTTAAATTTAGAAAAGTCCTAAATGACATTGTTAATTTATAATATTTTAACCAAAGGTAGATATTGCATTGAGGTTCTCATGATAAATTTTTCAGCTCCATTTGAGTTATATATTTTATAAATTCTGACAATGCATTGTTTTGATTTAAGAGTTGTCTTTTCATTTTATCTCTTCATTGCTTTATACATAAAATTTCAATTGCTGGCTAAAATGATTTAATTGAATGATCAGGGTTCTCATGGTAATTTTCTAAATTTTTACTTTTTACATTTTTACCTTTTCCTCGTTTTCATTCTTTATTTCCATTTGTTGAATTTTTCATACAAAGAACAATTCCAAAGAAATCCAAATAAAATTCAATAATGCCAAGAAACTCAGAATTAATAATATTCAAATTTAAAATATATATTTTTACTTTATTAAAATATTGGGATGTTACACTTTGCAAAACACATTTGCAAATGCCAACACATACTCTAGGATTGAAACCCATAACCTCTAGCTTATTTGCAAACCACTTTTGCAAATAACAAAACAACATTTTGCAAACACAAACCATACACTTTACTTAGCCTTTGTGATGATCAACACATGATCCAGTCACAAGCTAAAACACAATGCATGAGCTCTCACCTTTTGCAACACATGCAAAACTTAGCCCCATGCAAAACCACACATGTTTTAGAAAGATTGTTTTGTGAATGAAAATAAAACATGAAGCTTCAACATTTGCAACACATGCAAAAGTGAACTTCACACAAAAGCCAATGCATATTGCTTATCCTATTTGCAACACATGCAAATCAAAGCATTATACGAAAACCAAATGCATATGCTCTTCCTCTTTACAACACATGCAAATAAGAGCATAAACCAACAACAACCAAGCATAAGCTTAACCCATTCGTAACACATGCCAAATGGTTAACCCTTATGCAAAAACCAAATCCAAATGATTTGAGCTCGAGTGAACGCAGGATTGAGATCATCAACACATGATGAAGCTCAAGCTAGGAGACAACCCCTCTTAATAGTACGGTGATAAAAACTAGACTCAAAGACTACAAAGTCCTTAGCCTATCTAGTTATACCTTCGCCGCCGCACGCAAGCAAACCCCTTTGGGGTCTTTATGATCTTCACTTATACTCCCCCGGGATCATCACTTGACTCCTCTTTATCTTCGGGATCTACTCTTGACGCTCATCACCTCATAATGCCGTCCTTGTCCCGTTTTCATTCATCCTTGGACTTAACCTAACTCAAACATAACTCATGAAACTTGTTAGTCCAAGATGCATGGTTGTCCCAATTATCTCTTGCACTCCATTAACACATAACGGATGCCTTTAGATCAATTGAGCACAACCTAAAACAATTTGAATGATTTAAGTGTGTCTCAAGTACAATAATACAACACATGCTTCATTATACTTAAGAACTATTCATTTGTCCTTAATTAATCACGGAACACCATCAACACATGATGAAATGTTCTTTAATGATTAATAGGACAAATGAACTCAATTTAAATTGATATGAGTATATATTAACTACATAAGTTTTCATATACTCATGATGAAAAGTAATGATCCATTATGTGTAGGCTATATGGAATTGATCGTTACTCTAAGTCATCAACTATAGAATAAACCCCACATGTATATGTGCACAAATATGATTGACTTGGATATAATATATACATATTCAATTTGATCACATTGGAGTATATCCTATATTACCATGAGTATACTATGACTAGGTAATTCAAATATATACTCAAGGATTTAGTTCCTTTGTCTTGATCCTTATATGTATCAATAAGAATTAGATCAATACAAAGAGACTTTCAAGTTAAACTACAAACTCCCCCTAAGTATGTGCATCCATGTAATATATGGATTGGGAAACATGATGCACATTTTGTGGTTAATATAATGGGGACATTCATATTTTAACTTGAACCCAAAGTATGCAATTAATACTAGAAAGAATATGCATACATACCTTGGGTTTTCCATTTTTCATCCAAATATGAGACTGCTAAATATATGCTCAATAAAACATGTTAGTCTCATAAAGATTAGGTTTGTCATTAAACATTAATTAACATCAATCACCAAAACCAAAGGCTCTTGAACTTACAACGTCTCAATTAACACTACAAGAAAAGTGATTATCTGTGACGAAAACATCATGACGTTGTCAATTTTTGTCATGGAAAATCTATTTTTTGTGACGACTT
The DNA here is from genome assembly GCA_036346375.1 of Guadua angustifolia. NCBI lineage: Eukaryota > Viridiplantae > Streptophyta > Magnoliopsida > Poales > Poaceae > Guadua > Guadua angustifolia. The sequence continues at coordinate 42,141,164 of CM070500.1, forward strand.
ATTTATGTTCATCATTAATTGTATCAGGCGCCGTCGCCCCACGTACTTTTATGACGAAACATAAAATTTCGTCATGAAACCATAATACAAATCGTCATAGAAAATGAATGGTTGTTTGTCTTAGACTGATGTCAAACATATATCTCAGACAGACGATATGCTTTTTCGTCATGGAGGAATGGCCTATCGAGAGGCTATATCTAGAGGGCCCCCTATCCATGGTGGCCTTGTTGTCTGACTTGGCCTTGTGGGCCCATATGTGGGTTACACCTTACACGTTGTCAGTTCTTGGTTATGTCCTTTCATGGTTAGTTGATTAGGGTTCAAGTCTGGATTGGTTGGTAGATGCATGTGATGTAGTGCAAGGCTTCATTGGAATCCTTCTATATGATTGGTGGCTTCCACATTGTCCCTTGTTGGAACTAATTTTAATTGTTTTATATCTGAATGCAATTGCTTCCTTCTTGTCGATTTCCTATTGAGTTCATTTTAGATGAATGCTAGTGCTAAAAATAACCATGAGAAAGACAAGAGAAAATGACCATTCTATAAATTCCTTGGAAATAGAAGAACGAGTAGTTAGTGAGGTGTTACTTATCAACAAAGAAGAGAGAAGATGTGATAAATAAGGGTATACAAAGAAAAACAACAATAAATTTATATACACTCCTTATGTTGTGAAAGAAGATGAGAAAAACTATAGCCCTTATAAAAAGAAATGGGCGAAGTATAATATTGTTCTTAGTGCATCTCTCAATGCCGTATAAATTCAACTTTCCATGTATACTGATCTTTATCATGCCATTGGGCTGTTGCCAAATTGGGTAATTGACATTTAGGCTGTCCAGATCTCATTAGGTAATTAATAATATGAGTCAAGCTTGCAATTCAAATGCTAAATAGGATTGATTGATATTATCAACTATCTAGTGCTTTGTCAGCTGCTCTCTCTCCTGGCTTTCCCTGAAAGTTTTTGGAGGGTTGATGATATATTACTGTCTTACAGGATGGCAATGAGATAATGACATAATATCCTTCCTTTCTGTGAAGGGTGTATTTGCTGAATCGCCCGAACCCGCTTTCCTTTACCCTAATCCTACTCTCCTTGTTTTCCCAGTCGCCGCATTCTTTTCCCCTTCTCCTCCTATCGCTCACGCCTCACGCACTCTCGCACCCGAGCGCCGGCTCTTCTCCTCCTCGCCGCCGCCGCTTGATCTCCTCCTTCTCTCACGCACGCCCTTGCTCCCTTCTCTGTCCCCGAGCGCTGCAGCTAGCTCTCCTCCTCGGTCACCAGGCCCGATGTGAGACCCCGTTCGGATGAACAAGAACCTCCAGGTGATTACTGTGCTATTCCCTGGATCAGTAGCTAGCACTCACATGTTTACAACTATTGGAAATCACAACCATACAATATAATAATTAAGCGGAAACGATTATACAAATAAATATTTCAACTCAGAGAAATCTAGCAGCAAAAGAAGCAAGCCTTGTGGTTTACCCATCCAATCCCGCAGGCAACTGACCAGGCATAAACTTCAGATAGAATACGACGAAGAAAAATCCCGCAACTTACGATGGACAACTTCGAAGCTTCGCTTACTAAACCACCTACAATATAATTAAGCAAGGGTGAGTATTTTACATACTCAGCAAGACTTGAGCAAAACCTATCATACATGCAGGCCATTTCAAAGGAAAGGCTACTACAGTTAATTTGCATAAAGCGAATTTGAATTTGTAAACCAAGTTATTTGCAAACGGAATTTATAAGAGCAAGATTAATTGATAGCAAATAAGTAAAGCATAAATAACACTCACCGTCCTCCATGACGTGAGCGACGAATCAAACCTTGCCATCGCATGACATATATCCAGTTCTTTGCCCACACAAGGCACAACAGCTGACACCGACACTTGCCCACACAGGGTATAGCATTGGGTCATCTGTGGGGGTAAGCTAACTTGTAAAAATAAACCTTTTTGAAAATCAAAGTTAACATTGGAATGACTTCACCGAGTGCTCATGACCACGAGCGCGGCTAATTAATTAGATTTAAACTCTGCAGAGGTGTACAACTTTACCCACAAGGAATGATCAACCTTTTTGCTCGACGCACTTCCTAAAGTGGCCAGCCAGGAGATCATACATAGCTGTTACATTACCTAGACATGGCTTTGGTCCAGCCCGGGACGTTAACCCCTGCCAGAGGAACAGAAACACACACACATGACGTGGGCCCTTTCATGTATACCCAACACACACACCGTTCCTGTTCATGACAAGGCGTACACCGTTGCATGGGTGGAAACCCTTCCAGGCAGACCGAACCGGAATGCCTGTGCTAAGCTCCCGCCTACCAATGAACAAAGCCATGCCCAAACAACTTAATAGGCTAAGGCTACCCCATAAATAGCCCTCGTGGTTGCACGGAAATCTCGGATCAATAGCGTCCCATTGCTCGGTCCTTAAACTGACACGGGCGACACTTCACCCTACACTACATGCAATTCCTGTTGCACATCCGGCTATCGCCAATAATCGCCCGCATCAAAGCATAGTTTTCTTTTGGGTTTTTAATCAAAGTACCCGCAACCAACAGTGACATTTTCAATGTTTTCAGGAAACAAATATCAATTTGATCATGTACATTGCTGAGTCTAAAGCATGGCTAAGCAGGTTAAATATGCTCGCATATACCCAAAATGACATTAGCAATGTCTATCCTCAATCTATGGTTATCACGGTTCACATGTTCATAATCATCAAGGAGATTCATGAGACAACAGGTATAACTACCAATCCACAAAATAGCAATTTACATAAAGTAAACGCATGCATAAAACAATTTGATGCACAAAAGGAATATAAAATACTGGGATCAATATGGTCAAAGGATGCTTGCCTTGCTTAATTACTGATTACGACGAAGATGAGGATTACGGCTGACGAAGGCAACGACGACGGAATGGAGACGTCGGGTTCTCTGCTACCGATCAACGAAAAATACAAAGAAAAACACTAACTTCAATAAGAGCGAAAGAGATAGATAGCAAAGCAAATAAACTCTTTACAAGAACAGGGATTGCTCTTTATGAATTTATTAATTCTTATTTTACGAATTCAAGATGCAAAGATTGATTAGATTGATCATTAGATGCAAGCTTTCAATGATTTGTTATTCATCTTTAATTGACTTTGCTTAGAATTAGCTTTATACAAGTTGAGTCTATTGATTTTGGCTACCGATAACATTTCCATCGTATTTGAGAAGGTTCTGGTGATAAAAATAACTTAACTACGGATTCCTTCATTATTACCTAAAGTGTATTCATTCACATTAAGGCCTAAAGAAATGTGGTTACTTAGGGTTGTTCAGCTATTAAGATTTGTATGTAAAACATGATGAAATATGGTTATTTCTTCATAATGAGATAGTTTATACTTTGTATGACAATCCTAAGCTAATTCCATAAGTTTTAGGCTTTAGCTGATACATTATAATCATTGCCGAAAAGGCTTAAGTGGCATTGCAAAGTTAACGTTATTCGGAATCGGCCAAAAGTAAATCAAAAGGTTAATCACTTAAGGGTTTTGTACTAACAATATTAATATGCAAACCTTAATGGAATAAGATTCTTTTTATAGATCATGGTAGTATAAACTTTGTACAACGTTACTAAACTAATTTTACTGATTTTAGCATTTGGATGGGTTATTTTATCTATTGCTGAAATAGACTAAATGACCACATTTGCCAACCTTAAATCGGCCAACTTCAATTTGTGTTTGCGACTACATTATACAAGACCTTTAATTCATTTTTCAGGTGTTGGCAGGGAATAACCCATGGAGTGTTTTAAAGCTGGTTTTGCATTGTTTTGACTTAAACTATAACAGGTTTCCTATTTGATTATTATTGCATTTGACATTTCTTTATGATCAAGGAATTCAAGTTAAACTCTATTCTAAATATTTTCACATATATATGCCTTTACTGATTTTAGGGACTTATACCAATTACATTATCATTGCTTTGAGCCATTATGCTAGTATTTTGCCAATGGCCATAACATGGTTAATTAATGACTATGAAGCAAGTATTGTTAAATTGAGTTCAACATTAGATGATTTTACCTATTTGATTTTATTATGATTCCAGAGACAACAAGAATTCATTTTATGATTTTAAGAACTATATTTTCTATGCAGGCAATAATAGACATAATTGAGTTCAATCAAATCTTTAATTTTTTATAATTGCTTTGTGGCTCAAAAATCAAATGTTTTTGGATATTTGAATACATCCTGACCTTAACATCACATTAATATTTATTTCACCATTTCATTACTTATTATACGCAAATTCTCATTAAAACCATATTAGCATTATAATCAAGGTTTAAATTAAATATAAATCCTATACTTCAAAACTTAAATCTTTTTACATATTTAGATTCTTCTGGATTTCAAATGAATATACAAATTTGTTCCACTGAATTTGGATTAACATTTCACGAGATATTAAGGATTGAAGGTAACTCGGTTTGGAAAATAACTGGAAAATGGAAATGCGCTTTACCACAGAGAAAACAACTTTCGGCCCAGCCTTCTTCAACCACAGGCTCGACAGCTCCTGTGCGTAGAGATAGAAACAGAGGAGCATCTAGGGCTTCGCGGCGAGGACGCTCCGGCGGTGATGCGGCGAATGCGAGGGCATGGGGGCCATCAGCACGGCAAGGAGCATCCAGGGGTGAAGTCGATTCGGCCGGAGAGGATACAGGGCGGCGCGCAGCCGAGCTTGGGCGCAGGCTCCAATGGCGGATGGTGGAGGAGGATGACCAGGGCGTTAGAGTTGAAATCGGTGGCACTAATAGCTTCAGTGGGACAAGGGGGTTCGGTTTCACCTGGAAACGGCGCCGGAGAAGAAGCGACGAAGCCCGCCCACGGTGGCCGGTCACGGGGAAGAAGGGCGCACCGGCGGCAGCCAATTTTCGCATGAAGGAGACCAGACTTTCTTGAGGGCTTTTGATCAGTAGGATGTGGTGATGCTCCAGCTCAAGAGGATTTGGAAATGGTTGGCTAAATCGCAAGATTTGTGAGTGGCCTTGAGCTCTAGTGGCTACTGGAAATGGCGAAATTGGGGGAGGAAACTTCCTGCGCTTTGGCTGAGGAGGAGGGAGAGGAGAAGTGAGTGGAGGAGGAAGTGAGTGGAGCACTACCTCTTGTGATTCCCAAGGTGCAATGCATTTGGTTGAGGCTGGCGTGAAATCCAGAGGCAAAGGCTTGGGCTTGCTGCATCGATGGAAAATTCTGGAGACATGGAGTGACTGCAACTGGGACCCGCATGGCAGTGAGAGCAAGAAATTGGCTTAAGAATCAACCGGCTGGGTGCACTGAACTTGCATCGATTCGCCAACTAAACCTTGTCAGAGATTTTTCATACTTTTTGCGTAGTCTCTTCTGGAAGTAGATGATCTCCAGTAAAAAGTTTAGATCGAAATAATTTGTAGATTATTTACTAAAATTCTGACACTGTACAATGCACAGGATTTCAAATTCTGTATTTTGAATTATCAGACAATTCAAATATTTTTATAAATTTTTGAAACTTTGTTTTTCAAATTATTTGGAGCTATTTGTTCTTATGTAAAATTTCCAGCTCAAGATATTGCTCCAGTATTTTATAAAAATTCTGACATTGCAATTTCCCTATTTTCAGAGTCTTTGTTTTTAAATTTTGGAAAAGCATTAAATGACATTATAAATTTATAATGTCTTTGCCAAAGGTAGATATTGCATTGAGGTTCTCATGATAAATTTTTCAGCCCTATTTGAGATTCCAATATTTTATGTAAATTCTGGCAATACATTATTTCGATTTAAAAGTTATCTTTCCATTTTATCTCTTCATTATTCTATGTGTAAAATTTCAATTTCTGGCTAAAATGATTTAATTGAATGATCAGAGTTCTCATGGCAATTTTTCTAAATTTTTACTTTTCATCTTTTTGCTTTTTCCTCTTTTTCATTCTTTATTTCCATTTGTTGGATTTTCATACAAAGAACAATTCCAAAGAAATCCAAATAAAATTCAATAATGCCAAGAAACTCAGAAATAAATATTTTCAAATTTAAAATATTTATTTTTACTTTATTAAAATTTTGGGATGTTACACCCGAGCACCGCCGCGCCTCTTGGCTCTGAACACCACTCCGATTCCCTCGCCGAATCCGGCCCTCTCGACTCGAGTGACCCCTTGGTCGGCCCCGGACACCATTAGCGCTGCCACCTCCCTGAGGTCCCCCCTTCCCTCTCTCTCTCCTTTTTCTTGCTCTCTAGGTCGCCATCTTGCGTTTGTAGCCGAGCCCAAGCTCTCTATCGCATAGCCTTGCTCCGGATCTAGGGGATCCGGCCATCCTCCCCGAGCAGATGGCCCGCCGATGGCCCCTCCCTTCTACCGAGCTAAGTGAACCTTTTTTTTATTTCTCTTCCTCCTTCTTTACTCACCCTCTTCACCCCATGCTTCTTCCCTCAGACCATCACTATTCGAGTGCCCTCAGGCCCGAGGTCCTCAACGCCGGTGGCCCCAGCAGCCGCATCGCCATAGCTCTCGGCTCGGCCATGGCAACCATACCCCCTTTTTTTACAAGCTAAGTCCTCATCCCACTCTCTTCTCACCCCCTTCTCCTTTACTAGATATGGCGCCCACTATCCATGAGTTCTACATGTACTACACATGCATGCAAAACCCCTTTATGGATTTGGAATGATACATGTATAAATTTGTGGATGATGCAATACTGAAGTATTTTCCATGATAAACTTGCTTGCTTCAGTGTGTTAGATCTTTCTATGTTGTGGTTAGTAAGGATCTGTATGCCTGCTGTTGAGAGTGTTTTATGTGCATTGGCATAGCCAACTTCATAGTGATATTTTATTGGTCCAACAAATGGGATTAGCCTTACCCTCCTGTGTAATTGTGTTGGTGTCTTCAATGCTTAGTGCACAAGATTCAGTGCTGAGCTTCTGTAATGTCAATCTTACTTTGGTAATGGTTGTGAATCTTATGCTGTGACTTGATCCTTATTGCTTTTTGCATGGTTCATTTTGAATGAGTGAGTTAAGAATTGTTTACTGCCATGATGAACTGACTATTATGTATTAGTTCAATTTGTTAATGCATTGATTATTCATTGAATGTATAAGATTCCAAATTGATAAATTTGTTTGAATTTCCTTTCATCAAATATATGTGCAGTTAGGAATGCCTCATATACTGGACTTCTGTGATTGATTAGCATGACTTGGAAATTAACTTCTAGGCTGTTGTTATCATGGATATACATGTATGTATAGCCAAACATGTTCCTAATGTATTTCACAGTGATTTCATGCCTTTGTTCTGAATTCTTACGTGCTGTGATTTAGCAAAAGCATGCTCATTTTGCATATTGGTATTGTGGCTGAAAAGATTGCTTTTGTGCTAATTTGTAAGTAATGGGGCTTAAGGGATGTGATCAACTGATATTTGCCTGAAGGAGCTCATGCAAATCTGTTATGTACTTTACTCCTATAAAATGGTAAAAATAAAGAAAGAGACTCAAACTAAAGTTTGGCACCTTATGATTGCAGAGAAGCTGAGATGGACAAAAGGGTGGTTGATGGCTGCTTCAACTCTCCCTGGCTGCTTCTCTTCAACAGAGGACATCTTGTAGTGATGCTAAGGTGAGGTAGTTAGGGTGTTGAGTTTAGCTATATGCCAGTTTGTTTATGTAACAGCCCGAAAATTAAGAACAGTAAATTTATAATATCTAAATTTGATTGTGAATATTTCTGGATTTTATTAATATTGTTTTCTTTATTTGGATTTTCTTGAATTTTCGTGTTGCAAGAAAAATTAAACAAATGAGCAATGATGAAAGAAAAAGAGAAAAGGCAGAAAAGTAAAAAGTAAAAATTTAGAAAATTGTCATGAGAACCCTGAGCATATAAGTAAATCATTTTAGCCAAAAAATGAAATTTCATATATGGAGAAATGAAGGAATAAAATAAAGAGTCAACTTTTGAATCAAAATAATGTATTGTCAGAATTTACATAAAATATTGGAATCACAAATGGAGCTGTAAAAATTACAATGGAAACCTCAAAGTAATTTATACCTTCAGAAATAATATCATAAATTAATAATGTGGATAAATATTTTTTTTATAATTTAAAAACAGAAACAATGAAAATACAAAATTGCAATGTCAGAATTTTAAATAAATAATGAAGCAAAGTTTTGAGCTGAAAATTTTACATAAGAATTCTTAGCTCAAATCCATTTGAAAAACAAAATTTCAAAAATAATAGACTTTAATTGCTCTCAAGGAAATATTCAAAATCATTTTGAAAACTAGTTAACTTTAAGGAATTATTGTATGAAAACCAAAGCAGCGAATTGAGCGAAACCAAAGAAAATGGAAACTACATACTTTAGTCTTTATACATAAAAATTTCTAGAAAATTTTGAAAGTGATAAAACTACTTTTGAATTAATCTAACTCTTGATCAAAACGGTCGGATTCATGTACAAATAGTGCCAGCCATTATCTAGTCGCTACAGATGAGCGTCACCAATTTCGTTAAGGCCATCGACTAGTTGTCCCCATTCGTCAGTTCTTTCTTCTCTCCTGTGCATCCGACCAAGCAAGCCTCACGATTCATCACGACAGTCGAGCTCACGCCTGTGAACCTCACCGATTCAACGCATCACCAGCGTCCGCATCACCCTACTTCAGCCACGACGCACCTCGCTCGAAGCTTCAGCTGCCCATACCTCCGTCGATTGCCGCCACGTTTGTCCTCGCTTTGTCTCGCGCCATACCGCAGCCATTAACACCAGAGGCAGCGCTCTACTTTCCCTCACTCCCCTTGCTTTCTCCTCTGCTCCCTCTTCTTCTCTGCAGCCGAGACGCCCCAGCCTCATTCCCTTTCCGCCATGACCGAAAGCTCAGAGCTCAAAATCCAATTGCCATTCTCGTGACACAGTGAACCATTCCCAAATTCTTTTGATACAGAGCAACACCAAGCTCTAAGGAGCAAAAGCCCTCAACGATATTCCCAGCTCTTCATGCGAAATTGTGCTGCCACCGTAGAGCTCATCTTCCCCGTGACTGGCTACCGTGGGTGGAGCTCCTCGCTGATTCTCCGGTCGAGGTAAACCCAAAAACGGAATCACTACGTTGTCCTGATACTCAAACCGTTACCCGTGCGAGCTCTCACGCCATGGTTCTTCTTCTCCGCCGGTCCGCCATGAACGCCGCCGCCTGAGCTCGTGGGCGCACCTCCCTGGTAGCTCTCTGGCCGAATTGATTCCAGTGCCGGTTGCGCCTGGCCATGCTCTTTCTCCTGGTGTGGTCGCCGTTGCCGGATCTTCGCCGGAGAGTCGCCCTTGCCGCTGCTCTGCTTTCTTTCTCTGCCAAGTGGGACCTCCGGTCGCGAGACTATCAACAACGATTCAAAGATAGGAGTATGTGTTCAATCACTTTGAAGCGTATTTTCATGATTAGTTGTTAATTTCCAAAACCAGTTAGTGATTAAACTCTGATAACTTGTGCATTTTTAGTTAGAAACCAGAGAAATAAATTTGTATATTTACCTAAAATCAGGAGTATTCAGAATATATATACATATATTTGATTTTAGAACTTTAAAAGTATTATTGGAGTAACATTTTGTTAATAGCTTTAATATGGTCTTTATACTAGATTCGTGAACAATTAGAAAAGAAATAACAATATAGATTTTTATATGATTCTAAGATCAGGATGGATTCAAATATACAAAAATATTTAAGTTTTAGCTACAAGTGAATGTTAGGATTTAAGATCTTCTAATGACCCTATTATGGACTTTAAATAAAAGCTATACATCATGAACTATAAAAATGATAAAGTAAATTCTTATATCACTACAAGATAATCTTAATTTCCCGGCATTTATTTTACCCGGCATATAGGTTAAATGCCTCCATAAAAGAATTACCCGGCATTTTTTTGTTTTAGGGGCATATAAATTTCTCGGCGTATATATATGCCTGTATATATGTTACTGCGGCGAATATATGTGCCGGCAAATCTGGCTTATCCGAGGTGTTTACAAACGCCGGCGATAAAGTTATTAGGGGCGTTTGCATACGCCGGAAAGTAGTATATTGATGGCGTTTGTATACGCCATGGTATATTTACTAGGGCATATACAAAACGTCAGCAAAAGGTCTTTCAATTGAGGAATATACAAGTGCCGGGATATGATATTACGACGTTTACGAAAAATTGGCGCGGTGACGAAAAAGTGGCGCGGTGATGAAAAAGAGGCGCGCGTGTACACCAGTGCTTTATCATCTCAAGCCTCCTCGATCGATCACTCCTCCTGATCGACTCGCTCCCCACACTACTGCACCTCCTCTCGCCCGTTCCCACCGCGTCGCCCCCGCCGCCCATCGACTCCCCGTCGGCCACTCGCCCCTCCAAGCCCCCGCCGCCCATCCACTCCCCCGCTCGCCCCGCCGCCCCTGCCGCCCATCCACTCCCCCGCTCGCCCCTCCAAGCCCCCGCCGCCCATCCACTTCCCCGCTCGCCCCTCCAAGCCCCCGCCGCCCCCACCAGCCCGCCGCCCATCCACTCCCCCGCCGCTCACCCCTCCACGCCCCTGCCGCCGCGGATCTGCGCCATCGGCATCGCCGTGAGTAGATGAACCCGACCAAGAACCCTAGGCCCTAGTGTTCGGCAGCTGAACCAGAGCTAGCACCTGCCGTCCCGCCTCCCACCGGCACCCGCCCTCGACCATCGGCCGCCGCCCTCCCCACCCGGCGCCCTCCCCCGCCCGACCGTCTTCCACCCGGCGCCCTCCTCGCCTGGCCATCTCCCGCAATGGCGCGTCGACCTCCCTACTACACCTACCGCAAGTCTGAACCATTACAGCGCAAGCATATCCATACCCTTCATCCATACCAGTAATTAGTTTAAATAGTCTTGAATTGAATTTGACATGAAGTTTGATTCTTTGTTGGGATAATTTGACATGGAATCGCCTATGTACGCCAATCTTGGGTTGTTGTTGTTGTGATTAATCTGAGGTTTGTAGTGACACATTTTGACATGGAATCGCCTATGGAATTTTCTAGGAATGAAAGAAATGTTTGAGTTCTACCATAATTTGTTTTTCATGTATTTGTTTCTTACTCATTGTAGCTGATATTATCAGGGTTATCTTGCCCAAGCTTTATTTGAATACCAACTCCCTGTTGTGCAATAGATGCTTCGTCACATCACGCATCATTACATATACTCGTGCAGAGAGAATAAAGAAGCACTATGCTGTAAATGGTGCGACTTTCGTCAAATTGAACTAAATTTTACTATATTTGGATTTTGGATTGATTTCTGTTGCTATAAATTGTTGACCATTACGTTTGCTGTATGGAGAAGTAATAGCTCAAAGTACCTAGAACTGTCACTTGTCGTGTTCTTTCAGTGACACGTTGGCTGCTGTAATGTTAGATGCATGTTAGGATCATCATGGTGAACGTGTAACAGAAACTAAGAACTGTACTAAGAGTAGTCCTCAAATTCAGAAACCAAATCATAGCATTCCTCCATTACTTCTTGCTGGTCTTCATGCATGTGGTGATCTTTGAGTTAACATGCTAAGGTTGGTTTTGTCTCTGTTCATGTATATGTTTTCGTTTCCAGATCTTTAACCTTTTCATTGCAAAATTTCAATTCTCAAAACCAATCAGGATTGTTCCATTTGCATGAGTGAATCAATGCATGTTTTGTAGCATGCCTTGGCATTATTAGCTGTGTGTTTCCTCAGAAAAATTGCCTATGAAGAATATGAATCAAGGTGGTAGAGCAGGAAATGGATTAGGCCATACTTATATTACAGATGAGTGGGCTACAACCAAATATTATGTGTTTTTATAGGGCTGTTTTTTAATAAACAAAAAGAGGACTAGATCGGTTCAATGGTCCTTAAATACAGTATCAGAGTATCTTTGACATGGCAATCCATATACGCATGTGCATAAGTCCTCACTGCTACATCAAATTTGTGTGGAAGAATTGCAAGTTTGTCAGGCATAGGAGGATACTGAAAAGAACTTGTTCTGACAGTAATCATGCTTGGTTGTCTATTTTTCAGAATATCAGAACCAAAATTTAATGGCTGTATATGTGATTCCATAGGTTGAACCATGTAAATTGTTAGATATGTAGACCATCAATTCAGTTTATGATGTACGAAACAATTCCAAATCATGTCAGTCGAAGCGGCCTGGAAAAGAACTCCCCAAAAAGAACCTTGCTGCTACGGAGGTATGGGATTTACGTATTTACCTCATGTCTCTGCCTTTCTAAAGGTACAGTATATTGGATTCTTCAGTCACTTTAACTGCTCCCTTTAACTGCTACCATGTATTATCTCCTAGATACTTTGTTTTTTGTATTTCTAGAAATTTTTGTGTCTCTTCGGCGTCTTCGTACTAACTTCACTGCTCTGTGTTATCCATATCATTTATATGCTTTGCAGCAAGTGCAGGTGCGCATCTTTTTGATAGATACCGGATGTATCATGTGGAAAAAGGTACTTGTTGCTGATGTCTTGGGTTACATTCAGATCGCTTGTCTGCAATTCTAGCATACCTCATTATACAATTTTATTTCTGGATACATGCTCTGAATATTTGAGCAACACCATTTAGCTGTGCATAGGGCTAGGACTTCAGGGAGGGAGGGTCCTTGTACGGATATCTGCTTGGTTGAATTTGGGTCAACGATGTGTTTCATGGTATGCAGCTAGAGGTAAGTAGCTCTCTTTTTCCTCCTTTATTTCCCAGATGACATGGATCAGCAGCTAGCAATACATGTTATTTCGGATTATATTGGTTAGTCCATAACAGCAACAGGTACTAATATGTGTACTCTAATTTCAATAATTCAATGTATCACTATTTACTTACTTCCGATTTTTTCTAGACAGGTACATACGATGCATGAATACCGCCATAAGTCACATATAATATTTTGTTGCATTATTAGTGTTGTCTATATAATATTTTGTTGCATTGTTATGTTTTGAAATTTGGTTTTGATAAATGTTTTTGGTCAAATGTAAAAGAATTCTTTTATTGTACATTTCGGGAAAAAACAAAATTAAAGAAGGCTATTCTGCCCATGTTCGCGAAGTTTGGCTGGAACTCGCAAACTGTTGGCTTCATTCAGTTCTCTTTCTTTTGGTGCTACCTCCTAACTCAGGTCGGTGTGTAAGAATGATTAATGGTTGATACTCGCAGGAAATTTCTATCTAGGATTCAAGAAAGAGCAGTTTGTTTCCCATGAGTTTGATCCGTTGTCATTGAGTTCAATCTGTTGTCGTTACAGATAGCAGGAGACTGTTCTTGGCTTCGGTGTGGTCTGCTGGTTTGTAGCCACAGCCCTTACGACTGTCGTGGCAAAGCTAGGCTTGCCATTTCTCCTTATTGTGCGTTCTTTCATGGGAATTGGTCAGGTAGGCCTCAGTGCCTCTCTAATCCAGGTTATTGATTTACATCTACATCTATCGACCTAACCAATTTTTTTCATTTTCCTTAGATGTGAGCTGCTGTATGTTTTGCATGTGAATATATCTATACAGAGTTTATTTCTCTTCACAAAATAAACCTGAAGCTTGAAGGTTTTACTATTTAGGAATCTATTCTATGTTCAGGAATCTTCAAGAACAATGGCTGGATCTTAAGGTAGATCTTATTTGACCTTTTTCCCCTCTCTATTACTTGAGGTCATCAGCCTGTTCCTATTGAAATTGAAATTTTGTTCAATATAGCATGTGAAAAGGTATGCTGTACATACCATACATGGGGTTTCCTAGAGCTTTGTACTGATTTCCCCTGATGGCCTGATCTTTTGAATCCGATCAATGTGATATATATTACTTGGATTACTGCAGATTGAATGTTGCAATTACGTTGAATCTTTTTTGGTGTCTCGAAAGGTCAATTAATTTGCTTGTTGGAGTTTACTCTCTTATATCTAATTCCTGAAGACACTCCATGCTAATATGTACATGACCACGTGCCAAATCTATCACTAATGGTACCTTTAGCATTTTAGCCAAATACTTATTCCTGATTGTCCTATAGGGTTGAATGCATTTATTGTGTTTGAGAAGTACCGTTCATTCAAATGCTGTTACTGCTTGATGCATATAAAATTCCATGTGCCGTCTATGGTTTATCTTGAAAACATGAGAATGCTGTCTACGTTTCCTTGTCAAAAGTAGAGCAATAGATATTTCTAGTAAAAGAATATGTACTGCTAAAATTTTCTAGGACTAATTCATTCTGGTCTTTGTATTTCTGCAAACTCGTTTCTCATGACCCAAGTTTTGATTCAATATGACTTCTCTTCAACATGCATTATCGAATCGACTTTTCTCTTCACCACATTGATTTACAAATAGTTAGTCTGGTCATGGTGTATTGCTGTGATGAGTATTAAGGGTTATGCATCAACGCATCCAACACCCTTCAAATTTCCAGTATATAACATGTTACAACCTGAGATTCCTGCCAATTCCGGTCCTCCCAAACATATGATTGCCTTTAAAGTTTCGGCATGTTGAGCAAGCTTTTCACACTCAGCCTGGAACAAATAATATCATGCTTAAAAAAACTTCCTGGTGCTTCGAAGTGAATAATATTTATAATCATTTTTGCACGCATTGAGGTTGTTTTAACTTTGGAGCCATTCATTTATTAATATTTATAATCATTTTTTCTCTATGCAGGGATTTCCTCACACAAGTTTTTCTTGAGAATTATAAAAGTTTATCAAGACTGCCTCTTGCTGCAGGAATAAAGGACGTCGAAGTGGACTTGAAGAACCAGGTTGTTAGAGTTCTTGGGTCTCTCGCAGTGAAGACAATGTTAGATGCTCTCCATCAAACAGGTCGAAATGCGCGGCTGATTGGCCAAGGGAACCCAAATGGTCTGTGTTAATTTCTATATTTCTTGAGCGTGCTTTTCCATCTAAAACCTTGCAATAAGCTTGATTATCTGCCACTGCCAGTACTATGGTTCTTTAATTGTGTGGTACTGGATTTTAATGTTTCATTATGGGAAGTGTGAGATCAGTGGTGTGTGAATTTGATACTGGAATATACTCCTCTGACAAGTGTAGGCACTTATAGCTTTGGGCCTTAAACTGGCTTTTATGTATGCGTCACACTTTCATAATTGACAGATATATCCAATATCTAAATTCTGAATTTCTTTGCTTTTACTGCAATGCTACTTGAGATATATCTTGAAAATGCGTTTAAGTTGCACCAGGTCCTGCTGAACTTATTTAGTTGTTTAACAAAGCATTATTCGAAATTTTCGATTGAAAAATATTATGTAAGACAATCTTCTGATTGCTTGCATTTCTCATTTTGCTTATGTGCTGCACATCTTTTCTATTATTGTAACTAATTCTGTGCTCTAACATTTGCAGATGTTTTGTTTCTGCTTCTGAAGCTGAGTTCAAAGGGCGGTTATATTTGGTGTTGTTCGTCTGGCCCAAGTTAACATGGAATTGGCTAGTGTGGAAGCCACTTTTAGTGGTCTGTCACCTGGTAAACATGGATGGTCAATAAATGAGAGTGGAGATTTGACAAGAGGTGCAGAAAGTACTGGCAAAGTATATATAATTCACTTGATTATTTATCTGACAAGGTAATATTCCAACACTTAAAATCGTTGGTGAGGTTAATAAATGATGCACACATGATAAGGTGGGATGATTTGAGAGGTTTAGGTATTATCATGTGCTATTTCGATTTCTAATTAATAACATATGAGGTAACTAACCTTGGAATGAATAATATCATCGGTTATGATGATATAGTATTGTGGCAGGCATGCGTTTTCGCAGCAGGTGGTCATGTCCAGACTATTTTGCATCCACACATGCTCTTTTGCGAATTTTGTATCCATGCAGTGCATACTCGTGTGATTTTTCCAAAGGATGATGACATTCTTCTTAACTATTTGAATGAAGACGGGCAATCGATTGAACCCACCTGGTAATATTTGCTCTTAGAAGATTCATCCTCCGTTATTGCAAATAGATTGATACAAGTACCTAACACATGCCTCCTTTTCTTCAGGTATTTGCCAATCCTTCCCATGGTTTTGGTCAATGGGAGTGAAGGCATTGGCACTGGATGGAGCACCTTTATCCCAAACTATAATCCAAGAGACATTGTCGCTAATCTCAGACGTTTGCTAAATGATAATCCGTTAAAAAGACTAGTACAAAGGCAGCTGGTGTCACATATACCATCACTGGTATTATAGAGGTTGTTGACAGCACTATGCTGAGAATTACTGAGTTGCCAATCCGCCGCTGGAGTCAGGATTACAAAGAATTTCTTGCTTCTATGACTCCTCCAGACCGTAAGGACAACAAGGACAAGGACAAGCCCAGGGAAACATTTATTGAGGTAGGTAGTTATAAAAAGAATTCCTTTTGGTCGGTTTCGATGTTTCCCTCATATACAATTTTCTTTAATCACAACCAATTTACAGGATTTCTTGGTGCATGGTGATGACGCAAGTGTGGAATTTGTGGTCAAATTAAGTGAGGAAAATATGAACATAGCTAAGGAAGAAGGCTTGGAGAAGAAATTCAAGCTGACAACTACAATTGGAATGACAGACATGCATTTGTTTGACTTGTATGTTGTATTTGCCTCTTTGGTATGCAGTGTAGTAGCGAATTCTTTTGAGATCAGATAACTAAATTGATGTGACATTTTAAAATTGCAGACCATGGGATTGAAACTAAACTGTTTGGAAATTAGAATTCTGCTCTTTGATGTTTCAATTAAAAAATATTGCATACTTATGCTATATGGTATTGTCTATTTGTTTGGAATGATGATATGCATATGTGCCGTCATGTTTATAATTATTGTCAACTTTCATTTTATTGGTTCGTTATGAGATCCCTAATGACTAGTAGTTATCTTTCCTGGATGACGGTCTAGAAAAAATTTCGGAGTTGATGGCTTTTCAGAGTTCGCTTCAAGTTGATGTGAAATTTGGCCTGGTAAGAATGCATTTGTACTGAAATGTAATTTGGCCTGTGATGTAATTAGATGTGATATTTGTATTAGCTCTGGAAGAGATACACAGTCGCTTATAAGTGCTACGTCAGTAGAAACCCATGTGATTTTAAACGCTATGAATAGAGGGATCCCCGCACTAGTAAACGCCATGAATAGGGGGAACCCCGGTGTTTATAAATGCTATGCCAGATGAAACCCTGGCGCTAGTAAACGCCATGAATAGGGGGAACCCTGGCGTTTATAAGCGCCATGCCAGATGAAACCCTGGCGTATGTAAACGCCATGAATATGGGAAACCCCGGCACTTATAAGCGCCATGCCAGATGAAACCCCGGCGCATGTAAACGCCATGAATATGGGAAACCCCTGTCAGATGAAACCTCGGCACTTGTAAACGCCATAAATAGAGAGAACCCCAAGACTTATAAGCGCCACGACAGAAACCCCACGCGTAAACGCCATGAATAGAGTGAACCACGCGCTTATAAGTGCCATGAATAGAGAAGCCGGTAACTTATAAACGCCACGCTAGAAAACCGGCGCTTATAAATGCCAAGGAAAACTTAATCGGCGCTTATAAATGCCACCGTATGGTGAAATAACGACATATAAAAACGCCGTGGATAATTAAGCGTCATAATTGCTTTTCTGACGCCATTTTCTTGACGCCATGTAAACGCCATCTAAAATCTTTTAAAGGCATTTATAAGGTTTTAAAGGCATTTATTGTGAATCTGACCCTGAGATGTTCACATATGCAAAACTATTCAAATTGTGAACCATGTTTAAATTACTTGCTTTATGATTATTAGTAAGCCTTAATATGATCATTTATAAGAGTAAGTGCATAATAGATCATAAAAGGATGAAATAAATTGTATGATGTTCCTGGGATCAGTAGAGAACCAATTATGTAAAAATATTTAAAATGAACCTTATCTTGCATTCTTTGATGCAAGAAAGTGCAAACAACAACAACAAATAAATAGTTAATCTATTGCGGTTGAGGTCAAAATAATGTATAAATAGTTTTAAAACATACCTAGGATTGCTACCTGCCAATACCTGAAAAATGAATCGAAGACCTTGTATAATGTAGTCGCAAACTCAATATGAAACTTGGCCGATTTAAGGTTTGCAAATGTGGTCATTTAGTCTATTTCAATGATAGATAAAATAACTCATCCAAATACTAAAATCAGTAAAATCAGTTTAGTAACGCTGCACAAAGTTTATACTACCATGATCTGTAAAAAGAATCTTATTCCGTTAAGGTTTGCATATTAATATTGTTAGTACAAAACCCTTAAGTGTTAACCTTTTTGTTTCACTTTCCTGCCGATTCCGAATAGTGTAAACCATATTATGCCACTTCAGCCTTTTCAACAATGAATATAATGTATCAGCCAAAGCCTAAAATTTATGAAATTAGCTTAGGATTGTTATACAAAGTATAAATCATCTTAGTATGAAGAAATAACCATATTTCATCATGTTTTGCATGCAAAACCTAATAGCCAAATAACCTTAAGTGTTAAGTTTCCTGAACTTTATAATATGAATCGGTAGAATTGAAGAAGTCTATAATTAAGATATTTTTATCACCAGAACCTTCTTAAATATCATGTAAATAAGTTTAGTAGCCTAAATCAGTAGATCTAACTTGTGTAAAGCTAATTCTATTTAAAGTCAATCAAAGGCGAAGAAGTATTCACTCATAGCATAATATGATCATTTAAGCCTTTTCATTAATTCACTAAGCAACACATCTAAATCTGAATTTAGTAAAGAATAGCCTGGAATTGAACTCTAGGATATAATCTGCAGTAATCTAAGGAAATATTCTTATTTCATCTTGCTTCGAATCTAAATCCTAATAGAGCAAAACCCATAAGTAATAAAGTTGCGAAACTCATATTATGAATAGTATAATCAATGAAAACTTGCAACTAATGATTAATTCTATTAATCTAACCAATTTTAGCATCTTGAATTCGTAAAATAAGATTAATAAATTCATAAAAGAGCAATCCCTGTTCTTGTGAAGAGTTTATTCGTTTTGCTATCTATTTCTTTCGCTCTTATTGGAGTTTATTGTTTTGCTTTATTTTCCGTTGATCGACGTGTAGAACTCGTCATTGTTGTCTCCGTCATCGCCATCGCCAACCGCAATCCTCGCCTTCATCGTAATCAGTGATTAAGCAAGGCAAGCATCCTTTGACCATATTGAACCCAGTATTTTATATTCCTTTTGTGCATCAAATAATTTTATGCATGCGTTTACTTTATGTAAATTGCTATTTTGTGGATTGGGTAGTTATACCTGTTGTCTCGTGAATCTCCTTTGATGATTATGAACATGTGAACCTTGATAACCTTAGATTAAGGTTAGGCATTACTTAATGTCATCCTGGTTATATGCGTTCATATTATTCATGCTTAGCCATGCTTTAGAATCAATGATATACATGATCAAAGCAACATTTGTTTCCTGAAAACCTTGGAAATAGCACTGTTAGTTGTGGGTATTTTCATTAAAAACCCAAAATGAAACTATGGCTTTGATCTGAGGCGATTATTGGCAATAGCGGTTGTGCATTAAAGGAACCGCACGTAGTGTAGGGTGGAGTATCGCCCGTGTCGGACTAAGGACCGAACATCGTGTAGCTTGATCCAAGAAAATCCGTACAAACCACGAGGGTGAGTATGGGTTAGCCATAGCCTATTAACTTATTTGGACATGGCTTTGCTCATTGGTAGGCGGGAGCTAGCGGAGGCATTCCGGTACGGATTGCTTGTGAGGGGCTTCCATGCAGTTCGTATGAGGTAATTGCTGGCGGTTACAACGTGTCGCCTTGCCATGGACAGAGACGTGGTGTTGGGTGTGATAAATGTGGATCCACGGCTTGGGTGAGTGTCTCTGTTTTCAGGGCGGGGGTTAACGTCCCGGGCTGGATCAAAGTCATGTCCAGGTAATGAACAGCTATGTATGATCGCCTGGCAAGCACAATGTCCTATTGGAGGCATGTGTGATCTTGCAAAAAGGTGGGTCATTCCTTGTGGGTAAAGTTGTACACCTCTGCAGAGTTTAAATCTAATTGATTAGCCGTACCCGCGGTCATGGGTGTCTTGGTGAACTCTGCGCGAGTTAAATGTTTTATTATTTTCAAAAGGGTTGGTTTCATTTGTTTTGGCAACTGTGCTTTATGCCGAAGGGCTGACCTTGATGGATTTCAGGAATTGATGATTCGTCGCTCACGTCATGGAGGACTGTGAGTGTTATTTATGCTTTACTTATTTGTTATCAATTAATCTTGCTCTTATAAATTTCGTTTGCAAATAACTTGATTTACAAATGAAATTCGCTTTATGCAAATTAACTGTAGTAGCCTTTCCTTTGAAATGGCCTGCATGTATTATAGGTTTGCTCAAGTCTTGCTAAGTATGTAAAATACTCACCCTTGCCTAATTATATTGTAGGTGTATGCTAGCGAAGCTTCGGGTCTCCTTTTATCGCAGGTTGCGGGATCCTTTTTGCCGTGTTCTGTCTAAGGAGTTATGCCTGGTCAGTTGCCTGCGGGAATGGATGGGTAAACCACAAGGCTTGCTTCTTTTGCTGCTATATTTCTCTGAGTTGTAATATTATTTGTATAATCGTTTTCGCTTAATTATTAAAATGTATGGTTGTGATTTCCAATTGTTGTAAACATGTGAGTGCTAGCTCTTGATCCAGGAATAGCACAAGAATCACATGGAGGTTCTGTTCATCCGAGCGGGTCTCACGATTTATTCTTTTTATCTTGCACTCAACCGACTTTCTTGGCTATAAAACCGTGTTTTGGGGCAAATACTATGGGTGGGGTGGAGGTGGCAGACATGCAAAGACACATCCTTGCCACTTGGCCGAGAAGGATGGGAAAAAGGGACAATGGTCTGGATGGCTTGTGCATCTTGGTGTAACTATTTTATTGAACACTTAGGAGCTAGTGCAATTCGAGATTGTATTCGAGATTGTATGGTACTGGAGTTTGTGATTTATAAGCTTTGAGACATTGGGGATCTATGTAGCAATTGTAGCGAAATTGGTTAAGTTGGTTCTCACATTTTATAGTTGTGATCAAATGGATTTGAATGCTTTCTGTTGTAAGTTAAACTGAATGTTAAATTTTGTTTGAGATTTATGGAACTATCGTTTACCCTTATTATATTATACATGGAGACCGATCTGCTATTCTGGAGTACTTGTTGAAGAAGATGCTTACTCATGCGGATATGTGTGTATATATATACTTATGAAATGTTGTTAAAGATGTGCTTATAAATATTTTGTTTACTTGATCTTGAAACTTAAAAATGAGAATCTAGTCTTTTAATGAAGGGAGACTTAGAAATTTGCCACTCCTCAATTTGGAAATTCGATGGCCCATACAAAAAATGCCACTCAGTGGCATTTTTTCTACATGCAAATGAATTTCCAAATTGAGGACTAGCATATATCTAATTATTCCTTTAATGAATGTCCACATGGCAATCATCTGTGACGAAAATGAATGTCCACATGGCAATCATCTATGACGAAACAATTGTGTCACAACACGTGCCACGTCACTTGACACCCTGGTTATTGACGTGGCATTGGAGTGTTCAATGACGAAAATGCATGTCCACGTGGCAATAATCTGTGACAAACAATTTCGTCATAAATAAAATGGTCAACGCTCGTTTTTGGCCGATCGAAGTGTTCTTTTATGACGAATTTGATATTTTTCATGACGTTTTGGGTACAATTAATGACGGTTATATTCATCATAGAAATGATCTCTTCATTGACGAAAATGTAATTCGTCATAGAAAAGTTGATTTTTTATGACGAAAAAAATAATTCGTCATTGAAAACTTTCTATGATACACTTACTATGACAAGTTGAATTTCGTCATAAATTCGTCATAAAAAACCTACAATGACGATTTCGGGACTAATGATGACGAGTTTGGACCGTCATTAAAAATCACTTTTCTTGTAGTGTAAGGGCATTAATTGGGAGGAAACAACCATTACTATCGATTTTCAGGAACAACCGATACAAATTATCCACATCACTATCGGTTTTCTGAAGAAACCGATACAAATAAATAGGTTAGGTCCTAATCCCATTCGAGGATATGTGATTCGGGTAAGTTCCTAAGCCATTGTACAACTCCAGAGAAAATTTTGTCAGCATCTCTCCACTGTTTTCCAGATACACGTCTCAACAATAGGTCAAGAGAAGTGTGTACCTAAAGAACACCATAAGGAGATGCTACCGAAATCCACTCTGGAGTTGTATAATAACTGATCAGGAACTTGTCCAAACCGCATATCCTCAAACTGTCCAAAGAATGTGGACAATTCGAGACTGCTTGCTTATAAATATACCATTTCGATCGGCATATTTATAAACAAGCACCCTCGAATGGGAGACGTAGGTTCCGCAGCCTAAACTCTATAACATTCATCATGTGACAGCAACAATAAAATTCCAAATTAACATGAGATCATTACAAATTAAGATAATTAAATACATGTGTGCTTCTCAAATAAAGGGTGTGAAATCTAATATGATATACACAATACCAGTGCAACCTAAACTTTCTTCGCGACATATCGAAATTATGTAGTGCAAAATTAAAGGGGTTCGAAGAAATGCTTATATTTTGAAGAAAACCACGAATTTTGCAAAATGAGGGGAAATCTCCTCCAGCTAGACTTCAAATTTACCCTTTTAACACCCACGCTTGAGGATTTCAATTTTTCTCACCTAAATATTGCTTCCAACTAGAGAATGTGATCTGTTTTCTCTGGTGGCGACAAAGAAATCTCCTCTGAAAAACAGAGGAGAGTTCAGCCCGAGTGGTAATAAATAACCTAGCGAGGCACATCAGAATCGGTTCTTATTTAAGAAATGATAGTGATGTTCATGCTCATTATTATCGGTTTCTAAATAAGAAGCGATAGTAATGTGATCATGCACATAATAATCGGTTCTTATGTAAGAAGCGACAGTGATGTGTATAAACATCACTATTGCTTCTTTAGTAAGAACCGATTCTGATGTGCATGTTCACATCACAATCTATTCTTGTATCAAAAGCGATAGTGATAATCATACACATCACTATCGCTGCTTACAAAAGAACTGATTGTGATGTGCACATCACTATCGCTTCTAATTAACCTCAGAAACGATAGTGATTATTTATACTACCCCTTCTAAGTCATCTATCACAATCATTTTTTTTTCTAAAAATTTAAGAACCGATCTAGATGAAGCGATAGTAATGTACCATTCTATAGTAGTGAAGAAGAAGCTGGCCTGTAGCTAACTAGCGATGAAAGGCTCGTGAAATCTCATCGCTTCATTACAAAAGGAACGGGTGGACATGAGTATAGGCAAAGTGGTGCCGTTATAATAGAAAATGTACGTATACGGAATATGAACATCATTCATGAACGGGAACATATACATATATACAACATGTTGCATCGATCGATCCTACTAGACGACAGATACAAAGTTTACTGGTGACATGACCAACATATATATATGGTGTACATGCACATATATAGGAAAGGTTATAAATCTGTCCATTTTATTTTCTATTGATCAAATACACATACGCCGTATGGGTTTGCATGCATGTCTAGCGCTAAAGAATTAGCAAGAGTAGAATCCCCAATTAACTACAACAAACTGGATCTATTGCATAGTAGTGCATGTACTGGTAGTAACTAATTAATGAACATCTTGTACTTCATTGATGGATGATGGACTTATTAAGTTGCATCACATCAAAGGGGGGAAAGAAAGGGAAGAAATAAATTCGGTCGTGAAGCAGCTAGCTAGCTGACAGCGATCGAACGGAAAGCTAATTAACAAGCCTCTCTTGCATGCAGCCCCGGCCAGGACCATATCGATGGAGAAATTGCGACTAATTCAGTGCATGATATAGGTGATGAAGAGGGCGACGAGCATGAGGACGTACGCGAGCCCCTGATCAATCGCCTTAGCTGAATGCAACCAACAAATTAAAAGAAAGCAAGAAATTAATATTTGAGCTAATGATCAATTGGTTGTAAAGAAGAAGAGGAGGAGGAGGAGGAAAAAGAAGACGACGACGACAGAAGTGGAAGAGGAAGATGAAGAGAAATAGGAAGAGGAAGAAGAAAGAGACGAAGAGGAAGAGGAGGAAGAAGAAGAAGGCTACAAATAATTGAAGAACTCACCGTCCAGTCTCCAGTTGTTCGTCGCGGCTGCCGGGGAGAGGTGACTGCCGTTGCGTGGCAGAGGCAGGGATGCAGCAGCGTGGCGAGCAGCAGGTAAGCCAGCAGAGTCAGCCGCGCCATCGACGCACCGGCCATATAATAGCGATAGATCGATGGATCACCTGCTAGCTGTACGTTACCTAATTGAATCAAGAGAGTGACCGACAATCTAGAGATTGGTGAGCCGGAGAATCACCGGATGGTCTGATGAGTAGCGCGTGATCGTCTGCTGGAGCAAGCTAGCTAGCGATCCATCCAGTGTCCTGACCCGGCCGCCCTTATCTGACTCGTAGCTTAGCGCACTGTGCGGATCGCCGTCGTGGTGGGTGCATGTATTTTATATATACTGGTCCATGCAGCTAGCGATCGATCGAGACAGCTAATTAATTAAGCGCGCGGTCCACGTAGGCCGGCCGCACCAACCTCTATCACGCACGGGGGAGCGCGCGTGTCAAAGTTGGCGGGAAACGTAGGTAGGTAGCTAGACACGGTCGCTCCATCAGATGCGTGGTTTCAGTTCCTCGCGTACGTACGTGGTCGCGGTCTATTGTTTCGTGCTGTACGTACGTCCTCTTGTCGCCGGTTTGATCCCGGCGTACCCTTGGCCGCCGTGTTGTATATGTCTCTCTTTAGACTCTAGTTAACTGTACGAGAGTTTTCGTCGTCATTGAGACGTGCTATGATACCACCAAATTGCTCTTAAACTTGTATGATATATCATCAAATTACTTTTAAACTCTTAATATCTTCACCATTTAAACTTTTTTCAGCATTTAAACTTTTGGTATCTTTTAGTGTCCCTTGATGCTAGCTCAACGAATAACTTGTACCTCTCAAAAATGATAAAAAAGTCTGTAAGGCCATTCTCAGTACATAGTTTCATTTCCCAGTTTCCAAGAGTGCCACATCAATTTTTGTCTAGATAACCGTGTATCTTAGGTTTTATTTAGATGAAACTCTCACACCTTCCATAAAACTCTCTCTATCTCTCTCTTCATAATTACCTTACCATGTCACCAAATATAATGATGTGTCATGTCATTTAATGAGAATGAAACTCACACTACAGGAATCCGCATTATTTTCGTCGGCCAAAAGCCGATGAAACTACGGAAAAAGCCGACGAAAATAGCTATTTTCGCGGGTTTTCAGTATTTTCGTCGGCTTTTGGCCGACGGAAGAAAAACGAAAAATATGATGATTTTAAATGACAACCGACAAAAAATAAATTTATTTTCGACGGCTTACGTGGCCGTCGAAATTACTGGTCGATGCACCCGAACCGCGCTCGGTGCTGACGTGGCATATGTATTTTCGTCGGCCAGACCGACGAAATTAAAGTATTTTCGTCGGTTTAACCGCCAAAAAAATGCAAAAAAGTCATCGGCAAAAAAAAATATTTTCGTCGGCCTGGAAAAAAAGCCGACGAAAATAGTATTTTAATATCAAAAAAAATTAAATTAACATATAAAATCCCAGAAAATTCACAAAAAATCCTAGAAAATAACAGATCATTTTGCATTAAGCATCCAATCCTAATACAATCATATTCACATAGTTAAAGATTTAAGGATCTAACCTGCTGTGTTCTCTAACAAGAAAAGAAAAGAAAATGCCAGTTATATAATCAAGTAAATATTCCTAAATATTGCATTAAGGTTGCATTCCTTTGTTCATTCAATTTATCAATTATACTGCCCTTCTAGAAGCAGCAAAGTTGTTCTCAACGATTGGTTCAATCAAGGTTTTCAGCTAAACTTCCCTAAGATCACGGAGGAATATCATCAAAGGCTAGTAAAGGCAAATATGATTCAGACAAACAAGCAATGCAAATATGGGGAAATACAAAATATGATACATGCAGCTATATCTGTAAACATATTAGAAAGAATACAAAAATGTAAGTCTGAATTTTAATATGTGTGCATCATATTGATGTAGGGTTAACCCTTCCATTTTCATTAAAAGGAGCTGCACTTGTTGCAAGTTTACAGGCGTGCCCAGTTGCACAATGCCCATACACGCAAAGGCTAACATCCACATGCATTTGTTCTCGCGCCCTAGCAAGTCCAATTCTCAGCACTTGAATTAATACAAGAAGCAGATAGTGCCAAGTAATTTTTACAACATTGGTACAACTATGAGAAGGCACTGTACCTTGATTTAAACGTAAATCATCTTGACAAATATCCAGATAGCTAACATACCTGAACATGTAAGAAAGTGCAATGAGAAAAACAGTTGCTATATGATGAGCCATTGAGATACCAAAGTCTGAGCGCCTTGTTTCCCAAAACAGAAGGGCCAAAATTGAGTATGTCTAAAAACCAGCAACATACATGTAGACGGCCTTGAGTTTAAGCCTGGAGAAAAGAAAGAAATTATTGAGACTTGTTGCAAACAAAACATTTTAATAAAGAGGGGGAAAATAAGTGTAACCTACTTTATTCTTTGATCTGGCCAAACCTGGTCTCCCGGTCCAACCCAGAAATTTCTTGTGTTCATGAACCATGGTTCGTTGTATGTCACAGACAATGCCAATAATTCCCCAGAAAGGAATTATTTCCACAGAAGTACCCAAGCAATGAAAAATGGATCGGTGATGCAAACCGTAAATACTCACTTGAATCATGCTGACTTCAGAGTCAAAATGCAATGTTTTCTTGCAATCCAAATCCAGCTTGCATATCAAAAGTTTATCACAATCATCAGTTAATCTGCAAATAAGTGACTCCATAAAGACTTCCTTATCATTCTGTAATAATTAGAACATGCTGTCAGAGTGCAGTAGTGATACAAATATCCAAATCTCCTTAGCTTTTCAAAAGCATGACATACATAGCCAAATCTAGCCTGCTTGCATGACAGGATGACATAAGCCAAAGAAAATAAACATGACAGAAGGGAAATCGGAGATTATATATAGTGTCACATGAACATTTGCATCTACAGAGCAGATTTGACACATCTGCAAGCATTATGTCTTCTGTTTTCCTGGAGGCTGGACTAGTCTATTAAAAACTGACTAGTTTAGGACTAATTCCCAGTGCATTACAGGACTATCAAAATAAGCAGTCTTCTTCTAAACACTTACTAAATGTTTTATCAAGTTACTGTGGCTATTGTTGGACAATGAACACTAATGCTTCTAACAACAGATATACATCTCCGCTTTTTACTTTTTCCATTGCAACTGTACAAGATTATCACAAAACAATCACAAGTTCACATTGTTTACATAGTATTAAAAAAAAAAGCCTGTGATCAAGAGCAGAGCTGCAATTCACTGATATGGGACATTATATCAGCAACAGTGAGCCGTGACTCTTCCTCATGCTTTCTCAAGATCCACTGATAGAGCTTTTCTTACATGATTAAAGTGAAATTTAGCCAAGTACATTTTCATGCAAGTTATCCCATAAGGAAAGGTAACATAAAAGCTGTAAGATATTTTATTTGATAGACAAGACAAACATAGGAAAAAGGTTTCAGATGATACTATTATCACAAATGGAGATACCGTTTCTACACATACAAAATACTCATCATGTTCCAAGAAGAATGAATACTCTCCATATGTTGTGTGGAAGGACAGGAACTAACTTTGACATAGCAAAATCTGTATATTTCTCCATAATTGTAGATACCCCTACAATTCCTCTGTAGAAGATTATTCAAACAAAATTTAGTACTCTACTACTCTTGCTTAATACTACAACATTGCAATACACAAGTTACTTCCATTAGGGGCCAAAAAGATTGGTGCCGAAACACGTACAATTGAGTCCTACATATATACAATGCATTGTATACTTGTGACAGAACTGCAAATAACCTAATCTCCATTTTCCAGACCGTATGGAGATAAGCTAGAATTGTACACCACCCACAGTTAACACAGTAAATACACAAAACAAAGATCGAATTGAGACTGCTCTACACAATGCTAAATAAAAAATGACTGCTCCACGGATCACTTCCTCCCGAACAGCACACACTTCTTCTTGTAAAATTTTAGCACACAATAACCTACACCCTCTACGGATAGCCAAATCCAACCTTAATTTCCACGTCCACCTTCAAACCCAACAGATATTTACATACGGAGGACAGATGGAATACTTGGATGATACCTGCGGGCGCGAACCTTGGAGAAGACGTGGCGATGCGGCGTCGGGCGGCGGAGGCGTCGCTGGGCGGTGGCGGGCGTCATGGGCGGCGGCGGGCGCATGCGATTCGGCGGCGCGGCAAGCAAGGGCGGGCAGCGGCGTCATGCGAGGCGGCGTGCGGCGCGTGGCGCGGCGGCGTGCGTGAAGCGGCGGGGCGCGGGAGCGTGGGACGGGGGCGGCGGCGGCTGGCGGGAGGCGGCGCGCGTGAGGAAATTTTGGCGGGCGTGGCGTTAAGGTCTCGGTTTATTTTCGACGGCAAAATGGCGGCGCGAGTGAAAATTTTGGCGGGTATTTTAGGTCTCGGTTTATTTTCGATGGCAAAATGGCCGACGAAATTAAATCCTTGTTTTCGACGGCTTTTACACATTACCGACGAAATTAACCGGCTTTTCCAAGGGCTTTTCCGGGTAACGAAATCGGAAACGTATTTTCGACGGCTATAATTATAGCCGACGAAATTATGTAGATATTTTCGATGGCATCTGTTGGCCGACGAAATTATGTAGGTATTTTCGACGGCTTTTTTTATGCCGACGAAATTGATATTGGCCGACGAATCAGCATCGTTTTCCTGTAGTGTCAGTTGAAACTCCCACTGAGAATGGCCTAAGTGTACAGTTGTGCAACACAACACTACATCTCATTCGCGCAAGCCCTCCTACGTGTAAAATCAGAAAACAGGCAGGCGCATGGCAGACTGGCTGGCTAGCCTGCAGATTAATCAAGCCAAAAAACTGCAAGAAATAACACCCCGATGTCACTCTGAGTTTGAAAATCACGGCCCCATGCATCTTATCACTCTAGTTGCTAATTTTTTTCATCCGTCACTACTTCCTCCGATTCGCAATATGTTCTTCCGGTGAAAGGGGTGTGTTCTAAACTCACAGTCACAGTTGCAGACTGCCGGCTGTACGAATATCATGCATGCGTGAGAGTTGCAGACTACCGGCTGTACGAATAGGTAGGAATAATTAATAGGGCTTTATCGCAAAGAAAAAGCTAGATAGAACGTACTGCATACGTACAACGGTACAAGTGTAACACAGAAATGGACCAAACTAATGGTGGTTTTCTAGTTCAGTGATCCCTACTTCTAATTTCGATCGGCTTCTTTCTTTTCTGGTTCGCTGTTCGTTGACGACCAACTAGCTTAGTTAAATGTAACCCTTCTCTAGACCAATTTAAATAAAAGACGAACAAAGTTTCCAACTAAAACTCAGTTGAACTTGATCACGATGTTTACCCGATGACAGTTCACACGCATGAATATTGACAGTAGTGCAAAAATAATAATAAAAAAAGAGTGACCATCTTTGGGTCAGGGTCTCGTTAAATAATTAGATTAATTAACCTAATGGCCGTCGATCTTGAGCCTCAGGCTGACTGAATGACTAGCTTGGATGTACAAATTAATTAAGAGCTGTTGAAGTTAGTTAAAGCAGCATTTGTGAGACATTTCAAACGGGGAATTGACTGGAAGTTAATGTCATCCTTCTCATGACTTGCAAGCATCTTCATAAATGTCATGTCCGCCCCAGCTACAAGACGATCCGTTTGACAGTGTAGGGCTTGTCGAAGAAAATGGTGCTAGCTGTTGTAAAACTAGTTATTCATCTACGATCAATCAATAGCACGCTAATGAAATCTCAAGAACAAGAGAACTGAAGTACACACAAAGTGGGGGGCAAAATTCTCTCGCTTTATCACTACTACAGAATCGACCTTTCCTACCGCCCATCAAGATCTTGGTTGGACACGAACCGACCGATAGTTAGAACAGATCCGGTTCAACGACTCTGAGGCTGCTGGGATTAATGCGTTCAAGACACCAACCGGTCTTGATGGTCTCTGTCGATGCGGTTCGTATAACGAACCGGTACTATTTAGCGAGAGCTCACTAGTACCGGTTCGTGACATGAACCGGCATCGATGAGACCATCGATGCGGTTGGTGTCTTCAACCGATCTTGAGTTCAATTAAACTTCTTCCTCCTCCGCTCTCTGCCAGACCAGATCATTTCAACGCATTAAAAGAACGGTGGAGCTTGCCAAGAGCTTCAAGGAGGGAGGTGCTGCCCAAAATTTCAAAATTTTGGTCATTTTACTCACAACCAAGGTAACTAAGGTTAGTAATATCATTCCTCACTTCATTTGGTGTTAAATGGAGCCTCTTTTTGCTTGAATTATGAAGAAAATTTGATCTTTTCCTATGATTGATGAAAGATTATGAATGTAGAGGAGGTGCTGTCCAAATTTCAAATTTTGGTCATTTTACTGCAACCAAGGTAACTAAGGTTAGTAACATCATTCCTCACATCATTTGGTGTTAAATGGAGCCTCTTTTTGCTTGAATTATGAAAAAATTTGATCTTTTCCCATGATTGATGAAAGATTATGAATGTAGAGATCTAGCTTGATCTTTTCAAATAGGATACAAAAACTTATTGTGTAAGCTTAGAATTTGCTTGGATTATAATGTAGCTCGCATTTAATGTGTGGATCTAGCTTAAATTTAGGTTTTAGTTCTATCGATCGATGAAGGATGAGGTTTGGTTGCACGTAGTTGGGGGGAGAATGGTGCATGGAAATCATGGAGTTTGGGATCTTCAAATGGCAATGGTTATGTGGAAAAGAAGAAATTTAAATTCATTTGCGAATTAAAATAATATCAGAAATATGAATGGCTTTATAGAAAATATAAAATGAGTTCAATATTTGAGAAAAGTTTTCAAAAATACTTTGGAGAAAATTACTTCTAGTATAATTTTGGTTTTAATTTCCATCAGCAAATTATTTTTGAAAACATCATTAATTAAGTGCTAGAGATTTAGAAAAAATAAAAATAAATGATTGAATAATAATTTAGAAATTTTAGGGTGTTACAATTTCAACAGAATTTGCAAACAAAGTCGTCGTGAATTTTGTTCAGAATTTTGAATCCAGACTCTGATCGACCAATTCTTTTTGTAGGTTGCAAAAACTTGTTGTGTGAGTTTATATTTTGCTTGGATTATTATTTAGCTCAGATTGAATGTGTGGATCTAGCTAATATTTAGGTTTTGGTTCAAGAATTCATTATCGGAAAATAAGCTAACAGTTATCTTGATGTAACATAATGTAGATGGACCGGCGATGGATGTACATGGATCGACGCTCCCCGGAGTTCTTGCAGGGTTTGCAAGATTTTCTTCGTCGGCCGATGCACACACGACGTCGGGCTACATATCTTGTCCATGCATAGATCGCAAGAATGAGAAGGAGTGGCCAAAATCCAGCCACCTTCACTTTCATTTGCTCACAAGAGGTTTCATGTCAAACTATACCGCTGGACCAAGCACGGTGAAGAAGAGATTATCTGAGAAGGCGGTGAAGAAGAAGAGGCGGACAACAATATCCCGGACGCCGGTCAACACGGTTCTTCGAAGATACATTGGGGAGTGTGGTGATGATGACCTAGACCAGATCTTTGCGTGATGGAGAGGAGAATACATCGATGAAAGACATTACGAAAAGTTCCAAATACCTATGGGAGGACCACGGAACACTGTTGTACCCAAACTGTCGACAGGGCCATAAAAAGTTGCATACCACACTAGAATTGATGCAATGGAAGGCGACCAATGGATTGTCTGATAAGGGATTCGACGAGTTGTTATGCCTCATAAAGAAGTTACTTCCAGAGGGGAACACACTGCCCGAAACTACGTGCGATGCCAAACAAGTTATGCGCCCTTTGGGGTTGGAGGTCTGAAGATACATGCATGTCGTAATGATTGTATCCTTTATCGCAATGAGTATGGGGATTTGGAAGCTTGTCCGGTGTAGAAAACTTCGCGGTATAAGACCAGTCGTGATGACCCAGGTGAGGTAGAGGGGCAGCGTAAGAAGAAGAGACCTCTGCTAAGGTGGTGTGGTATTTCCTGTAATCCCCGGTTGAAGCGTTTATTTGCGAACAAAGCACATGCCCAGATGATCTTGTTGGCACAAGGAAGACCGTAAGGACGACGGAAGGCTAAGGCACCTTGCTGATGGCTCCCAGTGGAGGAAAGTCGATAGAACATACCCGGACTTTGCTGAGGATGCAAGGAACATAAGGTTTGGGTTGAGTACGGATGGGATGAACCCGTTCGGCGATTTGAGCAGTAGTCACAGCACTTGCCCCGTGACTCTATGTATCTACAACCTTCCTCCTTGGTTGTGTATGAAGCGGAAGTACATTATGATGCCATTGCTTATCCAAGGCCGAAGCAACCCGAAACGACATTGATGTGTACCTCAAACTGTTGGTTGAAGATCTGTTAACAACTGTGGAGCGATGGTGTACGTATATGGGATGAGTACAAAAGAGAGCACTTCACTCTATGTGCATTGCTATTCGTAACCATCAACGGTCGCCTGCACTTGGTAATCTATCGGGCCTATCTATCAAAGGATATAAAGCCCGCATCCTTTGCTTAGAGGATACGGACAGCAAGTACCTAAAAACTCTCGAAAGGTTGTGTACATGGGCCACCGTGAGGTTCCTCCATATGAAGGACCCGTTCACGGAGGAAGGGTGAGAATTTTGATGGGACGAAGAGAAAGCGTAAGAAGCCCATGCATCGCGATGGGGCGCTTGTATTTTCTTTGGTAAAGGATATGAAAGTAGTATTTGGAAAAGGTCACGGTAGCAAACTGTCTCCATGAACAAGGTCACACGAAGGCCATTTGGAAGAAGAAGTCAATATTTTGGGACTTACTTCTTGGAAAGACTTAGAGGTCCGCCACTCATGGACTTCATGCATATCATGAAGAATGTCTGCGTGAACCTACTAGGTTTCCTAGATATGTACGGTAAGTCAAAAGATACACTTCAAGCACGAAAGGACCTCTGACTATTGGGACTCGTGGACGACCTACATCCGAAAAAAGAGAGAAAGGACAACATTACCTCCACCCCATGAGCTACACTCGAGCAAGGAAGAGAAAAAAACATGATTAAGTTCTTGAGCAGTGTGAAGGTCCCTTCGGATACTCCTCGAACATAAGGAGACTCATAAACATGAAAGAGAATAAAATCGTACACATAAAATCCCATGATTGTCATGTGTTGATGACACTGATTGCTCCTAGTGGCGGTGCGAGGTATTCCGCCAGATTAGGTACGAGGACAATCATAAAGGCGTGTTCGTTCTTCAACGCGGTGTCACGAGAAGGTCATCGAGCCGAATAAGGTATCTAATCTGCATGATGACCTGGTCAATAGTCTGGTTAGCCTTGAGATGATCTTCCCTCCATCCTTCTTTGATATTATGGTCTATCTCATGGTCCACATTGTTAAAGAGATAGAAATTCTCGGACCTGTGTTCCTCCACAATATGTTCCCTTTCGAGAGGTACATGGGTATCCTAAAGAAATATGTTCAGAACCGGTCTCGCCTGTATAGTGCATTCTTGCAGGTGTCAAAGACTGAGGAGGTGATCGAGTTTTGTGTTAGTTACATGGATGATCTGAATCGATTGGCGTCCTGTATCACGCCATGAGGGAGGCTACGGGGAAAAGGGACTTTAGGGAGAAAAGAATCCTATAGCGACGATCTACTTGCATTTAAACAAGCACATTTCACGGTATTGAAACAAGCAAGCTGTAGTGGCTCAGATATCTATGATCACGAGATGAGTCTCGTGCCCAATACCCAGAGAAGCTAGATAAGTGGATCGCATGGAGCAAATGGATCATTTCGCAGCTTGGTTACAAAAGCAAGCTGTTGGGCAAGCGAGCAGACGATGAACAATTGAAACTCTTGGCTCGAGGACCGTCCACAACAATCATATCATTTCAAGGGTATGAGATAAATGGGTACACATTTTACACGACAACTCAGGATAGCAAGAGCACCAACCAAAACAGTGGCGTCCGTATAGATGCCTTGGACAAAAATGGAAAGATGGACACCTACTATGGTTTCATAGAGGAGATCTGGGAGCTGGAGTATGGGCCATTAAAAGTCCCTCTGTTTCGGTGCCAATGGGTTAAACTGATAGCCGTGGATATCGATAAATGCAGATATGACAATCTGTGACCTCAAGCAAGTAGCCTATAGGGACGAACCGTTCGTACTCGCTAATGATGTGACACAGGTATTCTATGTGATGGACATGGATAGCAAACCGAAAAAGTAGAAGGAGAAGACTAGCAGTAGTGATCAGCAAAGGCGCCACGTGGTTCTTCCAGGTAAAAGAAGGATTGTCGGAGTTGAGGGCGTCACGGACGAAGAAGAGTATAATCAGTTCGACGAGCTGCCTCCTTTCACGGTGGACGTTGTAACATCCCCAAAATTCTAATAAAGTAAAAATATATATTTTGAATTTGAAAACATATATTTCTAAGTTTCTTGACGCTATTGGTTTTATTTGGATTTCCTTTGGAGTTTTGCATTGCATGAAAAATCAAATAAAGAGGATTAATGAATGGATAATGGTAAAAAGGCAAAAAGATAAAAAGTAAAAATTTAGAAAATTACCATGAGAACCCTGATCATTCAATTAAATCATTTTAGCCGGCAAATAAAATTTTATGCATGAAGAAATGAAGAGATAAAATGAAAAGACAACTTTTAAAACAAAATAACGCATTGTCAGAATTTATAAAATATATATATAACTCAAATGGAGCTGAAAAATTTATTATGAACACCTCAATGCAATATCTATCCTTGGTAAAGATATTATAAATTAATAATGTCATTTAATATCTTTTTAAAATTCAAAAATAGAAACTCTGAAAATAGGGAAATTGTAATGTCAGAATTTACATAAAATAATGAAACCATATTTTGGCTTGAAAATTTTATAGCAGCCTTCTGAGGTGAAATCCTTTTGAAAAAAAAATTTGAAAAATAATAGACTTCAATTGCTCTCAATAAAAAATCAAAGTCCGAAACAAGAAATTAGGGCAGTCACCGTTGTCAGAATATTAGTAAATTCCCAGTAACTCGTTTTAATCTAGAAATTTTACCAGACATCAAAATATATTTAACGACCTTGGTCAAAAAGTTTCATCATTCTCTACCTCTAGTTGACCACCAACAAAATCAGAGAGAAAGGGAGAAATTTGCCCCAGCCACCCTGTTTCCTTCGATCAGTCACCGACGTGTGGGCCAACCGTTGCCATTCCGTTCCGTTGGCTCATTGGAGAAATTCCCAAGCACTGATAGTGGTCCCAGGTCCCTCACTGCCGAACTCATCGCCTCAACCCCGTTCGTTCACCTCCGTTCGCTCCACTGGGAAGACTCCCGAAGCATGAGTGCCGCACTCCCAGCGATGGCTGCCGCGCGTCCCAGCTCACCCAAACCACTACAAAGCCACTAGTGGCAGCGCACTACCTCCCTCTCCATTCCTTCTTCCTTCTCCTCAAGCCAAACGCCTTAAGCCTGCTCCATTTCCGCCATTTCCAGGAAGCTTCAGAGCTCCGAGCCGAAATCAAATCGGGAGCTAGAGCAATCCATTTCCAAATTCTTCTGAGCCAAAGCATCCTCACAAGATACTGAGTGAAACCCCTCAACAATCCCCGGGACTTCTTTTGCGAAAACTCACCACCGCCGAAGGTCTTCTTCTCCGGCTCAGGCGTGCTTGTGGGCGGAGCTCCTCCGACCTTCTCCTTCAGTGAACCTCAGCGGAACCTCTAGTGTCCCCTAATGCTCACAAGGCCACCGATTTCACCTCTAACGCCTCTGTTCTTCTTCCTCCATTGCTCGCCATTTTCGCCGCTTTGAGCTCGGCCAAGGCTCCGTTCAGAACTCTTCCGACGAATTGACACCGCCTCCAACTGCGCCTCGTCGAGCTTCACCTTCCCATAATCGCCCTCATGGCGGAAAGCACGGAGAGCCGCCGCCGAGCCCTAACTGCCCCTCGCTACTGTCTCTTTGCGGGACCCTTGATCACCAGCCTCCAAAGGCACAGTGAAACGCCTCTCCACTTAGAAAACGTATTCCCATTTCTATTGTTGGTTTATAAAACCGATTAATGCTTAAACCTAATTATCCTGTGCATCTTTAATCCCATTTCAGTAAAACAACTTTATATATATATATGTAAAGTAAGTTAGATCCTAAATATACAAATACATTTAATTTTTGAACTTTATAAATATTATTGGAACAACATG
The DNA here is from genome assembly GCA_036346375.1 of Guadua angustifolia. Taxonomy (NCBI): domain Eukaryota; kingdom Viridiplantae; phylum Streptophyta; class Magnoliopsida; order Poales; family Poaceae; genus Guadua; species Guadua angustifolia. Next base: position 42,177,937 of record CM070500.1, read on the forward strand.
TTGTTAATAACCTTAATATAGTCCTTATAATAAATCTATGACCAATAAGTCCTAAAACAATAAAATAAATTTGTATAATCATCTAAAATCACAAGGAATATAAATATGTAAAAATATTTAATTTATGACCTGCAGAATAATTATTTATATTAAACTTGATTATAATGCTAAGATGGGTTTTGATGAGAATTTGTGTATAATAAGTAATAAAATGATAAAATAAATATTCATATGACTCCAAGTCCAGAATGAATTCAAATATATAAAAATATTTATATTTCACCTTTGTTTGAATCATTTTCCGTTAAGGGTTATTCTAAATGGAATGCATGATCAAAATTTGATACTTGTATAAAGGAAATTCTAAAATAAATAATATTTGTTTATAAACACTTACAGGACAGTGTGCTAACTTATTATGCTGAAATGATTAGGATATAAATTGGATATAGATTTGTTTATAAATGATGAATGATTTAAATGGACAAAGGTGCAGATATATATAAATGTGTGTGTGTACATATAGCAATCAGTAGTAATATGTATATCCTTGTGAAGAGTATATGATAGCTATACAAAGACATGAATAGGTAATAAAATGAGTAATTTGTCACTACTGAAGTCTTTTAATGAAATACCATATATATATGTGTATGTATATACAAGTGTAATTAGCATCAAGAACACCAGTATTGCATATATATAAAAGAACATGTACATGCATAATTAATGAAAAGCAAAGTCATGAAAAGAAATTGGATTTTAAATATCTAATATAATCAAACTAATTGGTTCAACAAAAATCATTATAATAAGGCTATAATTAACACTTAACCAAATAGTTGAAATTCTAATACTTGTATAGTTCAAATAATCATATATTTCATAATCAAACTTTAAATTTGACAAAAACCAAATCCTATAACCTTGAGTAATAATACCCTTGCTGGTTATGCAAAAGTACTCCATATGTATACAAATTTGAACTAAGAACATATTAGGCTCTACTGAACGTTTATATGAAAAACATTTCGGATAAAAGCCAAATATCACGGAAACCACTTTAAAACACTCTTGAGATTAGCCCCTACTAATGCCTGAAAAATGAGTCAAGAATCATGTAATGTGTAGTTGGAGATTAAGATTGAAACTTGACCGATTTAAGGTTTCAAATATGGTCATTTAGGCTATTTCAGCGATAGATAAAATAACTCGTTTAAATACCAAAATCAGTAAAATTAGTTTAATAACACTCTACAAAGTTTATACTCTCATATTCTGTAAAAAGAATGTTATTTTGTTAAAGTTTGCATATTAATCTTATCAACCTAAAACCCTTAATCGTTAATCATCTACTTTACCTTTTGGCCGATTCGGTGAATCGTCAACTTTACAATACCACTTAAGCCTTTTCAACAATGAATACAATATTGCGTCTAAATGTAAAATAATAAGATAATAGCTCATAAACATTCTATGGTATTTATACCATCATAATATGTGAAAACATTTCATTTATCATCTTCTTCACATATAAAACTTATCGTCGCAAATACCTTAAGTGATAATCGTTCACTACACATGTTCAATTCGATTTCTTGTAAAGTGAACTTTGATAATATATTAGCATTTTAAGCAATAAATATAATGTATCAGCCAAAGCCTAAAATTTGTGGAATTAGCTTAGGATTGTTATACAAAGTATAAATCATCGTATTATAAAGAAATAACCATATTCCATCATGTCTTGCATACAAATCCTAATAGAGCAAAACTCATAAGTAATAAGATTGCCAAAAGCTCATATCGTGAATAGTGAATCAATGAAAGCTTGCATCTAATGATTAATTCTATCAATCTAATCAATCTTTGCATCTTGAATTCGTAAAATAGGATTAATAAATTCATAAAGGAGCAATCCCTGTTTCTGGTAAGGAGTTTTATTTGTTCTTGCCATCTATTTCCTTTTTTTCCTTTATTGAAGTCTTTTATTTGCTTTATTTCCGTTGATCGACGTATAGAACCCGACGTTGTTGATTCCGTCGTCGTCGTCGTCAACCGCAATCCTCATCTTCGTCGTAATCAGTGATTAAGCAAGGCAAGCATCCTTTGACCATATTGAGCCCATTATTTTATATTCCTTTTGTGCATCAAATTGTTTTATGCATGCGTTTACTTTATGTAAATTGCTATTTTGTGGATTGGTAGTTATACCGTTGTCTCGTGAATCTCCTTTGATGATTATGAAAATGTGAACCTTGATAACCACAGAATAGGGCTAGACATCTCCTAATGTCATCTTGGGTATATACGATCATATTAACCTGCTTAGCCATGCTTTAGAGTCAGCAATGTACATGATCAAACCAGTATTTGTTTCCTGAAAACTTTGAAAATAGCACTGTTGGTTGCGGGTACTTTGATTAAAAACCCAAAAGAAAACTATGTGTTGATGCGGGCGATTATTGGCAATAGCCGGATGTGCGAAAGGAATTGCACGTAGTGTAGGGTGAAGTGTCGCCCGTGTCGGATTAAGGACCGAGCAATGGGACGCTATTGATCCGAGATTTCCGTGCAACCACAAGGGTGAGAATGGGGTAGCCATAGCTTGTTATGTTAATTAGACATGGCTTTGTTCTTTGGTAGGCGGGAGCTAGCGCAAGCATTCCCGTTTGGTCTGCTTGGACGGGTTTCACCCCACGCAATTATGCATACTGCCGTGTTTAGAAACGTTGTGTTGGGTGTGTGAAAGTGGATCCACGGCTTGGGTGTGTGTTTCTAGTTCTATGGCAGGGGTTAACCTCCTGGGCTGGACCAAAGCCACGTCTAGGTAATGTAATGACTATGTATGGTCGAAAGACCATGACTTGTGGGTAAAGTTGTACACCTCTGCAGAGTTTAAATCTAATTGATTAGCCGCGCTCACGGTCATGAGCACTCGGTGAAGTCATTCCAATGTTAGATGTTTTATTATTTCTCAAAAGGGTTGGTATCATTTTGTTTTGCAACTGTGCTTTATGTCAAAGGGCCGACATCGATGAATTTCAGGATTTGATGATTCGTCGCTCACATCATGGAGGACTGTGAGTGTTACATATGCTTTACTTATTTGTTATCAATCAAATGCTTTTATAAATTCCGTTTGCAAATAACTTGATTTACAAAGGAAATTCGCTTTATGCAAATTAACTGTAGTATCCTTTCCTTTGAAATGGCCTGCATGTATGATAGGTTTTGCTCAAGTCTTGCTGAGTACGTAAAGTACTCACCCTTGCCTAATTATATTGTAGGTGGTTTAAGCGAAGCTTCGAAGTTGTTCATCGCAGGTTGCGGGTTCTTCCTTGAAGCGTGTTCTATCTGGAGTTTATGCCTGGTCAGTTGCCTGCGGGTCGGTTGGGCAAACTACAGGATATTGCTTCTTCGCTGCTATATTCTCTGAGTTGTAATAATTCTTGGTATGTATTCGTTTCCGCTTAATTAATATGTTGTATGGTTGTGATTCCAAATGTTGAAATGTGCGTGCTAGCTACTGATCCAGGGACTAGTACTGCAAGCACATTAGATTTCCATTTTTGCATTCGGTGTAAAAATGGGGGTCCCTACAGACGTAGACATTAGTGTCCTGAATGATACAGAGGAATCTCCCTACGTACGCCGCGATCATAATGAAGGATCACTTGTAAAAGCAAAGTATGTTAGCAAATAAGGATTGCTTTGCTTTCTTTTGGTGTAATAGACTACTAACATACTAGTTTCTCATTCCTCTAGTGGTTTTCCTGTTGCTCCGTATTTTCTGTTCAAATTGTAGTAGTATTTGACTAACAATATTGTTCAAAGTCCCTCTGTACTAATATAACAAGGTGACAATTTGCAATGGAATTATAAGAGTGCAAAAATTACTTTATGTCTTACAATCTTAAAAAAAAGGCTAATTGAATCTAAAGTGGTAAAAGCATTTTTAAAAATTATTTAATGAAACAATAGTTAAACAAAGACATTTAAAAAAAGAAATCTTAAAAAAGGCTAAATGAATCTAAAGTGGTAAAAGCATTTTTAAAAATTATTTAATGAAACAATAGTTAAACAATACATTTAAAAAAAGAAATCTTAAAAAAAAGCTAAACGAAAGAAATACAAAAAGAAATACAGAAAGAAACAATAGTTAAACAGTACATTTAAAAAAAATCTTAAAAAAAACCTAAATGAAAGAAATACAAAAAGAAGGGCTAGGGGGCACGAGTGGGCTCGAACCCGAGACCTCACGAACGGGAGAGCCGCACTCAAGCGCCTCGCGCTAGCCAAGGGGGAGGAAGATTTCTTATCGAGCACTCTCGCCTCTAAATTTTTTTGAGTGTTACAAACCCTTCACATTAGTCCCGGTTGGTGTATTCAACCGGGACTGATAGTGCCTAGGGCTCCCTTGCGCTGATCCATCGGTCCAGACTGAGCTATTGGTGCGAGGTAAGTACTCCAGATCAATGAAGAAGAGGAGTGGGAGGAAGCCTATGGACAGTGCTACGCGGAAGAAGACAGCAACCAAGTCCATTTCAAGCGAGCCTGCCTCCTCATGGCTTCGCCTCTCGGTGTACCGGACGCTCTCATCACATCCATGCTTCTTGAACTTGCAGGGGCTTTTTTTTTAAAAATCATTTTAGTGTGGAATAAGAATGATTCATTATTTTTTATTAAGCAAATATATTCTTAAGAATATATGAATTTTTTCATATTATTTTTTCATTTCGAGATGTATATGTATCATATGAATTTTTTCTAATGTATAAGTATCATTTTAAAGTTACATGTGCACATGTTTGTAGCATGAGGTCACAACATCACTTGATTTCCTCTCAACTCTAGCAAAATTACCATCGTATAAGTATACTTGTCGATAGTATTTGGCCGATTTACATTCGGAACATCTTCGGCGTCATGGCCCATCCTCTCTACCGTCTCTTCCCCACCGTCTTCCACGTCGTTTTAGAGTAGTACCATCAGCTTTACATGAAATGTGATCTATTTTCGTTAATTTTCAGTGCTTCTTCTAGCCTAAGAAACGACGATGGACGAAGAAGAATTTATGAGAAGTTTGATTGCGGGAGGTGATGATCATGAGACGGCGGAGCCTGCACCCGCCCTTATGGCCGCCGAGGCCACCGAGGCCAATGAGGCTGCAGAGCACGATGAGGCCGGCGAGGTAACAATCAGTCACGTTCATGATTGTCGGCTCCACTACCATGCTAAGCCAACATCCTGACTCGTTCATGATTGTACCATGCTTTCAGATCGGTCAACCAGGCAGCAATCACGCCGTGAGGTCCAAGCAAGAAGAAGAAGGCAAGACATGTTATCACCGAAGTCGGCGAGACGGCCGACCTCTTGCACCCTCGGGCGCTTGGGCGTTCAATTCGGCATCGGCGTCCACGTTAGGGACCACGTGGCAATTAGCATAGCAAAATGGGATCAGTCCTCAAGATACGAAGAACATGCTTTGGAGCGATGTGAAGGAGACATTCACCTTCCCCAAGGGACCGAAGAGAAGGTGAAGAGTTACACTCTCAAGAAGATGGCGGTCGCATTCCAGACTTATAAAAAGAAGCTGAACACGGAGTATATCAAGAAGAATCGAACGCCCGACTTCAATAAGCACCCAAAGTTGCAAGATCACTGGGATGCGTTTGTGAAATACAAGACTTTGGACGAAGGTCAAAGTTTGAGTGAGAAGAATAAGCTGAATGCACAGAAGAAGAATTATCACCACCGACTCGGCCCTGGTGGTTACCGCCATGCAATACCAAAATGGGAGAAGAGGGAACAGGACCTGCTAGCGAAGGGTATCGCACCCACAACAACGGATTGGCCCGATAGAGCAAAGCATTGGTTCTATGCTCACGGCGGCGCCCTTGATGATAACGGCAATGATGTGTTTGGGGAGGTGCTAAGAGATGTGGCTAGAAGGCTTGTACAGTCCATCGAGGAGACTTCCCAGGGTAGCTTTGTGCCAAACAGGGAGAACGACGCGCTAACAAGGGCCTTGCAAAATCCAGAGCACCCTGGACGTACACGAGGCGTCGGCGTTGTCCCATGGAAGGTTGGTTTCGCTCAGGACGCCGAGACCTATAGGAGTCGAGCGAGGAGCAAGGCTCGACAGACACAACAGCTTAGTGCGCTTGAAGAATGCCTGAATCAAACAAATGAGAGAATGCAAGAAGAGATCCGAAGAGAGGTGTAGCTAGCCTTGAGCCAACAGCGCGAGACGGGCCAAGAACCTCAAGTAATCCAGACATCATCGGCCCCTCAGGAAGCAAGCAAGCGCTTCCGTGAAATGCGCAACGGACTTGGACAAGTATCCGTAGACGACATCGGATAGCGGACACCTTGTGAGCTGCATATCCAAGCGCGAACCTTACCTTCAAAGGCGGCGATGGTATGGCTTACCCATTAGAGCCGGGCAGCTTATCCATGGCCAACAGATACCGTTAGGATACTCCAAGGTCTCGGTGGAGGAGGTGCGCCAGAGTACGAGGACCTTGACCTCGAAATTCCTGGAGGTGACGGGACTACGAAGCTAGGAGAGGCAGTACACACTTTCATCCTGTGGCGCAAACGGTACATAATTTTTCGAGATAACATGGACATGTCCTCTCCATGAAGAAGCCCAAGAAGAAACCCGTCTCCTCCCAAGAAGGCGTCGACTCATACACCACCTCCTGCGCATATAAGCCCGACAAGAAGCCCGTCTCCTACACCATCTCCTGCGCATATAAGCCCGAAGAAGCCCGTCTCCTCCCAAGAAGGCGCCGACTCCTACACCACCTCCCGCGCACATAAGTGCCACAAGCCGTCTCCTCCCAAGAAGGCGCCGATCAAGGAAAGAAGCCAGCTCGGCCAAGAGCTCCCAAGAAGACGGGGTCCTCCACCCAATCCAAGAAGTGGTGAACTTCCGGCGGCCGTATGATATGAACGATGAGGAGACCAAGAAGGTGGTAAAAGGAGAGGTAACTAAATTTCTTAAACCCAAGTCACCAGAGAAGAAGGTTCAACTCGCACGAAAGAATTTTATAAAGGCTTAATGACTATTAAAAATTTGAAGGATAAAAAGAAATGCCTCGCCAATCAAACTACGAAAGCACATTGAGTAAGGAATGCCCCAAGAAGAAGATGTCACCGAGGGAAGGGTAAGGAGATGCAACAATTCTTGAAGAAACGGCCTTACCGCAAATCAAATATTAGGCACGGAAAAGATTGAGGTTGCCCAAGTAAAATGGTTATTTAAAATGGGCGGGTCATTGGTCGGGCATGAGGAGCTGCCCAACTAACGATAAAGATGCGGCAATTTCATGAATGGTACTTGGACGCGACCAAGCATGGTCTCTGATGTTATTTGTCAAGTTTAAGCAACAAGATTTTTTTCATGGTGAAGGTGAATTTGTTGTCGATCGGACTACATATATGATCTATACTGCATGCAGACACCCTCGGCGTGAGCTTGATGGGTTCTTGGACTCTGTAAGTGTCTTAATTATTTGCAAAAACTATCGTGCACTTCCTTGTACTATACTAACTTGCAAGCCAAACTAATTTCTTATGTAGCATGGAGATACAAAGATGCTTAAGGGATCGTATTTTCGACATAGGCTTCATGGACCCGATAGTTATCAACGAGACAACCGTTAGAGACCACCCAAGCGAAAACAGAGACTAACGTATTCAATGCGCTAATGGGTCAAAGATATAAGTCAAAGATATATCTAGCCTACTCATTTGAGTATGTGTTTTCGCACCACCTCATTCTACTCCTTTCTCATAACACGATGTTAGAACTAATTAGTTATCTACGTTGACACATCTATGTATAGTTTTCATTTGGATTCTTCTTATGATCGAGCTAGATCGTAGCTCGATCACAATTATGGACTCATAAAGGAGACCAGTTGAAAAGTATCAAAACTTTATCGACATGCTCAACCGTATTAATTCTTGTTCCTTTTAATATCATACTAGCTCTATTTCCTTCAATTTGAAACAAATTCTAATCATGTACAATTCGTAATCACATGTGTAGTGCATTCACACGGTTCCGTGCTAAAAACGTGGGCGTATTCAAGGAGGAATTTGACATTACAATTGCCTCTCGTGTACGTATATCATAATGCTAGCTTTTTAGTTAGTTAACTTAATTTCCTTGCATCCATTTCACGCTTTCAACTTTTTCCACCGCAGATCTTGACTCAGCCGCCGGGTAACAATTTATGCAGCTACTATGTATGCGAGTTTATGCACACCCAAACCGGAGCCGTCGACCGCATGCTAAAAGGCAACAAGGGGGTGAGTTAATATAACTACTAGCTTTAATGATGTATAGGTACTCCTTATATCTTGTACAAATTCAAGTATTGATTAGTTAATGACTTAACGATAGGTGCCTCAATATTTGGCGGAACAAGGTTCGGAACTCTCGCAAACGCAGTGAGAACAATCCAAGAACAACTCGTCGGCTTTATTTACGATGAGGTTGTAAATCCAAAAGGCGAGTTTCACGAACCAAACTTTAACAGTGGGGCCCTTCGATAAGGACCGTGAATCGTCGTGGTCGACATCTCTGACTAGCAAAAGCGATCTGCGTAAAAGATCCCGATGAATAGAAGGAAAAGAAATACTAAAGTTGTAATTAAAGTTGTGTACATATATATTGTAATACATTAGGCGATGAGCGTAAGAACAAATATGTGTACATATTTTAATACATTAGATGTAATTAAATTTGTTAATGAATGTTCATGATTTAATTATCGTGCAAAGTGCATGATTGATTATCTGTGCTTTTAATTAGTTGTGATTTAACACACACACATATATATAATAGCTACTAGAGAAATAGACCTATATATATACAAAACATCGATCTGGTTGGAGAAACCAGCCCAGTCGATGAAACTCATCGATGCAGATTGGAGACACCAACCGTGCTTGATGAGGTCCTCGAGGTTCCTAACGCTACGCCACGTGTGAATTGAACCGCATCGATACTCTATCGATCTGGGTGAGTGAACCGGGACTGATGCCCTTGAGCATCAGTCCCGGATGGCTTGTACCGGTTCAAAAACCGGTACTAAAGGCAGTTTTGGACCGGGACTAAATGGCCTTTCCGTAGTAGTGTATTAGATTAATTCTTGTACATGAGGGATGCCCAATATATAAAGAAGCATAAGAGATGAGTTCGGATTCGCCCACACATAAAAGATAGATTCTAACCGAAATGGTTACGTATATCTCATCTCATAACACTTCCCCTTGGGCGAACATCGTGTAATGCACATGCCTCATTAAAAACTCCACTCAAAAACCCAGTGGGAAACACTACTACACAAATGGGCTTTAGTCGGTTGGTAATCGGCTTTAGTCGGTTGCCAAACCGGGACAGCCCATCGAGACTAAAGGTGCAGGACCTTTAGTCCTGCTTCTAACCGACTAAAGCCCTCTCGCATATCAAAAATTATGACGAACTCAAGACTCGAACTCGAACCTCCTGCATACCACCACAGACACTACCAACCCACCCATCCACGTGTATTGAATAGACTAGGATATGCATTCCTTTTAAAGTATCTTTGAGCGAGCCTTTAGTACCGGTTAAGTAACACGAACCAGGACTAAAAGTACCTTTAATCCGGGTTCATAACACGAACCGACTAAAGCCTTACTTTTAGTCGGTTAAGAATACTAACCGACTAATGTGTGCCCGTGATACTGCTGCGCAAAGCACTCTTCTGTCTCGATTCATGGCACGAACCGGGACTAATGTGAGCGAAAAATCACACTTTTAGCCTAGTAGCCACGAACCGGGACCGTTGCTACTATAGTCCCGGTTCGTGGCTAATCGGGGCTGATGAATCGGTATGAAAGATCATTTCTCTAGTAGTGAAAAAAGAGATGGCAAAAAGAGTATATTGTACTCGCACTCTATGTTGCACTAGTTGCCTCTAAAAATCTTTATATGAGAAAACTTCACAAAAACTCACTAAGGGAAAAAGAGTACAACTTATAATCTTCTAGATTTATATTAGGATCTTCAGGATCACAATAAAGGTTATGGTTCAGGAATTTTCTCCCCCTGAACTTTGCATATCTCTAAGTCGCTTCATTTCAATACCTTTAACACATCTTTGAATATAGATTTTGACAAGGATTTGGTGAATAAATCTTCAATATTTTCACATGACTTAATTTGAACAATCTTTACCTCACTATTCTTTTGGAGTTTGTGAGGATAGAAAACTTAGGAGCAATATGCTTCGTGATATTGCTCTTTACATAACCCATTTGCATTTGTGCAACACAAGTAATATTATCTTCATTATAATTGTGGGGGTATTGACGGTGTTAAGACCACATGACTTCTGGATATGGCTAATCACACGTCGCAACTAAATACATTCACGTGAGGCTCCATAAAACTATAATCTCTGAGTGGTTGGTAGACGTAGCTACCAAGGTCTGCTTACAAGATCGCAAAGAAACGACTGTACCACCACAGAGAAACACAAAACCAATCTATGATTTGGCATTGTAGGGATTAGACGGATAGCCAGCAACTGTATATCCCACCATGGTCAAGTCTTAGTTCTTCTGGAAAAACATATACGGAGATGGTACAAAATACATTCTGGGATACCTTTATGAATACATAGGGACAATATTCTTTCTTCAGGAGGAACTCACTAAGTCGGTTATACCACATTTTTCCCGATTGTTTTAATCTGTATAGCAATCTCTTCAGTTTGACGCTATACGTGTTGCAAACATTAGGATTCGGAATTGTGATTCCTTCAGGGAATCTTATATAAATATCCATATCTAGTGACCCATATAAATATGCAGTCACTACATCCATTAACTGCATTTGATAAATTTATGCTTGATGCCATTAATATTAAATTTCGGAACGTTATTCCACTCTTTACAGGAGAAATAGGTTTCATTGTAATCAATATTGGGTCTCCGTGTGAACCCTTGTGCTACAAGTCTCGCTTTATATCTCACCATCTAGATATTTTCATTTCTTTTCTAGATGAAAAAACCCATTTGATCCTACAGGGAACACTTTAGGAGAAGTTCGATCAAGAGGACCAAAAACTTTTCTCTTATTAAGCGAGCGCTACCTCAATTGGTTCGTTTTGTTTGACCCTATCTAAGCGCTTCTGGCACTTTGCTATGGACTTTCATTCTGGATCCAGCTTTTAGCAATTTTGGAGGCAAATATATATCAATAATTATAGTTTTTCTTTTATTCATTTCTCCTTCATCACTTCAGGGATATCTTTTCATTAATTTCGTCCAGCTCCTCATGATTTCTCACAACGATAGAGTCTGGGTGTTCAGATTTCTCAGCGTGGGATTGTGCGCGCAAATATACGCTAGGATTATCATCTTCAGGATGGATCACTTCAGGGATGTTATCATCTCCAGGATGGCTTACTTCAGGGATTTTCTCAACACCAGGTTGAACTTCTTATAGGGTGCTGCTGCACATTGATCAGGTGTTCGACTTCGAACCTCCGGACGATAGCCATGCTCCCATTTTGGCTAGCCTCAGTCCCGAGCACAGTCAGATCAGTGGAGACATGTCCAATGTCTCCTCTGATGATGAGTGGCCTAGGCACCATGTTTACACCTGGCAACTGGGCGTCATCGATGGGGCACTTCCCCTGCGAGGTTCCGTGCATACAGGTTGCAATACAGAGCTAGAGATCGCTCGCCATTAGGAGGAAATGGGAAGTGAAGAAGGACTTCATGTTTGGATGTGCAACCAATAGAAGCACAGTTGAGACAACAATCCAGATAGGACGATCGCGGGAATTCGTCTTGCAAGAACACAGGGTATCACGGGACAGGGACATACATGCACTTTACTTCTAGCCCTTGTCCTAGCCATGACAGGAAGAGGACAAGATCTCCTATAGCACATTTGAATATGGCCTCAGGACGCGGCAACCAGGTTCACCTACTTCATAATTCATCTAATCTCGCAAGAGGAAAAGTACAGTTCAACACCTCAACTAGGGAGGTTGACAGTGTGGAGGAAGCCCTAATTTGCGAAATCAAATCCCTGGACATTGACGAGCCCAGACATGACCCCATGCCAGATGAGTTCCATTCCAATGCTGAACGCCGACAAATCTTCGCTCTAGCTTCAGGGGCTGAAATCCAAGGTCATGGAGAGGAGCAAGAAGCCTTCCTGAACTCGATCAAATGTCTGCTTCCAGTTCCAATTCTACCTGAAGCTCAGCTTAGCACACCAGCAACAACAATCGGGACCAGCAGCAGAATTCAGGAACAGCGAAGCGCCCGGCTTGCTAGCAAATCAATAGCAACCATGTCTGCAACAGAGAATGCCCGGTTCCATTTGGCAAAGAAACTCGGCCTGCTAGCGCCAAATGGCAAAATGGACAACCAGGCCTTCCAGTGTTACCTTTGCATTTTTGATAAGCCTCTAACTCCAAACACCATTGACGCTATTGCTGATCTCGTTGGCCTGCAGGGCAAAATGGACTTGGCTACTACAATGGGAGCAGCAGCATGGGAGACCCAGCAGACTACATGAACTCTTTCAACCTTCGCAAGAGCTTCAGTTATTTTGTTGTGTATCAAGTCATGAAGTCTGTTAATGTAGTGTTGAGCATGAAGGACTTGCTGTCTTCACATCCTTCAGTGCTATGCCTGCTGTTTTCTTTTATTGCTTGTGTCATGGTCAAAATTTCATGTTTAGTGCAGGTTCCAGGTTGGTTACTCTCCTTCCTAGATTAAGTCCTTTGGGAGTAGTAGTCCTTTTGCTTGGTCGCATGTTCTACCTTAGAGCCTTAGGCCAGTCAGGCCTCTTCTTTTGTTCCTTTGGTTGGTAGTTAGGGAAGGTTGTGTCTTCTATAGTTTCCTGCTGTGCCCTATCTTGTTGTATCTTTCTTCAATTGTATGGAAACTGGTGGTTGTGTTGTCAGGCACATGAATTGTCTTCTCCTACCAATTCTGTTGTTGCATGCATAATCAAGTAGCAACTCTTGTGCTCAGTATTTCAAGATGCCAAAATCTCAAGACAGAAAGGTGTAACTGACTGCCATCGTATGGCTCAACATGACACAAGGATAATAAATTGAAATGCTTGAGGGTTAAATAGCCCAGCTAAAAGGGCAGTCATCAGAGAACTTATTGCTTAAACCAGGGCTACCATTGTATGTGTTCAAGAAACAAAGTTGCACCAGATTGACAATCACATCATGGGGGAATTGCTAGGAGGAGCTTTCATAGACAATTTATGTTTCTTGCAGGTGCAGCATACAAGAGGGGGCATACTTTTAGCGTGCTCCTCAAATCACTTCGGACTGTCTGATGTTCACATAGGGACGTACACCTTGTCTACCATAGTACAAATAAAAATGATGAGATCAAGTGGTATTGCACAGGTGTATACGGCCCACAATCCGAAAGTGATAAGCTATTGTTCTTGCAGGAAATAGCGGATCTAAAGGAAAACATGCACTAGGAATGGCTCATTGTAGGAGATTTTAATATGATTTACCAGGCAGCAGACAAAAACAATGCCTTTCTAAATAGGAGACTCATGGGGGCCTTTTCTAAGGTACTCAATGATGCAGAGCTCAGGGAGATTACTCTAATTGGTAGAAAGTTTACTTGGTCCAATGACAAAGAAAATCCAATGCTAACAAAGATAGATCGTATGTTCGCCACAAATGAATGGGAACTCCTGTTTCCAGATTGCAATCTCCAAGCTATGACCTCCCTTGTGTCGGACCACTATCCCATGCTGCTTCTTGGATAGATCTCGCCTTCGAAATTCAGTGGGTTCAGGTTCGAGAGCTTTTGGATCAGGATGCCAAACTTTCATTAGACTGTTCGGCAGGCGTGGGATAGGGTTACGCACTCGTCTGATGCTTTGTGCAAGCTTCAAGCTTTCAAGAACTACACAGGCGCTCAGGGCATGGAGTCGTCAAACTCTAGGGGACCTCAATCTGCAATTCTCAATAGCCGGAGAGATTATTTTTCAGCTCAACAAGGCACAGGAGAGGAGACAACTGTCCAACCAGGAAAGGGACTTTCGGGCTAGCCTACACTACAGGTTGCTAGGAATAGCTGCCATCCAAAGGGCTAGACTTTGGTAGCACTTAAGAATGACCTTCATTAGGGAAGGGGATGCTAACACAAAGTTCTTTCATATAAAGGCAAATGCGCGAAGGCGGAAAAATCATATATAGTCAATCACAACCGACAGGGGTGTAGTCCACAATCACCTCAACAAACAAGATGAGCTATATACCTATATCCGCACTTGTGGGGACTAAAAAACAGAGGGCACATTCACTGAATTGGGAATTGCTAGACATCCCTCAGCATGACTTGACTAATCTAGAACAACTCTTCCAGATTACCAAGGTCAAGGATGTAGTGTTTTCTATGCCCCCTGAGAAGGCTCTAGGACCTGATAGATTCACAGGGCTCTTTTATAGGAATTGCCAGGATATAGTCAAGAATGACCTCATGGAGGCACTATTGCAGCCCTATTGCCTTAATGGTCGGCATCTCTGGATTCTCAACTCGTCCGACATCATTGTGAGACCCCGTTCGGATGAACAGGAACCTCCATGTGATTACTGTGCTATTCCTGGATCAGTAGCTAGCACTCACATGTTTACAACAATTGGAAATCATAACCATACAATATAACAATTAAGCGGAAACGATTATACAAATAAATATACAACTCAGGGAAATAAATGGCAGCAAAGGAAGCAATAACTTGCAGTTTGCCCATCCAATCCCGCAGGCAACTGACCAGGCATAACTCCTTAGACAGAACACGGCAAAAAGAAGAACCCGCAACCTGCGACGAAAAGAGACTCGAAGATCGCTAGCACACACCTACAATATAATTAGGCAAGGGTGAGTACATTACGCACTCAGCAAGACTTGAGCAAATCCTACAATACATGTAGGCCATTTCAAAGGAGGCTATTACAGTTAATTTGCATAAAGCGAATTTCATTTGTAAATCCAGTTATTTGCAAACGGAATTTATAAAAGCAAGATTAATTGATAGCAAATAAGTAAAGCATAAATAACACTCACCGTCCTCCATGACGTGAGCGACGAATCAAACCTTGCCATCGCATGGCATATATCCAGTTCTTTGTCCACACAGGGCACAACAGCTGATACCAATACTTGCCCACACAGGGTATAGCATTGGGTCATCTGTGGGGTAAGCTAACTTGTAAAATAACCCTTTTGAGAAATAATAAAACAGTTAACTCGTGCAAGTTCACCAAGACACCCATGACCGCGGGTACGGCTAATTAATTAGAATTAAACTCTGCAGAGGTGTACAACTGTACCCACAAGGAATGATCAACTTTTGCCCGACACACTTCCTTAGGTGAGTCGTCAAGAAGACCATACATAGTCATTAAATTCCTAGACAAGGCTTTACACCAGCCCGGGACGTTATCCCCGCCAGAGAACTAGAAACACACACCCAAGCCGTGGATCCACATTCACACACCCAACACAACGTTTCTAAACACGGCGTGCATACAGCTTACATTAGCAAGTAGACTGTCCGGAATACCCGTCGCCGTAGACCTGACCGGAAAACCTGTGCAAGCTCCCGCCTACCAATGAGCAAAGCCATGTCTAAACAATTTAATAGGCTAAGGCTAACCCATCCTCACCCTCGTGGTTTGTACGGATTTTCTTGGATCATACAACACGATGTTCGGTCCTTAGTTGCGACATGGGCGACACTTCACCCTACACTACGTGCAATTACTTCTGCACAACCGGCTATTGCCAATAATCGCCCGCATCAAAGCATAGTTTCATTTTGGGTTTTTAGTCAAAGTACCCACCACCAACAGTGACATTTTCAATGTTTCCCGAAACAATTATTGAGTTGATCATGTACATCATTTATTCTAAAGCATGGCTAAGCAGGTTAATATGATCGCATATACCCACGATGACATTAAGAAATGCCTATCCTCAATCTACGGTTATCAAGGTTCTCATGTTCATAATCATCAAAGGAGGTTCATGAGACAACAGGTATAACTACCAAAACCACAAAATAGCAATTTACATAAAGTAAGCGCATGCATAAAACAATTTGATGCACAAAAGGAATATAAAATCTTGGGCTCAATATGGTCAAAGGATGCTTGCCTTGCTTAATTATCGCTACTTACGATGGCGAGGATTGCGGTTGATTTACGACGAATGACGAAGCTAGAGTTGTCGGGTTCTACTCGTCGATCAACGGAAAATAAAGCAAATAAGAGACTTCAATAAGGCAAAAGAGACTAGACAGAAAGAACAAGTAAAATTCTTCACAAGAAACGGGGATTGCTCTTTATGAATTTATTAATCTTATTTTACGAATTCAAGACGCAAAAATAGTTTAGATTCATAGAATTAATCATTAGTTGCAAGGTTTCATTGATTTACTATGCACAATCTGAGCTCTGCCCATTCTTATTACTTACAGTGTTTTGCTTTATTAGGATTGATTCCAAGCAAGATGAAATAAGAATATTTTCTTAGATTGTCAGAGATTATATCTTGAAGATCATTTCTAAGTCATCTGTACTAAATTCGGATTTAGATGAGTTGCTTTATGAGTTAATGAAAAAGCTTAAACGATCACATTATATTATGAACGATTTGTTCTTTATCTTTAATTGATTTCATTCAGAATTAGCTTTACGCAAGTTAACTCTATTGATTTAGGCTACAGATAACATTTCCATAACATGTAAGAAGGTTTTGGTGATACAAATATCTAATATACAGATTTCTTCATTGAAACTACAATTCGTTTATGCATATTACGGTCTAAAGTAATGTGATTATTTAGGGTCATTAAGCTATTAAGATTAATATGCAAACCTTAGCATAATGAGATTCTCTTTTTATAATGGGGTAGTCTACACCTTGAAGAACACTACTAAACTAGTTCCATAAGTTTTAAGATTTTGGGCGAGACTATAATCTTATCGCTAAAATGGTTCATGCTATACTTAAAGACTATACTATTCAAAATCAGCAAGAAAGGGGATTGACAGATTAACGATTAAGGGTTTTAGGCTATTTGGATTCATATGCAAAACATGATGAAATATGGTTATTTCTTTATACTAAGATGATTTATACTTTGTATAACAATCCTAAGCTAATTCCAAAAATTTTAGGCTTTGGCTGATGCATTATCTTATTTGTTGAAAAGGCTTAAGTGACATTGTAAAGTTGACGATAATCGGAATCGGCAGGAAAGTGAAACAAAAGGTTAACACTTAAGGGTTTTGAACTAGTAAGCATAATATGCAAATCTTAGTGAAATATGATTCTTTTTACAAAATATGGTAGTATAAACTTTGTACAACGTTACTAAACTAATTTTACTGATTTTTGTATTTGGATGAGTTATTTTATCTATCGTTGAAATAGACTAAATGACCACAATGTGAATCACTAAATCGGCCAACTTTATATTGTGATTGCAACTACAATATACATGATCTTTAATTCATTTTTCAGGTGTTAGCAGAGTATCATCCTAGAATTGTTTCAAAGTAGGTTTGGCATTAATTTAACTTCAATGGCAATAGATTACCTATTTATTTATTGCCAAAATTAATATTTCCTTTCATTAAGAACATGCAAATTAAATCTTACTTTATATATTTTTACATGCATGGGTCCTTACTGTTTTTAGGAACTTATTGCAAATTACATTACCATTTTGTGAGCCATCATGCTACTGTTTTGCTAATGGCCATAATAAGGTTCATTAAGGATGGCAAAGCAACAATATAAACTTAATTCAACAATTGGGCATTTTCACAGGTTTGAGTTTATTATGATTCTAGAGGCAACAAGAATTCATTTTATTGTCTTAAAAGTCATATGTTTCATATGTGCCATAATATTCATAATAATGTTTACCCTTAAATTTAATTTCTCTAATTGTTTTGTGACTCAAGAATTAAGTATTTTGTATATTTGGATACATTCTGATCCTAACATCTCATGAATATTAATTCCATCTCTTCATTACTTATTATTCACAAATTCTCATTAACATCCATATTAACACCATAATCAATGTTTAGTTTGAATAATAATCCTGTACTCCAAACATTAAATCTTTTTGTACATTTAGATTCATCCTGATTTTACATGAATATATAAATTTATCCTACTGAAATTCGATTTAAGTTGCAAAAGATATTTAGTACTGCAATTTCATTCGCATGGAATTAGTATTAGAAACTGAAAATACGTTTTACAAAAAGGGAAAGCGTCTTTTGACTCAGGCCTTCTTCTACCTCAGCTCTATACCCCCTGGGCGCAGAGACAGAAGCAGAAGAGCGCCTAGGGCTCGGCGGCGAGGGCTTTTCCGGTGGTCCTCTGGCAAATGCGACGGCATGGGGAGGAAGGGCTCGGCGAGGTGCTTCTGGACCTGGAACCGATTCGGCCGGAGATGGCCCGAGGTGAGCTGCAGCCGAGCTCCAGGCGGTGGCCATGGCGGTGACCAGATGAAGAAGATGACCGGAGAGGATTCGGCTTGAATCGGCAGCCTTGGGAGCATCCACGGGCCACCAGGAGTCCATTTTCGAGTTCCTTCGGTTGAGAGAGTATCTGAGCTGAGCTCCCTCCGGCGGCCATTCATGGAGGAAGATGGCGCACGGCAGCAGCTCCAATTCGCATGGAAGAAGACGATTTTTGGTGGGGGCTTTAGCTCAGTAGGGTGTGGTGATGCTCCAGCTCAAGGGAATTTGGAAATGGCTGGCTGATTCAGAAGAACCGCGAGTGGGTTTGAGCTCTGGAGCTTGCGGCAAATGGAGGAAATGGAAGGGCTTCAGTGCTGGCTTGAAAAGAATGAAGAAGAAGTGAGTGGAGGGGGGAAGTGAAGCACTGCCCTGGTGGTCTCTGAGACGCCATGCATAGCTCGGTAGTGGGCTGTACTCGAGCCGGAGAGTTCGATGGAGCGAACGGAGGTTGGCGATGGAACGAACGGTGTTGGAGGAGAAGAGTCTGGAAGCGGGGTTCTGGGCCATTGTCGTGATCGAGGATTTCTCCAATGTGCCAACGGAGGCGGAGTAGCAACAATTGGCCCACACGGCAATGACTGATCCTGATTTGCGTTTCAAATTTTGATTTTCCTTTGAGATCAATTGAATTCTATTATTTTTCAAACTTTGTTTTTCAAAAGGATTTAATCTCAGGATGCTTCTATAAAATTCTCATGTCAAAATACGGTTCCATTATTTTATGAAAATTCTGACATTGCATTATTTTGATTTAAATGTTGTCTTTTCCTTTTATCTCCTCATTTCTTTATGCATAACATTTCAATTGCTGGCTAAAATGATTCAATTGAATGGTCAGGGTTCTCATGGTACTTTTATAAATTTTTACTTTTTTGTATTCTTGCCTTTTTCTATTTTTCCTTCTTTATTTTCCATTTATTGAATTTTTCATGTGAAGAACAATTCCAAAGAAATCCAAATAAAATTCAATAATGCCAAGAAACTCAGAAATAAATATTTTCAAATTTAAAATATTTATTTTTACTTTATTAAAATTTTGGGGATGTTATAGATCTACCCCCCTTACAGAAATCTCGACCCCGAGATTTGGCGGGTCTAAGGAAAAAGTATTTCTAAGAGAAATCAGGAAACTTCTCCTGGAGTCGGTCTTCTCGTTTTCCAAATTGCTTCTTCTTCAGGATGATTGCCCCGCTGAATCTTGATCATCTTGTGGGGTTTATTACGAGTGTGGCGTTCAGCTTCTTTTAAGATTTTAATCGGATGTTCCCGATAGGTTAATTCAGATTATAGATCAATTTCATTTAGCTAGGTGAGTTCAGCAGGAAGACGAAGACATTCCTTTAATTGCAATACCTAGAAGATTTTATAAACACTGGATAGGTGAGATGGCAACTCTGATTTATATGCCTTTTCTTTTTCTTTCATCTTCAACGATACGATATGGCCTAACATATTGCGGTACCCGGTTACCTCGGATTCGGAAACGATGAATACCCCGAACTTTGCAAATCTTGTGGATGAAATAGATTTGGGAATTCTTTATCGGAGGTGACTTTGTCGTTCTGTTATTATTTTGTCTTCATTGCAATTGCTTCACTGGACCTTCGTCTTGTGATTCTAAGTTGTCGTGCGAGAAAGAGATAAGATTTGCATTTAGGTTTTGCTTACGCGAATGAGAGATACTAATATTTTCTATATATTTCTTTTGGTTGAATAATTAGTATTGTTTATAAGGTTAATTCAATTTGGAGAGTGGTCTGCGATATATTTAGAATTCTTGAGGCGAAGGAAAAGTTGCATTGTCATTCGATTCGTTTGGGAAAAACCGAATGTTTAATATCAAGAAGGTATTTGAATACAATGGCTGATCCGCATAGTCTGACATTAGTTGATGAAATGAGCCGAGAATAAATGTCAGCTCGGATTGACTTTAGATTGAAAACAAGGTAGTGATAATCCAAGGATTGGATTGAGGTAGAAGAATTAATAAGTGATTCTGATGATTTGATTCATCTGATCATTTTAGTAGATAGAGGATTTTTGACTTTCTTTGGACTTGGCAATTATGACGGAGTGAAATGTACATGCCCAAAAGATTGATTGCAGGGATTGAATACACAAGGACGTACTCAATATCACAACAAGTGCTGGGTACATCATATGAAAAAGATGTTTACGTTCAGAGCCTCTCGTCAAGGTAGGGGATGTTTTAGGTTCTTGATGTTTTCTAAGTGTTTGAAATAGCTTGGAAGCTACTGGTGTCTTTCTCGATGAGGTGAATTAAAACTCTTCTCGGGTAGACATTGGTAAAGTGTCTAAGTTCTTCTCGATTGATACAAGTGACATTATCCATTTTATTCGAAACAACGGAAAGGTTGTTTGCTGATGACATAAAATAGATGATCAGAGAGTGACTAAAATCAAGGAGTTGACCATAGAGTTAAACTTGAATTCTGGCAAGGTTCAGATACATGTATGTATCGCACCTAGTACTACGCCTGGTTGGTCATGAGCTTCTTTCGCGAATCAACGTTGTAGATAAACGTCATGAATGACTGGATTGATATTTTGAGTTGGAACTGATGCATGTCTAAAGAATTGTTGGTCTTCATATCTTGGCACCTGTGGGTTATGGGCCCACCACGCTTCCGCTGCACGACTCTGATTTAAGTAATTGTTTGTCTTCAATTCGTGAGGTCACCTTTGAGATCGTTACATAGTTGCCCGGGTTGAGAATGACGTGGAGTTCTCTTCTTGCTTTAGGCAACCGTTGGCATAATACTTATGTTTACCATAGCAAAGGCAATAAATTCTGACTTTGCGATTCTTAGTACCAGATAGCTATTTATTGTTGTTGGAAAGATAAACAGATGACGATTGAGATTGAGAATGAAGTTAAGCAAAATTCTTTTAGGGACAAGTATCTTCGTTCAATCTCCGCTTCTTCACTTGATTCTTCGAGTGAATTGCTTCAGATTTTATTTCTCCTATTCTTGGGGACACCATTTCAATTGTGGAGACTTCTGGCATGGCTATGCTACTAGGAGATGTTTGTTTTCCTTGGGGGCACTGATTAGCAAAATGATTCTTCTTATGCATGATAAAGCACCCCATATTCTGATGGCTTTTCGAGCAACTTGTTTTGGATTTTAATCCTCCTACTCTTGGAGTTATAAACTTGTCTAATGCGACTTTTGGTGTAAGTATGGTTGTAGAATATAGTTATTCAACTTGCGGACGTTGTTTAGCAGCACGGTTCCTTTTTGTGACAGTTGAATTATTCACGCTTCTCTCATGGTGTCTTGTCGGGTATATTTATATACTTAATATTATTTTCCTTATGAATTTCAACTTGCTGCTTTTCAGAACATTCTTTTAGCCTAATGACTTTCTTTATCAGTTCAGAAACATGGCGTTGGAAATTGCTATTTACTACTTTCTTAGTGAAGGTAGTTAGAGTCAAGTGTGGTTTCTTTAATTTCTTAAGCAATATTTCCTATGCAGCACGACAGAGTTTGAAAGGAATCATCACTCGAAGATGACAAGCTGTTTTCAAAAGGAAAAACAGACTAGGACAGCAACTAGTTTCAAGTTCACCTGACACTAGTTCACTTCACATGTAGATTCGTGAAGGAGGATTTTTGCAATGATGCAAAACAAGGAAAGCACCAGAATGTTTGTGATAGCAGGGATGTCTACCAGATTTGCTGAATTGCATGAGGAAGGGATTGGTGCAAATAGCCGAAAGGCATTTACGTATAATCACCTAGGGTTGCATGCATGCAGAAAAGGAAAATACAAATCCTAGGCTCTGACTAAAGAAAGACCCGATCCTATATATGGCAAGAATCCTGGCTAATCACCATTATCTAACAGTTTGAGATCAAAGTAAAGGTGATAGTTGGCTGAGTGAGATCTTCGCCAACACAGAGAAGTTTGTGTGCTTGTTAGAGAAGAAGCGGGGTAAACTGAGAAAACTCTGGATAGATATTTGAAAGTTAAATGAAGATGTTCCCACAAAATATGAACGGGTGTGAGTATAGGCGACCAAGTTGCAGCAGGTCTGTGCAACAAGTAGCGGTTTCACGGTTTGATTAACCTAAGTACGGGGAAAGCTTAATGACTGAAATGCATTGGTGACTGATGAATCAAGGGGGCGGCATTGCGGTGGGCAATGATTTCGACTTTCGCAAAGTAGCAAATGGTATGGCTTATGGGACGTTGTTCAGGGGAATGACTTCCTTCAAAACTGAAGCAATTGATTGCACTCTAATCAGTAGCATGACCTATTTCTCCATAGCGAGTGCAAGCATGATCTTCGGATCGACTGGGTTGACAACAGTTCAAAGAACAATGTGTAGGTTTCAAATAAGGTATAGAAGTAGGTTTTTAGTCTAAACCATTTTCTTTCCTAACAAGAGCTACACCAAGGTTAGAAGTATTTTGTGCTATTTGCTAAAATAGAAGGATGTGCATTTGGTGATTCGTTCAATTATGGTGAACATTTACACTATGGTTACAGATTCTTGTAATCGTTCTTCTTGTTAGTTTGTTTTTGCACGTGCATTTTTTTGAACTGAAGAAAAGTGGAGAGTTCGATTGCTATATAAGGGAAGTGCTTTAGATAAATACTAAAGATTTGGTTGAACTTGGATAGGATTACCATTTCTTGGCAATTAAGTGTTTTGCAATGACAGTGAATGACAGGGTTAAACTAGACGCATATGTGCAGAGGTACAAAGTGAACTATATAGGTGCTAAGGCAGTGTAAACAAGGCTTGAACGGTGATGCTTTTAGTAACCGTTAAGTGATGGCGATTGAAAATTCAATGGCACAGACATGGCCGAGGTCGACGCTGGTTCTAAAGGTTGCCGCGCAAAGAAAATAACATGGGGTAATCGCCACAGTAAAAAAGGAGCAAGGGCAAGCAAATGGGCAACAATGAAATGTTGATGTTTGGCTTTGGCCAAGACACGAGAGTTGGTTGCTTGCTGTCCCGAAGCGTAAAAGTATGTGTATGATGCTTTTATTCGATTCTGAGAAACATTAGTGCCGTGAAGATTTTGGCATTCATTTTTCTTGGTTGGGTTTTTGCAACGTAGATAAGGCGCGTTAACAATTTGTACCGAGAATCGTTAGCAAGAACAAATTAGTGTAGGAAGAGGCACACAATATGTTAAAACGTTTGAGACGAATAAAAGGATGCATCTTAACCCGAATTGTTTGGGGAGAGTCAAGGTTGATTATAAAGGCTAAAATTTATTACTCATTACTTTTAGTGGATGTGTTAGTGATTTGCATTGTGTTGCGGCATCCTGCAATAATATTTATTAGAGTAAAGTTATTTAGATGGAATTCTATTGGATTAGAGGCAACGCTTTAGTTCTTTAAAGTATTTTTTTTAGGAAAGGTTTCTATGCAGATTGAGTAGTTTTTGGCTTGGTTTATAAGGCAACGTTTCGTTCTTTAAAATCTTTTTAATTAAATTTTCTTATTAAGCAGGGTTAGCACGTCGTAAATTTCAACCTAGTGGTTTAACATTCACGAGAGTAACCCGAAAGCAATAGAAAAGATTTACAACAAAACTTCAACAACACAGAAGTAATATGTATATATTTAACTTAATATGTAGGAAGGGTATCTAAGGTTTTCCTTCTACTGGCCATACAGATTTATGCATAAAAAGAGTTGTTATATAACTAGGATAATGTGTAACTCGCATCATACTATCTTTCAAAGTAGGCTATTCAGTAACGAGTTTCTTTTAATCCTTGCACCACTTGTTGTGTTAGTCTTCCGAGGCTTTTATGAAGTTGGGGAGGTTGTGCTGCTCGTTACTTTCATCTTCTTGAAGTTGTTGATGTAGTCCTCGCAATGTTGTTAACTTGCTGCCAGACTTATTTTCGAAAAGATCTGTTGGTGGTTTTTATTTTGCAAAAGATAAGGAAAGAAATACTTCTAAGAAAAGTAACTTAGGAGTGGAGAATGAGTATACATATAAGAAAAGTAATTCTATAGATGGGAAAAGATTATATGTATAACTGATGCTAATCTTTTTACATTTCTTTTAGAACATAGAGTTTTCAACTCTTTCGGTTTTCCTTTTGACGATCATTCCAATGTTTATATTCTGGAAGCATAGAACTTTTCCGATTCTAACTTAAACTCACAGTACAGAAGTTGGGCAAAGTAATGAGGTGAGTTTTTGTGGCATGGTTAGATGTCATTACTGGAACATTAAGTTTTTAACTAGCCTAAAGCAGCTTAAGTTAATTTGGTGTTTACTAATATGATGATCTCAAGCAAAGCTAAGAGTAGTAATAGAGACTATACTACTAATCTTGATGAGACTTGATTTTGTGAAAGGTTAATGACCGAAAGTTTGCACAGATAAGAATTTATACAGAAAGAAGGGGTAAGAGTAGAATCTTATGATCAAGGAAAGAGCAGCAAACTCTACATTTTGCAAATATAGTAACTTTGGGAAGTAAGATTTTGAATTCTCATATTCCAATGCTAACGACTATTCTATCTAAGGTTTATCCTACGGTCAAGATAGCTCGATACCAACTCTCAGGAGACCCGTTCGGATGAACAGAACCTCCATGTGATTACTGTGCTATTCCCTGAATCAGTAGCTAGCACTCACATGTTTACAACAATTGGAAATCATAACCATACAATATAACAATTAAGCGGAAACGATTATACAAATAAATATACAACTCAGGGAAATAAATGGCAGCAAAGGAAGCAATAACTTGCAGTTTGCCCATCCAATCCCGCAGGCAACTGACCAGGCATAACTCCTTAGACAGAACACGGCAAAAAGAAGAACCCGCAACCTGCGACGAAAAGAGACTCGAAGATCGCTAGCACACGCCTACAATATAATTAGGCAAGGGTGAGTACATTACGCACTCAGCAAGACTTGAGCAAATCCTACAATACATGCAGGCCATTTCAAAGGAGGCTATTACAGTTAATTTGCATAAAGCGAATTTCATTTGTAAATCCAGTTATTTGCAAACGGAATTTATAAAAGCAAGATTAATTGATAGCAAATAAGTAAAGCATAAATAACACTCACCGTCCTCCATGACGTGAGCGACGAATCAAACCTTGCCATCGCATGGCATATATCCAGTTCTTTGTCCACACAGGGCACAACAGCTGATACCAATACTTGCCCACACAGGGTATAGCATTGGGTCATCTGTGGGGTAAGCTAACTTGTAAAATAACCCTTTTGAGAAATAATAAAACAGTTAACTCGTGCAAGTTCACCAAGACACCCATGACCGCGGGTACGGCTAATTAATTAGAATTAAACTCTGCAGAGGTGTACAACTGTACCCACAAGGAATGATCAACTTTTGCCCGACACACTTCCTTAGGTGAGTCGTCAAGAAGACCATACATAGTCATTAAATTCCTAGACAAGGCTTTACACCAGCCCGGGACGTTATCCCCCGCCGTAGAACTAGAAACACACACCCAAGCCGTGGATCCACATTCACACACCCAACACAACGTTTCTAAACACGGCAGGGCGTACACCGTTACATTAGCAAGTAGACCTGTCCGGAATACCCCGTCAGGGTAGACCTGACCGGAAAACCTGTGCAAGCTCCCGCCTACCAATGAGCAAAGCCATGTCTAAACAATTTAATAGGCTAAGGCTAACCCATCCTCACCCTCGTGGTTTGTACGGATTTTCTTGGATCATACAACACGATGTTCGGTCCTTAGTTGCGACACGGGCGACACTTCACCCTACACTACGTGCAATTACTTCTGCACAACTGGCTATTGCCAATAATCGCCCGCATCAAAGCATAGTTTCATTTTGGGTTTTTAGTCAAAGTACCCACCACCAACAGTGACATTTCAATGTTTCCCGAAACAATTATTGAGTTGATCATGTACATCATTTATTCTAAAGCATGGCTAAGCAGGTTAATATGATCGCATATACCCACGATGACATTAAGAAATGCCTATCCTCAATCTACGGTTATCAAGGTTCTCATGTTCATAATCATCAAAGGAGGTTCATGAGACAACAGGTATAACTACCAAAACCACAAAATAGCAATTTACATAAAGTAAGCGCATGCATAAAACAATTTGATGCACAAAAGGAATATAAAATACTGGGCTCAATATGGTCAAAGGATGCTTGCCTTGCTTAATTACTGCTTACGACGATGACGAGGATTGCGGTTGACGACGACGAATGACGAAGCTAGAGTTGTCGGGTTCTACTCGTCGATCAACGGAAAATAAAGCAAATAAGAGACTTCAATAAGGCAAAAGAGAATAGACAGAAAGAACAAGTAAAATTCTTCACAAGAAACGGGGATTGCTCTTTATGAATTTATTAATCTTATTTTACGAATTCAAGACGCAAAAATAGTTTAGATTCATAGAATTAATCATTAGTTGCAAGGTTTCATTGATTTACTATACTGTCTGAGCTCTGCCCATTCTTATTACTTCTGTGTTTTGCTTTATTAGGATTGATTCCAAGCAAGATGAAATAAGAATATTTTCTTAGATTGCTGTAGATTATATCTTGAAGATCATTTCTAAGCTGTCCTGTACTAAATTCGGATTTAGATGAGTTGCTTTGCGAGTTAATGAAAAAGCTTAAACGATCACATTATATTATGAACGATTTGTTCTTTATCTTTAATTGATTTCATTCAGAATTAGCTTTACGCAAGTTAACTCTATTGATTTAGGCTACAGATAACATTTCCATAACATGTAAGAAGGTTTTGGTGATACAAATATCTAATATACAGATTTCTTCATTGAAACTACAATTCGTTTATGCATATTACGGTCTAAAGTAATGTGATTATTTAGGGTCATTAAGCTATTAAGATTAATATGCAAACCTTAGCATAATGAGATTCTCTTTTTATAATGGGGTAGTCTACACCTTGAAGAACACTACTAAACTAGTTCCATAAGTTTTAAGATTTTGGGCGAGACTATAATCTTATCGCTAAAATGGTTCATGCTATACTTAAAGACTATACTATTCAAAATCGGCAAGAAAGTGGATTGACAGATTAACGATTAAGGGTTTTAGGCTATTTGGATTCATATGCAAAACATGATGAAATATGGTTATTTCTTTATACTAAGATGATTTATACTTTGTATAACAATCCTAAGCTAATTCCATAAATTTTAGGCTTTGGCTGATGCATTATCTTATTTGTTGAAAAGGCTTAAGTGACATTGTAAAGTTGACGATAATCGGAATCGGCAGGAAAGTGAAACAAAAGGTTAACACTTAAGGGTTTTGAACTAGTAAGCATAATATGCAAATCTTAGTGAAATATGATTCTTTTTACAAAATATGGTAGTATAAACTTTGTACAACATTACTAAACTAATTTTACTGATTTTTGTATTTGGATGAGTTATTTTATCTATCGTTGAAATAGACTAAATGACCACAATGCGAATCACTAAATCGGCCAACTTTATATTGTGATTGCAACTACAATATACATGATCTTTAATTCATTTTTCAGGTGTTAGCAGAGTATCATCCTAGAATTGTTTCAAAGTAGGTTTGGCATTAATTTAACTTCAATGGCAATAGATTACCTATTTATTTATTGCCAAAATTAATATTTCCTTTCATTAAGAACATGCAAATTAAATCTTACTTTATATATTTTTACATGCATGGGTCCTTACTGTTTTTAGGAACTTATTGCAAATTACATTACCATTTTGTGAGCCATCATGCTACTGTTTTGCTAATGGCCATAATAAGGTTCATTAAGGATGGCAAAGCAACAATATAAACTTAATTCAACAATTGGGCATTTTCACAGGTTTGAGTTTATTATGATTCCAGAGGCAACAAGAATTCATTTTATTGTCTTAAAAGTCATATGTTTCATATGTGCCATAATATTCATAATAATGTTTACCCTTAAATTTAATTTCTCTAATTGTTTTGTGACTCAAGAATTAA
This sequence comes from Guadua angustifolia, assembly GCA_036346375.1. Classification (NCBI taxonomy): domain Eukaryota; kingdom Viridiplantae; phylum Streptophyta; class Magnoliopsida; order Poales; family Poaceae; genus Guadua; species Guadua angustifolia. The sequence goes on from CM070500.1 coordinate 42,206,558, forward strand.
GTATTTTGTATATTTGGATACATTCTGATCCTAACATCTCATGAATATTAATTTCATCTCTTCATTACTTATTATTCACAAATTCTCATTAACATCCATATTAACACCATAATCAATGTTTAGTTTGAATAATAATCCTGTACTCCAAACATTAAATCTTTTTGTACATTTAGATTCATCCTGATTTTACGTGAATATATAAATTTATCCTACTGAAATTCGATTTAAGTTGCAAAAGATATTTAGTACTGCAATTTCATTCGCATGGAATTAGTATTAGAAACTGAAAATACGTTTTACAAAAAGGGAAAGCGTCTTTTGACTCAGGCCTTCTTCTACCTCAGCTCTATACCCCCTGGGCGCAGAGACATAAGCAGAGGAGCGCCTAGGGCTCGGCGGCGAGGGCTTTTCCAGTGGTCCTCTGGCAAATGCGACGGCATGGGGAGGAAGGGCTCGGCGAGGTGCTTCTGGACCTGGAACCGATTCGGCCGGAGATGGCCCGAGGTGAGCTGCAGCCGAGCTCCAGGCGGTGGCCATGGCGGTGACCAGATGAAGAAGATGACCGGAGAGGATTCGGCTTGAATCGGCAGCCTTGGGAGCATCCACGGGCCACCAGAGTCCATTTTCGAGTTCCTTCGGTTGAGAGAGATCTGGTGAGCTCCCTCGTGACCATTCATGGAGGAAGATGGCGCCGGCAGCAGCTCAATTCGCATGGAAGAAGACGATTTTTGGTGGGGCTTTAGCTCAAGAGGGTGTGGTGATGCTCGGCTCAAGGAATTTGGAAATGGTGGTGATTCGGAAGAACCGCGAGTGGGTTTGAGCTCTGAGCTTGCGGCAAATGGAGGAAATGGAAGGGCTTGATCTTTGGCTTGAAAAGAATGAAGAAGAAGTGAGTGGAGGGGAAGTGAAGCACCGCCACAGTGGTCTCTGAGACGCCATGCATAGCTCGGTAGTGGGCTGTACTCGAGCCGGAGAGTTCGATGGAGCGAACGGAGGTTGGCAGATGGAACGAACGGTGTTGGAGGAGAAGAGTCTCGAAGGTGGTTCTGGGCCATTGTCGGATCGAGGATTTCTCCAATGTGCCAACGAACGGAGTAGCAACAATTGGCCCACACAATGATCGATCTGATTTGCGTTTCAAATTTTGATTTTCCTTTGAGATCAATTGAATTCTATTATTTTTCAAACTTTGTTTTTCAAAAGGATTTAATCTCAGGATGCTTCTATAAAATTCTCATGTCAAAATACGGTTCCATTATTTTATGAAAATTCTGACATTGCATTATTTTGATTTAAATGTTGTCTTTTCCTTTTATCTCCTCATTTCTTTATGCATAACATTTCAATTGCTGGCTAAAATGATTCAATTGAATGGTCAGGGTTCTCATGGCACTTTTATAAATTTTTACTTTTTTGTATTCTTGCCTTTTTCTATTTTTCCTTCTTTATTTTCCATTTATTGAATTTTTCAGGTGAAGAACAATTCCAAAGAAATCCAAATAAAATTCAATAATGCCAAGAAACTCAGAAATAAATATTTTCAAATTTAAAATATTTATTTTTACTTTATTAAAATTTTGGGGATGTTACAATCATTTTGCTGCCTAAGAAACAGGACGCCTCTAGGATCACTGATTACAGGCCTATCAGTCTCATACATAGCGTAGGAAAGATTTTTTCCAAGCTCCTGGCGAGGAGGCTAGCTCCATGTCTACATGAGTTAGTTCCTGCCAACCAATCTGCATTCATCAAGAAGAGATCTATCCACGACAACTTCCTATACGCCAAGAATCTAATTACCGAGCTGCATAGGAAGAGAATCCTGGCTCTCTTCGTCAAGTTAGACATAGCCAAGGCTTTTGACTCTGTCAGCTGGGAGTTCCTTTTGGAACTCCTTCGACATTTGGGATTCAGCACATGATGGCAAGAATGGATTTCGTCTATCCTGGCATCCGCTACCTCCAGAGTCTTGCTTAACGGCATCCCAGGACAGTCAATTTAACATTGGAGAGGATTGTGACAGGGTGGTCCTCTCTCTCCTATGCTCTTCATCCTGGCTATGGATCCGCTGCAAAGATTAATTTCCAAGGCGACCACCAAGAATCTCATTACGCATATACCTACCAGATTGGCGAAGATGCAGATATCCTTCTATTCCAATGATGCTGTCATTTTTGCCAACCCTATTCGTGAGGAGCTAAAAATAATACATGAATTACTAAACATCTTTGGAGGGGTGGCAGGTCATCACACCAACCTTCAAAAGAGTGAGGTGTATACCATTTAGTATGACGCCCTGGACATAGAGTCCATCCTACAGGACTTTCCGGCCCTATCCAAAACCTTCCCATGCAGGTATTTAGGTCTACCGCTGTGGCCTACAAAATTGAAATGTTCTGACCTACAATCGCTTATTGATAAAGTAAGAAAACGCTTGGTGGGGTGGAAGGGAAAATTGCTCTCTAGGGCTGCCAGGATGGTCCTAACGAACTCTGTCCTCATGTTGCTCACAATCTATCATCTAATAGTATACCCGCTTTCTCCATGGGTCACAAAGAAAATTGGTAGAATATGAAGAAGCTTCATTTGGAGAGACGAACAGGAATGCAGTGGGGGACATTGCTTAGTAAATTGGAAGAAAGTTTGCAGGCCTAAGACCCTGGGAGGTCTTGGAATAAAGGATTTCATCTCCTTCGGATGGGCACTTTGACTTCGTTGGCTGGTATGCTTGGAAAGACCAACATAGGCCTTGGGCAGGGATGACGCTGCCATGTGACGATTTAGACCGTACCTTATTTCACGTGAGCACCACGCTCATGTTAGGAAATGGCGAAACAACAAGATTTTGGGAGTCCAATTGGCTCCATGGGGTTTCACCACGCGACTTGGCACCATCCTGCTATGAACTAGTTTGGAGGATAGGAGGTTCGATCAAGGATGAGCTATGCACTAGGAATTGACTGTGGCTGTTGCGGAGGATCAACTCAAACATGCAGTTACAAGAGTTTGTTCAACTTTGGCAGGCCGTTCAATAGGTCCAGCTTCTTCCGGATGTGCAAGATAACATTACTTGGAAATGGATGTCACATGGGGAGTATTCGGTCAGAACAACCTATAGGGCATAATTTCGTGGTTCTATTCCGGATGGTAACTACAAGATTATTTGGCATGCCAACACAGAAGCGAAATGCAAGTTCTTTGCTTGGCTATTCTTACAGGATAGGATTCTCACAGCCGACAAACTTGCTCCCAGGGGATGGCCACATATGTTCTTTGCGCGATGTGTGGAATAGACCTAGAATCGTCCGGACACCTCATCCTTCGATGTCCTTTTGCAAAGCAGGTTTGGAGGAAGGTCCTACATTACATGAACATAAATCACATTACCCTAGAACTAGCATTGGTTGATTTAGGAGCCGCTGCTTGGTGGCAATCAATCCGCTGCTCAGTTGCCGAGCAACACTGCAAGGAGGTGGATGGCATTCTCATGTATGTCATATGGAATCTTTGGAAGGAAAGGAACAATAGGATTTTCAATAACCTAAATCGAACCGTGCAGCTGGTGGCTAATACCATCGTTGACGACATACAGAATCGAAGGAATGTGGTAGCTTTCGAATTTTGGTAGCACTGCACGAACTTTTTGAAACAAGTTTAGTCCTCTAAAGGTCCATGGTGCCATATGGTTGCTCGAGGATGGGTCAAGCCTAGGGCTTTGTCCTCATTTGGCATTGTATTTTATCATTTTAAAGAATTCAACATGTATCTGAACCAAATGTTATGTTGTATTTCTGGCACTCTTCTTTAATGCATGGTAGAGCTTCTGCCATTTCTTTCAAAAAAATACGGATAGTGTATAAACAGTATTCGCCTCTACTATTATGCATGCTCTAACTGGAATGTAAACACACATGCATCCAGTTCATGTTTGGCTTGGAGGGCGATGGATTTTATGTGACCTGTATAGTTTGGCTTAACAGGTGACAGTGCCCTATCGGGCTGCAAAAGATGATGTAGGACAGCGGTGGTTTGGTTGGTCTTGCATGCGACAGGGAGAGGTTTGTTGGGTATATGTTTTCTAGGCTTAATCCCATTGTCAATGAACTTAAGGGCCTAGGAACTAAAATCCCTGATGTTGAAGTGCGCAGGAAAATGATTAGGGTGCTGCCCCGAGCATATCACAGCTTGATCACCTACATGTCCAATAGTGGTGATCTCAAGAAGCTCACACCCACCGAGCTATTGGGCAAAATTTCAGCCCATAAGCTCACCTTTGCCGATGAAGATGCTCCCAAGAAGAAATCCATTGCTCTCAAGGCCAAGGAGAAGGCGCAAGACTCCTCGGATGATGAAGATGATGAGGAGTCTAGCTATGGGGATGAAGATGTCAAGAAGTTGGTCCTACTCATGAGAACGGCCAACAAAATCATGAGGAGGGTCAACACCAAAGACAAGGGGAAGTCATTACCTCACTACTCTAAAAAGAAACCTTTCTCAAACATCACTTGCTTTGAGTATAATGAGAGGGGGCATAATAGATGCTTGGTACCCCAACAAAAGCAAGAAGAAGGGCAAGAGTAAGAGCAAAGGGGATGATGATGAGGAGAAGGCTCATGACAAACACCAGAAGAATTACTTCAAGAAAGACCACTCCAAGAAGCACTTGAAGAAAGGGAAGGGGGAGGCTCACATTGGTGAATGGATCACCAATGAAGAGAGTTCAAGTGATGAGTCCTCCTCCGATGATGATGGCACAAGATCCAAGGGCTTGGCCGGGCTCGCTCTTAATGAGTCTACACTACCTCCGCCTTTCTTTCCACATTGCCTTATGGCAAAATATGATGAGGATAAGGTGAATGACTCTCCCTCCTATGATGAGTTAGTAGATATAATTGAAGAGCTTAATAGTGCCTTGTATGCTAAATCCACTAAGGACAAAGCTCTTAAGAAAACTATTACTAGCTTGAATGATAATAATGACTTGCTTGCTTCTAAGCTTAAAACTTTGCAAGATAAGTTTGATAGCTTAGAAGCTAGCCATAATGAACTTGTTGCTAAACATGACAAACTTACACATGCTCATGATGCTTTGGTCGTTAATCATGCCTTGCTTGTTGATTCTCATGATTCTTTGAATGCTAAACATGCTTTATTTGTTAAGGATCATGATGACTTGCTTAATGGACATTGTGAGCTAGAAATAGATAATGAGATGCTTGCTAGCAAATCCAAGATTGTTTCTTCATGTGACATATCAATTGCTTGTGATTTGCTTAATGATGAAATACTTGCTTCTAGCTCATCCATCGCATCTAGCCATCTAGCACATGTGATGAAAATTGCAAAAATACTTTGTGTGCTAGGGAGCTCATGATAGAAAATAATGAACTAAAATCTAAAGTAGATAAATTTAATACAAGTTTAGAAAAATGCTTCCTTGGTAGTGCCACTCTTGACAAAATACTTGTGGAGAAAAGGGTCATCTTGGGCAAGAAAGGATTAGGCTATAAGCCTAGGGATTTGCCCAAGAAAGGTGGATGGACAATACTCAAATTGAATTTTATCAAGAAGAGTACTCAATGCTATTATTGTCATAAATTTAACCATGCTTTAAAATATTGTACTTTTGCTAGTGCCCCGCATGCTAGAGTAAAAAGGGGTTGCATGGTTGATGCTCATTACATGCTCTTTAAGAACTTTAGGGGTAAAATGAATGTGAAATATGTTGGCCTCTCTAATCTTGATAAGAAGTTTAAAACCATTTGGGTGCCTAAATATTTACTTACTAATCCTTTTGGCCCCAAAATTGTTGAGACTAACACCAAAGGACCCAAAAGTATTTGGGTACCTAAAACTAACAAGCGAACTTCATTGTCTAGGTGAACTACAAGAGTGGTGGTCGGCATTGGGTGATTGATAGTGGGTGTACTCAACATATGACTGGCACCTCAAGGATGCTAACCTCAATTGAAGGAGAAAGTGACCCCAGCCACAAAATCACTTTTGGAGATAATAGTAAGAGAAAGGTAAAGGGTATTGGTAAGGTTGCCATGTCCAATGATCATTCAATTGAAAATATGCTCCTTGTAGATTCTTTAAATTTCAATCTACTTTCGGTTGCTCAATTATGTGATCTTGGATTCCATTGTGTCTTCTCTAATTATGGAGTAACCGTTTTTGATAAAAACAAAAAGCTTATTTTCAAAGGTTTTAGATTTCAAAATCTCTATCTTGATTTTAACTCTAACTCCTCATGCATCTCGACTTGCCTCTTAGAAGTCTTCCTTGATTGGCTTTGGCATCGGCGTCATGGGCATGTAGGTATGTCTAACCGCAAAAATTTTTTCAAAAATGAGTTAGTGGTGGGCTTGAAAGATGTTAAATTTGAAAAAGATAAGCTTTGTAGTGCTTGCCAAGCCGGCAAGCAAGTAGCTAACTCTCATCCCATCAAAAACATCATGTCCACCACTAGGCCCCTAGAACTCTTGCATATGGATGTGTTTGGTCCCACTACATATCCTAGCATAGGTGGCAACTCCTTTTGTCTGGTAATAGTAGATGATTTCTCTCGTTTTACTTGGGTGTTCTTTTTGCCAAATAAAAGTGGAGTTGAAAAGATTTTTAAAACATTTGCAAAAAGAGCCCAAAATTAATTTGATTGCTCCATCAAAAAGATTAAGAGTGACAATGGAATCGAGTTTGTTAATACTAATGTTGTTGAGTATTGTGATGAGTTCGGTATAAAGCATGAACTTTCAGTCACCTATACTCCTCAACAAAATGGTGTGGTTGAAAGGAAGAATAGAATACTCATCGAGATGATAAGAACAATGCTAGACAAGTATGGTACTCTCGACGCTTTTTGGGCCGAGGCCATCAACATGGCGTGCCATGCTATCAACCGTCTCTACCTCCATCAACTACTCAAGAAGACTTCACATGAGCTATTGGTGGGGAGGTGGCCCAACATCTCTTATTTTCATGTGTCTGGGTGCAAGGTATACATCTACAAAAAGATGACACACTTAGGTAAATTCCAAAGGAGATGTGATATTGGTTTTCTATTAGGCTATTCTTCTAAGACTAAGACTTATAGAGTATTTAACAATTCAACCTGCTTAGTAGAAGAAACCTATGATGTAAAATTCGATGAATCTAATGACTCACAAGGTGAGCATGAGAATCTAGCTGATATAGGTGATGATGCCTTGGTACAAGCTATGAGGAGGATGGAAGTTGGAGACATCAAGCCCAAGAGGACAAAAATGAGCCACCTACACCTTCCATGGAGCCACATGAAGGAACACAAGAGGAAGAGGAGGAAAAGGATTAAGAAGGATCCAAACTCATAAAGAGCCATCACACCATTACCAAGGATCACCCCATGGACCAAATCATTGGTGAATTTAGTAAGGGTGGCCAAACTCGCTCTAGACAAGCTTTCTTTTGTGAATATTACTTGTTTGTTTCTTGTGTTGAGCCTAAAACAGTGGAAGAAGCATTAGAAGATACAAATTGGATCATGGCCATGGAAGAGGAGCTCAACAACTTAAAGAGGAACAAAGTATGGAACTTGGTAGAATGCTCAAAGGACCATAATGTCATTGGGACAAAGTGGGTGTTCCGGAACAAACAAGATGAGAATGGAGTGGTGGTGCGCAACAAGGCAATGCTAGTAGCACAAGGCTTCACTCAAGTGGAGGAATGGACTATGGGGGGACGCAGTGTTCAAGAGTTCGCTCGGCGGATTCGTGGTGGTTAGGCACCGCCAAGCGCCAAGGCCGTATTTGCAGTGCAATTGCGGGTCTCGGCGTTTTGACCCTCGGCGGCCAAGAATTAATATAATTCATATATATTATTGATTTTATTATGAATAAAAATTTTTAGCTTTCTTTTCTAGTTATTTGCAAATTGCAAGACATCAAATATTAAAGTAGAATATTAAACTAAAATACTTGAACACATACTACTCAATTAATCAAGTAATAAACTAAGTAGTAAGTACTATGTTAGTGACTTAGTGTACTTTATTTTGTGGGCGACGATGTGAATCTTTCAATCATGGTCATCAGGTCATGTAAACAGTAGATCAAAATGGTCTCTCTCATAATTTTGTGCCAGCCGCCACGCCCGCCGAGGCCCGCCAAGGACCGCCAAGACCCGCCAAGGAGCGCAATTTCGGCCCAACCGCCAAACAGGCTGCCAAGGGCTGAATTCATTGCGTTTATAACAGCCAACCGCAATATCGCCGCTAAGTACCGAATTTTTGAACACTGGGGAGACGTATGCGGTATGCCCCTGTAACTCGTCTTGAAGCAATTCGGTTCCTTCTAGCCTTTGCATCTTATTTTAACATCACTCTATTTCAATTGGATGTAAAAAGTGTTTTTCTTAATGGCATCATTGAAGAAACTATTTTGTTGAACAACCTCCCGGTTTTGAAGATTTAAACTTTCTAAATCATGTTTACAAATTATCTAAGACACTCTATGAGTTGAAACAAGCCCCAAGGGTGTGGTATGAGTGCCTTAGAGATTTTCTTTTAGAAAAAGACTTTAAAATTGGGAAGGTTGATCCAACTCTATTCTTAAAATAAATCAATAGTGCATTAATGATTTACCAAATTTATGTGGATAATATTATCTTTAGATGCACTAATCTCTCCCTTTGCAAAGAATTTGGTGACATGGTGGCAAGAGAGTTTGAGATGTTCATGGTAGGGGAGCTCACATTTTTCCTTGGATTTCAAATCAAGCAATTGAAGGAGGGTATATTTATTTTACAAGAAAAGTACACCAAGGACCTCCTTAAATGATTTAACATAGAAGAATGTAAGCCAATCAAGACACCCATGGCAACAAATAAATATCTTAATCAAGATGTGGGAGGTAAGCCTATTGACCAAAAGCTCTATAGGTCCATGATAGGGTCTCTCTTATATTTGACAGCATCTAGGCCTGATATCATATTTAGTGTTTGCATGTGTGCTAGATTTCAAGCTGCCTCTAAAGAAGTGCATCTTACTGCCGTAAAAAGAATTTTTAGATATCTAAAGCACATTCCTTGCATTGGTTTGTGGTACCTTAAAGGTGCTTCATTTGAGCTTCTTGGCTATTCATACTCCGATATGCCAGCTACAAAATTGATCGCAAAAGCACCTCAAGGGGTTGCCATTTGCTTGGAACGTTTTTAGTGTCTTGGTGTTCTAAAAAGCAAAATTCAATAGCACTTTCCACTACCGAGGCCGAATATGTGGCTGCTGGCAGTTGTTGTGCTCAAATTCTCTTTATAAAGCAAACCTTTTTAGATTACGGCATTAAGTTTAAAAATGTGCCTCTCTTGTGTTATAACGAAAGTGCAGTGAAAATAGCAAACAATCCAGTCCAACATTCCTGAACTAAGTATATTGAAATCCGACATTATTTCATTCGTGATAATGTTGCTAAGGGTGACATTATGCTTAGTCATGTGAGAACTGAGGACCAATTAGCTGATATTTTCACTAAACACCTTGATGAGGTTAGATTTTCTAAATTAAGAAATGAATTGAATATCATTGCTTTTACAAATGTTGCTTGATTTGGCGTTTGGAAGGAATATCACATTTAGGGGGAGCCAAACTTGCTTGCTATGCATTTCTTGCTATCCACTGTGTGAACAAATTAATTCTAAGTGTTGAAGTGGCATAGGATTACTTTTCTAAATAAAAGGGAGACTTTAGAACTAAAATTGCTAAAATATTGCTAAAAGCCTCTCCTTTCTATGCTTCTTTCCTATCCCAACCAAATCATAGTAAATAGGCCAAATTTTGTTTTCAATTGAAAAGTTGGTTGCAAAACTACTAGGTGTCACCACTCTACACACGAGTCCTTTCCATTAAGCTTGAATTGTCCATATTCATGCACATTTGAAAAATAAGGCTCATACAATTCCATAGAATTCAAAATCCTCTTTTAGTTTGAATTTGGTGCTTGATTGTGAATTTTCTATCTAAGATTATTCAAGATCCAGCTTTCAGTATGGATTTGAATTTTTAAGTGGATCATTGAAATCTCTAAGATTCTAGTTATACTTCTTAATTTCTTAAGCAGAGAGCTGCACATGTACGATGAATTGAGGAAGATTCAGTCCAGCGCATAAGGTATTTCACCAAGGACCCAGTTCCTATGTGAAAACCCTTAGGCGCCGGACCAACTCCAACTCGGTTTGTTGCAAAAATGCGTCTGTGTGGATTGAGTCCGGCGCAAATGGGGGACTCTCTGCATCCACCAAAAGCAGTCCGACATACATATGTAACTGTTTGTTTTCCAAATTCTTATCAAATTCAAAAGTTTTGAACTCAAATTTGAAAATTGCTCATCTTAGTTGAAAATTTTCAAAATTTTATCTAGATTTAGGGCTTATCTTTGCTAACTTACTTTTGGCTTCAAGACCCAAGTTAAACTGACCAAATTGGATTCTTCTTATGTGGGTCCCACCAGCCAAATAAAGGGGTGCCTGTCTCCTACAAATAACCATATCATTAAGGGGTCTCTTCTCAAGACAACAGTTACACTTGTGCCTTCTCTCTCACTCTACAGCCTCCACCACCCAAAAATCCCCAAATCCTCTTGCGCAATCTCTTAAGGCCAAAGCTTTTTCTCACCGAAGCAAACCCTAATCGGGTAGAATCAACGGTGCTCTCTCTCGACCTGCTTGCGCAAGTGCGTCTCCTTGGGTTTGGTAAGTCCACCCTAGACTCTTCTCTTTCTTGCAATTCCTTGCTTGAAATCAAACCCTATACCTTAAAATTCATGCTTAAGGGTTCCAAAACCTTATCTCTTTGAAGGTTGGGTTAGTTTTTGTGCTTGGAAAGGGTGATTTTGGTTTGATTTGAGTAGCTTTGTGGGCAGTGGATAGGTTTGGCAACATGGGCAGATCAAAGAATCCTGAAAAGAGGGGATTTCTTAAGAAAGTTGTGGACAAAGTCAAGGGTAAGAAATAGAAAACTTCTAATACTGCTCAATCTCAAGGTATCTCTCTATCTAGGTAGCCTCAAGGGCTAGTGTTCTTGCAAGACCAGCATTCCCTAGGCAGAGTTGCAAGGAGGGCAGTAGTCATGCAAAGGAAGGACAAGCAAATAGCTCAACCAGAATCACCATCTTCTAGGGACGGTAATTATAAGCCGAGTGGCAAATCTCTTTCAAAAGAAGAAGAGATGTTTAAGGAGGTGGATATGCTTAATGGAGAAAAACTTGCTATCCTAGGAGGAAAGAAATTAAGGGCAGTAAGACTTGTTGGAGAAAGTTCTTGGTTCTCTTTCTCCAGACCACCTCTTAATGAGAATTTCATCACAAATCTACAGAAAAATATGTTCATTGGGTACAAGAGCAGGAGACACAAGAATAGAACGCCCCTGTCTGCTCTATCAAATCACTAATATGTTGATTGGAATCAAATAGTTGTAAGCTCAAACAGTGTCGGGACCCGAATTTGCAAATCCGGACCCTCTGTGTATTCTACATTAGTCCAGGATCACGCTAATGCACACAGGATAAACAGGGTTAAAGTACCACAATCATACACAGCGGAATAATAATAAATTACCTCAAACATGTATATAAACGAGTTGTACGTCCTTATGGTCTCCTTACAATAGTTTGCCACGCAAGGCTTACAGTAATCAGAGTAATAAGAAATCAACAACGGAAAATAAAACATCGTGGTGATCCATCTCTTTGCCACAGGCACCTTGACGAGGCTTGCTCCCTAGTTCTCTGGCTCCTCAACAAACTCCTCTTCCCAAGCAGGCGTGCACTCCTCCTCTGGTAAATTGTGTCCGCAAGGGTGAGTACACACCGTACTCAACAAGTCATGCACAGAATGCAGTTCTATTACTACATGCATGGCTTGTTACAAAGGAATGGCTCAATTGGTTATTTTGCATTGCATCAATATTTTAACTTACTATTTATTTAGATATAAAGCAGCAAAACCATAATAATATAATAAGTTTCTCAATTGTTTTCCACATAATTTTGGACACATAGTCCTTAATCAAATTTCACCATTATCCCTGGCACACAGCCTTTCATCCCACTTTATTTTCAAAAATCTACCCCTTGACTGTAATCCCCGAGCTTTGTCCAATTCCATGGACTCGGCTATTCGAATAGTTTTTACACTCTGTAGAGGTTGTACACTTTACCCACAAGATATAATCAACTCACCACATCAGCCGTGAATTGCCATACAAGAGTATGCGAATGAGCGATCATAACAAAGCCTTTCAGAAACTTCTAGCTCAACCTAGGAACCTCTCCGGGTTGCCTTCACTATCACTTCCCTCACACAGAGCCGAAGTATAGGACAGACAAACACCGTTGGATAAGGTACCAAGCCGTAGCACAGGCATGCTCCCCCATACAGTTACCCCCGTGTAACTGCCACCCTGAGGTATCAAAGGTGAGATATCAGAATCCTACTAATCTAGGTGTGGAGTATATGGACCCCGGTATCTACATGGCGGGCCGAGAGGACCACCCAAGAGGGGATGGGCCAAGCCGACTACATGAAGATGGGTATTGCTCAGGAGGCAAGCCGCCATGCGCAACAAGGAAACCCCGAAGATGGAAACCAACCCTGCTTAGGAAGGATACAATTGTAATCCTAGCCGCTATCATGTATAACGGATAAGGAAAGAGATATAATCTCCACCTCATATCCGAGTGGGACTCCTTTCTTGTAACCGCCCTCCTCTGTTATATAAAGGGAGGGGCAGGGAGGAAAAACAAGACAGAACATCATCAGCAAATAAGTTAGCCACTCATAATTCCAGAGCACAGGACTAGGGTATTATCTCCATCGTGAGAGCCCGAACCTGTAGAATTCTCGTGTCTTGTGCTACCATCGAGTTCCCGATCCAGCGCTTAGCCCCCTTTTAATTATTGTCAGTAACAAACCTCGACAGTTGGCGCGCCAGGTAGGGGCAGCGTCAAGATCAATTCGTCGAGCTCGATGGCGATCTTCAGCAAAAACATGGCCACCGTCTATTCTTCTGCGCAAGCAATGGCAAAAAGCTACAGGCTCCGTCATCCCTCATCGCGCAGACGCCATCGATTGGGCAGACAGCACGTGACGCCATCAGCAGGGTCGCAACTAGCGCCGACGATCCAAGCCGATGCAGGAGCGAACTCAACTGCCGGAGCCCGTACGGGAGCCGCCGCCATTATCTCTCATGGGGGCACCGCGGGGGCTACTTCGGGTGCAACGACACCGCATGGTGCCGCCACACGGGTGCCACGACGCCGCCAACATCGGGCGCAACAACGCCACCATCGATGCCTCGGGTACCGACCGTCGCTTCGGGTGAGGGCGAGCGATACTTCCGGAGGTCGAGTTGGCGTGTTTCCAGCGCAGAGACAAGGCGGTGCCACAGCAGTAGACTCTGGCGAAGACAGGTCGCGAAGGTCCCGAAGGTGAAGCAGTGGCCTAAAGCTTGAAGTGCTGGCGACAAGCATCCTGGCGAAGGGCCAAGAAAAAAAATCCCTTCCTGTTGACGGCTATGCGGTTGAGGCAACGCAAAATTCTCCTCCATGCTGTTTTGCAATCCGTGTTCCTCTGTTGTCGCTTGTTTTTTCAGGTACTCCGAAACAGAGGGTCAACAGAGATGAGCGCTAGTTCCTCCTGGAGAGGCATGAGCAAAATCACCCGAAGCTGAAGGTTGCAGATTGCCGATCAAGATCTGGGCCAACATTATCTGGCCAGTCAAAATTGTGAAGCGATTCGACGTTTTAGGGTTTGTGCTCTCGGTGGCGGGTGAAAAAAGATTGCGGCCAGCGTGACAAAAGGGTTTGGCGACCTGAAGACCCGCACATACATGGCGACTAGAAGTCCGACGGCCGCGCACGCTTTGAAGTCTGGCAACTAGAAGGTACTACGCAATCATCTTCGCGGAGCGCCTCGACGACCCGCCACGAGCTAACGCTGCGCCCGAAGCGCCACCTTCGCACGGCCACGAGCTAACGCCGCGCCGAAGCGCCACCTTCGCACGGCCACGAGCCACGCTGCGCCCGAGTGCCACCGGCGCACGACCACGAGCCAACGCCGCGCCCGAAGGCGTCACCTTCGCGACGCCACGAGCCAACGCCGCACTTCGAAGCGCCACCGCCGGCGCACGGCCACAAGCCACGCCGTGCCGAAGCGCCACTTCCGCACGCCACGAGCCAATGCTGCGCCCCAGCGCCACTTTCGGCACGGCCACGAGCCAACGCCGCGCTGCGCCCGCGCTACCTCGCACGCCACGAGCCACGCCGCGCCGAAGCGCCACCTTCGCATGGCCACGAGCCAATGCTCGCGCTAAGCGTCACTTTCGACGGCCACGAGCTAACGCGCTGCGCCCGGCGCTACCTGCACGCCACGAGCCTCGCCACGCCTGAAGCGCCACCTTTTCGCACAAATGAGCCACGCTGCGCCCACGAGCAAGGACGGCACGATCGTCGGCAACATATGGAGCATAAAGCAGCTAAGTCGCTTTTTACTCAATTATGTCATTATGAATAAAATTGTTGGCTTTCTTGACTTGCTACTTAGTTGATCCACAACTAAGCGATGAAGTCGAGGCTACACTAATAGTGTCTTGTCGCACATCTTTTTTCGAGTTGTGTTTTTCATCTTTCACTTAACGATTGCAAATGAATCCAAGTGCGTTAATTCCGAGTTGTGAAACTCTGACCCCATGAACGACGAACTTTAGTCACCCAAAACGCGTGCCTGGGAAAAAGGGCCATGAGCCGACTCCCGACGCTCGGGGGCTAGACTAGTCGGGCAGAGTGCTTAAACAAAAAGAGTCAAACCACTCGGATGAATTCAAAATCAATAAGGAAAAGGAGTAAAAAATATATATATAAACCAGTCGGACACCATATCCGAGTGAATTATTTTGACATTGCCTAAGTTCTGCATATACATAATTTCAGGGCTACTGAATTTGGATGCGACGCTGCGTGGCTAACGCTCAACGATTTACATCAAGAACTTCGGCGGCGAATAAGTCTAAAGGGAGCGGCGCTGAATTTTGCCCTGAGCAGGAAAAGTGTTTTGACTTCTGTATATCGTTTGGGATACGGTATGACCCATGATGAGCTACCAGCTGTACGCCGCGACAGTCGGATATAATTCAATGCGTGGAGCTCTATTGAGTCCTTCACGATCTCTTTGCCTACAATGGGCACTTTCGGTGAAAGGAAAACAAGTCGAAACAACATCAAGAATCGAAGCACTTTCGGCGTGAAGCTTGACTCGGTTGAAATGCGACCAGAAGGCGGCAATTCGATCGCAAAGCACTCGGGGCTCTTGTGGAGTATATGGACCCCGGTATCTACATGGCGGGCGAGAGGACCACCCAAGAGGGATGGGCCAAGCCGACTACATGAAGATGGGTATTGCTCAGAGGCAAAGCCGCCATGCGCAACAAGGAAACCCCGAAGATGGAAACCAACCCTGCTTAGGGAGGATACAATTGTAATCCTAGCCGCTATCATGTATAACGGATAAGGAAAGAGATATAATCTCCACCTCGTATCCGAGTGGAACTCCTTTCTTGTAACCTCCCTCCTCTGTTATATAAAGGGAGGGGCAGGGAGGAAAAACAAGACAGAACATCATCAGCAAATAAGTTAGCCACTCATAATTCCAGAGCACAGGACTAGGGTATTATCTCCATCGTGAGAGCCCGAACCTGTATAATTCTCGTGTCTTATGCTACCATCGAGTTCCCGATCCAGCGCTTAGCCCCCTTTTAATTATTGTCGGTAACAAACCTCGACACTAGGTCTGTCCCATACCAGACATGTGGTTGTACGAGTGACTCAGGTCAAAGGCTCGCAAGGTGAAGTCCTTAACTAACCAAGGCAAGACATCCTTCTCTCAAAATTGGCACACAGCCCTCACAACACACAACCCTTCCCAAATGCCACGAAGGCCCACCTAGCACAAAGCCTCGGTCCACTTGCCTCAGTCTAAATCAATTCCCACCCCAAGTTGTTTTACGGTGCAACACATGCCTGTAACCATCCTTCATGTAGAACCACACAGGTCTCTACATTCCAATATCATTACCAACAACATTCCACCTTTTATCAAAATGCATTCACTATTCATTTAGTCAATGTTGCTTTTGTATTCAAAAAGATTATTCACGATATAAGCATGGCTAAGCAAATATTCACGGTCTAGCCTCCCGTGTTGGCAGAATATTAACAACCAACTAATATTACCAAACTTAGGGTGTCAAATGAAATCATGGCATACATATACTAGTGACAAGGCGGCAAAAACAAATAGGTTGATTTAACTAATTCACCCAAATTAATTAAATTAGCATGCATAGTTTGAATCAAAATACATTTTCAAAACTTAGGAGCAAAATGATCAAAGCACAACTTGCCTGGCCCTTGCAATTTTTTTATTATTCTTTACTCTTTATCTTCGATGCTTGATCCTCGATCTTCAATCTCCGCTTGCTTGATCGTCAGCTCCTTCGAGCGACTTCCGGCAACGCGTCTAACGATAAACAAACACAAATACAACAAAACTCAAAAGGCAAATCAAGTAAACTCCAAATTAAGAACGAATAGCATTGGGCACAACGGCTTAGATGAAATTAGGAACTTGAATGGATTAGGTCGATGATTAGACAAAATAGAACGGCTTTCGGAAAATACACCGAAAAGGAAAAGACTGATAACTGAGAGGAAAAGAATAATACTCCAAAGAATATTTCCTTTGACGCAGTTATCTTGATTAGACAGACAATGACATATGGGCTCTCGATCCATAGACCGGGTCTATAAAGATATGTTAATTCACGATGAACTAAACTGATGCTCAAAGTTGACTTTTGTTGACTAAGTAGATACACAGTCAAACAAAAGAAAGATAGAATGATAGATTAGATATGGGCACAAGGATATGACATATGGCCAATGGTCTAGTGACCAAGTCCATGAAAGAATTCTGGGCTAATGGTAGATTAGATTTTCAGGGATAAAATAAGGACGGATGGAATCGACATTCAGTGCGATCCGATCTGGGGTTCAGTCATACATCAATGAAGAGACTTGACGATAACAGGGCGATGACAATATGTAGTAAGACAGAGCACGAATATCTTACTACGGTGGACACAACGAGGGAAACCGCAATACTGGCAGCGCGGCTCACGATGTACTCAGTCCATCGAACCGGTTCTTAAGTTAGGTTTTGGTCCGGCTTTGTAGATGATAGAAAGATAAAGCCAGACTCACAAGGAATGGGGTTAGATCACGATAGGATGATAGAAAGGATAATGACATCGCGCTACGCTCTTGCCTGAATGCGCGCATGCGATGATAGCGAAGCGAGAGCAAAGCGTTAACGGCGAAACGTTAACGATGGAACGTTAACAGCGGAACGTTAACGATGGAATGTTAACGATGGAACGTTAACAGCAAAATGTTAATGACGAAGGTGAAGCGTTAACAGAACACTTATGAGATTACAAGGTGGTGACCATCGGTTGAAAGATAGGGCAGCGAGGTCATGACATGGCTCAAGTTTGATTTGAGATCTGCAGGGTACACATATCGTGACGCAACGACAAATTGGACCAAAGGTTAAGTCTGGTTTTGAGCGAAACGATTCAAGGATGGATACACTTGACATAGGGGTAGGATGGGTTAGGGTTGGCTCTGCGATTAAAGTTTACCAAGGATGGCGAACCGAAACGCGCACCGTTACGAAAGACTAGTCCAAAAGACAACGGGTAGATTCCAGAACATGGCTTTGACGGCAACCGGGGATCAAATGAACTTTACCGATGGGCAAAACAGGGGATAGTGATCTACTGGACACAATGACATGGCAACGACAAACCAAAATGGTTGGCGGCACAAGACGACGCATGGCGGTGGCAAAAAGGCGACGGTAACGAATATTAAAAATTTCGGTAGATGCAACAGCAAAGGGGAAGTGAGTAACACGTAGAACGCATTGATATGAACACAACGGTATAGCCGGATTTGGTAGCAACCCAACGGACAGATCACAAACTGTCGATGAATGGCTGCCGGAGCAAATAGATCAAACGATCATAACTATTAAAATAATACATGAAACCTAACCAAATTTTACAGAGAGCTATCTAGGATCATTTGGCACAATATGACATGAACGGATCTAAGTTTTACCATCTGGATCAACGGGGAACGCGTGATGAAGTTTTCTGCCGTTGGAATACAGTCCGCTCGGGGAACATTGATTTTTCTGCAAAAATAACAATGGCAAAACCTTGAGTTAGCATGAGAACCATGTAGAGGACATCAATAAGAGTCTACAATAAAAAATTCACGGTCAAGCTCACGAAAACAAATGAGAACGGGCAGAAACAAAATTTGAGATTGGAACGGCCATAACTTTTGATTCCGCAGATGAAACTGCATAAAATTTGGAGGGGAGACAGATGGTACTATGAGGCATGAGATGACATGGTTGGATCTTAGAAAACCTCACCCAGCCGGCGAGGAACGCGATGCCAAAACCGGCCGACGAGAGGGGCGCCCGGGAGAGCTCGTCGACGTTGTAGGAGAAAAGGGTCGCCGGCGGTGCTCTGTTTGGAATCTTCCAAAACTATTTCACAGGGATGTTGCGACCATCATGGGGGTGCTCCACAAAAAAATTGACGATGAACGGAGTTTGGGAGCGCCCGGTAGAGCTCGCCGAAGTTCTCACCAGAGTTGGGAAAGAAGGCTTGCCGAGGGAGCTCCATTGTGATTCTGATGCTGATCTTTGAGTATGATGTGAGGAATGAGGAGAGGCATCTAGGGTTCATTTCTTAGCTACAAAGGAGCATTGGATCAACGGTAAAAGCTCGCCGGAGTTGGAAAAGAAATCAGTGGCCGGAGGTGCTCCGGTAGGCATTTGAAAATTTTAATTTTTTTCGGATGTATAGGATAGTAAGAGGAAGTTCCGGTAAAAATTTTAGATCAAAAGAAGATCGGTAGTGACCAGGAGAGCTCGCCAAACGTTTCGCCGTAGTTGAAAAGAATGGCTTACGCAGGGAGATCCAGAACTTGGATGGGGAAAATTCTAATTGGGTTGTAAAGGGAACGCACGTAGAAAGCTGTGGTTCAATTTATAGGGCGATCGGACCAGCGAATCGTTAAAAAACACTCACCGGAGTTATAACTGAAAAGCTATAGAGTTCTTGTGTCAATTCTTGCTTTATTTAATCTGAATTACTAAATATCACCAATAAAATCGAAATAAATATCAAACAACAGTTCAAAAATTCGAGAAAAATCTGGAACATGACCCACAGCCTTAGTAACACAAATAAAATATTATTACATCAAATAATAATTTTATTCATGTACAGTAAATACTTTTATATTGTTTTTAATATCTTTTTAATTTGGAAAATACTAAAACAACCCCAAAAATTCTAAGAAAATTCAGGGACTTTAATTAGGATATTTTGAGATCAACTAAAATATTTTGGTACTGCCAAATATTTTATTTTTATATCAACATATATTTTTAGTTTGTTAAAGCTTTCGGAAAGGCTTTAGAAAATATATAATTTGACAAATGTAGGAAATTTCGCAGAAATTCCCTTAGGTTTATTTATATTAAATAAGATAGTTTTAGCAAAACCAAATCTTTTATTTTGTCTCCAAACTATATTTTTAATTGATGAGACTTTTGGAAAGGTTTTGAAATGATAAGGACATCACCAGCATGGATACGATCAGTGTGATCGCTGCCCCTCCTACCTCTCCGGCCGCTCCAACGATAACCGACGCTGCTCCATCTTCGTCACATACGATCAAGCTACGGCATCTTCATCGCTGAGAGGCCTTAATCCAAAAGCTCAGCTATTCAAGCCCACATTAACAGACAAGGGCCTCAAACACACACCCCGAGGACAGCCCACGCGTCAAGGAAGGCCCATATGGAAGCCCAAGATGCCAAAAAGCCTAGTTCGGCCATCCAGTAGCATACCAACTTCAAACGGGCATAAGTCGGGCTCCCGGACTCCGTTTTTAGCATGCGACCTCCCGTTTGAAAGCTTAGGAGATAAGCTTTCCAATGGATCCAGCCCTACTTCCAAATTCACTACAGAACGATGGGAAAATGCGGAACAATGTCACAGGCCAGAAATTCAGGGTGCTGCATCACCTCACTTTTGGGCCTATGGCCCATGTATCTTAGGGTTTTGGTGGCCACCGCTGTTTTGGCTGCCCTACACCTCCTGGCCGCCGCTATATACGTGGCCGCCACCGTTCTTTTACGTTTAGGTTTTGTTGTGTTTGGTAGACCCCGTGTGCGTCCCTCCTCGTGTTTGCGCGTGTCGACTAGACCGCCCGAGCCGAGAAACAGAACCTCACATTTGTATCTTTGAGATTATTGGATTGGAATTGCTCTCACCTTATTCTTGCTTGTTCTCGGTTGCAGCAGGTACAAGGATCGATCGGGTCTTTGATTCGGTTGATCGCCTTGTGTGGTGATGTTGCGATTGCTTGGTTGCTGATCTCGTGGTTAGTAGCCGATCCATCTACTTCGTGCGCTATCAAACCGACGTATTTCGAGCCCCTTTTGGCATTTACTATTACTACCTAGTTTAATTCTTGTTGAATTCGTGTTGCATCATCGTGTTGTTGCTGGTCTTAGTGTTTTGATCTTTAGAGTTTCGAGTTCTTGTCACGTTCTAGTCACCGAGTTGAAACTCCGTTGCGTCGTCGCGTCCAATTCGGATCCTCCTCTGTCTAGTTCGGTATTTTGGTCATAACTCCCTCATACGAACTTGGATTTTTCTGTTCTTGTACTTTCCTGAAAGCTTGAGAAACTGTCTACAACTTTGTCCATTGTGATACCTTCCAAAAACGCTGTCTTCTTGCCCAAAATCCCATCGGATTGAAATCTGTCTTCATCCTTGATTTTCTGAGCAGTCTGTATTTCGGGGTCAATATCTCTGTCTTCCCATATCCAAAATAGACGTTCCATATATGCAAATTGATCTTCTCGAAAAGATATACAACTTTCCAGTTATACGTTTTTGCATTGGAAGCCAATAAAAACCCGAAAACAGTATTTGAAGTTTCTGCATAGTAGATCTGTTTGCAGCAGAAAAAAAGTTTGAGTTGTAATTCATCATATGTACCACTTTTGATATAGAAGGAAGAAAAATAAGAAAATGCAAGTGCATATAAAAGAGCCGCACTAAAAGGTGGAAAAAGGAGCCCTAGCTATTTGCTTGTGTGCTGAGGTCGTTTATGTTTCCGTGACTTCATTGGTGTCTAGGCTTGCGTCTCTAGTACGGTCTAGCCTAGGACCAGCAAAGTACCACCGTTGAACGTTCTTTCAACTTGTTTTGGCTAGTGTGGTTCTAGTATATCCTTTGCTATATATTATACCTATCCAAGCTCCACCTACTATTAACCACAGGAGAAGCACCTTGCAATTGCTGTCACCCCTGAGTGCAGATTACCATCATCCACCGATTGAAACTTGAAAAGCTGCAGGGTAAGAACAGGTAAGAACTTGTTGTGAGCTTGAGCTTGTGAGATCCTCCACTGTCCACATATTAGTAGTTCATAAGAACTAATTCTCTTGTGAGTTCTCTGTTTGTTGCCCCTAACAATGGCAGGTTCACATAGCAAGACAACTTACGAGAATGATATTGAGGATTGTCCATTCTTGACAGAAAGAGAAAAGAAATACTGGCGAAAACTTAAGCGACTTGAGTCCCTGCAGAAATCAAAGGGTGAGAAGGTCGAGCATGGGATTATCCCTTCGACCAAGAATGAGAACACACCACTGAAGAAAGATTTGAAGCCTACCTCACCCAAGAAGAAGGATAATGGTGTGCACTTGAGTGCTGCAATGACGAACAGCTACAAGAGCCTAAGGTCGCAACGTGTACTTAGTGCTCCACTGGCACATGCTAGTCAAACTCAACGCAACAACTTATTCCATACTAAGTGTGTTGTCCTAGAACGTGGGGTACAAGTCATCATAGATGGAGGAAATTGTATTAACCTCGCAAGTCAGAACATGGTTGAGAAGCTTGGCTTGACCACAACTCCACTTCAACAACCTTATGAGATCGAATGGTTCAATTTCTGTGGTAAGATTCCACTGTGCAAGTGAATTTCTCTATTGGTTCATATTATGATTTTGTTGATTGCTATGTTGTACCCATGGAAACATGCTCACTTTTATTAGGAAGACCATGGTTATATGATGTAGAAGCTATTCACAATGGTAGAACCAATCAATATTCCTTTATGTATTATACAAAGAAAATGATTTTAGAACCAATGACTCCTGCTGAAATAAATAAAATTATTGCAAACAGAGTTAAAAGTCAGGGCAAAGAGGGTGATGAAATTGTTAACCATGCACAAAAGATTGAAACAAAGATAAAGGAGGTAGTTCATTTAGATAAGGTTGTGTCCTCCCCTGATACCGCATTGCAAACACATGTTTCTTTGTCTCCTATTGTTACTAACCTTTTGCAGGATCATGAGAAGGAGTCGAGGGCGACTCCAATTCAAGAAGGGGAGGATGATGAGGACATCACCAGCATGGATACGATCAGTGTGACCGCTGCCCCTCCTTCCTCTCCGGCCGCTCCAACGACTACCGACGCTGCTCCATCTTCGTCACACATGATCGACGCTACGGCATCTTCATCGCTGAGAGGCCTTAATCCAAAAGCTCAGCTATTCAAGCCCACATCAACAGACAAGGGCCTCAAACACACACCCCGAGGACAGCCCACGCGTCAAGGAAGGCCCATATGGAAGCCCAAGATGCCAAAAAGCCCGGTTCGGCCATCCAGCAGCAAGCCAACTTCAAATGGGCATAACTCGGGCTCCCGGACTCCGTTTTTAGTGTGCGATCACCCGTTTGAAAGCTTAGGAGATAATCTTTCCAATGGATCCAGCCCTACTTCCAAATTCACTCCAGAACGACAAGAAAATGCGGAACAATATCACGGGCCAGAAATTCAGGGTGCTGCATCACCTCACTTTTGGGCCTATGGCCCATGTATCTTAGGGTTTTGGTGGCCACCGCTGTTTTGGCTGCCCTACACCTCCTGGCCGCCGCTATATATGTGGCCGCCACCGTTCTTTTAAGCTTAGGTTTTGTTGTGTTTGGTAGACCCCGTGTGCGTCCCTCCTCGTGTTTGCGCGTGTCGACTAGACCGCCCGAGCCGAGAAATAGAACCTCACATTTGTATCTTTGAGATTATTGGATTGGAAATGCTCTCACCTTGTTCTTGCTTGTTCTCGGTTGCAGCAGGTACAAGGATCGATCGGGTCTTTGATTCGGTTGATTGCCTCATGTGGTGACGTTGCGATTGCTTGGTTGCAGATCTCGTGGTTAGTAGCCGATCCATCTACGTCGTGCGCTATCAAACCGATGTATCGTTCTCATCAGAAGATCGGGCCGACCCTAGTGCGCATCATGAAATCAGGATTTTAACAAATAATGGGAAAATTCACCAAAATTCCTTGTGATATACTTTTTTAAAATTAATTCCAACTTGAATAGGGTTTTTATTTCTTAAGGAAATAGTTTTAAGTTTTTCTAAAAATAGGCAAAAGTCTTTTTCTTTTGAACTCTAGAGAAATTCAGAAAATAAAGAGGAGACAAATAAACTTGAGACAACCGATAAAAATAATAATTTAAAATATATTTTTTATCCTATTTTTGAAAAGAAATTTTGGGATGTTACAAACCTCCCCCCTTAACAGAATCTCGTCCCCGAGAATTAGGCTGGCTATAGAGTTGGTTCGGGGAGACTCGACCTTCAAAGCTTTCTGCACTTGCAGACAACTGCACATGACGGCGAAAGCAACCTGCTATTCTGCGGTCTTGATCAAAGATTGAACACCATTTTTGTTGAGTTGGTTCTTGTGAACAGCTCTTGATCTGAGGAACTCAAGCTAATTGATAACTACTTCATTACGCTTGAAAATCTTGGACGATTCATTGATCCTTGCAATTTCACTACCAATGACCTTCGGAGTAAGGGACATTGATCGAAATGAATCTGGTAACTTTTAACATCATGACTGAGTCCTGGAATCCTGGAGATTCTGAATTAGTTTTATCTTAATTGACTTTTCAAAAGCATGGGTAAAAATAACATCTTTGTTGATCTGTTGGTCTGGTATTATCTTTGTCGGTCTGGTTCTCGAGTATTGACTGGAACTCTATATTAGCTGAATATTCCTTCTGAACTCCAGCTTAAATTATCGCTGAAGTAATGGTATTGGTCTACTGGCATACATTGTGGTAACTGGAGTACTCTCTTAGGAAACAATTATCCTTATACCACCTCTGTTGTTATTATTCCTACACGACAACATTTTCTTCCGGTGTGATTGCACAACCACCTTTTGATTCAAAACATAACGGATCAAATGGTCATTGGTTGTCTTTGATATTCCGAACTGACAACTTTAAACTTGATACCATATTACGATAATTTGACTCCATGTCTGTCATATAAGATTCAAGGGTATGACAGATTATTTGATCAAAGGTATATACTCAAGAAACACTCAATCCTTTGTCTAACATTAATGCTTTGGCTCTTTAGTCTGAGTACAGGTATAACAACTTATTTGTTTACAACCAAGGATTGCCACAATAATTCCTCACATCTTCTGGAACTTCTTGGTAGCTTCATCTTTCAAACGTCTTCTCTTCAACTGTCTCTTGGAACAAACGACTTCTGTTGTTGTTGCCTTTGGCACACTCGAAATTATAGGTTTAACCGAGGTAGCTTCAGGGACCATCTCAATTCCACAAGGTACTTCATATCTGAACGAGCATTGCTTAACAAATTGACCCCTTTTATGGTAGGCATAGCACACTCGATTTCTTAAAATTGGGTAGCTTACTTTCTATGAACTCTCCAAATTTGAATTGAGGACACATTGCAGGAAATTCCACTGATGGAGCAATGTTGTTGACGTCATTGTTGTTCCTCTTTTACATCACCATCTCCACATAGTGAGTTTGGGTAACAAGGAACAGGTTCAGATACTGGTACGACACTACTAGTACTGGGGATTGTGGTTGATCATCAACTATCCTGTCACTGACACTGGAGGTAGCAACTGAGCTGACTTAGATTGCTTCGGAATCACTGCCAAGGCTGTCACTGGAAAACTTCTCCATCTGTTGACTGTCCAAGGTTAATAGGCAAGAGGGAAAAGCATAGATAAGTATCCAAGACTATTACGGGGATTAGTTTTAACCCAAAACCACAAATTATACAATCATTATTTACAACTTGGTATGGTTGCTCACAAAAGCCTAAGGGCCATGCAACACATACTGCAAACACAGCAAACAGAAAACCAAATTAACCTAAGCACACAAGTCTAACGTCTAGAAAGGGTAACACTCCTAATTTAGACAGACGCGACTCTCACACATGAGTCTCAACGGCTACTCAAGCACTGATTCTTCAAATTTCTTGAACACATCATCGACACTAGTTCTTTTATCTTTTGGAACACTTCATTGGCACTCTTTCCTTGAGCTCGACGATTCCTGCCTTCACGATCTGAAGGTTCAGCAACGGCACTCAGTGCTTTCTCCTAAAGTGTGAAACATCGTTATCTATTTCAGGCTATTAAGGTAAGATTTTCAAGTTAAATCAGCGGAGAAAGATAGAAATTTCAGCAAAAAGGGAAAAGAATGGAAGAATAAGATAAGTCAAGAACTTGTTATTCTTCAAGTTAAATTTTCTCTTTAGAAAATAATTTTGAAGCTTCTAAAGAATGGCCAAACTATCTAGGGTCAAGACCTACAGTCAGTATGCTCTGATACCACCTCTGTCGGGACCCGAATTTGCAAATCCGGACCCTCTGTGTATTCTACATTAGTCCAGGATCACGCTAATGCACACAGGCTAAACAGGGTTAAAGTACCGCAATCATACACAGCGGAATAATAATAAAGTACCTCAAACATGTATATAAATGAGTTGTACGACCTTACGGTCTCCTTACAATAGTTTGCCACGCAGGGCTTACAGTAATTAGAGTAATAAGAAATCAACAGCGGAAAACAAAACATCGTGGTGATCCATCTCTTTGCCACAGGCACCTTGACGAAGCTTGCTCCCTAGTTCTCTGGCTCCTCAACAAACTCTTCTTCCCAAGCAGGCGTGGACTCCTCCTCTAGTAAATTGTGTCCGCAAGGGTGAGTACACACCGTACTCAACAAGTCATGCACAGAATGTAGTTCTATTACTACATGCATGGCTTGTTACAAAGGAATGGCTCAATTGGTTATTTTGCATTGCATCAATATTTTAACTTTCTATTTATTTAGATATAAAGTAGCAAAACCATAATAATATAATAAGTTTCTCAATTGTTTCCCACATAATTTTGGACACACAGTCCTTAATCAAATTTCACCATTATCCCTGGCACACAACCTTTCATCCCACTTTATTTTCAAAAATCTACCCCTTGACTGTAATCCCCGAGCTTTGTCCAATTCCGTGGACTCGGCTATTCGAATAGTTTTTACACTCTGCAGAGATTGTACACTTTACCCACAAGATATAATCAACTCACCACGTCAGCCGTGAATCTCCATACAAGAGTATGCGAGTGAGCGATCATAACAAAGCCTTTCAGAAACTTCTAGCTCAACCTAGGAACCTCTCCGGGTTGCCTTCACTATCACTTCCCTCACACAGAGCCGAAATATAGGACAGATGAACACCGTTGGATTGGGTACCAAGCTGTAGCACAGGCACGCTCCCCCATACAGTTACCCCCGTGTAGCTGCCACCCTGAGGTATCAAAGGTGAGATATCAGAATCCTACTAAACTAGGTTTGTCCCATACCAGACATGTGATTGTACGAGTGACTTAGGTCAAAGGTTCGCAAGGTGAAGTCCTTAACTGACCAAAGCAAGAGATACTTCTCTCAAAATTGGCACACAGCCCTCACAACACTCAACCCTTCCCAAATGCCACGAAGGCCCACCTGGCACAAAGCCTCGGTCCACTTGCCTCAGTCTAAATCAATTCCCACCCCAATTTGTTTTACGGTGCAACACATGCCTGTAACCATCCTTCATGTAGAACCACACAGGTCTCTACATTCCAATATCATTACCAACAACATTCCACCTTTTATAAAAATGCATTCACTATTCCTTTAGTCAATGTTGCTTTTGTATTCAAAAAGATTATTCACGATATAAGCATGGCTAAGCAACTATTCACGGTGTAGGCTCACGTGTTGGCATAATATTAACAACCAACTAATATTACCAAACTTAGGGTGTCAAATGAAATCATGGCATACAAATACTAGTGATAAGGCGGCAATAATAAATAGGATGATTTAACTAATTCACCCAAATTAATTAAATCCATTTTTAATTAAATTAGCATGCATAGTTTGAATCAAAATACATTTTCAAAACTTAGGAGCAAAATGATCAAAGCACAACTTGCCTGGCCCTTGCAATTTTTTTATTATTCTTTACTCTTTATCTTCGATCCTTGATCCTCGATCTTCAATCTCCGCTTGCTTGATCCTCAGCTCCTTCGAGCGACTTCCGGCAACGTGTCTAACGATAAACAAACACAAATACAACAAAACTTAAAAGGCAAATCAAGTAAACTCCAAATTAAGAACGAATAGCATTGGGCACAACAGCTTAGATGAAATTAGGAACTTGAATGGATTAGGTCGATGATTAGACAAAATGGAACGGCTTTCAGAAAATACACCGAAAAGGAAAAGACTGATAACTGAGAGGAAAAGAATAATACTCCAATGAATATTTCCTTTGACGCAGTTATCTTGATTAGACAGACAATGACATATGGGCTCTCGATCCATAGACCGGGTCCATAAAGATATGTTAGTTCACGATGAACTAAACTGATGCTCAAAGTTGACTTTTGTTTACTAAATAGATACACAGTTAAACAAAAGAAAGATAGACTGATAGATTAGATATGGGCACAAGAATATGACATATGGCCAATGGTCTAGTGACCAAGTCCATGAATGAATTCTGGGTTAATGGCAGATTAGATTTTCAGGGATAAGACAAGGACGGATGGAATCGACATTCAGTGCGATCCGATCTGGGGTTCAGTCATACATCAATGAAGAGACTTGACGATAACAGGGCGATGACGATATGTAGTAAGACAGAGTACAAATATCTTACTACGGTGGACACAATGAGGGAAACCGCAATACCGGCAGCGCGACTCACGATGTACTCAGTCCATCGAACCGATTCTTAAGTTAGGTTTTGGTTCAGCTTTGCAGATGATAGAAAGATAAAGCCAGACTCACAAGGAATGAGGTTAGATCACGATAGGACAATAGAAAGGATAATGACATCGCGCTACGCTCTTGCCTGAATGCGCGCATGCGATGATAGCGAAGCGAGAGCAAAGTGTTAACGGCGGAACGTTAACGATGGAACATTAACGATGGAACGTTAACAGTGGAACGTTAACGATGGAACGTTAACGATGAAACGTTAACGGCGAAACGTTAACGATGAAGGTGAAGCGTTAACAGAACACTTATGAGATTACAAGGTGGCGACCATCGGTTGAAAGATAGGGCAGCGAGGTCATGACATGGCTCAAGTTTGATTTGAGATCTGCCGGGTACAAATATCATGACGTAACGACAAATTGGACCTAAAGTTAAGTCCGGGTTTGAGCGAAACGATTTAAGGATGGATATACTTGACATAGGGGTAGGATGGGTTAGGGTTTGTTCTGCGATTAAAGGTTACGAAGGATGGCGAACCGAAACGCGCACCGTTACGAAAGACTAGGCCAAAAGACGATGGGTAGATTCCAGAACATGGCTTTGACGGCGACCGGGGATCAAATGAACTTCACCGATGGGCAAAACAGGGGATAATGATCTACTGGACATAATGACATGGCCACGACAAACCAAAATGGTTGGCGACACATGACGACGCACGGCGGTGGCAAAAAGACGACGGTAACGAATATTAAAAATTTCGGTAGATGCAACAACAAAGGGGAAGTGAGTAACACGTAGAACACAGTGACACGAACTCAACGGTATAGCCGGATTTGGTAGCAACCCAACGGACAGATCACAAACTGTCGACGAATGGTTGCCGGAGCCAATAGATCAAACGATCATAACTATTAAAATAATATATGAAACCTAACCAAATTTTACAGAGAGCTATCTGGGATCATTTGGCACAATATGACACAAACGGATCTGAGTTTTACCTTCTGGATCAACGGGGAACGCGTGATGAAGTTTTCTGCCATTGGAATACATTCCGCTCGGGGAACATTGATTTTTCTGCGAAAATACCATAGGCAAAACCTTGAGTTAGGGTGAGCACCGTGTAGAGGATATAAATAGGAGTCTACAATAAAAATTTCACGGTCAAACTCACAAAAACAAAGTAGAACGGGTAGAAACAAGATTTGAGATTGGAAAGGCCATAACTTTTGATTCCGAAGATGAAACTGCATAAAATTTGGAGGAGAGACAGATGGTACCATGGGGCATGAGATGACATGGTTGGATCTTAGAAAAACTCACCCAGCCGGCGAGGAACGCGATGCCAAAACCGGCCGACGAGAGGGGCGCCCGGGAGAGCTCGTCGACGTTGTAGGAGAAAAGGGTCGCCGGCGGTGCTCTATTTGGAATCTTCCAAAATTGTTTCATAGGGGTGTTGAAACCATCATGGGGGTGCTCCACAAAAAATTTGAGGATGAGCGGAGTTCGAGCGCCCTCGCCAAGTTCTCAGAGCTCTTGCCAAGTTCTCACCGGAGTTAGGAAAGAAGGCTTGCCGAGGATAAGTCGATTAGGCGTCCGCTTCTTGATCGATTCTGATGCTGATCTTTGAGTATGATGTGGGGAATGAGGAGAGAAGCTCACGAGACTTGAATTGGACTCCTCCTTGCCTCCCTCCTGGCCCTTGCTGGTTCCCAAGGCCTTCATGATCCTCTCCAAAGTTCCTAAGTACAATATAATCAATAATATCATTAGGTAGCATACCATTCTCACAAAGTATCAGCACGGGCACTTAGGAGCGAGCTCACTGTTGATTCAATTGCCGTGCTCGTGCTCTTGTGATGGGTCCTTGCATCACAACTGGAGGAGTCTCGGGCGTATGCATTGGGTGATGTCCTCATCATCCTCCCCACTTGAAGTGGAGTCGTCCTCGACTCAAGCTCATCTTCTTCTCCCATGAGCGGTTTTAAATCTGCAATGTTAAATATGGGACTAACCCCAAATTAGGGCGGCAACTCAAGTTTATATGCATTATCATTTATTTTCTCAAGTATCTTGAAAGGACCATCAGCTCTAGGCATTAATTTAGACTTTCTCAATTCGGAAAAGCGATCCTTTCGCAAATGTAACCATACTAAATCACCGGTTCAAGTTTTACTTCCTTTCTACCTTTACTTCCCAGGAATGATACCTTTCATTCATCATTTCAATATTTTCTCTAGTCTTTTCATGCAATTTCAGAATAAATTCAGCACGTTCCTTAGCATCATGATTAACTCGTTCACTAGTAGGTAAAGGTAATAGATCAATAGGAGCACGGGATTGAAGCCATACACTACGAAAAGGACTTACCTTGGTGGTGGAGTGTACCGCCCTATTATAAGCGAACTCAACATGCGGCAAACACTCTTCCCACATCTTCAAATTCTTCTTGAACAGTCCTCAACATAGTAGATAATGTACGATTTACTACCTCGGTTTGGCCATCGGTTTGGGGATGACATGTTGTTGAAAACAGCAGCTTGGTCCCCAATTTATTCCATAGAGTTCTCCAAAAGTGGCTCAAAAACTTGGCATCACGATCTGAAACAATAGTAGAAGGCATACCATGCAAGCGAGCGATTTCTTGAAAGAAAAGGTTAGCAACATTAACAACATCGTCGCTCTTATGACAAGGAATAAAGTGAGCCATCTTAGAAAATCTATCAACCACCACAAAAATACTATCCCTCCCCTCTTGGTCCTAGGCGGTCCTAAAACAAAGTCCATAGATATATCCTCCCATGGAGTGCTAGGAACAGGAAGAGGCATATATAAACCATGTGGATTCAATCGTGACTTAGCCTTTTGACATGTAGTGCGGCGGGATACAAACCTCTCAATGTCTCGCCTCATCTTGACCAAAAGAAGTGAGCGGACAACACGACCTCCGTCTTCTTGGCACCAAAATGACCCATCAAACCTCCTCCATGAGCCTCTGTATCAAAAAGCGAAACGCGGATCCAACTGGAATGCATAGGCGGTTAGCTCTAAACACAAATCCATCATTTATCACATATTTGTCCCATGTTCTTCCCTCTTTGCAATGTAGCAAGACATCTTTAAAATCATCATCATTAGCGTATTGTTCTTTAATTGATTCCAATCCAAATATCGACAATCAAGTTGGGACAACATGGTATATCTCCTAGACAAGGCATCGGCAATCACATTATCCTTCCCTTTCTTGTGTTTGATAACATAAGGAAAAGATTCAATAAATTCAACCCATTTAGCATGTCTACGATTCAGTTTCACATTGCGAATATGTTTTAGCGACTCATGATCGAATGAATAACAAATTCTTTGGGCCAAAGATAATGTTGCCACGTTTCTAAAGATCGCACAAGAGCATACAATTCTTTATCATCATGGAATAATTCAAAAGCAGGACCACTCAATTTTTAAGCTAAAATAAGCAACAGGTTTTCTATCTTGCATCAAAACACCACCAATTCCAACCCCACTAGCATCACATTCAAGCTCAAAGGTCTTATTAAAATCAGGAAGTTGGAGTAAAGGTGCATCAGTAAGCTTATCTTTCAAAAGATTGAAGGCATTCTCTGTGCTTGCCCCAATGGAACATAACTCCTTCTTCGTCAACTCGTTCAATGGGGCTGCAATGGTGCTGAAATCCTTCTAAAAGCGGCGGTAAAATCCGGCAAGTCCGTGGAAGCTCCGCACTTGTGAAATCGCCGTGGCGTTGGCCAACTCTTGTCGCGTGCACCTTGGCTTCATCAACCTCAATTCCTGTAGTCACAACATAGCCAAGAAACGATACTCGTTCGGTGCAAAAAGTGCACTTCTCGAGGTTACCAAATAAACGTGCAGCACGCAAAGCATCAAAAACAGCACGTAGATGATCAAGATGTTCATGTAATGACTTGCTGTAAATCAATATATCATCAAAATAAACCACCACAAATTTCCCAATGAAAGCTCGTAAAACCTCGTTCATTAAGCGCATGAAGGTGCTCGGTGCATTAGTTAAACCAAAAGGCATGACTAACCACTCATACAATCCAAACTTGGTTTTAAAAGCTGTTTTCCATTCATCTCCCAATTTCATTCGTATTTGGTGGTATCCACTCATAAAGTCAACCTTAGAAAATTATAGAACCACTTAACTCATCAAGCATGTCGTCTAGCCTAGGAATAGGATGACGGTACCTTATTGTGATATTGTTAATGGCTCTACAATCTCGCTTTGTCGCCAAGCCGCCATCTTTCTTAGGAACCAAAAAACGAGGACAGACACAAGGACTAAGGCTCTCAGACATACCAGCGGTCCAAAAGATCTTGGACTTGGCGTGAATCTCCTTAGTCTCCTCGGGTTGGTCCTATAAGCGGCGGTTTAGCAAACTTCGCTCCGGTATCAAATCAATTTGGTGCTCAATCCTCGTATGGGTGGGAGTCCAGAGGTATCTCGGCGGAAAAACATCCTCATACTCTGCAAAAGGTTAGTGACAAAGAGGCAAAATCTTGAGCGAGATCATCCAATGAAAACAAAGCATCTTTGCATAGCACAACATAGCACAAAGCATCATCACTAATTGCAGCAAGATCAGATTTTGTAGCAAGCAAGGCGGGATTCCTCAATTTAATTTGGTTGGCTACATGCTGAATTTCAGATTTCTCATCAATGGGTTTCTTGTCATTAGCAATCCGCTCCTATCAGTTAACAATTTCAGTGGGGTCAAAGGTAGAAGTGTAATTTTCTTTCCCTTATGCATAAAAGTGTATTTATTACTTCTCTGGTGGTGAAGTGCATCGATGTCATATTCCATAGGCGACCCAATAAAGAAAGCAAGCTTGCATCGGAACCACATCTGTCAACCAAAATCGAATAGGAACCAATGGAAAAATGAACCCGAACTGTTTGTGTTACCTTAGCTTTGCGGAATCATTGACCACTTGAATGTGGTATGGATGTGGGTGCGGCGTGTGGTCAAGCCAAGCTTCTTGACCAAATCTGTACTCACCAAGTTGTTGCAATTGCCGAGTCAATGATCACGCAGGCGCTCGTCGGTTGTTGATGACGAAGAAAATCTGGAACAAGTTGTGGCGCTTTCTTCTTTGCTTTCGGCTTGCTCCATCTGTGCGCTAAGGACACGCTGGACAATGATGGACCTGTACGCAGCAGTATCCTCGGCGCCAAAGGTGGCTTCATCATCAACCTCATCGTCGTCCACCCTGGTGTCGTCGATCTCATCCTCAACATCGGAGGCACTGATGTAACCTCCGTCGTCGGTGGCGATGTATGCCCGCTGGCTGGGGCATTCTCTCTTAACGTGGCCAATCCTTGGCACTTATGGCAGCGAATTCCGTCGATGTACGGCCTGTGGAAGCGACGGAGGAGCTCTTGGCGGTGTTGGCGGGGCCGACTTCTGCTTCCGCGGCGCGGTAGGCGGTGCCGTCGGTGCGATCGTGTGCTTTCGTCGAAGGTGGCGGTGCAGATTGGTCGAAAAGGTGGAAGAAGGCCTCGTCTTCGCTTGTCCGTAGTCGTTAAGGCGTGAAGGTCTTTGCCGCATTGCTCTGCTCTTGGAATGGCGTCCTGCAATTCCTTCTCTGCTAACATAGCAAGTTGAAACAAGCGATTGATGATTGTATATTCTTTATAATCAACAATATCCTGAATTTCGGGCGCAACCCACCGTAAAAAGCGCAATTTTATCCTCGGGTTCCTCTACTACCCCTGGCGTAACATACCCTTTTGAAGCTCTTGGTAATATTCTGAACCGTCATGCTACCTTGATCTAATCGTTGCAATCTCTTGCGCATATCACGTTGGTAGGAAGGAGGAACAAATCTATTACGCATAGCATCTTTTAATCTCGCCAAGAATCGGGTTGTGGCGGGCATTTACTAGTTCATTCCACAGATTATAGCAAAATCTTTAAATTCACTAGTGGCTTGTCTAACTCTATGAATCTCGGGAACTAGATGGGAATTGAATTTCTTCTCGACCGTCATCTCCCAATCTAAGTAAGCATCAGCATCATAACCTCCAGAAAAGGATGGGATGGTGAATTTTACCTTAGCAAAAGGATCATCATTGCGATTCTGGTTATTACCTCCCATACCGTGATGGTTGCGCGAAAACGGTCATGCAAGCGAGCGTCTCGTTGAGCGGCTTCGGTCCTGGCGGCGCGTTCTTTGCTCATCTTCGTCTCCCTCAAAATCACCATCCTCGTCATGAGTGCGTTGTTGCGTGGTTGGCGGATGCATCTCCATCAACGGCAGCGGGAGGGCGTTTTTCGGCAGCATCCATCCTATCGGCAAGGGTGGAGACTTCGTCGTCGATGCTCTCAAGGGTCCTGTTAAATGCGTCATGGCATGCTCCTTGAACATCATTCTTATCTCATCCAAAGTGGTCGACAACTCTGAATGAAGGACACGATCGCCGATGGTAACATCATCCTCGTTCTGCCCTTCTTGCCTCCTGCCATGGTTAGCTTAGAAAAAGGACGGAGGAGAAATACAAACACAAGTATTATGAGCCCTATGAACTACTAGGTGGGATCTCTCGCTCTCAAGCAATCTTACCAAGTTCTTACGGTTCTTACCAACCAAATGAGGGACGGTGCAACCGTGGTTGGTTCGTGACACCGTGAGGGCGTGATGAAGCGATTGCAAGGGTCAATAACCCTGTCTTGATCGAGAAGGATGTATATGTGGAGCTGTAGGAAGGTTATATGTATTGAGTGGCACACAATTGATATGAGATAGTAATCTTTGAATAAATGTCCAAAAGCACTTGCCCTAGTTCTTTGGTCTAAACGTGTCCTTATTCTAGGCTGCGACAGAAAAACAAGGAAGGTATAGAGAACAAGGCGACAGAATAATTGAACAGATATCAGCACAACAGCAAAACACTTTTATCAGGCACGGTAAAAACACCTACCTTTGCTCCTTTTTTTTTTTTTTTTTTTTTTTTTTTGCTCTATGCCTCTTTCACAAATTTTTTTTTTATTTTTCTTTGATTTTTTTGATATTTTTCCTAGGATCAGGAGCACAAAGGTAGATAGTACACAAATTTTCAGCCTGAACAGATGTAAGATGAAACCAATATGAAATAAGAAGTGTTTTTCAAAAGCGTGCTCAAACTTGGCGGCCGAGAACTCAATCTTCCAGAGGAATTTTGCAAAATAAATTCGGCAAACCCGACAAAGTCGGGGAGAATCGGATGTAAAATTTTCTGTAGATATCCGTGAAAAAAATTCGCCTAATTCCGAGTCCGTATGCGAAAGTTATGGCCGTTTTACGGAAGGACTCGAATCGGGGTTTTCAGTGGCACCTCTCCAAACTCAAGGGCGTATGGAGCGGATATGGAGCGATGATCTGTGGTGGCAGGTTTTGTGATGAGGGTGGCGATATGGATAACGGAGGTGGGGAATTAGGGTTTATGAAGGAGAAACCCTAACACAACTAGGACTCGGCGAGGAAAAACCACAAAACAATCCGAATCCTACAAGGACTCAAATAGCGATTGGTGGTGGATCGGTGTAGGATATGGGATGCTGCAGCGGAGATGAAACACAACTAAATTAAGACCACGATCTAAACCAGCAACACGACTCGACTATGGACACAAAAGAACTAGGGTTCAATTCTCAGCTACAAAGGAGCATTGGATCAACGGAAAAAGCTCGCCGGAGTTGGGAGAGAAATCAGTGGCCGGAGGTGCTTCGTAGGCATTTGAAAAATCTGATTTTTCTGGATGTAGAGGACAGCAAGAGGAAGCTTTGGTAAAAATTTCAGATTAAAAGAAGATCGGGAGTGACCAGGAGATCTCGCCAAACTTTTCATCGGAGTTGAAAAGAATGGCTTATGTAGGGAGATCCAGAACATTGATGGGGAAAATTCTAATTGGGTTGTAAAGGAAACGCACGTAGGAAGCTGTGGTTCAATTTATAGGGCGATCAGACCAGCGGATCATCAAAAAACACTCACCGGGGTTGTGATTGAAAACTGCAGGAGTTACTGTAGCCGTTACTGCTTATTTAATCCGAATTACTAAATATCACCAATAAAATCGAAATAAATACCAAACAATCGTTCAAAAATTCGAGAAAAATCTGGAACGTGACCCACGGCCTTAGTAACACAAATAAAATATTATTACATCAAATAATAATTTTATTCGTGTACAGTAAATACTTTTATATTGTTTTTAATATCTTTTTAATTTGGAAAATACTAAAACAACCCCAAAAATTCTAAGAAAATTCAGGGAGTTTAATTAGGACATTTTGAGATCAACTAAAATATTTTGGTACCACCAATTATTTTATTTTTATATCAACGTATATTTTTATTTTGTTAAAGCTTTCGGAAAGGCTTTAGAAAATATATAATTTGACAAATGTAGGAAATTTCGCAAAAATTCCCTTAGGTTTATTTATATTAAATAAGATAGTTTTAGCAAAACCAAATCTTTTATTTTGTCTCCAAACTATATTTTTAAGTGATGAGACTTTTGGAAAGGTTTTGAAATCAGGATTTTAACAAATAATAGGAAAATTCACCGAAGTTCCTTGTGATATACTTTTTTAAAATTAATTCTGACTTAAATAGGGTTTTTATTTTTTAAGGAAATAGTTTTAAGTTTTTCTAAAAATAGGCAAAAGTCTTTTTCTTTTAAACTCTAGAAAAGTCCAGAAAATAAAGAGGAGACAAATAAACTTGAGACAACCGATAAAAATAATAATTTAAAATATATTTTTTTATCCTATTTTTGAAAAGAAATTTTGGGACGTTACAAACCTCCCCCCTTAACAGAATCTCGTCCCCGAGATTTAGGTTGGCTATAGAATTGGTTCGGGGAGACTCAACCTTCAAAGCTTTCTGCACTTGCAAACAACTGCACATGACGGCGAAAGCAACCTGCTATTCTGCGGTCTTGATCAAAGATTGAACACCATTTTTGTTGAGTTGGTTCTTGTGAACAGCTCTTGATCTGAGGAACTCAAGCTGATTGATAACTACTTCATTACGCTTGAAAATCTTGGACGATTCATTGATCCTTGCAATTTCACTACCAATGACCTTCGGAGTAAGGGACATTGATCAAAATGAATCTGGTAACTTTTAACATCATGACTGAGTCCTGGAATCCTGGAGATTCTGAATTAGTTTTATCTTAATTGACTTTTCAAAAGCATGGGTAAAAATAACATCTTTGTTGATCTGTTGGTCTGGTATTATCTTTGTCGGTCTGGTTCTCGAGTATTGACTGGAACTCTATATTAGCTGAATATTCCTTCTGAACTCCAGCTTAAATTATAGCTGAAGTAATGGTATTGGTCTCTTGGCATACATTGCGTAATGAGTACTCTCTTAGAAACAATTATCCTTATACCACCTCTGTTGTTATTATTCCTACACGACAACATTTTCTTCGGTGTGATTGCACAACCACCTTTTGATTCAAAACATAATGGATCAAATGGTCATTGGTTGTCTTTGATATTCGAATCGGCGACTTTAAACTTGATACCATATTACGATAATTTGACTCCATATACGTCATATAAGATTCAAGGGTATAATGATTATTTGATCAAAGGTATATACTCAAAGAAACACTCAATCCTTTGTCTAACATTAATGCTTTGGCTCTTTAATCTGAGTACAGGTATAACAACTTATTTGTTTACAACCAAGGATTGCCACAATAATTCCTCACATCTTCTGGAACATCTTGGTAGCTTCATCTTTCAAACGTCTTCTCTTCAACTGTCTCTTGGAACAAACGACTTCTGTTGTTGTTGCTTTTGGCACACTCGAAATTATAGGTTTAACCGAGGTAGCTTCAGGGACCATCTCAATTCCACAAGGTACTTCATATCTGAATGAGCATTGCTTAACAAATTGACCCCTTATATGGTACGCATAGCACACTCGATTTCTTAAAATTGGGTGGCTTACTTTCTATGAACTCTCCAAATTTGAATTGAGGACACATTGCTGGAAATTCCACTGAGGGAACAATGTTGTTGACGTCATTGTTGTTCCTCTTTTACATCACCATCTGCACATATTGAGTTTCGGTAACGAGGAACCGTTCGAGATCTTTGATGCGATACTACTAGTCTTGGGGATTGTGGTTGATCATCAACTATCCTCACATCGACAACGGCGTAGTAACCGAGTGACTTAGATTGCTTGGAATCATTTGCCAAGGTCACATCCTTTGGAAAACTTCTCCATCTGTTGTTGTCCAAGGTTAATAGGCAAGAGGAAAAGCATAGATAAGTATCCAAGACTATTACGGGGATTAGTTTTAACCCAAAACCACAAATTATACAATCATTATTTACAACTTGGTATGGTTGCTCACAAAAGCCTAAGGGCCATGCAACACATACTGCAAACTCAGCAAACAGAAAACCAAATTAACCTAAGCACACAAGTCTAACGTCTAGAAAGGGTAACACTCCTAACTTAGACAGACGCGACTCTCACACATGAGTCTCAATGGCTACTCAAGCACTGATTCTTCGAATTTCTTGAACACTTCATCGACACTAGTTCTTTTATCTTTTGGAATACTTCATTGGCACTCTTTCCTTGAGCTCGACGATTCCTGCCTTCACGATCTGAAGGTTCAGCAACGGCACTCAGTGCTTTCTCCTAAAGTGTGAAACATCGTTATCTATTTCAGGCTATTAAGGTAAGATTTTCAACTTAAATCAGTGGAGAAAGATAGAAATTTCAGCAAAAAGGGAAAAGAATGGAAGAATAAGATAAGTCAAGAACTTGTTATTCTTCAATTTAAATTTTCTCTTTAGAAAATAATTTTGAAGCTCCTAAAGAATGGCCAAACTATCTAGGGTCAAGACCTACAGTCAGTATGCTCTGATACCACCTCTGTCGGGACCCGAATTTGCAAATCCGGACCCTCTGTGTATTCTGCATTAGTCCAGGATCACGCTAATGCACACAGGCTAAACAGGGTTAAAGTACCACAATCATACACAGCGGAATAATAATAAAGTACCTCAAACATGTATATAAACGAGTTGTACGACCTTACGGTCTCCTTACAGTAGTTTGCCACGCAGGGCTTACAGTAATTAGAGTAATAAGAAATCAACAGTGGAAAACAAAATATCGTGGTGATCCATCTTTTTGCCACATGCACCTTGACGAGGCTTGCTCCCTAGTTCTCTGGCTCCTCAACAAACTCCTCTTCCCAAGCAGGTGTGGACTCCTCCTCTAGTAAATTGTGTCCGCAAGGGTGAGTACACACCGTACTCAACAAGTCATGCACAGAATGTAGTTCTATTACTACATGCATGGCTTGTTACAAAGGAATGGCTCAATTGGTTATTTTGCATTGCATCAATATTTTAACTTTCTATTTATTTAGATATAAAGCAGTAAAACTATAATAATATAATAAGTTTCTCAATTGTTTTCCACATAATTTTGGACTTCAAAAATCTACCCCTTGACTGTAATCCCCGAGCTTTGTCCAATTCCGTGGACTCGGCTATTCGAATAGTTTTTACACTCTGCAGAGGTTGTACACTTTACCCACAAGATATAATCAACTCACCACGTCAGCCGTGAATCGCCATACAAGAGTATGCGAATGAGCGATCATAACAAAGCCTTTCAGAAACTTCTAGCTCAACCTAGGAACCTCTCCGGGTTGCCTTCACTATCACTTCCCTCACACAGAGCCGAAGTATAGGACAGATGAACACCGTTGGATAGGGTACCAAGCCGTAGCACAGGCACTCTCCCCCATACAGTTACCGCCGTGTAACTGCCACCCTGAGGTATCAAAGGTGAGATATCAGAATCCTACTAAACTAGGTTTGTCCCATACCAGACATGTGGTTGTACAAGTGACTCAGGTCAAAGGCTCGCAAGTCGCAAGGTGAAGTCCTTAACTGACCAAGGCAAGACATCCTTCTCTCAAAATTGGCACACAGCCCTCACAACACTCAACCCCCTCCCTTTTGCTCAACTGATCACTCAGATGCTCTAGCCCAAGGAATCATCTCTCAAGAGGAGCTAAATAGAGATTTTAAGTGCTTTCCAAAGAGATACTCTATGAAAATGGAATCTGGGGAAGCACTTAGAGGGTTAAGGCTACCTTTACCACCTCCAGTGCTGCAAGTGCAAATAGTTGAACAAGTGCAAGAGGTAGCTAATAATTCTGAAACTGAGTATGAAGAAGGTTCTGAGTATGATAGTGAGGCAAGTGATCATGATGATGGTAATAATGAGGGAGGAGATGGGCCTGCTGAGAGTTATGCTGCTCTTATCAGTCCTATGGATGTTCAACTCAGCCAAAGCTATGGACATCAACCTGTTCAATTTCCTATTCCAAATATTCCTACCACACCAATAATGGAACAAGTAGCTACTAGGACACCCTCTCTTCATACTTAGCAAGAAGAACCAACTGAAGTGGTTGGGTTTAGTCCTTTGAGTCCTAGGCAGCTCTCTTTTGAAGAAGATGCAGCCACTCAACAGATTTCAGGCACCTATGCTCAATCTCAAGCAGAATTTCAAGAGATGCATAGGCTACAAGAGCTAGCTGCAGCTACTAGATTTTTGGAAGGCCAAAAATTTGAACCTGGAGCTCATGATCTTGAGGCTAGAGGGTCTGATTTTCCATAGGAGCCTATCTCACCTTATTACCCTCCTCCTCCACTACCTGAAACTCACCCTGCTCATGCTTCTCAAGATCAATTCCCTAGTTGGCAAAACCTGTTTGATACTTAGTCACCATGGTTTCATTCTTATGAGCAACAGTACGATGCAAATCAGAGGGGTGCTCAAGCAAGATATGAAGAACAGAAGATGGCCACATTAAGACATGAACAACAGATGAAAGCCATGCAACTTTACCATGAACAAGCTCAAGAGTTGGCCAGAAAGTAGTATGAGGAACAAGCTATGTAAAAAAATGAGACGTTTAAAAGATTTGACATGACCAGAAGCAATCAATGGGATATGAGGACTTAGATTGGAGAAATCAAGAATAATCAAGGAATCCTAAAGGACAAGATTTATGATGTCAACAAGAAGCTTAATTCGCAAGAAACAAGGTTTGAACAATTTGTCCAAAATGTTGACAGAAGATTTGAAGATTATGCGAACTCCATAGATTTGATAGGATTTGCAATGGAAGATCACTTGCAGTATACTGAGAGGGCAGATGACTACATGCATAACTGCTAAGATCATCTTGAAAGAAAATTTGATGGGCAGTTCCATGAGCTGAATGAGTCCTTAAGTAAGCTGTAAGAATATTTCCACAATTGGACTGTTAATCCTTAATCTGGAAAGCCAAACTACCCCAACTAGCATGAGCATGCTATGGGTTCAGCTCCTTATGAAACCACAGATCCATTAGTTCAAGTAGAGTCAGAAGAAGAAAAGAAAAAAGAATATGTTCAGTTACCCCCAAGAAAGGGTTCTGATTCCAAATTCTCTGGTCTACTCAAAAGAACCCTCTCCAAGCACAAGACGTGATTTACTAGTGGAAGAAAAACTAGTAGGGGAAGTGTTAGTGAAAGGGGGAGTCTAATGTGCCTAGACTTAGACTGGCTTAGACTGGTACTTTTAATTTATGCTCTGAACTTTGTGCTTTTAGTTGGTCTTAATGCTCTAAACTTTGTGGTTTCATTGGTTTTATTTCTCTGATTCGTGTATGAACAAAGTTTAAATTATGCTCAGTTTGGTTGGCTCTGATCAATGTATGTGCTTTTGGTTCTTAATACCATATTTTTCTCTCTTGCACATATTTAGGGGGCATCAATTTTCTGTTGCATCTGCAAAATTGTATTTTTTCATCAAGTTAACTCTGTTTTACAGACAAATTAAGTTGCTATTAGCGAAGAATAGATGTGTTATCATCAATCACCAAAAAGAGGGAGATTGAAAGCATCTAGGCCCCCTAATTCTTCAATTAAGTATTATTATAGGATTTTGGTGTTGATGATTAAATCAATGAACCCTTTGTGATGAGAAATCATGTTTGGGTATATTAGTCAGCATCAAGCAAAAAGGTCAAGATTAAGGACCCTTATTACTAGTTTTGGCTTGGGAGATGGTTCAAGCCAAGTAGAGAGGGTTGTTTTATATTTGCTGTACGATAAAGGGGGATCATGCATAAGTTAGAACCTTGGTTCATGAGCTAAGCCAGTTAGATTGTTTGGAGTCAAGGTCATATCAAAAATTCCTCACCAAAATCAATCCTACACCCAAACAGACAGCTTACCTTTCACACCGGACCCAAAATTCTATTTTTTTCCTTAGTCTGGCACTCGCTTAGCTTAACCCCTTCTACGCCGGACCGACTCTTATTTAGTCCGGTGCTGTATATCCATGTGAGTAAAACTCAACAGAGTGTAGGCCATTTATGCTGGACCTATTTCCGCTGACACAAAATTCAATCTTGCACTAACTCTAGTTTACACCGGACCGACCCTTTTAGTCCAGTGCAAATGCACAACCCACGGGTCTATTCCACTCATATTCCATGTGTATGTCGGACCAAGTTAATTCTGAAATCTCTTCTACGATGGACTGACCCATTTTGGTCCAACGCAAATGTGCAAATCCAACATTCACGCCGGACTCAATTTCTCGTCGAAGCCTATGTACGACGGACCAAGTTGGCTTAGTCCGACGCAAATGTGCATATATGCAATCTCGATCCGGCATACACATGAAGTTTTGTGAAGCTTAATTCTTTGATCAAATTCAGTCCAAGGCAATTAAGCATTAGCCTATTTTTGACACTCTGACATGTCTAACGACTACTGTGCCAGTTCCAACGGCTAGCTTTTGCTCCAATAGCTATAAAAGCTCATCCAGGGCATTCCTTGTGTAAAAATTTTAGATCTCCTTGTTATTTTAGCACCTTAGAGCTCTCAAGCCACCAAGAAGACCGTGCTTCACTTCTAATTTAAAAAATCCAAAATTTCCTAAGTGATCTTGCTCCAAGCTTAGTCTAGCAAGTGCTGTGTTAGTGAACCAAAGGACAGGGCTTGTAGATGATCTATTACCCTTGGAGCTAAACATTCCTAGATGGTTTGGAGGAGGTATTTGGTGCGACCTATCCAAAGGTGCTTGTGGAAGGCCACCATTGTTGTGAGAAGTTGGGACTCACCTCACCGGAGTGGTGGAAGAGTCACCCTAGTGGAGACCCAGGCTACGACGACTAGCTTTGGGGGAGCCATACTTCCGAGGAAGTGCTCCAACATAGAAGTAAGAGCTTGGCTTTGAATCACGAGAAAAATTCTCTCTGTGTATCCCTATTTACTTTTCAGCATTTACTCTTTGCTAGTGTTCTCTGTTTTCAATAGTGTTTGCTCTCTGCTCTAGCTGTTCTCATTTTTTATCCTAAAATTTTAATAGTTGCCTATTCACTCCCCTCTAGGCCAACTAGATCCTTTCACCGACACACGCAAGTCCACCTTGGGCTATGCAATGTTTCTTGTGATAATCTCATTTCCTGGTCT
This sequence comes from Guadua angustifolia, assembly GCA_036346375.1. Lineage (NCBI taxonomy): Eukaryota > Viridiplantae > Streptophyta > Magnoliopsida > Poales > Poaceae > Guadua > Guadua angustifolia. The sequence goes on from CM070500.1 coordinate 42,250,423, forward strand.
TCCAAGCATCAGAACACAATGTCTCGTTCCAGTGCTGAAACTGAATACCAGGCTGTTGCCAATGCCGTTGCAGAGGCTTGTTGGCTTCGTCAGCTACTACATGAGCTTCGAAGCCCACTTTGCTGAGCTACCGTGGTCTACTGTGATAATGTGAGTGCTGTCTACCTGTCGACGAACCCGGTGCAACATTAGCGCACCAAACACATCGAGATAGACCTTCACTTCGTCCGGGAACGCGTGGCTCTAGGAGAAGTTCAAGTTCTTTATGTTCCGACGACCTCACAATACACCGACATCTTCACCAAGGAATTGCCTATGTCTGTCTTCACCAAGTTTCGGTCCAATTTGAACATCCATCTTACCGGTGTTCCCACTGCGGGGGCGCATTAGACAGAGGTTCCGGCCCTTGGAGATTTCCTACGCATGCCTGCATGGTACTGTGCGGATAGCATGGCTCAGGTCCTACATGACCGAGTCTGGTGCCCCTGGGATCACGCTAATTACGCGCTCCATTAGTCCCAGCCAGATTTCCCTCGCATTCATCCTGCTTCCATAAATCATGAGAGGACGTTCTCAGCCTTGTGCTATATATACCTGTAACTCGTATTCCAAATACATTGATTCATTTTGCGTGATATATTCCTCTTACATTTTGTTCTCAATATTCAAACCACCAATTTGTAAGCCTGATTATGTGTCTACTACATTGTGATGTTTGTCATTGCACTATTGTAATAATATGATTTATCTTTCTAAACTTTGAAATGGTCATCTAGCTTAATAATATATAGCAGATTGACTGACCCATGTTAGCTTGAACTCAAGCTACATGAGTTATTCAGCAGAAAAGCTAAATTGTGATCAGACCCTTGTAATCATGCATTATTCTAGTTAAGTTTTTTAGCACGTATGTAAATCCTAATCGCATAACCATTATATACTTCTCTATTTGCAAATCCAAGTACATAAACAAATAAAACTGAAAAGTGGATTTTACATTCGTCAAAATTGACAGGACAGCACAAATGAAGTCAATGATTTAAGAATGTGCAAGATTGATCTTTCTATATGTTGAATAGAAGAAGATACTTTGCACTTCAGACTTATACAGAACAATAACGCCAGACATCTGCCATCAATCCAAGTCAACGATTCCAAAATTGGAGAGAAGGATCTTCACTTGCTGAACAAAATCCGAGCCTGTTGCGTACTCTGTTAGCATACCTACTGCAAAGCCAAACATAGCCCATCTGCAACATTTTTTACAATCAGAATCACCATAGAGGAACAAGCAATCTTAACCTATTCAATGTCACACTGAACCTTAAGTCTACATCAGCCTGCATTTTTAGCATGCTTGTCCTAGTTGGTTGCAGGCTTGCAGCCTGTATCAGTAACTATCTAGAACATTATATTTTGCAGTAACTTTACTAGGCCCTCGTTGTTAATGAATTGGAAACATGCTGAAGTACTAGTTATTAACTAATTTGTTTGACGGCATGCTGTTTGTACGCTAATAAATATTCCTAGTTCGTGAACTGATTATTTCATTTCTTCACCTAATTGCTAATAACAAAAATCTAGCAAGCATGTACCTACTTCAAAGAACTTTCTGGCTCACAATTTTGATGCGTCTTTCAGGGAGCAAACATACCTTCCATTTGCAATCTCATTCTTGCCCAAGAACCCAAAGAAGGGCCCCTGGTCGGCCTCCTCGAGTTTCTTCCGCTTAAAGTAGTCCTGCAGGTCCTTGGCCACCTTCCTCTGGTACTCCAGCGTGACAACCACTGCCATCGGCGGCGGAGTCTCCGCAGCCACCGGGGTCGCAGCCTCCAACGGCTTCGCCTCAGGAGGAAGCGGCGACGACAACGTCGGCGCAGCCGGCTTCACCGGGGTCGGCGGCTGGGACAGTGTCGGAGGGGTGGACAGAGCCGGCATCTTGGGAGGCATAGGCGGCGGCGGCGACAGGGAAGGCGCCGTGGGTCTCCTGGGCCCATCCGCCTTGGAGCTCCTGATCACGGAGAACGACCTGCATGGGCGGTGGGGAGGCGAGACGGCTCCCACCTTCACCTTGATGGGAGGGATGGAAGGTGCCAAAGACATTGATACGCTCGAGCTCTGCAGGGTGGTTCTTCTTGTTGGAAGGTATGAACTGTGAGGATGGAGGGAGGGAACGATTGGAGAAGGTTTGGACACACGCACAAGCTTGTTGTGGATAAGTGTGGTGCCCAAGTTTCTTCCCTCTCCGGACAGAGGTGCCAGGACGTCAGGGGTGCAAGGAGTAGCGGGCGTATGACGGCGAGTTGGCTTGTGCTTGCATCGTGTTTGTGAGGCTTGCAGGGGCTCAACATGGGCACAGCACATTCAGACATTCCTGCGTACTGCGATTGTCCCCGTCACCCCGTGCACTTGTCAGTTGGAGACTTGCACAGCTGGACTCTGTGTAGTGGGTGGTGCCTTCACTTCACAGCAGCTGCACTGGAGTCTGGAGATAGGCATTGGTGTGCCAATGACCAGCCCATAGGTAGTAACTGAGTACCTTCAGTCTCCTCATATATTTCAGCCAAGGTTTTGTATCTTATTGGAGTTAGTTCTGGAGAGGAATTGAGCTACGAAAATTGGATCTGCCAGGACTTGTGTTCTATATTGGTGTGTGTACTGAACATTCCCTCTTGTGCAATATCTGTTTCTCCTACAATTATCAGAGTGTGTACAGTAAATTCAGCCGAACCCAAATTGCATCCTGTCAGCCACTCCCAGCTGCACTTTTTGCTTTCATCAAATATCACATCGCGACTTACACAGATCCTTTTCTTCTCTGGATCAAGTAGTCAGTGTGCTTTACTTCCTTCCTCTACCCTGAGATAAACCATTGGCTTGCTACAATCATCAAGTTTTCAGGTTTGTTCTGCTGGAACTTTTGCATATGTAGTGCAACCAAATATCTTGAGATGCTCAAGATTTGGTTTCCTTCCCTTCCAAATTTCATAGGGTGTTGTATCCTTCAAAGCTTTAGTTGGCATTCGGTTCAGAATATAAATCGCGTTTCTTACTGCCTCAATCCATAACACCCCAGGGACTGCCACTGATTTGAGCAAGCTTCTTGTAATAGCAAGTACGAAACGATACATCATTCCGTGACTCCATTTTGCTGAGGTGTATAAGGTACAGTGCAATGCCGTTGAATACCTTCTTCTGCACAAAAATCTGAGAATTGTTGTGACACAAATTCTCCACCTCTGTCTAACTAGAGTATTTTCAGCTTGTGCCCACTTTCATTTTCAGCATACACTTTGAACCTCCTAAATGCAGTGTATGCTTGATCTTTTGTACTAAGAAAATATACCCACATATAATGACTGAAATCATCCACCAACAGTAAGAAGTACCGGTTACCTACAGCTGTTTGTGATGTGTAGGACCACAAAGATTGGCATGTATTAGTTCTAGCAATTCTTCCCCATGATACAAGGCTTGTGAAGGAAATGGCTGACGACACTACTTTGAGAAAATACATCCTTCACACAATTGTGTAAGATGATCAATTATTGGCACACCCCATACCAAATCTTTTGCCACCATATCCTTCATAGCTTGAAAGTTCAAATGACCAAGTCATGCATGCCACAGCCATGTTGGCTCTACAACACAAACTGAGAGGCTCATAGGCATGGCCAGTGGCGTATCCAGGATTTTGGGTATAGGTGGTCCAACTTGACATAAATTTTTTAAATACCGTAAATCTAACATGCCAATATACAATAAAAATATAGAATTTACCAAAAGTGCATTATGATATATTAATAAGGTGTCTTACGAACATCTTAAAATCAACAACTAAGTATGAAATTTGACTTAAAGAAACTTACACGACTACAATAATTTAAAGAAGATTACAGTATTACTTCTTGTTGGGTCTACGCTTTCTAATGGCATTAATTTGAAGAAGATTACAGTACTGCTTCTTGTTGGCTAAAATCAAAATTTTGATTATTTTTGAAACACCCCAATTAACTGATTCGGATTCGACAAAAACAAATTAACCTACGTTCACTAAAACAGTAAGTTCTGATGATCCCACCGTTAGATCGATGTGAAATTTTAACTATTGAAACTAGATTCAATTTTCAAGCTAACACAACAAAAATCAACTCGATCGGATCTATGGATCTAAAGTTATTTTCTTCACAATTTTACTGAATCAAACGCCAGACCAAATAAAAACAGATTGACTCACGTTCACCAAAATAATAATTCCAAAAGATCCTACCATTGGATTGTTGTGAAATTTTAACTGTAGAAACTAGATGCAATTTCGAAATTAACACAACAAGAATCAATCCGATCGGATCAACGGATCTAAAGATATTACCTTCGGATCAATGAACCGATTTGGAATTTTTGGGTGGGCCGGGGCCCACCCGGCCCACCCTCTGGATCCGCCAGTGGGCATGGCAGTGTTTAGCAATACTTTATACAATAGAACACTTGACTTTTAAGAGTAGCTTGCCTTCCTGATCACGTATTCTCGTCATGTCTCCAGCAAGCACCACGCTACAACCTTCTTCTGTTATTTGGCCTAGGCTCAATATATTGCTGCAAAGTTTAGGGATATAATACACCTCTGTGATCAGATGACTCTCACCATTTTATCATTCTAGCAAAATTTAACCTTTTCCCAGAATTTGCACTGATGAACCGTCTCTGAAGCGAACTTGCCCAACAATGCTCTCGTCAAGCTCGGTGAAGAATGAACGCTGCCCGGTCATATGGTTGCTCACACTGTAATCTATGTACCATAATCCCTTCTCATCTTTTTGATCCGAGACAAAATTTTCTGGCAATAACTTATCTTCATTTAGCAATATCATGCCTATAGTGCTTTGCTCACATACTGACAGAAGAAGCGCAGGTTCATCTTCTTGAGCCCAAGATAGGTTAGCTTCTTTTTCTTTACACTTGGGCAGCCGACATTCTGATGCACAGTGCCCAAATTTATCACAATTGAAGCATTTGATGTGACTCTTATCTTTGCTTGTGCTGCTATTTCCACTTGATTCATGCTGCACCATATTGAATCCTCTGCCACGGCCACGCCCTCACCACACCAGCTTCCACGGCCTTGCCCATCCGGCTTGCTACTGCCACTGACTTTGCTATTTGTTACCGATTCTCTACTGCTGTTACCCTTTTTGGCATGAGTGCCACCCTGGTTGAGTTAGCAAAAGACACCCTTCGGTGCTTGCAGAACCGTTTCCAGCTCGCAAATGGATTCTTTTTTCATATGCCTTAAGACGCCCGATTGCTTCCAAAAACAGCATGATGTCCAATTCGGAATACTGCTCAATTGATGCAACTAGTTGGAAAAACTTCTCGGGCACAGAGTCAAGAAGCATTTTCACCAGTGTTACGTCTTCAAGCATAGTGCCAAGGCTGCTAAACTTAGTTGCCATGCTGCTCGATTTTCTAGCAAATTCATCAACAGAATTTGCATCTTTCATTCTCAAGGTTTCAAACAAGCTCTTTAGTGTTTGCAAACGTGCTTTTTGAACACGATCAGCACACAAAAAATCTAGTTCTTAGAGCTTCCCATACCTCCTTTGCATCCTTCTTATTAAGTTGCATGCATCAGCTAGTTCACTCAAAAGTTTAAGTTGATGAGGAAAGGTGAGCAATTTACTTATACTTCAACATTTCCTCTCACGTATAGGCTACTCAAGGCCTAAGACGTGGAATAGAAGTGGACTGCAATTATTTTTTTAATTGCGTCAACCGGGTCTTGAACTCGAGACCTCTTAACTCTGATACCATATTGAGTTGCATGCACCAGCTAGTTCACTCCCGTGCACCTCTAGGCTCTGACTCCATGTTGCCACTCATGCACAGGAGTGCACGTACAGGGAGTTACTGGAATTGAAGGGGCTAAAGTCATGGAGCTCGTATATACGACTGGTGAATGAGTAAGAATGGCCTCTAATGTTGTTGGTGCAAGCATTTTAGAAAGTTGCTTCTGGCCATGTGATGCAAGAGGATGCCATTGTTGATGAAGTCGAAGCAAGAGGGGATCACGAGTTAGTGCAAGATGACGAACTAGATCTTCCCATGCTGCTGGTGCAGTAATCGATAGGCATTACAGACCAAGAAGAACGGATAGAAGCCTTGGTTGAACGAATAGAAGTCGAGGACCACGACTGCAAGGCATTATCTAATGATGAAGGTTGCAATGAAGGGGAGGTTAGACGTGAGAAGGGTATCCCTACGGAGTGGAACGAGTACCAGTTCAACAAGCTAGTAGTCAATGAGGGCAAAGGTTTTGTATGGGACAATGAGCAGAAATGAGGTGCAACAATAGGGATGTAGAAAAGTAAGTAGGAGGTGCAGAAAGTAGTGAAAGCATGAGTAGTATCACTACAGAGAAATTTAAGGTTGTGAAGTCAGAGTAGTGGGTTTATAATGCGAGATGAAGGGTTGCCTATGACGCGTCTATGCGTACCAGTCTAAGTGTGACATGACACCCTTTGGAAGTGCTCAATAGTTGTTTTGCACACATGCATACTGACAGAGTTTATACAATCGTATAGAAACATCTCTTCAGACTTTGTTGTAAATGCAATACATGGAGAGATTTTGGGAAACCTAGATTTAGAGCTGTGTTCCATTATATGTGTAATGGAGCAGAGATTCCAGTACATAGTAACCTATATGAAGGCCTGGAGGGTGAAGCAAAAGGCGCTCGAAGATGTGACAACATCTGCCACCTCCTATTTAGATCGACATGACCACACCTTCCTAAAACCCCAAGTTTTTTGTGCCGAGCCTAACACCCACACTTGAACTACCCTATAAGTACTCTTGTATGAATATCCCATTCACCATGAACTAAGTACTCCAACATGATAGACAAAGGAGTAAGCTCAAGGCGTGAGAGGGGAATACGAGGACAGGCAAGATTTCGAGGGCACGACCCTTCCCTCGAGGATACGCACATCTACGATCCCCTAGCCCTGACCTTCTACTAAAAACCAAATATTCCTACACCACTACAAATCCCCTCTGGGAGTATGCACACCTAACCGAGTATTGGCCACAATGCAAGCACAACCTCAACGTGGTAGCGCAGGTTTGCAATGACCGTTTGAACCTAGGTCATTATTTTTCTGTTACCCTCTTTTCATGGCAACTACATCATTTCCTCACTATACCTTCACGCATGTATCGCTATATTGCTCGTTAACACTTGCTCTTCCTTCCATACCTCAATTTGCAAGTTCACCGAGTGGGTTGACCTGCTGTGTCATATACACGCCTAGGTTTACATCCACACTCCTAGCATGCCTAGACAAACTGGAAGAGGAGCTCTAGATAGAGAAGATCAACAATGATGAGCTCCAGAGGCAGATGATCAGAGAGAGTAACAATGAGGAGGTGGTCCACCTCGGCAATAACTACCATCCTTATTGCTGTTGTGGCAATTTGGGCTACAATTGCGTTTGCTACTATCGTGACAACCAGCTATGTTTATATCATCCTAATGATCGGCACTCCATGTGGGTCTCATAGGTATCCCATTTGATCCTTAGGGCCCTACCACACAGTGCCTAGGTCACATGTGCACCCAGCATATCATTTTCATTCTTAAAAGGCACACATGTATCATAGTTGTAGTGTAGTTCATTCTATCATGTGTCTTGCCATTTGTATCATAGGCATAGTCGGCAAGATTGCATTGCAACGAATGTACCATGCCTTGAAACCGTATTTCTTCATTATGTACTAAAAACTTCACCAGTTTTGCTCAATGAATTGACAACTTCACCAACATTCCTCAGTGAATTGACAACTCCAATAGCTTTCCTTAGTGATAACAACTTCGCCAACTTTCCTTACTAATTGACAACTCCTACCAACTTTCCTCAGTGACTTGACAACTCCCACCAATTTTGCTTAGTGACTTGACAAGTCGCACCAGTTTTACTCAGTGAGTGTTCACAACTCATGTCACCTTTTCTCCTTGCATCGATAGCTCATCGTTGCTACATAAAATTTACAACGCACTAGTACATACAAACCACCTATAAAAATGAGGAACACTCCAGCACCACAACTAGCACTTCACTAGTGCAACCACCATGACCAATACTCCATTAGAGGCACTACCACACCCAACAATCCACCACATTGTTGTGTTGAGGATATTGGACTATGCATCGATGCTTCGGAAGAAGAAGTGAGTTGCCAAGAAATTGGGAACCTACCTAGATTTTCTTGCAATGATGCACCTATTCCACCATAGTTTCCATACCCAAACTACAACTACGATACTCCAGCATGGATCATTCAGCCCATATATCCAGACACCATGGGTCAGGCATTCTACACATGTGCGGAGATCAATGTAAGTCAATGTCATGCATATATATTCCCTAATGCGTGTTAAGTTTTTCTACCTCTAACTTCATCCATATATAATCCCAGGATTCGAATAATTGCTTCTTCTTCCATTGGATCGATAGGCTAGATAAGTACAACAGGGCATTCATCAAGCGAAAAATTTGGCTGCACTACCCAGTTGTGCTCGTGGTCTTCACCTATTGGGAACCATTGCCTCAAACTATGGAAGACAAAGGAAAGGCACAAACCTACTGCTCTGATTCTATATTTTTGGAAGGCCCAAGATAAGTTTTTGGTCCAGAAAAAGAAGCTAAAGGAGCAAACTGATACGGCTTGCTTGAGTCTGAGATTGTTCTTGAAGACCATTATTGGAAGATGTCTACATGAGTAATTGAAAGAAAGCCAAGGCTCTAAGCCTCACAAAATTAAAGGGGAAGGCATCGATGGATCCGGTTGCATAGGTCTATGACTGCAAACATGACTTATTTTCAATTTCAAAAGACGTACATGTATCTTAGTTATAGTTTCCGTTCATGGTTTATCCATATCGCCATTTGCACCGTACAAGTAGTAAGACGAATATAGGCACTGAACCAAACTCTATGCACCATGTACTTCCCACCTATATTACAAAATGCTATGTCCACCTTCGTCTAGTATGTGCAAACAACATGTTGGTGTTATGCCCTTGAGGCAGTCATGTAGATGATTGTAACATGACTATGCTTATGCATAATAATATGATTATTGGTCCAATGAATGTATATCATTATATTGATCGCAAGTATGTGACTTGTTTATGAAACTCTCTACTTATTGATATAATTTCGTAAGTATCTCTCGATCGGGTATCATCGTATAGGACAACGATGAATAGATCGGCAGACATGTATTGATCGATGATTATGTTTCATAGATCATAGGATATGGAGATATCATCAATACATGTGAACTCATGATGAAGAACATGGGTTAGATAGACCCAAATGGGACACCATGAGAATGTTACATTCTTATGTGTCATCAAGATATCTCATACATAGTGGATGTATGATCCTTAGACTGAGATTGTCACATTCCCTACATGTGTAATAGTTTACCTTGGGGCCACCAAACGCTATTCCCTAACCGGATAGTTATAAAGGTAGCTTTCATGTTTGCTATGAAATGTGCAGAGGAAGTGGACAATAAGATGGAATTTGCCACCCAAAGGTAATCGGAGATATATGTCTAGGCCACTCGTGTGATATGATTAAGGAAGTGCATGGCCATGCCGTGATTGAGAAGTCAATCACAACTTATTAATATATCACGGATACGAGAGATGGATTGAACTATCAAAGGATGACATACTTCGCCTTGAGTTCGATCTTCATATAGTTTGGCAAAGGATTATTACATGAGTACTTTTGAAAGGTTCTATCCGATTTGATCATATGCGTTGGGAGTTGGCATGCTCGCAGGAACCGCCGCTACTATTGGATTGGAAAAAGGGTTTTCCGAATCTATGTCCAAATGTACATGAACCTACAGGGTCACACACTTAACGGGTTGGGACGCATTAATTCGGATTGGATCCGTAATTAATGGACCTCGTGGGCTTAACGCGCTGATGGGCCCTGGCTTAGGGTTTCGTCGCGTGGCTATATAAGGAGAGGAGAAGGGTGGGCGTGCATGCTATTGCTCACGTCCAAAAACCCTAGCCTCCACCTCTCATTGCCCTTGCCGAGCGACGCGGTACTTGCACGCCGACGCACGGCGTTCCATCCCGGGACGTGTGGACTGCTGTGGTGACGCTGCTACTACTGCGGCGTGGCGAGGACGATCCGCAGTGAGGACGATCCACGGCGAGGACGATCCGCAGCGAGGACGATCCGCAGCGAGGACGATCCGCGTGAGGACGATCCACTACACCAACGCGCGAAGGATTCCGCAACTGCGCGTCTAGTGGTAATCCAATCTGTGATCCCTTTTCTTGCGAGTAGTTTTTCTGGTTATGCGGTAGAAATTTTAATTTGTGCTAGCGTAGCATACCGCGTTCCCCAACACAACAAACATCACTCAATATCATTATATGCATACGATGAATTTCTCGGTTAAGCGATACAAAAGGCCTGATTTTGCTCTCCTTTCCTAAACAAAAATATTTCTCTATTTCTACATATGGCTAATGTTGGTTTTTTTTTGGCCAAAAACAAATAGTTTATGTTTTTTGGTCCTACAAGGCTCTGTCACCAATTGCCAACTAAACTGTCACAGATAGGTTAGTTGGACACCACATCAACATTTTGTTATTCCAAATGATATCATAGGTATATTTCTGTTTTTTTTAGTTTATTATTTATGTATTTTTTTGTATTAGTAAAAAAATCTTCTAAATACGCCCTTAAGGGATCAGCTAGTTTCCAAACCTGAAAAAGGCAATACTAGGCCGTGCTTAGTGCAACCCTACAAGTAGGCCAACCCGACCTAGCCCGTTTTACCCTCAAATCGATTCCATCATCATTCATCACCACCTCTTCGATACCAAACTAAAGGTGCACATCGTGTCGGGCTGGGCAACGTGTCTAAATTATGCTATGTCGCCATGGCCCGACTGGCCCACCGTGCTGTGCTGGTCCAACTCATCTTCGACTAGCCCGAACACAACTCATTTGCAATTTTGTATCAGTTTCGTGCTATGCCGGCCTAGACCTGGCCCATTTGCACTATTGCGATGAGAGAAAAGGAGCTGTAAATGCATGGAGTTAAGGCAGTGGATACAAACATTGAGAAAAAAGCTAAATTTTATTCATTCTTGAACAGATACAGAATTACCGTCTTGTTAAAAATCTTACACCTAGTGTGGGGGTACCTAGTACGGAGCGGCTTAGCGCATATACTCAGCGTCAGTGATCATGTGCTCTTCAGTCTCTATTCTTCATCTTTTAGCATTTTCGTTGTATCCCTTTCTCCATATGCGATGACTGCAACAGGCGCCGGTCGTAAGGTGAGCCATAATATGATACAATATCGTAGCAGAGTGTCCTGCCACGTGTTGTGCCTGCTTTGGACCCATCAGACTTGTTTTGTAATGTTCTGGCCCAAGGATAACCCATACAAGCATACCATGTCGCATCGCCCATCGTGCCTAACCACAAGATCCGATATACTCATTCGCGTGCCGTCGTAGACCGTCAAAGAAAAAAAGCCGTACCATAGACCGGTCAAAGAAAAAAAAAGCCCGGTCCAAAACGAAGACACGATATCTGTGTGATTTGAAAGGGCACCGCACCACCCGTAGAAACAAGAGAAAAGGGGACAATTCGCAGCAAACCCTCCGCCGCCTCCTGGATCGCCCCCCGGCTCGTACGATCTCCGGCGGTAGCGGCGATGGCCCGGAAGAGGAAGACGGACGCTGCGCCGCGGCTGGACGAGGCCGACCGCACGCTCTACTCCACCTTCTGCGGCGCCGCCAACTCCCTCTCCCAGCTCTACACCCAGGCCATGGCCCAGCAGAAGCTCTCCTTCCAAGCCGGCGAGCGACACGCCCTCGTACGTACACCCTTCCTTCCCTCCACGTTCTCTTCCCTCTTCGGCCGGTTCGTTCGGTTGCCGGTAGGAAAGTGAATTCCATCTGTCCTCCGTATGTAAATATCTGTTGGGTTTGACGGTGGAGGCGGAAAGGTTGGATTTGGCTATCCGTAGAGGGTGTAGGTTATTGTGTGTGCTAAAATTTTACAAGAAGAAGTGCGTGCTGTTCGGGAGGAAGTGATCCGTGGAGCAGTCATTTTTTATTCAGCATTGTGTAGAGCAGTCTCAATTCGATCTTTGTTTTGTGTATTTGCTGTGTTAGACTGTGGGTGGTGTACAATTGTAGCTTATCTCCATACGGTCTGGAAAATGGAGATTAGGTTATTTGCAGTTCTGTCACAAATATACAATGCATTGTATGTAGGACTCAATTGTACGTGTTTCGGCGCCAATCTTTTTGGCCCCTAATGGAAGTAACTTGTGTATTGCAATGTTGTAGTATTAAGCAAGAGTAGTAGAGTACTAAATTTTGTTTGAATAATCTTTTACGGAGGAATTGTAGGGGTATCTACAATTATGGAGAAATATACAGATTTTGCTATGTCAAAGTTAGTTCCTGTCCTTCCACACAACATATGGAGAGTATTCATTCTTCTTGGAACATGATGAGTATTTTGTAGGTGTAGAAACGGTATCTCCATTTGTGATAATAGTATCATCTAAAACTTTTTTCCTGTGCTTGTCTTGTCTATCAAATAAAATATCTTACAGCTTTTATGTTACCTTTCCTTATGGGATAACTTGCATAAAAATGTACTTGGCTAAATTTCACTTTAATCATGCAGGAAAAGCTCTATCAGTGGATCTTGAGAAAGCATGAGGAAGAGTCACGGCTCACTGTTGCTGATATAATGTCCCATATCCAGGTCCAACCTTGAAACCCCCTACTTTATGGTGCTGCCTCCTTTTCTGATGACTTGACTATGAGTTAGCTTACTAATGCCACAATCTAACATGTTCTCCACAATGTTACTCCGACACTCGTGTCCAAATTTTTTTGCCAAACTAGACACTTCGAATCCGAGTTGGATTCTGACATGTCCAAAAAATTTTGTTGAATCAAACACCCCAAATCAAAGTTGGATTCCGACTCCCGTATCCTTGTCCAAGTAACACTAGTTCTCCACCCTTGTCAAACTTGGACTAGATGTTTTTCCCCTTGTGCAGAAGAAATACTTGGTTTTATTTTACGCTAGCCATCTCTTTTTCTCTGTGTTTCCTAACTTAATTTAAGTTCCCACTCAATCTATTCTGACTCCCGTATCCTTGTCCAAGTAACACTAGATGTTTTTCCTAACTTACAAACTATGCTCTACAGGAGTCAACTTTAAGAAATGAACCTCTCATAACTGTGAGATGAGATAGATCAGAATAGATTGAGTGGGAACTTAAATTGTGTTTGATCAAACATTATGAAGTATTAACTGGACAAAGAATTGGTGGATGTCTTGTTACCTTTGGCTGTCTAATATTTTTTGCATTGGCATTCTAGTATTTCTTGTACTCATTAAATTTGTCATCAAGCTAATTATAATCCGATATATTTTTGTTTTGTTTTATAGCATGAGATGGACTATGGAGGTAGTGATGCACATGTCTCCCCACGGGTACATCAGCATCCTCTGAGTGCAAATCCATTTACAAACTCAAGTATCCAACCCACAGCTGGTTTATATGGGCAAGCAACAGCTGGGTTTGCTCCTAGGCCCAGCCTCAGTGACCAGTCAAAGAATACAATGTTCTCAAATGCCCTATCAAGCCCAGTCCGCAGGAGCCTCCAAAATTATCACTTAATCCAAGGTGCCAGCAATGGAAGCCGTAACACAGAAGCAAACTCAGCAGGGCAAAATCGGGAGACGAACTCTGCAAGCTCCAATGACACCTCTATGGATGTGGTTTCGGACAGCGCTGGTAACGAATGCTACTGAAGTGATTTTTGGTGAGATGTTGATTGCCAACCAAGAGGCATCACATACCAGTGTTGTCTGTGGTTTTTGTGTGTTCTGTACTAAACCTAAAGCTCGCCTTATGTGCAGCCGTATGCTCGCACGTTAGGTGATTCTCTTAAAGTTACTGCTATTTTTATTTTATTTTATTGAAGCATGTTTGGAGAGGAATCTCTATATATATGCCTGAGTTCCATCAGGCATGTTTTATATCCAACGTGTTCATGAATTCGCAATTCTGAATGTAAATGAAAATTGCGTTGTGGTATACTGATAGAATTCATGTGTAACATTCTTAATGCATGAAGAGAGTAAGTTGTGTATGGCAATCATAGAAAAAATGATATTATCCATTTCTGGTACATGTGCGCATAGAGTAATGTTGCTGGCTGTGAGATCTTTCAGCTCCTCCTGTGCTGGAAGCTACAAAGCTGTTGCATTTTTCTCCCATGGTGTTTGCTACAGACAAAGTTTTCCTTTTTTTTTTTTTTGGTTGAGGAATGGTGAACAGGAGAGCCATGTCTTCGACTCTCTTGTTTTCATGGAGCATGAGCCTTAACCGTCTCTGCTGTAGGCAGAGGCTTCACAAGCTTGCCAGAGACAGGTGGAGGTACATGAATTTTCAAGCACATTTAAACGCTCAAAATTCGGCTATTTTGTTGGAATAACTAACATCTATCCTATGGGGATGACAAGAGCCCATCTATGGTGGGTTCACACCCCTTCTTCTGGTCTTCAAAGGCTATGGCCTAGGAGGCACCTTTGCCTCAAGGGATATGTCTTTGGCATTAATCAAGCACAGGAGACAATCATAAGGACTCTGCACTTCTGTGACCCTTAAAGGTGTAAGAGGAACTGCAATCGACGACAAAAGCCATTAAGACCGGCCATTTATTAGACAACCTCATAGTAGAGTACAATCGACGCCTAAATAAAGGAAGCACAAATCAAGGATTGCTGCTATCTACACAGATGACGATTGTATGTTGCACTTGTATATATACTTTAGTTCTACGCTGCACTTGTATATATACCTTAGTTCTTTGTAGAAGGGGGCAATTTAGTATTTTGGTGGCCACCTAGTTCACCTAGGCGGCGGCTAGGCGCTAGGCCCCTCCCTCTTGCCTAGGCAACATTAACTGGGTGCCAGTATGCTGCCCGCTAACGCCTAGGGAAAAACTGCCCAAGAGTCTATACATACCCCCATGTAACCTCATTTGGGACTTGAGTTTCCTTGATAAATAAAAAATCAAATTCAAACAAGTGAGACCTTGGGAACCTGCTCCCTAGAGGTAACTCCCATCAGTTCATCAACAGGAGTAGGACAGTCTTCTTAGACCCCCTACCTCCCCCCCCCCCTCTGCACTCGAACTTGTATAAATCCCTATATCATTTTCACGCGACCAATGTTCACCCCTCACTTGTGTTTGGGCTGGAACCACAAAAATTTTAGGACATGTTGCATAGCATTCTGTTTTATTCACGTTTGTGCCTGTGATATCAATTGAATCCATATATCGGATAGGTTTCCGTTCTATTCAATCAAGAATCAAAACACATAACAGGTTCGGTTTTTGTCACATAAAACAGCAGAGCGTAATAGATTAATCCCTGATAAACATAAAAATCATTTTGGTTAATTTACACTCCGATACCCTTTTTATGCACAACATCCATTGGATTGGATCAACGTTTTGTTAGATACGTCATAAGTATGTACGGTCTCAAGAACGAAGAAGATGAATCTCGTAAGTTAACTAAAATAATGACATTGAAGTAACCATGAGGAGATAGAAAGATATGATGAAGCTAACTGCAAATTCTTTAAGCATAATCTCGAAAGAGTCGAGCTATTATCTCTCTCTCATAGCCTCTCGAATCTTTTTAGAACTCTCGGATCCTTGTCTTATACAAGAATCTAGTGCTAAAGAATAACCTAGCCTCTAATCTTCTCGTGACCTCTTACCTTGGATGGGTTGGTTTGTAAGTTTTTGGTTGCTTGGATTTTCCGTAACTACCTCATGGGTTTATATAGCCCCCTCAGTAGGATTCATACTTTTTTTCAGAGTAGAATTATTTTTGCTTTAGAGGAGCATGAATTCAGGTGACATGAAAAACTATGGAAGGATAGAATTAGCTTTAATTGCTATTAGTGTGGATCAATTGTACAAAATTAAGGATCAGTGGATATGTGAAGTTTAAAATTTGGCCGAGTAAGCAAGGACAGACTTACCCGGGGTGGAAGCACAACCTTCCACTGGTTGGACCATGGGTACTTGTGTCAGGATCCCGATTTTCAAATTCGAGACTCTCTGTGTATACTACTGTAACACCCTGGCGCCAAGCGCGCCACGGATGCTACCAACCCACTAAACTCTTAAGACCGGCTTAGAAACTAAGCCACCGAAATTTACAAAATTTCGGCATGACTTCTCTAGAAGGTAGGATATCCACTCAGCAGACAGAAAACAGATGCAGTTATAATATCATTCTAGCAGGTCCTTAGTTAATCAATCACACATCCATAGAAATTAATTAATTCCACCACAACGAACAACACATTACAACTGCATTAATTACATCCAGACTTAACGAACTAGTTAAATAAATTGTTGGAGACCGAAGTCGTGCACGTGTTACTATTCCCAACCCAACGAGCCAGCTTCGAAGTACCTAAAACAAGAAACAACAAGCGTGAGTCCAAGACTCAGCAAAGTGCAACAAGTATGAAAAGTAAGGAAGTCGACTAAAATACAACTACTTCAAGACATAAAGTACCAGTTCCTTTAATTGACATCCGTAAATAAAAGAAGCAGTTTGAATTCATATAAATCCAAAACGTAGAAATACAATTACTTCATCATTTAACATAACCATTACTTAATTGAAAACATCCGGTAACAGAAGCAGTAACTAACTCCACTTACCACAACCAACTCGAGAACGTAACAAAACCTTACCCATGCCTCAATAATTCTTTCTGGATGAGCCCACGACTCAATCCTCAACCTGTTCTTTCCATTCTCGTCAATCATTATTTATCAATTGCAATACACCATGCAATGAAATGCTTTTATGTTTTCATGCTATAATATGCAACCTTTTAGCCTATACCGGTATAGCTGAGTGCACACCCGTCGGCGTGCACCCTCTCAATCCCGACCATCCCGTGGCGGGGCCTACTCTTACTGACTCGCTTCCGTCCAACTCCGTGGATGGGACTACAAGGTAGGATTAGTCATAACTTTCTCACCGACCTCACCGGATTAGTTATGACTTTCTCATCGACCTGGCCTGAATCTATACATGTTATGAATGCAGGAGATGCAACATAATTACTCGCATAACGTTCGCCATGTATCAACCTTACCAGATGATCATGCGCGACCCGACTCCAGTCTCATCATTAATGGAAGGGAACACAAATCAGTTCAATCAATGCAATATTTCATATTGATTTAGCATTTGCATCAACGACGGGGGCAACCCTTGACATACTCAAAAACATAAGTCATCATTTTCATAATCATAATATGAACAACTAACTCAACACCCTCTTATCAATCGAAGAACAAACTTAGATTTGCATATAACAAAGCTTATTGGTTGCGTTTTCATTAGCATTTCCAAACATTGAAAACAAACAACATATAAACCCCCTAGCCACGAACTAGGGAATGCACTTGCAAATGATGCGATTATACAGTTTATACATGTCATCATAATCACTTTCTCTTAACCATGACCAATAACATAAACATAACCATAGACCTGGTCATTATCACCTGCAACTTTCATGTTATAATGATATCACAGATTTTTCAAGATTAATCACAACATGACATTCCACTTTACAATGTTACACTTGCCTTCAACCGCGAGGAGGAGGGTGCATGGCGAGAAGTTGAAGCCTCTCCCGACGCTACTCCCCCTGGAAATAACATTGCATACTCAAATTCCCGATTCTAAATAGTTCATAGCAACAATATACACAACCCTGCTACACCTTAGCGCAAACAGTCCCAAAAAAAACCCGACGGAAGGAAATCCGAACATCACGCGCTCTAAAGAGCCTAACTCCTAATGAGTTTAGCCGAAAAATGGGATCTTTACCTCTACTTAACCATAAGAGGCTAACCTACAGCTACGACACAGCCACTCATGCGAGAGATGCCACGAAGGCCACCAAATCATGCACTCAAGTTCCGCCAAGAAATCGAGCTCATTAAACTCCCACCAGACAAAAACTTCCAAAAAGCGTAACTTTTGATTGGCTCAACGGATTTTCATGTTCTTATACTCAAAATGACCGCAAGGGAATAAACTACAAGAATAACATATCTGTAACACCCCAATTTTTGCTTTTCTTGCATTAAAATGGTATTTTGAATTTTTGAGAAATTTCTGGAATTTATTTGGATTTATTTTTGAGTTAAGCCATTTACCAAATTAAATAAATAATAGAAATTTTAAAATAACATTTTGCTAAAAATATTTTATTTGAGCCACAAATGTCCTAAAATATTTTTGAGAATTTTTCCAGAATTTTTCTAGTATTTTTGATGCCCCAAATGAATTATTTAATTTTCGGGAATTATTTTTAATCGGAAAAGAATTAAAAATCCAATGAACAGTGTTGGGCCGAACACTGTGCGGCCCATTTCGGAAAAACCCTAACGCCGCAGCCGTGCGATCCGGATCCGACGGTCCACGTTTTGCCATGTCGTCACTCCGAGTCGCCGCCGGATTTCACCGCCGCACCCGAGTGGGCCTCGCTTCAAGAAATTTCACGGACGCCGAGGTCTTTATTTAAAGCGCCGCCACCGTGGACGTGATCCCCACTCGCGCCGCACCACCAGACACCGCACATTGCCCGAGCTGCCGCCGTTTCGCCGCGACAACCTCGCCAAGTCCCGGCTTTCGCGTCGTTTTGCCGCTTCGTCGCCGCCGGTGACCCTCTGCCGCTGCCGTTGGTGCCATTGGACTCAGCGTGTCGCGCCGCTTCGGAAGCATCACCGCACGTCGCCGAGGAGCCTCAAACACATACCGCCGCGTCGCCGTTTTCGCTCCGGTGAAGCGAGCCGCCGCGCCATCGCCGCCGAGCCCGAAGCTTCTACCGTCCGATCGCGATCAACGATCCGGATCTCGCCACGCCGCCCTTGAACAAGAAACCTCATCTTCAATTCTCAACCGTTAGATGTAGATCCGAGGGCGCCAGTAGCGCCACGTGTCCCGCGACCGCAGCCAATCGCGCCGCGGACGCTGTGGCACACCGAAGCCGCACCGCGGCGATCAGGCGCGACGCGACAATCGACAATATGGGGCTCAAGACGTCGGCCGCACCGCACCGTGACGCCAGCCGACGCCACGGTGGGTCCCTTTGCCGAGATAGCCGAAGTCGTCGGCCGACGCCACGATGACGCCAAGACGGAGCCGGCCGCTGCCCACGCCGGCAAGGCCACGTGTCATTCTCTGGTGGCGACACGTGTCACAGATGACACAATAATTAGTATTTCCGAAAAAGAAAATATTTATTTAATTCGGATTATTGATTTTAAATGTATTTTGAAACTTCAAACGCTTATAACTTTTGCGTTTTAACTCCGATTTGAGTGATTCCAATTTCTATAAATTTGTAAAATCAAGCTCTATCTGTTAGTGAATTTTAATTGAATTTTTGACTTGAGTTGTTCTCTGTATTATTTATTTATTGTTGTTTATTTGCATTACGCGTAGACGTTGAAGTGCCCGAAGGTTTCGAGGGAGAGGTTCTGACCCAGGAGCAAGCTCAGGAGCCAGAATCAGTACTTTTTGAAGGCAAGTTGTGTTTGATCATGTTGAACCCATCATAGAAAATTATTTCGATTTAATCTATTGCATGCTAATTTAGTAAAAATTGGTTTGAATGAATTCTGGGATTAGTTAAATGCCTAGTTGCTGTATGCCACCTTGTCGTATATAATTGTAGGCCATGAATCATTTGTCACCCTAGGTTGTGGATTAATAGTTGGACATTAATAATTTACCAACATGGGTTGAGTAGACCGTAAGTAGTGTGCTTAGCCCTGCCACGTGGATACTTCAAGATTTTTGAATATCAAAGTTAATATTGACTTAATGAGATATGGAACGTGTTTTGTGAATGGGACATGTGTTATTGAGTTGATGATAGCACGTGGTGCAATGGTAAAGAACCAGGGTGGGAAAAATGATTTAGACAGGGGCAAGTGGCAAGATTGTTTCTGGTGGGCCAAGAGTGGCAACTGGGTGGTCGTATTTGGTTTTTGTTGGTTTTGTTGTGGAGATCACACTTGGTTAGTCTTGCCTCGGTCAACTAAGGACTTAACCTTGCGAGCATTTGAACTGAGTCTTTCATACAACCACAAGCTCCGTAATGGGACGGGCCTAGCTGAGTAAACTGGGAAATCTATTCTTTGGTATTGTCGTGGTGGTGTGGGGCCCGGAGGAACGGGTGAGAACTCACATGGCGCAAGAGGGGGGCCCTGGGTGTGGTAACCAGTCCCTCCAAAGTTTGAAACCTTAGCGGCAAGATCGGGTTTAGACGGAACTTTGGAAAGGCTTTGTTACGGTTATTTGCCTTGGTGGTACTTGAATGTATCTTGTGGGTAAAGTGTATAACCTCTGCAGAGTGTACAACCTATTCGAATAGCCGTGCTCACGGTATTGAGCATCGCTCGGTGATTACAGTCAAGGGTTAGATCTTCATGAAAATGACTTGTTTGTGGAAAATGCTTGGGTTGGTAATGTTGAACTTGACTTAAGACGGAAAATGGTTTACGATTGAAATGTTTGTGAAAGCTATTATTCCTACTACTGTTTTACTGCTTTGCAATCTATTACTGTTTATCTTGAATGCTGTACTGCACAAGAACCGTAGCCTATCCTTTGTACTAAGCCATGCATGTAGCATATTAGCATTGCATTCTGTGCATGACTTGCTGAGTGCTCAAAGTACTCACCCCACAACAACACAACTTCAGTTGAAGAAGAAGCAACCCCTGCTTAGGAGGAGGAGTATCGAGGAGCCGATTTAACTAAGGAGCGAGCCAATCGGTTGTTCGTGGCAAATTGGTTGGCGCCATGAGTCTGTTTTATTCCGCTGCATTTGAATATTTTAATAAGTCTTCGCCCTGCGAGGCGTATCTTTGTAACTTGACCATGAGGTCAATCAACTAGTTGAGTAGTTAATTAAAGTATTTTATTATTTCGTTGGTTATGACTGTGATATGTACCGATGTTGAGACTGTGTGCACTAGCGTGATCCTGGACTAGTGCTGGATACACAGAGGGTCCGGATTTGCATATTCGGGTCCCGACAATAGCCATTCCCTTGGCCAATGCACCAGCTGTTCCCAGATCGATGATGAACAGAGGGTACCGACCACTCGGCTCATTCTGGACAGCTTTGAGTAAAACAGTCATAACTTTTAGACGGATGAACGAAACTTAGTGATTTCAGTCTCTATTGAAAGGTAATTTGATTATATACAACTTTTGCAATATCCAGACCCCCAGAAAACGCTTGTAGAATTTTCAAATTCGCGTTATAACAGAGCACACGAATCTGCTCAAAAAACAAAACTACATAGCTTCTAGGGTTCCACCTCTAATCCATTCCATACACAACCAATCAACCAAAAAAACTCCATGGAAAGAACCCTAACCCAGCCACCCAACCACACCCTAAACCCTAGATTTTTTCTCACCTTGTCTCAAGGGAGAACTGCAAGGGGGAGGGAGGAAGGGCACCGACCGGGGGGAGGAGGAGCAGATGCCGGAGGGGAGGTCGCCGGTGCTGGCTGGAGTAGGGCCGGAGGGCGCCGGCGCTGGGGAGGAATAGCCGGTAGGGGCTAGGGTGACGCCGGCCAGGGGAGGGCGCAGGGAGCTCGACCTGGAGTGGGGGCGCAAGGAGGGACTTGGCCGGCCAGCAGCAGGGAGGAAGCCATGGGGAGGGGCGACAGGAGGAGGCCAGGGGGAGGCGCAGAGCCGAGTCAAGGGGAGGGGGAAGGAAGGCGGCTAGGGGTTTGGGAAAAAATAGCTGGCTCCCCCCTTTTTGTTGATGTGGGCTTAGGGTTTCATCCCTTTTTTTTCTTTTCTTTATATACTCCATCAATTTGGGTGCTAAAAAAATCAAAAGGCTTGGGGAAAAAGAAAATAAACCACACAAACTCTAGAGACCGCAAATCAACCATCTCCAAAGACTGACATTTCGAACTCACAGCGAAAAGAAAATCCTTTGAGTAAAACTTGCCGCAGAAAATTACGGCTCGGAGAAATTCCCTTGCCGATATGCATTCGGCATATCTCAAAACTTTTAGTTAAGATTCTTAAAACTACGAGACGACCAAATCTTTTGCCCTTCCGAATAAGTCCTTGGGTTTAAGAAAACAAAACAATTCCGGCCAAAAACCCTGGAAACACGATTTGCGATGTTACAACTGCACTAGTCCAGGATCACGCTAGTGCACACAGTGACAACACAGATGAAATATCATTCCATACAACGAATCAACTAAGAAGAAACCAATTATTATTATTCAAAGCAAATGACCTTATGGTCAAGGTTCGTACAATTATGCCTTAAGGGCTTAAGAGACAAATAAAACATTGTAGCGGAAATAAGATAACTTGGGCTATTCGACATGCCACAGGCAATTGTCTGGGAAAACGTCTTCCTAGTCCACGTAGTCTTCTTAGTATTCCTTCTCTTGATACTCTATTTCTTAGTCCTTCCTCAGCAACTAATCAACAAAGGCATAAAGCCATGAGTACAAAGAGTACTCAGCAAGCCGTAAGGAAATGATGCAATATATTTATGCACGGCTTGACAAGGGATAGTCATATGGTTTATTTGTAGAAAGCAATAACTTGAATTGAAATACAGTAAATAGATTGAAAGCATATTGATAAAAAGATAATAAATAACCGGTAAATCAATGGTAGATAACATGAACAGAATGGTGAGGTATCACCCTACACCATTCAAAACAAGTATCAAACCACTAAATTCAACAGTATAGCTTTAGACAACAAAACAACAGTGAACTACCTCTTCACATTCCAGCAATTCCACATTTTATGAAACACCCTATACCTCGTGTAAAATTCCTGGGTACGTCTATGACCGTGGACATGGCTATTCGAATAGTTTTACACTCTGCAAAGGTTGTATAGCTTTACCCACAAGACATGAACATCTCTTGGTGCAATCGATATTAATACATATCCTTTGGTGTGTCGTAGAGATATCATGATAAAGCCTTTACAATGCACTATCTAAACTCGGTACTGCCCTCTAAGGTTTCACCCCTCGGGGCCCTCTCTTAAGCCATGTGAATCTACCCATCCATCCCGGAACTCACACCAACAATTGGAAGTACTCAAGATTAACCATTGCAAATTAATTAGCTAGGTCTGTCCTATACCAGACTTGTGGTTGCACGGTTAAGCCTAGTTCAATGGTGCACAAGATTAAGTCCTTAAGTTATCTTATACAAGACAGCCACATCCCAATGTGCTAGAAAGCACCCCTTTACTGCATTATCACTTGCCCGAAAGAAAACATTTTGTTTAACCAATACTAATGGCAACCCTACCATGGTACAATAAATTTTACAACAGTGGCTAACGACCATGATTCAATATCTCATTAAGTCAAGATTAACATTAATTCACATGTGATATGAATCCCAACGTACAACTAAGCAGGCCTAAGCATAGCTACGATAAACCATTGTTGGTAATATTATTATGCCCAACTAATAACGTCCCAACCTAGGGTTAACAATGGATACATGGCATTCCAATAATCAAGGTGGTATAATGTCAACTAGGTTCTTAACTGTTCCCATGAAATAAACATTGATACATAAATAGCATACAATTGTATAAAACAAAGTACCTTTTCAATCGTAGGTTCAACATGATCAAAGTTTATGACTTGCCTTGTTAATCTAGTGCTGAGTCTTGGTCTTCGAAGTATTCGTTCACTCCTTCGAAATTCGTGTCTACTGAAAAAGAAAGCAATGAAGCCAAATAAATATTAAACAGAGGCTCAAATAAGCTCAAAACTAAAAATAAATGGGTCTGAAAGTTAGAGCTCAATTTTAGAAAAATTTAGAAATTTGAATCGGCTCAATCGGAGTTCGTATGAGCAAGAACGAGCCTCCGAAAGATTAAATTCAGAGAAAAAGGCTGAAAAAGATTAAATCCAAATCTCCTCATTTATTTTTCTATTAGAAAATCAATTTATTGTGTAATGCTGACGTCACCAATCAATTTCCCAAAATAAAGATAAATCTAAAAATTCTTTTTTTCGCTGACATGCGGGACCCACGGTTTATGGGCTGAGTCCACAAGCACAACGCAGTCCACAGTACACTTGGTGCACGGAACAGCGCTAGGGTTGACGTCATTGATGACGTGGTGGCTCGGCTAATGAGGCGGCCACGCGAGTGGGACACGTCACATATCCAGCGGCTCGGTTGGATCGGACAGCGAAAAGGCAAAAGACGCGGGCGGGGAGACGTGGCATAATCTGGAGCGTGCACCACAGATCGGATGGCCACGGTCGGGCGACGTGGGTCGACGGTGAGGGTAGTGGCATGGCTCACCAAAAGTGAAGACGGCATGGAAAACGGTGGAGAACGGCCAGATCGGGTTCGGCTCGGTGCGGATCTAGAAGAGGGCAACGCGGCGAGTCTGGACGTGCAAACGGTAGCGACAGAGACTGACCGGAGACAGAGAACAAGGCAGTGGATGGCAGGCGGCGGCGAAACTTCGGCGAGGAAGATCTCGGCGAAGGCAATGTCTCAGGCGACGACGGAAGAGGCGGCGGGTGTGACGCAATGAAGCAAACCTCGGACGGGGGTTTGGCGACGCTTAAATAGGCTAAATAGGCCTAGGGAGGCGTGCCAAGCGTGAAAACTGAGCGATGATGGTTAGGGTTTACGTGATGGCGGTGAAGACGCGACGGGGCGATTGGGTTGCACGCGAGTCGGGCCGAGGTGTGAACGCGTCGGTGGAAGCGCTAGACCGCTAAGTGAAGCGAGGCGGAAAGCGAAACAAGCTGGGTGGAAAGGAATAGGAACAGGCCAAGAAAATATTTGGCCTGAGAAAATTTCAAAAAAAATAAAAACATTTCCGATATAATAAATTTCCAAAAATTCAAATAAATCCAAATAAATTCCAATAAATAGCAAATAAAATCAAAAGAATCTCTAAAAATACGAAAAAAATTCTTGGAGCACAATGAACCCAACATTGTTTAGTTTGCTTTATAGATTAATCAAATTAAATCTTTTCATTATTAGAAAATTCAAATTAAGCTTCTATTACTTCTAGGAAAATGCAAATGGTTTATTTTAAATTCAAACATTCCAAAACTTGAATTTTGGGATGTTACAACTTGCATCCATTTTCCATTAGAAGTTTGGAGGTTGAAGAAGACAGGTTCTATGAGCACCCCCTTTATTTTAAGAGAACGACTAGTGCCCAGATGTCTAATCCGAGCATTCATATCGTACACTCCCTTCCTTTGTTCAATCTGCAACTAACCATCAGATGTGTGACAACCGTCACTCTGCTTCTCTTCCCTCTCCCTCGATCTCCTTCCCGTCACCACTCACTTCTCTTCCTCTCCCTCGATCTCCTTCCTGCAGGCATCCTTCCTACCAAAGCATCCTCCCTTGCTTCAGTGTTCACTCTGACTTCAATCACTAAGCTAACTCAAAAAATCATTGGCAACCAAACACAACCATCAAAACTTCTTACATCAATCGATCTCATTCAGAAAATGATGACATGAAGGTGCAACATCACAAAATCTTAGATGCAACAAATCAAAAATATATTTGCAACAAAACTAAAAAGAAGCACATCAATTTCCTCGGCATAACAATTAGACATGGCTGATGCAACAAAAAAATAAATTTGATTCAACAAAACAAAAAGCATGTATGCAACAAAACTGAAAAAGGTACATCAATTTTGTCAGTAACAATTATACATCCTAATATAATGTAACACTCCAATTTTCATGTTTTTGAAAAGTTTTAAAATAAAAGGAACCATTTGGATTTTTCTCAAATTAAATAAAGGCTTAATTAGAATTTTCTAAAATAAAAATATTTAATTAGGCTAATCTATACATCAACTATAAGAATCAAATTTTAGTGGCTTTCTTGTATTGTAAGGAAGTTTTCTTTATTTTCTGAGAACTTTTTGGAGCTTGTTTGCTATTTGTTTGAATTAGCTTGAATTTTTGGTATTTTCTTAATTTAGAAATCACTTTTTTCTCAAAATCCCAAGCACTGATTTCTTTAGCTGGCCCAACTTCTTTCCCGGGCTACTGACCTACCAACCTATCCTCATGGCCTAGTTCTGTGACATTCTACTTTTTGCAATTTATCATTTTTGGGAACTTCATGAATTTTATTTGCAATTTAAATATTAATAAGAATTTTTCTCTTGTCAAAAGTATTTCATATGGATAAATTTTAGTTGAAAATTTGCAAAAAAAAATATTTCATTTGAGTTCTATATGCTCAAAAGTATTTTACAAAATCTTCTAGGATTTTTTTGAATTTATTTGCTATTTACACCAAATCCCTGTCCAGCATAGCGTCACATAGCCCAGCGTGCAGCCAGGTCTGCTGGTCTATTTTTGCATTTGAGCCACTAACAAGTGGGGCCCAATTGTTAGGGCCCCACTTGTTAGGGTCATCTTCCCCACTGTGTCTGAGATGGACAATGTGGAAGGTCGTGTCCACTACGGACAAGGTTGCCATTGTGAACTTGACTTGGACACCAAGGCCCCATAAAGGTGTGCCTAAGGATTGCCTCGAAGAATTTGTCCTGAACCCTAGATCTAATTGACCCGAAGCGACGCCATTTTGCCAAGACTCGAGCTTTTGAAGGAGCACCGTTGCGAGAGAGAAGGGCCTGATTCATCATTGTCGATGAGTTTCTATGGCCATGGTCTACCCCCATTGTGTTCGTGTCAATCTGATTTGTTTGGTGATCACCTTGTCTAGCCGAGAGGGAGCCAGGAGTTTACCGTCGCCGTGTAGCCACCATCGCTACTTCCTTGCTCACAACCACCGCTGTCAGCCTCCAAAACCATCACCGCTCATGTCAAAGTGATTGCCTAGTCACAAGCTTGCGGTAGAGGCCATTCGGGGTCATCGTAGGCGGTGGGCCGTGCACACAGCTAGAGTGACATGGTCGACCTGGTGTTCGATGTGTGTCCATGACGCCAGCATGACATCGTCATGATCCACATGTTAGGGTGTTAGCCAAAATAAAATGAGTTGGTGGCAGTGATTTCTAGCTCAGAAATTTATGGAGCTGAGTGAGTACATTAACAATGTTTAGGTAGATCATTTTGTTTACATTTTAGACTCAAAATATAAACTTAATTTACTTTATTTTAGCCTATAAATGTCAGATCCATGAGCTAGAGTGAGCTCTTCCAAACAGGGCCTTAGTCTCTAGGGGTTTTAATTCTAGAAAAATAAAGTTTTGTTTTATTTTAAATAATTAGCCAGGCCCACTTGTTAGGGCATATTTTAGGAATAATCTATTTTCTTTTTTCTCGATTTTATTTTTGGTGAATCTTTTGAGAGTCTGTTATCTTTCATACGAACTCTGATTAAGTCCATTCAAATTTCTAAATTCAAATTTTAATTTTTGGTTAAGTTTATTTGATTTTTGAAATTTGTATTTTCTCTATTTTGTATTTGTTTTGGCATTCATCTTTCATTTGGCAGACGTTGAAGTGCTGGGAGAGTTTGAAGGTGAGGAGTTGACTCAAATTCAAAATCTAGATCAAGATCAGGAGCTTTTTCGTGACAAGTTGTGATTTGATCATGTTGAGCCTGGTTTATAAATGCTATTTTGTTTTGATCTATTGCACATTATTTTAGGCTTATACATGTTTATTCAATTAATTTAGGAATTAGTTATTCAACGTAATTGGTTTATACCTACCTTGTCATTTGTTATGCCATAATTGTTTGTCATCCTAGGATGGATAATGATTAGTTGGCTGTTAATAGATCGTGTGTAGTTTACTTAGCCATGCCATGAATAACTGATATCTTTTGTAAGTGGAAATTCAAAATTGACTAATGATATATAGAACTTGTTTATAGAATGGTGTGTCATGTCTTGTCACACAATAGTGTTGAATTGTTGATGGCATATATTGCACAATAATTAACTGGGGTGGTAAATGATTTAGATTGAGGCAAGTGGTAAGAAGCTATATGCTAGGGTGGGTTTGTGTGACATTTGGGTTGGTGCTAATTGAAAGTTTTGTCTCAGTCAATTAAGAACTTAACCTTGTAAACCATTGAACTGTGGTAATCTTACAACCATATATCTGTTACAGGCTAGACCTAGCTTAATAAGTTACCGAGTCTTGACATATGATACCTTAGGAGGATAACTAAACTGTGTGTGCAGTTGGAGAACGTGTGTTGTAGTGGCTCCACATCTTGAACAATGATTGTTCCTAGTGCGACGATGAGTCCCTCTTATTCTTTTGCTCTGTGTGTGGGAGAAATAGTGAGACCAGGCTTATTGGGAGTGTCTATATTCGAATAGAGTTTTCAAAATGTTTTGTTATGATCTTCTTAGTCACATGTTAATGGGTACGTGTTTTGGTCAACACTATAAGATTAATCATATCTAGTCGGTAAAATATATAACCTCTATAGAGTGTCAGTCTATTCGGATGGTTGTGTCCCCAGTCATGAACAATGCTCAGGAATTTAACACAAGGGTTAGATTTTATAAAATAAAACTTGGGATGGAAGGCTGTGTGCTATTGAAAGTAATGGAATTTGGAGTAGGCTGTGTGCCAGTTTATTATGAGAAATTCTTAAAGGCTTTATTATTATTATTGTTATTTGTTTTACTATCATTTAAATCTATTTATTATATTCAAGTAAAAATGTTGCTTTACTGCAAAATAGTTATGTTAGCCATTCTTTGGAATAAGCTTACATATAGTTATAATGGACTTGCATTCAGTGCACAACTTATCGAGTGCTTTATGCACACACCCTTGCTACAATAAAATCATTAATTGAAAAGGAGTCAAAAACCTACTATGGAAGAGGAGTTTCAGAAGGAGGCAAATTACTAGGAGGTGAACCTTATCAATTTCTTGTGGAATATTGATGGGTTATCTATGAAGTTTTCCGTTTCGCTGTTGTTATTTTTCTTAGAGTTTAAGCCATATATGTCCTACTAATGTAAAGTCAACCATAAGATCAATCAACTATC
Source organism: Guadua angustifolia (assembly GCA_036346375.1). Classification (NCBI taxonomy): domain Eukaryota; kingdom Viridiplantae; phylum Streptophyta; class Magnoliopsida; order Poales; family Poaceae; genus Guadua; species Guadua angustifolia. The sequence goes on from CM070500.1 coordinate 42,279,645, forward strand.
TTTTATTCAATAAATAGAGTCTTTTATTATATTTCTGTTGTCTATGATTGTAATATTTTATCTATGTTGCCACTATGTACACTAACGTAATCTTGTACTAGTGCAATATATACAGAGGGTCTAGATTTGCAAATTCAGGTCCCGATAAGCTCCCTGGACCATCTTCCCTAGTCTGCCCTAGCCGGCCCAGTCTCCTCGGATCACCCCAGCAACAAAACCCTAGCCTACTCACACTTTAGCTCCGACGCCGCCACCTCTCGAACTCTATGCCCCCCATACCTCTTGAATCTATAAAAGCCCTGGGTGATCTTCGATCTGAGTGTCCCATGCTCCACCGAGCTCGACACCCTAGCCATCGATGCCCGAGATGCCATCGTCGTTTGACATGAGCTCGTTGAAATTCCACCACGCCGCTGCACCATTGAAGACCTCACAATATTTTTCTACCACTAATCTTCCTCTCCGGTAAGCCTCTATTCCCACCGACCTCTCTACCGGCGTCGTCGCATCACCCTCTCTCAAATTTGCTATCACAGAGTCCTGATCCATCGCTGCAACACTTCCATCTCACATCATCTTCTTCCCCAATGGGAAAACCTACCATTGCTTTCTTCACTGTTGCATCATCTTCATTGACCATCGGGTCATGTACATCGCCGGATGTGCTTGCCCATCTTACCTATTCCCAAACCTGCAAAACCAAGCCCCGAACCGTGTTACCTCATGCCGTTGCATTGCAAATTAGAAGCCTCATCGTTGCCGTATCCTAAGCCATGCTGACATCACCGTGACATCATCTACAAATGTCATTAGCTGAGTCAGCCACCACATCAACCCTAGACCAATGTGTCATCCAAATCAACGCATGCATGTCTAGATCTGAACCTAGAGTCAACGACATTTGGACCCCACATGTCATATACTCAATTTATTTTTAAAAATTTATTTTAATTTCAAAATCCTAGAAAATCATGGGACCCACATGTTAGCCACTCAAATTCTCTCCCCCTTTTTATTTTCTTGATTTTCTCTCTCATTCAATCTTTTGGAAGCCTGTTCTTTTTCATACGAGGTCCGATTGAATCCATTCAAATTCCTAAATTTATCTAAAATCAAGTTCTTCATTCTAGATCCATTTATTTTAAATTTAGAGTTTGTTTTAGTCTCTATTTATTGTTTATTTTTAGTTCTTGCTCTCTATTTTGGTAGATGTTGATCTTTAGGGAGCAAACAAATTATTCGAAGAGTAAGACTTAGCAACAATAGTATACGAGTAAGGTAAGTCGTAATATTTGATCATGTTGAACCTATATTTGCAAAAGTATTTTATTTCATACAAATTGCATGTTACTTCTATACAAATGTTATTTGTTGGGAGTAGCAAATACCTATTTGTCATTATGCCACCTTGATTATTTGAATATGCTATATCCATTGTCACCCTTGATTGAGATATTAATAGTTAGACTTAATTGTATTACCAATATTGGGTTACTGGAGCTATGCTTAGTTGTACGATGGGCTCATATCATATGATAAATATTGATAATCTTGACTTAATGATATATGAAATTATGGTGGGTAGCAACTGTTATAAAATTTATTGTGCCATGGTAGGGTATGCCATTGGTTTTGGTTAAACAATATAGTTTTCACTTGGGCAAGTTATCATGCAGTAAAGGGGGTACGGTTAGCACATTTGGGATGTGTATGCCTCATTTGAGACTATTTAAGGACTTAATCTTATACGCCATTGAAATGGGTCTAAATGTGCAACCATTGTCTGGTATGGGATAGACTTGGTTAAATAGCCTGTTGTATACTTGTGCTCCCCTACATGGCTGATTGGAGGGTTATTTCAATGAATGTGTGAGTAGAGGGTTACTTTGACTCGATGAGACACTTGGTGTACGGTGTTCATTGGAGGGTTACTCTATTCTCTCTCACAATAGTGAACCTCTCATTAAAGACTTGGGATGTGTGTTGAGGATAGACAAGCTAGTTTATGTCCCAGAGTTGAGGGAATATACTCACTAGATAGGGTAGTGCTAGTATGCAACAGTGTAAAGGCCTTGTCATGATCTTTTAGTTGCACGCTAGAAAGTGTGTAATGGCCAACATTAAGAGATGATCATGTCTTGTGGGTAAAGCAGTATAACCTTTGCAAAGTATAAAACTATTTGAATAGCTATGTCCACGGTCATGGACATGCTTAGGAATTTCACATGAGATAGAGTTTTTCATAAAAATAATGGATTATGTAATGGTTGGAAAGTGAACGGGGAGTTCATTTGTGATTTTGATGTCTAAAGTTAACACTGATGAGTTCAATGGTTTGATTAGAGGTGGGCGTCATGCCGGGCTAGGCCGGCCCGGCACGGGCCCATTGTGCTTCGGGCTGGAACCGTGCCTGGCCGGAACGGCCCGTCGTGCCCGCCGTGCCGGCCTGGCTCACCTTCGACGAGCCCAAACACGGCCCATTTGTGCTTCATGTCTGTTTCGTGCCGTGCTGGCCTAGGCCCGGTCCATTTATACCATTGCAACGAGAGGAAAAAGCCCGGAGACGCACGAAGTTGATTGTAAAAAAAATATGCCTTATAAACTACTAGTAGTATTGTCGCAAAATAGAAAGATGTTATTAGTAGTATGATTCTAGCAAGATACCTTCATATTTTTGCTGCTGTTGAAAGCTATGCATCGATCTTGTTTTCTGGCATTATTTTGAAAGATCTTTTTTAGTTATCGCATCCATCTTGTTAGTTCAGAACAGGGTTTTGAATGCCAATCCAATAGATAATTGGGAGAATGTACTAAAATTTTCTCTAAAAAAATCAATAAACTTACAAATAGCAAAATCTTTTCTTTATATTACCCATGTGCCACTCCTAGTATGCATGCTTTGATATCGACATATAACAGTGCCCTGCCTCTTTGTCCGAGACTGTTTGCATGCATGCACTTTCCTTGGTGACATTCAAAAAGCAAAAGGAAGGCAAGCTCTAGCGGAAAGAAAAAGAGAGAGGGGAGGGAATCTAAATGTCAATCAAGGATTCACAAGAAATCAGGCGTCTGAATATTTTCAATACAACGTCTCTCTTGTTGAAAGACAATGGACACAATTTAAATGCATGAGACCAGCGGCAATGGACACAAATATTGGGGGGAAAGAAGTAAATTTTATTAAATCTTGAACATGTACAGAGCTACTGCCTTGTTAAAAATATTATACCCCGGTGTGGGTACCTCCGGTAAGGAAAAGAGTATAGTAACTACGTATATATACATAGACTATCTGAGGCTGAGATTGTCAAAGTCAGCTACCGCATCTATGATCTCCGGATCCTCGAGATGATGTTGTGTCCTGTCATCTGCACGCTTCCAGTCTTTGAGGCATGTAATTGCCTCAACCATCTCAGGTCTGAGAGACGACCTCCTCGGTTCAAGTATCCTCCCCACCAAACTGAAAGTGGATTCCGGCAAGACAGTGGACACCAGAACCGTAAGTACGTCCCGTGCGAAATGGGATAGCACGGGGAAAATACGTTGGTTATTCTTCCACCACAAGAGCAAGTTGAGTTGATTTTCCTCGTCCATGTCAAGCTCGGTCTCCACGAAAGGTGCATCGAGGTAGTGGTTGATCTCTACCCATGGATTCCATTGCGACCGGCTCGGCGTTTCGAAATATGAACTAGATGACTTGTCTTTCAGCTTCTTCCATATACTTGAAGTGGTCGTACTGCCTCGTGCTTGTTGCGTTGTTGAGGTAGATCTTCATGCTTCACTTTTGGTGTCAAACTTCTCATAATATTTGTCGAAAACTTTGAAAAACTTGTTACAAACATGAGTATAGGCCTCGGAGAAATTAAGAGCAAATGCCTCACCTACTCCCTCGAAGGCACCCTGCAAGTTAGAAAAATTTCTCCGAGAATCTAAAATGACAGCAAAACAGTACAGATGTGGAATAGCTTGAAAATATTTAAATTTTTTTGCTCCATTGGTTCTATAATGCGACATAAAATATAATTACCTCGATTTTCTTTAAAAGCATTAACAATGAGCCAAAACCACTCGATGACTAAAGAAAATGTTGGGTAGTACACACCAGATACTTGATTAGTTGCATTGTAAAAAATTTCTAAAAAATTACAAAAATGACTAGCAAGTTCCCAATCCACTTCAGTAACCAATGCCTCACGATTATTACAGTTGACGAAGACAGTGATAATGTGCTCGTAGTCTTCGCACCGATGCAACATAGTATAAGTTGAGTGCCATCCAACCTTCATATCAAGATTGAATATTCTCGGTTCCTTATTGTTGGCCCTGTAGTACTTTGAGAACTGGGGAAACCTTATGGGTGAATTTGTAATAAAATCGATAGCACTGCGTATGCTCTCTAAACTAGGTTTCATTACAACCAAACCTACCTGCACAATGAGATTAATAATATGGCATACACACCTGTGGTGGAGTACAAAACCTTCAATATAAGTCTTTAGATACGGTGAGAGATGCTCCATAGCAATCGTGTTAGCTGATGCATTGTCAAGAGTGATGGAAATAATTCTATTTTCTATTTAAAAGCCATTAATAACCTCGAGTATATAGGTAGCGATATTTTCTCTGGTGTGTGACTCGGAGATTGGTCTAAACCCTATGACTCTTTTATTTAGTATGTACTCGTCGTCTAGGTAATGTGCAACAACACTAATATATGCTGTTCTTTGATGGGAGGATGTCCATATATCTGATGTTAGTACAAATGAAAAACTAAGTGCCATAAAGGTATGTTTTAATATTTCTAGTTTATTTGTAAATATTATGTAAATATCATGTGTAGTTGTTCTTCTACTAACATGTTGGCATTGCGGCAAAAACCACGTTGCACCATTCTCTCAAAGCTAGAGCTCTCACCTGTTCTAAGCAGAAGATCCTCCGTAACTATATAATGTGTAATTTCGTTTCTAGCTATGTCAGCGTTGTATACCCATGTGCTTACCGAACCGTAGGTGCTGAAGTTGAGCTGTGTCTGCATGCCCTCGCCCAGCCTCCGTCCTGTCGATATCTTCTTCAAGCAATTTTCCGCATCCCTCTTCAGATGACCTGTACCACCACATGCACGTGTAGATAGTTTAGCTTGACAATACTTGCAAATAGCATACACTACCTCCTGTCTGTCCACAATTTTGACGGTTTTGTCCATATGTTGCCAGCACCATGTGCGTCGAGTGCTAGATATGGATGCCCATGTCGGTTGCATCGATATGTCGAGCTGTGTGTTCGGTATGGATATCGACGTCTATCCCGGATACACCGAGGAAGTGGCATCCGAGCTCAATGCATCTAGAGTGTACAAGGCATCCTCGATGTTGTGCGTGTTGTCTAGATGACAGTCATCTATGCCATAGTCTCCCATGCTGGGGGAGAGTTGGTGTGGATCAATTTCTTGATCTTGACGAGGGGGACTTGGAGAGCGGGGGCGTGCTCTCCTGCTCTTGCTCTTGCGAAACATTTTATTTCACGATGGTAGAGCAAAAAAAATAAAGCAATTAGAGAGAGGTGTTTTGATGTACAGAATATGCTGAGCAAAAATGGGCAAGAAGAGAGCGCAAGAGAGGCGCACAAAATAAATGAGAGTCATCTCCTGTCTTTATAGTGTCTATCGAAACGATTGTTGCAAATTGAAATCATACGCGGGCAACGGGATGAAAAATTAAAGCAACTTTCTGCCATGTCACGTGTCGCATGGTTGTTCTGCTATCTCTTATTTTTTTCCTGCCCCTGCCCTAGGCCCGCGCTGTCCATTGAGCGTTTAAACGAGGCAAGTTGCTCTCTTTCAGTCATCTTTATTTCAAACATACGTCATATCGGTCGTTCACAGTTTAAACTTATTTAGACGAACGTTGCGCTGGACGGCTGAAATCTCTTTCCCCATCTCTTGTTTCCAACGCCTGGGCCTAGCTACACCTGTGGCAAATGTTCCATTTCCCCTCGGCTCCCGCGCGATACATACAGGGTGCACTGCACCCCAACCCGACTTGTCCCCATCGGCAATTAATCGCACGATTCCAATTTCCAAATTCTAAGGCTCCAAGCTATGCACACATCAGACATTCAGACATTATCACATTACCCAGCATTCCAAGTTCCAACAACACTTTACACCTGTCTACTTGCTACCCTCACCCAGTGTTTCAAGTTCCAAAAGAGTCTGGCTGTGTTGAGACTTGAGCGTTTCAAGTTCCAAAAGGACATAGGCACATAGCTTTCTTCTCCCAGCTCTCCACCCTCACCAGGTGTGGCTCGTCTCCATGCCACTTGGCGAGGAGCTCGAGCGGCACCGGGCTGAGCTGGCCACGGCCAAGAACCGCCTAGCCACAACGACGGTCGAGATACCACACCTTAAGTTGCTCATCGAGTCCATGAATAGCACCTTCATCACAAAGCAGGAGGAGGAGGGCAAGAAGTAGGCGACGGTGGAGGATCTCTGTCGCCGCATCAACCTCGGTCGCGCCGAGCTCCGACGGCTGTGGTCGGAGGTCACCGTGGTGAGGGAGGTGAAGGACGCGCTGGAGCAGTGGGTGTTCATCCATCGCCAAGCGGCGTGCACGCTGCAACTAGCCGAGTGCACCGTGGAGGCAGAGACCCACGCACTGGTGTGGTTGGCGAGCACGGCCGCCGAGTAGGCCGTGCACGCATGGGCACCGATGATGGCGCACACCATGATGTCATGGCTCTGCCAGCGTGGAGGCACGAGGAGCTGTGTAGGGGCATGGAGGCCGAGGAGAGAAAGGTCGAGGTGCTGGTCGAGGAGGTGGAGGCGCTGTGGCATGCGGCGAGGGTGCGTTAGACCATGGCTGTGGCGAGGCTGGAGGCGGCGTGCGCCAGGAGGCGGGAGGCTGGTAAGGGGTGTCGTTCCGCATCGACGAGGAGGACGGTCGCGACAAGATGGCGAGGAGTGGACGGCCGAGGAGCCAGAGCAGGAGGACGTGCGGGGCACGGCGCTGGTGCGGCCAGTGTAGCGCGGTAGCGGCAGAGGCCGCGGGCTGTGTCATGGGCCAGCATGCCACCGGCGTGCCGGGCCGGCACGGGCACGGCCCAAACGGCCAGGCCGGGCCAGGCCGCCCGTCATGCCCCATTTTCGGCCAGCACACCGAAGCTGGACGCCAGCACGCACGACCTCAGAACATACTAGATCAGGCTTGGGCCGTGTCGTGCCCTCCGTGCCTCAGGCCGGCCCACGAAGGCACGGCCCATGTGCCCAGGTCTAGGTTTGATGATGATTTTAGATGGTGATGGTGAAGGATCGAGATGGTGAATAGAGGGGGGTGAATGGTCACAAAACAAAATTTTTTCCCCACAAAAATACTTCAACTAAGACCTCGAAAGGATCACGCAAATCAAATTCAGCAACCCTCCAAAACCTGAACAACTAGACAACTATGTGTACCCCTAGCTTGCATGGATAAGAACTATAGAATATGTAAGGAATTTTTTATCACAATCCTGGTTGTCAAGTATCCAAATAAAAAGGAATCAAATCAAACCTTACTTTTAGAAAGGAGACCAAGACAAATCACAAAAGTCACTTTCTAAAAAGCAAAAGCAGATTTTCCAGAAATTGTCCTCACTTGGAGCAGGTGGTTGGTGGGTTTCTAGTACTCTAAAAATTTTTATAATTTTTTTCCCCATGAGAAAATAAGTCTTAAAGAATTACACCAAATATCACCTAAAAAATCCTTGTGTAAAAATCAGGAAAAATCAAACATCATAGACTATTAGGAACTTCGAGAAGAAAGTTTGGGGCTCGGTATTCACCTCATGGTGCCCAAATGGTGCAACTAGTGGACTCCCCAATTTTTTGACAGATTAATATGAGATTTTTGCACCTTTAACAATAAGAATCACTCAAGAATGATTTTTCTATATTTTTTAAAAATCAAAGACTGACTGTTGTGTGAAGAACAAGTTCTGGACAGAGTTGCAACTTGATAGAAAAGTTGATCTCTAGTCTATCCTAGAGTGCAAAAGAAATGTAAAACCATATGAACACACTCAAGACATCCAAGATCAACAGCATTTAGAAGGAGGGGAAGCAAATCCAAATTGCGAGAAAGTAAATTGCAGGAATTTAAATGCTAAAGTTAAATGTTGAATTTAAGATATAAATTAATTACGTAATGTAAATTCAAGCATGAATGAAAAATATTTGCATTTCTGGAAGGAGGAGGTTTACAAAGCATCACAATAAAGTGGGCAAAGCTCAAAGGAGTACAAAAACCTCTACAACCTTCAAGAGGAGGAGACTACCCCTCTCCCTCTATTTATAATACTCTTGGGCTATCTACCACCCTTGGATGAGTCCCTCAACCGTAGAGTACTTATCCAAGAGCTAGGATTAACCCACTCACATAGCCATGCAAGGGCTAACCCAAAACCCACACACATAATGGGTTTTCTTGCACGGTTTTCAAAGTATACTACTAGACCCGCTAATCTATCAACTAGACCGCGATCTGATAGCCTTCCTTGATCCACGCGGTATCTAGCTAGCATCATCTCCTTTCCTTGTCTTATTAGCTTGCTGGGACTCCGTCTTCGATCATTTCTGGTGATCTACAACTGTTTGGACCTCCGACACACCTCGCCTAATCCCGGTCATCCTCTGTCTCACCATGACCTAGCACTATCATCTTGTAACCATCAAAGACAAGAAAAAACCATCACATAGCAATGTCCAAAAGATATACAATAATCATCACAAAATCTGGTGGCATCGGATTGCCTGAGACTCGAAAAACACACCCTTTCACACCGCACTAGGGTCCGGTGTTACCGCCTGGCTGGTAGCATCGAAAAAGGCAATCAAATCTCAAATTGCTTCAAATTAAAAATCCAATTCACATCAAACTCAAATCCAGTCAATTACTCATCACAAGCATGGATAAACCTCCACATGATCTTTCAAATGGGTTGCCTTGTCAATCTAGTTATGTTATCTATCATTGGTTTATCAGTTATTTATTATATTTTCTCAAATACTCTTTGAATCTATTTATTGTATTTAAATTCAAGTTATTGCTTTATGCAAAAGAACCATATGGTTATTCCTTTGTCAAGCCTCGCATGAATATATTTGCTCATTTCTCTACAACTTGGTGAGTACTTATGCACTCACGGCTATACGCCTTTGTTGATTAGTTGCTGAGGAAAGACCAGGAACATAGAATTCTATGGAGAAGAATACTATGAAGATTGTGTGAACTAGGAGTGTGTTCCCTGGACGATTGCCTATGGCATGTCGAATGACCCATGTTATCTTATATCTGCTACAAGAGTTATTTGTTTCTTATGCCCTTTAAGGCATAGTTGTGCACACATTGACCTTAAGGTTCTTTGTTACTATTTACTAATAATTTGCTATTTTCTTAGTTAATTCGTTGAATGGAATGTTATTTTATCTATGTTGCCACCATGTGCACTAGCGTGATTCTAGACTAGTGTAGTTTACATAGAAGGTTTCGGATTTGGTAATTTGGGTCTTGACATATAACAAATAAAAATACCAACTGCAATAAAAACCTCTTGCTGTAAAATTTAAGAAGGGGTATTTCTACAAAATCAAGCACTTCAAGTAACATGTTGGAAAAAGTGTTATGACAATTTGGAGAAATATTTTCAATAAAAAACCTACGTGAGGAGGAAGACGTAGGGCAACAATGGTGACTACAACCACAACTTCATCCACCAACTTTCCACTTGTCATTTGCCTCCTCTAGCCTCTGGACCTACCAGATCCAGTGAGTTCCAGCAACTCCTCAAAAGGGGAGACATCCACACGAGTTGTAGTCATGGCGAACATGTTAGTTAAGCCTTGTCACGTAGTATTAGTTAGGTGTTTGTTTCATGCATTAGCTAGCTGGTTGCATGCGCATGTGCTCCGAACTTTGTGGACGTCGTGCGCACGTAGTGGCGTGGCGAGAATCGCCGCACGTCGAGCAGCATGCAGCGGAGCGGGCGTCGTGGCGGCGTGGGGATCAAGCACGCGCGAGAAGCACTCAGGCATCGCTCTATTTCCTTGTTTTGCAAGCATGTTTCCTTTCTATAAATAGAGAGAAGAAGAACAGAAAAGCTGCAGCTTGTACGCAGCACCAAAAACGATTCAATGTTCAACTTGTTTGTGTGTGTGCTCTTGAGCAGGGAAGTTCTTCTCCGGCGCTGGTGATCACTGGGAAATCCAACAATTGGTATCAGAGCGCGGTTCCGGCGTTGGACGTGTGATCGTGTGCTTGAGGGTGTACTCATGCCTCGAGGACGATCATCCTCGCCTATGCGCACTCCTCCTGGAGGTTCCAGCAGCCGCGCCTCGGGCAGCGGCGGGAACGACCGCGGGCTGGTTATACACCGCATGGTCAAGGAAGGAGGGGGCGGGCCGTTGAACTACCCCGTGCTCACTAAGAGCAACTACAACAGCTGGTCCCTGCTGATGAAGATCAAGCTGCAGGCACGGTGTCTCTGGGGCGCCATCGAGCCCGGAGGCGCTGACATCCCGGTGCACGAGGATCGCATGGCGTTGGACGCCATCTGCAGCGCCGTGCCCGACGAGATGGTTCCCACCCTCGCCGTCAAGATGTCCGCGAGGCTAGCATGGGAGGCCATCCGCACCATGCGGATCGGGGACGACCACATCAGGAAGACTAGCGCACAGCGGGTGCGCCGGGAGTACGAGCTCCTCGCGTTCCGTGAGGGCGAGGGCGTCGAGGACTTCGCGCTCCGGCTCACGGGCATCGTCAACCAACTTGCCATCCTCGGGGATCCAGAGCCCGACAACAAGGTTGTCGAGAAATACCTTCGCATCGCCCGAACGAGGTACAAGCAGTTGGTCATTTCGATCGAAACCTTGCTCGACGTCTCGACTCTTTCTGTTGAGGAAGTCACCGGCCGGCTCCTGGCGTCGGGGGACGAACTCGAGCCCCCTCCTCCTGCTCGGGGGAAGCTCTATCTAACTGAAGAGCAGTGGCTGGAGCGGTACAAGCAGAAGGAGCAGGAGGGCTCTCGCACCGGCGGCGGCTCTGGCAGTCGCGGCAAGCGCCGGGGCGCGAAGGGGAAAGGGCGCGGCGGGAGCAGCACGGACGCGCGCGAAGGATCCGGTTTGACGCCGAGCCGGAACGGCGACAAGTGCCGCTACTGCGGCAAAACCGGCCATTGGGCCAAGGAATGCAGGAGCAGGCTTCGGAAGGAGGAGCAGGCCCATGTGGCCCAAGATGACGAACCAACCCTACTCCTCATGCGGGGCGGGATCGATCTCCCTGCTACAACACAGGCGCCGCCACACACTGCCTCCAACAATGCTCCACGCGATGCACCGGCGCCACCCCCGTCGATTCTTGCGACCCCGATCAAGTCAGCCCCGCCATGTCTCCCACGCAAGCACGTGGAGCTGGTGGAGGACAAAGTCTTCGCCTTGCTGGACGACGAGGAAGATCGAGACCCGGGGCGGTGGATCTTCGACACCGGAACCTCCAATCACATGACGGGATCCCGGTTGCCTTCTCCGACCTGGACACGGGCGTCGCCGGCTCAGTACGGTTCGGAGACGGCTCGGTCGTGCGCATCGAGGGGTGCGGCACCGTGCTGTTCGACTGCAAGAACGGGGAGCACCACTCACTCCCCAACACCTACTTCATACCTCGCCTCACCGCCAACATCGTCAGCTGCGGGCAATTGGACGAGGTCGGCTTCGAGATCCTGATTGGGGGCGGCGTGATGAGGGTGCGTGACGAGCAACGTCGCCTCCTCGCCAAGATTACCCGGGGACCAGGTCGACTGTACGTGCTCGACCTCACCATTGCACGGCCGGTCTGTCTGGCCGCACACGTCGGGGAAGACGCGTGGCGCTGGCACGCCCGGTTCGGCCACTCCAATTTCGCCACACTGCGCAAGATGGGGAGAGATGGCCTCGTTCGCGGCCTTCCCATGCTGTCCCTGTGGAGCAACTGGCTTGCTCGCCGCCGGGAAGCACCGGCGGGCCCCGTTCCCGAATCAAGCTCAACGGCGCTCCACCGACCCGCTCGAGCTGCTCCACGGCGACCTATGTGGCCCGATCAGCCCGGCCACACCAAGCGGCAACCGCTACTTCCTGTTGCTCGTCGACGACTACAGCAGGTTTATGTGGGTGGCGTTGTTGGCGACTAAGGATGCAGCTCCAGCCACCATCAAGCGGATCCAGGCGGTGGCGGAACGCAAGAGCGGGAGAAAGCTGCGTGCCCTGCGCACCGACTGCGGGGGAGAGTTCACGGCGAGCCACTTCAACGAGTACTGCATTGAGCTCGGCGTCTGGCGCGAACTCACAGCACCATATACTCCGCAGCAGAACGGCGTCGTCGAGCGCAGGAACCAGACGGTGGTCGGGATGGCGAGGTGTATGCTCAAGGCGAAAGGGCTCCCAGGCACGTTCTGGGGGGAGGCCATCACCACCGCCGTCTACATCCTAAACCGGACGGTGACAAAAGGGAACGGCGGCAAGACACCGTACGAGCTGTGGAACGGGAGCACGCCGGCGGTGCACCATCTGCGAACATTCGGCTGTGTGGCCCATGTCAAGAACATCGGGCCCAACGTGAAGAAGCTAGACGATCGGAGCAAGCCAATGATTTTCGTCGGGTACGAGCCGGGCTCCAAGGCGTACAGGGTCTACGACCCGACGGCGCGTCGCGTCCACATCAGCCGCGACGTCATCTTCGACGAGGAGGCGCGGTGGCAATGGAGCGGCAACCTGGTGACGGACAACGATAGCGAGTTCGTGATCGAGTACACCACCGTGGTGCATCCTGAAGTGGTGACCACGCTCCAGCCCCAACGTCAGGAACGTGCCGCCACACCGACCTCACCCACGACTCCTGCGGCGGCCGCAACACCGACCTCGCCCACGACTCCTGCGGCGGCCGCAACGCCGACGATCGAGTTCGCATCACCGCCAACGGATGCAGAGGAAGCCCTGGATGCAGATCACGACGACGACGTCCCGCTCCGATTTCGCACCATCGACAACATCCTCGGTCCATCGATAGTACCTGGCTTGGCGCGCCGGGACCTAAGCGAGGACCTGTTCCTAACAAGCACCGACGAGCCGACCATGTTTGAGCAAGCGCAGGCGCATGAGTGCTGGAGGATGGCCATGCTCGACGAGATGACGTCGATCGAGGCAAACGGCACCTGGGAACTTGTCGACCCACCTCCACGCCAGCGCCCAATTGGGCTCAAGTGGGTCTTCAAGACCAAGAAAGACGCCACCGGGATCATCACCAAGCACAAAGCCAGGCTCGTGGCGAAGGGCTATGTGCAACGCCAAGGGATCGACTACGATGAGGTCTTCGCACCGGTGGCGAGGCTCAAGTCGGTCCGACTCCTGTTAGCGCTCGCGGCAAGCGAAGGCTGGCCCGTCCATCACATGGACGTAAAGTCGGCCTTCCTCAACGGCGAACTGCAGGAGGATGTCTACGTCGCTCAGCCGCCAGGTTTCGTGGTCGCTGGCAAGGAGGGGAAGGTGCTGCGCCTCATCAAGGCATTGTATGGGCTGCGTCAAGCCCCGCGCGCATGGTACGCCAAGCTGGACGCTTCTCTGGCGTCGCTCGGGTTCCAGCGCAGCACCTCCGAGCACGCGGTGTACACCCGCGACAAGGGCGCACATCGACTGATTGTGGGCGTCTACGTCGACGACCTCGTCATCACGGGCGGGGACATCACCAAGCTCAAGCAATTCAAGGAGGAGATGAAGAGCACGTTCCAGATGAGCGACCTGGGACTGCTCCACTACTACCTCGGTCTGGAGGTGAACCAGACTGAAGCCGGCATCTCCATCAGCCAGGGCGCCTACGCGATGAAGATCTTGGAGGCAGCAGGACTGGCAGGCTGCAACTCCAGCGTCACGCCCATGGAATCGCACCTCAAGCTCAGCAAGTTCAGCACCGAACTAGCTGTTGACGCTACTGAGTATAGGCGGATCGTGGGCGCGCTCCGCTATCTGGTGAACACGCGACCAGATTTGGCATATGCGGTTGGCTACGTCTCCAGGTTCATGGAAAAGCCAACTACCGAGCACCTGGTGGCCGTCAAGCGTATACTCCGGTACGTCGCAGGGACGGTACACTACGGCTGTTACTACCAGAGGAAGGAAGGAGGTCTCGCTCTTCGTGGCTACAGCGACAGCGATCATGGCGCAGACGTCGACGGCCGCAAGAGCACCTCCGGAATTTTGTTCTTCCTCGGCGGCAATGTCATCACCTGGCAGTCCCAGAAGCAAAAGGTCGTGGCCCTGTCCAGCTGCGAAGCTGAGTACATAGCCGCCGCAACGGCTTCCTGTCAGGGGGTATGGCTGGCGCGCCTCCTAGCAGAGCTCAGAGGAGAGGAGGCTGGCGCCTGCACACTAAACATCGACAACGAGTCCGCGATTCAGCTGAGTAAGAACCCTGTCTTTCACGACCGCAGCAAACACATCGACGTCAAGTACCACTACATCAGGCAGTGCATCGAGGAAGACAGGGTGAAGGTCGAGTCAATCAATACCAAGGCTCAACTGGCGGACATCCTGACGAAGGCCCTTGGGCGAGATCAGTTCCTAGAGCTACGGTCCAAGCTCGGCCTCGTCGACATCAAGCAGGTGCACAAGGCTTAGGGGGAGATTTGTTAGTTAAGCCTTGTCACGTAGTATTAGTTAGGTGTTTGTTTCATGCATTAGCTAGCTGGTTGCATGCACATGTGCTCCAAACTTTGTGGACGCCGTGCGCACGTAGTGGAGTGGCGAGAATCGCCGCGACGCCGAGCATGCAGCGGAGCGGGCGTCGTCTTGGCGTGGGGGATCAAGCACGACGCGAGAAGCACTCAGGCATCGCTCTATTTCCTTGTTTTGCAAGCATGTTTCCTTTCTATAAATAGAGAGAAGAAGAACAGAAAAGCTGCAGCTTGTACGCAGCACCAAAAACGATTCAGTGTTCAACTTGTTTGTGTGTGTGCTCTTGAGCAGGGAAGTTCTTCTCCGGCGCTGGTGATCGCTGGGAAATCCAACAGAACAGACTCATTGGAGGCAATATTTGACTGACAAACCATGGTGCCCCTGCCTCCCCATGTGCTATCTGGTGTGTAGCTGTGATGCCCCTCTCCTTGTTGGTTCCTAAGGGGGGAGAGTTGGAGTATTTGGGACTAAAGATTTGGATGAGCATATGGATGGAGACGATGACTAGGAAGTGGCTAGGTGGCTAGTATGGATCATACGGAGCTTGGTAGGCAGAGAGAAATAGATAGAGAGGAGGAGGAACAACCGAGTAAAGTACTCATGAGAAGGAACAGGTTGTTAGACTTGCTTGGCGATGTGGATAATGTTAGCTGCATCTACGACTTAAGGAGGAACATCACTGTACAAGTGAGGGGACCAGACCATCCAATTTCTATTTCTCTCATTACAAATATGCATCGTATCATTTCCATTATTTTAATCATGGGTTCGCCATCAAGAGTAGAGATATTATTTTTGTAAAAAAATATATTATTTACATTGGTCTTGCTTCAAATATAAACTTTCAAAATATATTTTAAATCATAAACAATTAGTTTCATGCTCTACAGGGATGCCGAGGGGTATTTAAGGGGAGCATTGGGATCGCCTTGAGCTCATTGATTGAAGCCCTAACCCTAGAAGTCGCAAGGAGTCACTATTTTGCTAGAATCTAAAAATATATGGGAGCATCACAGCGGGAGTGCACACTGGATTTCTTCACCATCAATGATTGTTTGGTCTCTTGGTTTGTACCGTTAGATTCGTCATGTTGTATTCTATCTCATTCATGCGTTATCTCATCAAGAGCTTGCTCGTAGCTCGATGTCGCCATAGAAGCATCGCCGCCACTGCTTCTTTGGTCACTGCTATCACTGCTAGTTGCCATTTCCTGTGACACCCGTGTCAAAAGGATCACCATGTCAAGATCTTTCTAGTGGTATGACATGGAGTCATTGCAGCTCGCCACTGATGACCATAGGATTTTACATGCTACTGCTATCGTGTCACTGAGGTATTGCTGACATGACATGCCATGTGGTGCTAGGTTAGCTGCCACGTAAGCCCTTAGATCTATGTAGACTTAGTCCTTTGTGAGCCGTCTTCAATGTGTGGGCCCACATTTCGGTGAGTCATGCTTGTGAGCCAAATTCACTGTGGACTAGGCTTGAGAGTTCGTGGACTTGGTCTATGGACCAGTGGCTCAAATGACAACATTTATTATTTTTAGAAAATATGGAAAATCAATTAGAAAATAAAAAATTAGCCAGGCCTACTTGTTAGTCTCTCGGGAGGGAATATTCTCTTTTCTCTCTCTTTCTCTAGGATTTAATTGTTTGGTGAATCTTTCGAGAGTTTGTTCTCTTTCATACGAACTTCGATTGAGTCCATTTAAGTTTCTAAATTCAAGCTCTACACTCTAGTGTATTTTATTTGATTTTTGGAGTTGGTTTTGTCTACTATTTTTTATTCAATTTTGTTTCCGCCATTGGGTTTGGTTAGATGTTAAAGTGCTGGGTGCTTTTGAAGGTGAAGAGTTGGTTCAAGTTTAAGGTCCAGACCAAGATCAGAATTTGTTCCAAAGCAAGTTATACTTTGCTCATGTTAAACCTAGTTTTACAAATGCTATTTTGTTTTATCCCTTGTTATTCAAGATAGACCTGTTTTCAAGTAGTTTAGGAATTAGCTATTCAACCCATTTGAACTATATCTACCTTGTCATTTGCTATACCATGGCTATTTGTTAGACTAGGATGGATAATTATTAGTTGGTTGTTAATATATGCTTACATGGATTGGTTGGAAGATGCTTGGTATGATTAGCCGTGCCACGAACATTTGGTATTTTTTGAAAAGTGCAAATTCAACTTGACTAATTGTCTATAGAATATCTTTGGAAAAGGGTGTGTCATGTATTGTTACACAATGATGTTGATGATATGTATTGTACAATAATCAATTGGGTGGTAAATAATATAGATTAAGGTAAGTGGCAAGAGGTTGTATGCCAAGGTGGGTCTGTGTGACATTGGGTTGAAGATTCTATGTGAATAACTTGATATTGGTTATTAAGAACAATTGGAAGTGTTGTTTTGGTTATTTAAGGACTTAATCTTATAAGCCATCGAACTTGGCTATTCATACAACCACATGTCTGTTATGTGGCAGAATCTAACTCAATAAGTTCCGAGTCTTGACATATGATATCTCTGGTGGGAAATCAAACTGTGTGCGCGGTTAAGGGAGGTGTGCGTTGCGGTGGCTCCACATCTTGAACAATAATTGTTCCTAGTCCAACGATAAGTCCCTTTTATTCTTCTACTCTGTGTGAGGGAGGAATAGTGAAACCATGCTTATCAAGAGTATCTATGTTTAGATAGAGTTTTTGAATGATTTTGTTGTCATCTTCTTGTCGCATGCCTAGGAAAGCATGTCATTGCATGACAATAAGAGATTGATTATTTTTTTGTGGGTAAAGTGTGTAACATTTGCAAAGTGTATAAACTATTCGAATAGCCATATCCCAAGTTATAGACAATGCTCCGGAATTTCACACAAGAATTAGATTTTATAAAAAACTAAACATGGGAAGGGAGGCTTTGTGCCAATGAAAGTAATGGAATTAGTTTAGACTATGTGTCGGTTGATCTTGAGAAATAACTTTGAAATTTATTATTATTGATATTCTCTTTACTCTTTGTTTTAATCTATTTATGGTATTCAAATGGAAAATACTACTTTTATTACACAATAGCCATGACAGTCATTTTTTTAATAAGCCATGCATGTAGCTATAATAGACTTGCATTGTGTGCATTGCTTGTTGAGTGCTTCAAGTGCTCACGCTTGCCACAATAAATCCATTATTTGAAGTGGAGTCTACAGCTATTATGGAGGAGTTCCACGAGGACGCAAGTTATTAGAAGTCGAACCTTGTTAAATGCCTATGGTATATTGATGGGCTATACGCCAAAGTTTTTTGTTCCGCTGCTGTTCTCTTAAGTTAAAGCGTTAAATCCCTATAGGGCTTAATAAATGTAAAATTGACCTTGAATGACTATCTTTTAATTAATAAATATAGTATTTTATTATGTTTTTGTTGTGTATGATTTTGATATTACATCTATGTTACCATGGTACGTACTAACGTGATTCTGAACTAGTGCAGTATACACAGAGGGTCTACATTTGTATATTTGGGTCTCGAACCAACCTGTAGAAAAGGAAATTTCTAATTACGTGTCATTTTCATGGCTTGTACTCCCTCTATCCAAGTTTATAAAGCTTATGTCTTTTTGGTACATAGGCCAAGCGTATATTGAAAATAACTAGATTATCTTTAATTATTATCACTAAGCACTATATTCAATGTATGCATGTAGAGAAACTATATAAAGTTAGGATGGATATTTATTAGGGGTAAGAGGGAATATCACACTAATTTTGCATTAAATATGAAATACGTCGTATATTTGTAGACAAGTTCATTCAAAAAATGTGCCTTATAAAATTGGATGGAGGGGGTACTTTGCACTCAACCAGGGTTCACAAAACTGATGAAAACCACGGTTTTCGAGCGTACCGCTGCAGTTCGAGATCCAAAACAGCTCGGTAAACCGGTCTAATTAAAAAATTCAACGATTTTGAAAAAATTTATGCGTTGAAAACCACGAAAACCATTGAAAAATTGCGGTTTTCATTGAAAACCGCTTGAAAACCGTTTTTTAAGAACATTTATTTGGCCTGTTGGTTTTTCGCAAAAAACCGAGCGGTTTCTCGCTAAAAACAGAATGGTTTTCGATTTTTTTGAATTTTTTCAAACTTTTTTGATTTCTTAACCCTTCGGTTCCTGACGTTTTTCGAGCGGTGTTTGAATTTTGAATGGTTTTTCGAAAAAATGGTTTTTGAAACCCTGCACTCAACTATAGGAGCAACTAGTGTTAGATGTGGGCTATATTGCGGCATTTTTTTACTTTATTTATGGATGACAGACTTTAGACACTTCACTCAAATGATATGTAGTATGTCATTGTACATATTTATCCTTGGACATTCTAGATTTTTGTGATAAGATGAAGCCATTGGAGAGGTTGGCATATCTAGAGTTTAATGGTAGATAAAGAATTTTGACTAGTGGGCATAAATATTCTGTACATTTTACACCAGACAATAGAGAAATTATGAGATGATATGATGCTCTCTTGAGGCTTCTTCAGTTCTTATTTTTATAAAAATTATTATTATTACAAATTAGATTTGATTTGTAGTAATTGAAATTAGAGAGGTGCTTCTATCATTTTCTTTTTTAAAGTCACATAAACATTAAACTATAAATAAAATGTAAATATTGATTACTTATTTTTTCGTTTGCTTTAAGATTTATGTAATCTGTATTAGGAGGGAAAGCACATAAGCGTCACCCTTGGGATTAGTCGGCGTGTGATTTCAACTAGGAAGTTTTCGCGGGGTGACACGCCGCGCGCAATGTTTTTTTCGTAGAAACAATTTCGGTTTTTTTCGGTGGCATTTTTTCATAACATCTAAGGGTTTCTTCGTAAAAAACAAGCGGTATTTAGGGGTATCTGACCACGAAACCGAATTTTCGGATTTTCTAGGGTCTTCTCCATAAAAAAAAGGATCTAAATGTGATTTCCAAAACTCTGGAGGGCTTATCTAGGGGCATTTGGTAAAAAATCGGATTTTTTGGATTTTTCAGGGCCTTTTCGCAAAAAAGGGACCTAAACGTGATTTCTGAATTTTTTGAGGGCTTTTTTCGAAAAAAAACTGACCGTTTCTAGGGTCTTCTCCATAACAAAGGATCTAAACGCCATTTCCAAAACTTTGGAGGGCTTATCTAAGGGCATTCGGTAAAAAACCGAAATTTTCGGATTTTTCAGGGCCTTTCCACCAAAAAAAAGGACCTAAACGCGATTTTTGAAATTTTGGAGGGTTTTTTCGCAAAAAAAACTGACCGCCGAAGGCATGGCCACGCGTCGCATGCACAAAATCCCGCGGCGTTGTGCGAGGTGGGATTCGAATCGGCGACCACATGCGCAGGAGGGAGCAGCCAAACCAACGCGCCTCGCGAACGTTTTTGAAAATTAACGACGTTAACATATATAAACCAGGCAAGCGCGTGAAGAATGGGGCGACGTGGCTCAACGAGCGCGCGCCGTACGCACGGCAGACCCGGTTGCTGTAGCAAAATGCCGACGTGGCCACGTGAGAGCCGGCTAAAGCTCCCATGTTTAATATAGGGATGATACTATAGTTTGTTTGACAAGTAACTGTTTGCTCCAATCCAAATCATTGGCAGTTTCCAATCCTACAGGGGTGCGCTTGTTGTCTGACGCCAATCCTTGCTCGTATCTATTGGAAACGCCATATGTGACCCGAATTGGTGATCATCGCATCGCCAGGGCAGCTCGGTAGCTTCCGCCGTGGCCTCGCTTGGCCTGGCAGACCATCGAAGTCACCGAGGCGCAGATCCGGGCAAGCAGACAAGGCCCTCGACCTGTTTGAAGCAATGCCAATGAAGAACCAGGTCAACCGGAACGCCGCGCTGGCTGCGCTCGTCGACGTCGGCCGAACTGACTGGGCGCTCGCCTTCTTCCAGGAGATCCCCAAGAAGAACGCCACCTCGTACACCACCGTGATCGGGGGCTTCTCCCGTGCCGGGGCGGCCGCCAGGGCGCGCCGTCTCTTCGACGGATTGCCGCTTGATGAGCACGATGTGTTCACCTGGACAGCCATGGTTTCGTGCCCTGTTCGGAACTGTGAGCCTGACAGGGCGGTTGAGCTACTCGCGGCGCTCTACGGCGAGCTCTTTGCACGCAAGATGCCGTCCAATTCCCACATGTTCAGCTCGTTGCTCAAGGCCTGTGTCGGTCTCCGGTCACTCACCACTGCAATGCAGCTCCATTCGATCATCATCAAACTCTTGGGCGAGTGGAGCAAAGGTTGCATCTTTGTGTGGAATGCACTGATTGAAGTGCACAGAAAACTAGGTGCACTGTCGGACGCCGAGAAGGTGTTCCAAGGGATACGGCATAAGGACATCTGTTCTTGGAACAACATGATGGGTGGATACTCACGTTATAAGCTCACCGGCAGGGCTCTTGATCTCTTCAAATCGATGATGAACAAGGACGCCTTCTCATGGAACATCACAATATCCTGCTTGTGGGAGAACTCCCGTGGAGAAGACGCGCTCCGCCTCTTCATCGATATGGTGAGAATGGATGGCCTCCGCAATGGCGGTGCCTAGCCGAACGCGTCCACGTACACAACAGTTTTGCACATCTGTCGGTGCTGGCCCTGCTCGTTTTCGGGAGGCAAGTCCATGCGCGCACCGTGAAGAACGGCCTCTGTCGCAGCAATGTCTTCGTCTGCATTTCTCTGATCAGCATGTACGGCAGTTGTGGCGCGACACTGGATCTGGAGCAGGTATTCGATGAAATGACGGTTAGAGACATCGTGTCATGGAACTCGGTGATACTGGGGCTTGACCAGAACGGTCTCGGGCGGAGAGCCCAGATGATGCCTCTATAAATTCAGCTTTAGTGTGCCAAAAACTTGAACCAGATTTGCTGTCTAGCGACACGCCAAATATCCTGAGCTGAGTGAGGCTTGGATTCGTGAATCGTGATGCTGATCCGACAAGAGATAGAAGAGTTCAGGAAAACAAGTCAGGCAATCTTCCATAATGGGGCAAATTCAGAACAAGTTACTGTTGAAGCATCATCCTCATCAGACGAGATTGGAGGTCCTTTGAAACCAGAAGGAACTGCTGGCCTGCTTGCATTGCAGCGCAGTGGTTACTGGTAAGCAGCATCCTTTCTAGAGACGAGATCTTGAATTAGAATCAGTGCACCTCGCATTAGAATCATCAGATATGTACATGTATACATTCAAAAGGAGATGCCAGAGGGATCGAACCGAATTGGAGATATTTGATCGTGAAGCTGTACAGAACAAATTTCTGCAAAAATATAACTTGGAGAAACGGAAGCACATGACAATTATTTGCGAGCAAATAATAACAGGCGTTCTGACACTATACCCACACAAGAATGTATTTCAAAAAAGATGCATGTGAGACCCCGTTCGGATGAATAGGAACCTCCATGTGATTACTGTGCTATTCCCTGGATCAGTAGCTAGCACTCACATGTTTACAACAATTGGAAATCATAACCATACGAAACATTAATTAAGCGGAAACGATTATACAAATAAATATTACAACTCAGAGAAATATAGCGGCAAAAGAAGCAAGCCTTGTGGTTTACCCATCCAATCCCGCAGGCAACTGACCAGGCATAAACTCCAGATAGAATACGACAAAAACATCCCGCAACTTACGATGGCCAACTTCGAAGCTTCGCTTTCTAAACCACCTACATATAATTAGGCAAGGGTGAGTATTTTACATACTCAGCAAGACTTGAGCAAATCCTACAATACATGCAGGCCATTTCAAAGGAGGCTACTACAGTTAATTTGCATAAAGCTAATTTGAATTTGTAAATCAAGTTATTTGCAAACGGAATTTAAAAGAGCAAGATTAATTGATAGCAAATAAGTAAAGCATAAATAACACTCACCGTCCTCCATGACGTGAGCGACGAATCAAACCTTGCCATCGCATGGCATATATCCAGTTCTTTGTCCACACAGGGCACAACAGCTGATTCCAATACTTGCCCACACAGGGTATAGCATTGGGTCATCTGTGGGTAAGCTAACTTGTAAAATAAACCCTTTTTGAAATAACAAAACATTTAACTCGTGCAAGTTCACCAAGACACCCATGACCGCGGGTACGGCTAATCAATTAGATTTAAACTCTGCAGAGGTGTACAACTGTACCCACAAGGAATGATCAACTCACCACGTCGGTAGTGGATCACCATACAAGAGTATGCGAATGAGCGATCATACATAGTCATTAAATTCCTAGACAAGGCTTTACCCCAGCCCGGGACGTTAACCCTCGCCCTGAAAACAGAGACACTCACCCAAGCCATGGATCCACATTTATCACACCCAACACCACGTCTCTGTCCATGGCAAGGCGTACACCGATGCACCGGCCAGGCAATTACCCATACGAACTGCATGGAAGCCCCTCACAAGCAAACCGAACTGGAATGCTTCCGCTAGCTCCCGCCTACCAATGAGCAAAGCCATGTCTAAACAATTTAATAAGCTAAGGCTACCCCATTCTCACCCTCGTGGTTTGTACGGATTTTCTTGGATCATACAACACGATGTTCGGTCCTTAGTGGGACACGGGCGACACTTCACCCTACACTACGTGCTATTCCTTTCTGCACAACCGGCTATTGCCAATAATCGCCCGCATCAAAGCATAGTTTCATTTTGGGTTTTTAATCAAAATTACCCACCACCAACAGTGACATTTTCAATGTTTTCAGGAAACAATTATTGAGTTGATCATGTACATCATTGATTCTAAAGCATGACTAAGCATGAATAAAATGAACGCATATACCCATGATGACATTAAGTAGTGCCTAACCTCAATCTATGGTTATCAAGGTTCACATGTTCATAAAGCATCAAAGGAGAGTCACAAGACAACAGGTATAACTACCAAACCACAATATAGCAATTTACATAAAGTAATTGCATGCATAAAACAATTTGATGCACAAAAGGAATATAAAATATTGGGATCAATATGGTCAAAGGAAGCTTGCCTTGCTTAATTGACGCTTACGACGAAGACGAGGATTGCGGTTGACGACGACGGAGATCAAAGACGTCGGGTTCTACTCGTCGAACAACGGAAAATAAAGCAAAAACACTAACTTCAATAAGAGCAAAAGAAATAGATAGCAAAACAATTAAACTCTGTATAAGAAACAGGGATTGCTCTTTTATGAATCTATTTACTTTATTTTACTAATTCAAGATGCAAGGATTGATTAGATTGATCATTAGTTGCAAGCTTTCAATGATTTGTTATTCATCTTTATTTGACTTTGCTTAGAATTAGCTTTATACAAGTTGAGTCTATTGATTTAGGCTATTAATAACATTTCCACAACATTTGAGAAGGTTCTGGCAGAACAAACTTCATAACTCCAAATTTCCCGATTGAAATTAAAGCCCAATTGTTCTCTTTACCGAATTCATGAATATGAACATTTAAGGTCATTTAACCTATAGGATTAATACGCAAAGTATGATGAAATATGGTTATTTCTTTATACTAAGATGATTTATACTTTGTATAACAATCCTAAGCTAATTCCATAAATTTTAGGCTTTGGCTGATACATTATATTCATTGTTGAAATAGCTTAAGTGGCATTATAAGTTTAACGTTATTCGAAATCGGCCAAAAAGGGAAATGACAGGTTAACACTTAAGGGTTTTGAACTAACAAGATTTAAATGGAAATCATACAGTAATTAAGATGTTTTTGTAGAATATGGTAGTACAAACTTTGTAGAGTGTTTCTAAACTAGTTTCACCTATTTTAGTGTTTAGACGAGTTATTTTATCGATGGCTGAAATAGTCTAAATGACCACAATGTGAATCACTAAATCAGCCAACTTTATATTGTGATTGCAACTACAATATACATGATCTTTGATTCATTTTTCAGGTGTTAGCAGGATACCATCCTAGGAATGCTATAAAGTTGGTTTGGCATTATTTTAGCTTTAATTGCAATAGATTATCTATTTGATTATTGTTACATTTGACACTTCTTTATAATGAAAGAATTCAAGTTGAACTTTATTCCAATTATTTTCACATACGTATGTCCTCACTGATTTTAGGAACTTGATGCAATTTACCATATCATTTTGTGAGCTGTTATGCTATTATTTGCTAATGGCCATAACAAGATTAATTAAAGATTATGAAGCAAGTATGCTAAATTGAGTTCAACATTAGATGATCTTCCTTATTTGAGCTTATTATGATTCCAGAGACAAACAAGAATCCATTTTATAGTTGTAAAGGTTATATTTTTCATATATGCAATAATGATCATAAGAGTGTGTTTAACTCATTTTCAATTTTAACAATTGTTCTAGGACTCGAGAATTGTATAGTTTTGTATATTTGAATGCATTCTGATCCTAAAATCTCATGAATATTGATTTCATCGCTTCATGGCTTATTATACACAAATTCTCGTTAAAAACCATGTTAGCACCATAATCAAGGTTTAAATTAAATAATAATACAGCAGTCAAAAATTAAATATTTTTACACATTTAGATTCTTTCTCATTTTATATGAGCATACAAATTTATTTCACTGGCTTGTGACTAAAAATACACCAGTTACTACTAACTAAATGCACTTGCCAGAATTTGAAAATACGCTTTACCCAACCGAGAGGCGCTGTTGGTCGGTCTTCTTCTACCTCAGCTCTAAGGCTCCAGCGCACAGAGACAAAAAAAACAGGGGATGGCTAGGGCTGGTCGGCGAAGGTACTCCGGCGGTCTTCCGGTGAATGCGAGGGCATGAGCAGCATCAGCACGGCGAGGAGAGTCCGGGAGTGGTGGAGCTTCGCCGGAAGAGACAGCAGGCAGGGGCGCCCACGAGGAGGGCGGCGGCCATGGCGGGATCTCACCGGAGAAGACGAATGGATGAGTCTCGGCTCGAATGGGTAACAAGGTAAGCATCAGTGAGGTCAGGGATTACCGTTTTGGTGGTTGCTTCGTTCGGAGAAGTGCCGAGTTGGGCCGCCACCGAGCGACGGGGAGAGGAAGAAGGTCTTGGCAAGGCAAGCATCAAGGGCTTGAAGAGCTGAAATCGAAGCTTGCTCTGGACTCAGTGGGGGTCAAGGATGCTCTAGCTCCAGGTAATTTGGGGATGGTTGGCTAAATCACAAGATTTGCGAGTGGCCTTGAGCTCTAGGGGCTACTGGAAATGGTGAAATTGGGGGAGGAAACTTCCTGCGCTTTGGCTGAGGAGGAGGGAGAGGAGAAGTGAGTGGAGGAGGAAGTGAGTGGAGCACTACCTCTTGTGATTCCCAAGGTGCAATGCATTTGGTTGAGGCTGGCGTGAAATCCAGAGGCAAAGGCTTGGGCTTGCTGCATCGATGGAAGGATCTAGAGAATTGGAGTGGCTGCAATCGGGACCCATATGGCAGAGAAAGAGCAAGAAAACCAACTTAGGGATGGATTCGCCAAATGCAATGAACTTGCATTAATTTCGCCTGCTAATCCTTGTCAGCAATTTTTCATACTTTTTGTGTAGTTCCTTCTGGAAGTAGATGATCTCCAGTAAAAAGTTTAGATCGAAATAGTTTGTAGATTATTTACTAAAATTCTGACACTGTACAATGCACAGGATTTCAAATTTCTGATTTTGAATTATCAGACAATTCAAATATTTTTATAACTTTTTGAAACTTTGTTTTTCAAATTAATTTGAGCTAAGTGTTCTTATGTAAAATTTTCAGCTCAAGATATTGCTTCAGTAATTTATGAAAATTCTGATAATACATTATTTTGATTTAAAAGTCATCCTTTCCTTTTTGGTCTCTTCATTATTTTATTCAAAAATATCATTTGGTAGCTAAAATGATTTAATTGAATGATCAGGGTTCTCGTGGCGATTTTTATAAATTTTTATTTTTTTTGTATTCTTGCCTTTTTCTATTTTTCCTTCTTTATTTTCCATTTATTGAATTTCTCATGCAATGCAAAACTCCAAAGGAAATCCAAATAAAATTCAATAACGCCAAGAAACTCAGAAATAAATATTTTCAAATTTAAAATATTCATTTTCACTTTATTGAATTTTCAGGATGTTACAATGCAGAGGACACTAATCCTCTGCAATGTATGGATAAGCTATGATGCTAAAACACTGTCATCAACTCATCACATCTGAGAAACGTCCTGTCACAGCAATTTGCATAAATTAAGACAGCTCGTACGACATTTCTTTCCACTACAATTCTGTTTCATGACAACACCTGAACTAAAGGGGAAGAAAAGACTAAAGTTTAATTACAAAGCAACACAAAATGAGGGAAAAGGGAAAAATTGAAGACTACTTTCCCATTCATTCCTGCTATTGAGTTGTTGATTGGCTAACACAGCACAGCGCCAATTACATGATATACTATCAAACTGGATGCTATTGGATAACATCAACTGAAATGGTGAGTCAGGGTTCAGGACCAGCAGCAAGATGTTGAAAACCCCTCATTGAAGCATCTTGACTTATAAGGCTGTACAAGAAACTCAATCTATCGACAAAAGCTTTGCAGCAGAACACCAGTGTTGTCTCATCATGTTCTACTTATTGAAACCACACGCATGGCATGGATTGTAGAGCAGATCAGCCAGCTCGAAGAATCTGCATTTATCAAGTGTAGTGAATTGTAGGATTCATGTACCAGCATAGAGTGCTCATCGCATAAAATATTCCAACAAAGAACGTGCTCAGTATGCCGCAGATGCAGCATTTCTGTTTTGCACTGCCAACATGACAGCATCAAGAAAAGCCTTTGTGGCTTCAGCCTCAGCTTCTGCTGCCTCTGCAACCTTTGCTGCCTCTTCAGCTTCTGCGATAGCTACTTCTGCCTCGGCAACTGCCTTGGCAGCAAATGCTGCTGCCTCTTCCTTAGTCATGCTTCTCATCTTGTCCAGTTCAGCATCTACTTGAGGCTTAGTTAGCTGTTTAACACTATTATTTTCTCGGTTCATGTCTTCAGTGGAATACACCTTGATGCTCTTTCCACCTAAGGAAATTGAACTAGGTGCAATTCTGTATTTCTGGTTTACCTACAATCACAATTAAAGTGGTAGCCAACTTAGGCCCTGTTTGGAAGCAATGTATTTTAAAACTATGGTTTTGATATACTATGGTTTGCAATTGTTTTGTCATGAATACCATAGTTTTACCAAACTCCTTTAAAGCCATGGTATTTCTTGGAACTACCAACTGTTTGGATGCAACATCACAAACCATGGTATTTGAGTGGAAATAGACAAGAAGCTAGCCAAAACCATGAAAATTTTGGGTTGGAGTGGAGTTTCAAATACTCCAAAAATACCATGGTATCTACCAAACCATGGTTTTTACTACAAAGCTTTTGGCATGGTAACCAAACACCTCATGGTATAAAATACCATAGTATTCTTAGAAACCATAGTATTGTCTAGAAACTATGAAAATACATTGCTTCCAAACAGGGCCTTAAAGTGTGTCTTTTTTAGTATTTTAGTAGATGAAAAACCACACATATGTGCACGCGAGCACACACAGAGATAGTACCTTGATCAAGTTTCCAGTAGCAACCAATGCCTTCAATTTTGTAGACAGTAATCGTTGAAAATCATCGGGTGGCCAGTAGTGCTCCTACATATACAGACAAGTCTTGTTAAGAGTTATCAGTGAAATCAATAAAGAAGATTACATCAGTGATAAAAATCAGCAGAGCTGCCTCAGATTCTCAAAGAACAAGATTAACATTTTTGCAACAGACAATAATCAAAATAATGGAAATAGTTGACCTTCCAAGATGAAATTGATGTACAGCAAGACAACAAATAATATCAGCATGGAGATACAAGAATATATTAAGGTGATGATCATTATAAATACCTCAATGTATGCAGCAATGGCCGTTTTATTAGACCCAGAAGACTCCTTAAGCTTCTTTATAGCTTCTAATATGAGGTCATCAAGTCTGCAAAAATGACAGAAATATATCAAGAATATCACACTGGACAACCAAACATTAAGAAATTAGTACATTGAATGCACTAAGGAGCTGGAGGGTAATAGAGAAAAGTGCAATGAATAAAGCAATGTTTTCCAGACTTGATGCATTACCCCAGTTCCATATTAACAAAAGTACACAGGCAGGCATAATAACATGCTACCAACTATGCAACTAGAGCAAAAATATTGACTGTTTCATCTCAAAAACTAAAAACCAAACAAAGGATTACATTCCACACCGTAATGTCTGAGTTGTGGAATGAAGGGAGGGGCTATACCTTTTGTGCTGCGACCTTTTTTGGTATAGCATTGGATCTACCCCATAGTCATCTCAACCATCAATTATTATAGCAATTGGATTTTTTCAAATAATTGTGAAGTGTGCTTCAAACCTATGACTTCCACACTATGAACAAGCACCACTGAACCAGCATCTAAAGTATAGACACTATTCTAAATAAAGGCCATTAAGGCATTGTAAACAGTCATTAAAACGATAAAGGTCTCCTGCCTATTACGTTTATAGACATTTCAAGATTTGCCCATTTTATCAGGCCTTTTATTTGGTTTAACAGCCATTAACGCTTTAATAGGCCCGTTACATCAGGCTTTTTATTTTGGTAAAGTTGCAATATTGCTATATAACATGGAACATTATAACATACATGAGATGAATGCTAGCTTTGCTTTTTATTGCCACTTGAGCTATTCATTCATTCAATTATGATTCTTTAATTATATTCACATCATGTCATCTTTTTTCTTTATAACACCGCTGTGGACAATTGTTGACAGCCCGGTAGTTCCATTCTATATGTATAAAAGAAGATGAATTAGATACTTATATTGTTAATGCAAACACATGTTCTTTGAATTTTAAGTAGTAAAACTATTTACAAGACCGTTTACAAGGCCACTTACCACATAAACACTAAAAGGTAGGGTGATCATTCGTTTACTGTTGTTTAGAACATTGAGTATAGCATAGAGAGGAGAAAAATGTTAAAAATGTTGTGCGACATTGAATATCCATCCACCACATGAACATACATCAAACAATGCCCTAAATATGGCTTTCCTAAACATATGAGATTGCCATGCATTGCATGCTACACATAGTGATACATGGTAAATTATATATTAGTTATTTAATCTATGTTAACATTTATGTTGAAACTTAGAAAAACCCATGGTCCAACTGGCAAACTGAGAGATAATTAACCCAACTTCTGTCAAGTGAGCATGGCATGGTTTCATATATGCAGTCTCCGGTTATTATCTTGCCACCCTATTAGGTTCCCTTTCTTCTTATGTAAGGGTCCTTCATATAATTGTGCTACCATCAGTCTGGTAGCAATATAAGGACATAACAAACCTTTTCGTAATTAAACAAGTCAAGAGAAATATCCCATAATTAAGTCAAGAGTAATATCCCATAATTATATTAAGTTATCAAAGGAAAATTATGAATTTTTTATGCATGTGATACAAAATATGTATTTCAAATTTGCTGTGTGCGATCACATGTTAAGCCCTAGACTAGTTGCTCGAAGGAGGGTCAGCAGCCCTAACATGGTCTCTGAAGACTTTCCATTCCAATCAACCCGTCCAACCTAAATGCCTAACAAGTCTGACTCTAGTTAGTGAGAACACCCAAACTGATGGGTGATCCTATCATGACAATAGCAATTAGCCTTCCAAGATATTCACATAAAATATATTCACCAAATTAAACCTGGACAACTAAAAATCATACAGGATAATTATAAAATGAATATGAAGCACATCTGATAAAATATTTCTACCGAGTCCACTAACCTAGCAACTGACTTGTCTGGACTGCTCTCAAGCTGTATGGGCTCAACAGCCATTGCCAATGGTTTTGCATCAACGACTGTATTATGAATGCCATCCAAGTCATTTGAATCGACATCCATTGGTTCAGCGATATTAACCTTAGGCACACGCCTGCCTTTCTTCAATGCCATTCTTGCCTTCTCTCTTGACCCATATCCTCCAGCAGTGACACTCAAGTTGCGCCATTTGTCCTACACAATCAGACCATACCAATCATGATAAGATTCATTTACACAATGATATACAGAAACATTCAAAAATATTATTAGAAACTCAAGGCAAATGGCGTATAAAAAATAGCATTAAACTACAAAACAACTCCGAATTAGGGCAAGGTGCCCAGCTCTAGGAAAACTAGAGTAATAGCCCACTGGATGCATTTCAAACTCTTTTCAATAATGAATTTTCCAACTGTTTACTCAAACTGGTACGCCACTTAGTCCACAGTTCATAGAAAGCAATAAAACGTGACCCATTTTGATCATTAGTTACAACCAAATTATTAGTTTTTTCATGTAACAAAACAGAATTCAACAATGTAGCAAAATCACTAATACCAAACGGAAAAAGAAAAGCTCTACAACTTTAAAACCAACTCGTTTCATCATCAAAACTGCCCCCAATTTTTTTTCCTAAATAAGATTACAAAAATTAGTTCTAATGGGAGAGACTTCCCAAGTAATTATCGAACCCTAACACCAAGGTGAACAAGATCTCTGATGATAACTAAAAGGACAACACGTTTCATGATTGTCCCAATTGAACAAATGAGATTGAAATTACTCTTGCCGATCCGTCCAAAACCGTAACAATTGACCCACAAGGAAATCTTTCTAATCAATTACGCAATATCAACACGACAACCGCCTAAATCCTGATCTAGAACAAAGACCGCAATCCATCGCCAAAAGTTTTCCAACTGCCCAACCGATCGCCAAAACCCACCGCTACAATTCACGCAAAAGGGCAACCCCTCTGCCGATCCAATCGGCACAGGGGTGCAAGAATCGCGCCGCCCACCTTGAGGTCAACATTGGATCGGAGGCGCAGGAGGGCGCTGAAGTCCGGGTCGCGGAGGATGGTGCGCCACTTGCCGGGCCCGTGCTTGGCCACGCCGGCCTTGAGCGCGGCCTCCTCCTCCGGCGTCCACCTCTGCTTTGGCGCGCCCATCGCGCGCGCTTCCGCAAACAGCACCGCGGGGCAACAAAGCAATCGCCCCAAGAACCGGGCCTAGCGGGCGTCCTTGATCGGGGCAATTCGAACCGACCACGGAATCGGCCCGGGAATTCGGGTGGAGATCTGGCGGGACGGTGTCAGGGGGCGGTCGGGGCGCGGAGAATTCGAGGAGGATTGCCGCCTCGGGGATCGAGAGGCGGAGGGGTTCTAGGCAAGGGTGATATGAGATGAGGAGGAGGAAGCCATGGCTGTGCAGAGACGCAGGTTATAAATGGAAGGGAATTAATTGGTACGGCCGGTTGCTTTGCACAGTGGGGGCTCACTAGTCCTTATTTGGAAAGCTAAAAATCTCAGCTCATCTACTCGGTTTTCGGTCAAAAACAAGGTCTAACAGAGAAATTCTGACAAGAGCATTTCATCCTTGAGCCCTTGAATCCTTGATGTTTGTTGCAACCACCTGCAGTATATTGCAATGTTGTTGATACTGACTTGTACTCTCCTTTCTCAAAGCTGCTTACATTGGTCTATGATATATAATTTTGCTAGTTAGAGACATACTTTTACATACGTCTGCAGAAGGTGTTCAGTCAGATTGGTACCAAGTCTAATTGGTGTCTTGGAGCTCAGCCGCATGGTTTCTTAACTGAGAAGTGAGAATAGCCGTCCTAGAACTCAGCCAATCGTTCGCATTTGCCTGTCGCCTTATGAGCAAAATCCTCATTAATCGATGACATTTGTGCCTAATTTCGATCTGCGT
Organism: Guadua angustifolia; assembly: GCA_036346375.1. Taxonomy (NCBI): domain Eukaryota; kingdom Viridiplantae; phylum Streptophyta; class Magnoliopsida; order Poales; family Poaceae; genus Guadua; species Guadua angustifolia. The sequence goes on from CM070500.1 coordinate 42,312,219, forward strand.
TTTACATTTCAGCAAAAACGATTTCTTGCATACATGAAAAGAACAGTTTCGGTCAAAGGATTTTGGGAAAATTCGATTTTTCCCACTAGTTATTTTGCACGTTTGATTTTTGTCCGTTCTTTTCGTATAATTGGTACCGTGCCATTGCAAGCAAAATTTCCTTCGAAAAATGTCATTGTCAATGCTCATTGACTGAGTGGAAAGGACACTTTTGACCTTCTACATATGTCAAATTTTCAATCAAATGTCATCAAGGACCTTCGCCACGGACCAGTGACCACGCTGTCTCCGCTGTAGAGTTTTACCTCAAAAACAGACGGGGGTTAAGGACTGCCACATTGGATTGCAATATAGAGTTTTGGAAAGGATCGCAGATTCTCTGCTGTAACGGCAGAATGCCGTTGAGGCATTGCCGCGTGGGCCCACACAGTAATGTCTCAACGACACTCTGCCGTTACAGCAGACGATCCCCGCCCTTTGGAAAGAAAGGGTACAGGCAATTCTAAAATTTTGACAAAAAAGTAATCTAATAGTGGCAAAATCCAAACCTGTAAACCAACTTGTGGCAACAACCGAAACCGTAGAACAACTGTTGCCAAAAACCGAAATGTTCCAAGAATTTTTGAAGCCTACTGTTCACCCCCTGGTTTCCTCGATCTTATGTACTAGTCTGGTAGAAATGGAAGAGTTTCAGCAAGATTACATGTAATACAATGACTTTGTCACCTTTATTGCACTTCTGTAGTCTGCAGTAGTCTTAACTCTTACGGATAATCCTACGAGGTAGGCCGTAGGCAACACCTGGGCACAAACATATTTACTTAAGACTGACAATTGTATGTACTATACATGGCCGAAACAGCCAGAGCTAGCAAATGCTCTCATTCACCGATGCAACACATCATTCTCATATCAACCAATCCCAGAAAGTTTTTTTAAGAGGAATCCCAGAAAGTTTATATATCAGTAAACGCTCGATAGCCAGTGTCTCTGTCACTGGTGCGAGAGCTCCCTGGGTGTGCCTACTAGCAGGAAGGCCTTGTAGGTCACCTTGCGGACCAGCGACGCCCCACCCCACTCTTCCTCCATCTCCTTCACCGTGCGCTCGTCCAGCAGGTCCACTCCCTGCTGCCTCGCCGTCGTCACTGCCGACCACGACCTCAGCATGCCGATGAGCCCGGGGAACGACATCTCGTGCTCCATGTCGAGGCCCGCCGGCTCGCCCTCTCTACCGAGGCCAACGTCGTCGAAGGGGAACGGCAGGTTCCGGTACCCGTCAATCACGTACCTGTCATAAAAAACACAGACGTTGTCGTACACTGCGCCGTATATGATGGATCTCAGTCAGTTCAGAAGAATTCAGCGTGCGGCAATGTGCTGCTTTGTCAGGATGTCGTCACTTTTAGAGTCTCATGTGTAACTTGTTCTTTTTTTTTCTTCCAAATTTGACTCCTTTCCAAATGTAATTGCAAAAGTAGCTCTATCCCCGACAGCGAAAGAGACATGTGTCACCTTCCGGTGCTTCCACAATTGGAGATAAGACTATCTTTCTAATTGTGTTGGGAAAGGATCAGATTTGCAAAACAAATTTGTCATGGAGCTACAAAAGGGATGATTTCTTTTGTCAGTGTTGTACCGAGCTCTGGAGTCCCAGTAAGGCAGGGTGGTGCGGAGGAAACGTGACATCATGTCCTCCATGGGGCTGAGGCGGTCGTTGTAGCCCCAGACCGCGATGACACCGCCAGGCTTCCGCAGAACCCGGTTGGCGACGCCGTAGAACGCCGGGAGTTCGAACCAGTGCAGCGCCTCGGCCACCGTGATGAGGTCGACGCAGCCCTCGCCGCCGAGCGCGGAGACGAGGTCGTCCCCGGGCGTGCCATCGGGGGTGTGGAGGTACCGGACCTTCGGGTGCGGGACGGCGTGCCGCAGCTGCTCCGCACTCACGTCCGTGGCCACCACGCTGTCGTAGTGCTCTGCAACCTGCACGACGGCATGCCGATAAGGTCACTGTAGGTACAGCAGGCGTGTAAAGATTAAGGACACTTCGAGAGCACGGGGTTGGAGAGCTTACACTGGTGGCGGCCTGGCCATTGCCGGTTCCGACGTCCCACGCGAGGCGGTGGTGCGTGGTGAGCGCCGCGAGCTTGGCGAACAGATCCTTCGGGTAGACAGGCCGCACCGCGGCGTAGACAGCAGCCTGTTTGGTGAAGAGCCCAGCCATCCGGTCTCGATCTGGGAGGATCACGGTCCCAACTGAGTTCTTGTGGCTGGTTTGTGAGATATAATAAAGAAGCAGAGCTGGTGAAAGTGACGTAAATAAGATGATATCGCCAGAGTGCTCCGTTGACTGCAACCAACAATAGTATAGAGACGATTGGCTCATGCTGTGGGTTGGAATGACGACATTGCTGACTTAATCATGCTTGTCTTCACAATTCTTGCTTCTCAAGCCTGTGCAGTAAGAACTAATTTCTTATTCACTGTATCTAAACATTGTTGAATATTATGCCTTTGCATTGTGGATGGTGTTGGATGTATGTATTAGTAATCAAATGCTATCTAAACTTGATAAGTTAAGAAAAGAGATTTCTATTCAACCACACCACTAAATGCAAGGGTGGAGACTTCAGGTAGGTATGCACTTTGGATGGCATTTCACCGACTGACAGAAATGTTTGCCGTACTGTGAGCATGAACATGAAGCCCTTGAAGAAATTGTCATCCTCCAAGAAGGCCATGAAGACCACTGCCATCCTCCAAAATGATCTGCCAATGCATCCTATGCTGCTGACATGTCCTCGGCTTCTCGACATGCCTTCAGAAACAAAGTTCCCTCAGCAGCCACCGAAAAGCTGGACAGTAACACAGGTTTAAATAGTTATCAGAAACAGTAAGACATGAATTCTTCTATATGACCAAAAACCAAGACTTAGAAGATATCAATCTCACCTGTCAGATCAAATACCATTTACACAAGAAGTTCATGGCATCACCTCAATACATGCTCAGAAATCAACAATGTAATAAAATCCACAGGAAAATCGATGAAAACCTCAAAAGAGACGCACTGTCTAATAACTGTGCACAATCTTCCTATAGCAAATGAGAATACATAAGTGGAAAACAGATCATAAACATCGGAGAACATATAATAATGAGAAAAAAATGTCTTTATTTAATCTTTGTCCATCTCATGAAGCAGACATGTGCAAAAGTGCAGCACAACTCAAATTGAGGGTTCATAGCAATTTCAGATACAAAATGATACAACTTAAATGCTGCTTTTCATATACATGCAAAAACCAAAAACATCTGGGTAGATGTAAGCATCACACACACCCCACTTGCAGAATTAATCTGATGCCTCAGTAGCTCCTGATTCTTTTCTGTTTTCCAGTGCTGAGATCCGCAGATTTAGGGCTTCATACTGCTTATCAGAAGTTTCGTTGATGGCGACCACCTGGAAGTAAGCACATGAAACCTAAGCTACTATTCAAATGCAAGCCAAACTAGCAAGGTGAGTTCCATGGTTCATTTTGTTTAGCAGATTAAAACTGTTCTGTCATGGGCAGTACTGTACACGTCATAATGGTCAATTTCCCATTCCTCACAAGCCACAACACAAATAGCTAATTCATCGCATGGTTGCAACTTCACAATTCGCAAAAAAGCAAAAACATCAAAACAACCAGAACCACCCAATAACAGAATCAAGTTAAGAAATCATGAACAAACTAGTTAATTTTACTTAGTTATAATTGATCCCTGTAATAAAAGTAGGTGCAAAAAATAAGTCCAGGTTCAACTACCATTGCTGAAAGCACATGAGCTCCTTTCCACGAATCCTCCATGTGAAGCTAGTCTGATTGAGAATTTATAGCACCCAACATGATAAGTTATTAAACCAACTAATGCAATGCACCAGGGCATAAACAATGTACCAGAGCCCGATTAACCTTATTAGCTAAGTGCAATGGTCTTATGAAAGGTATCCAGTGTTATAGTCAGCACAAGATTATGGTGAGACTAGCATGCTAACTTCCACATGATGAGTGCTAAATAGTTTGCAGCAACAGTATCCCCTATGGAATGTGGATTCATACAGTTTATAACAAAACATTTGACCCAACAGCTAGGCTAATTTAGGAGGGAAATAGATGCCGTTTGATGAGATTCAGAAAACAGAAAGCCTGGCTGAGAAGTTGCAAGTATCGCAGGTGGCAAGCATGCACAGATTAGCTGCATCACAATAGAAAGGACATAATGCATATTATATCGCATTGATATCAATTTATACAATATTTCTGAGGGCAAACACTAGATATCACTCGAGACTACGCAAACAAGCCTGAAAATATACTAAAGCATCCTAATTCAACAACCTTTCCAGTAACCTCTCTCAAAGGTAATTTTCCCGTGAGCCTAATCAGTGACGAAAGCTCTAGCCATAGTTATTAAGGTGTCTCTTAAACGGTAGGACAGACCGGGGGGCTTCGCCACACCGTCACCTTGCCGGAGATGGGTGTAGCGTCCACCTCATGGCCATGGCGTTGCTTAGGCGATGCTGAGGCCTGAGGCAAATGCCACAGGTTGGCTGAACGAGGGATTAGGGATAGATATAACAGGTCCAGCCGCCAGGCCAGCACAATTCAAGAGCGAGAGGGAGCACAACATAGGTCGGCGTGAGTCGCATTGGAAAACCTAGCACCACCCATCGCTGCTTGCTGCCACCCCGTCCCTATCTGCTCCGGCGCGGGTGCCACACGCCACCTCCTCTGCCATCTGTCGTCGGTCGCCAGATCCGCCACGCCGCCTCCTGCGCTTAGGCACGGTCAGAAGCCGTTACGCCACCTCCTCTGCTCTGGCCAGATCAAGCCATGGCGCCTCGTCACCATCGCCGGTCGCCAGATCCACCGCGCATCATCGCCGTCGCCTGTCGCCAGATCCAACCATCCAGGTATAGTACTGCTGACTCTTTCTTCTCCCCTCATCTCCCCCGCCAGTCTCCTCCTCTCTTCTTCTCCCCGCCAGGCTCCCCTCTCTTCTCTCCACTCTCCTCCCCGCTACTCTGTCGATCTGACTTCTGAAGCCTGCGATGAGCCGATGAGGATTGAGGTGAGGATATATACGCCGATGAGGATTGAGGTGAGGATATATATAGAGAGAGAGAGTTACAGTGCTCTGCTAGTCTGCTCAATGTTCGCTACTGTTCGCTTCGGGCTCACTGTTATGCTCTAAATTGCTCACTCTTATGCTACTGCTTACTGTCACTAATCTATATTTACTCAATAGTCTCAATTAATTGGAATTTGAATTAGTATAATGTTTTGCAAGCTATACATGGGAACTTGCAAGAGGGATGGGTGTTACATGGGGGAAGATAAATTAGGGGGATAGGCGGTATATGGCTTCAACAACCGGCAATACAAGATATGCAGGATCTACAAAATTGCTTATTTATTTGTCGTTATATTAGGTTAAGATGTGTATATTCACCTCGCTAAGCGTCTTAAGCGTTGATGCTAAAAAGGCAGTGAGTCGTCTCGCCACGCCTTATCGCTTTAATAGCCATGGCTCAACCTCATGGATAATCCCGTACAACGAATCAGTCGTGATCCACATGTACTTCATGAGACTGCGGTTTGTGATTCGTTCATTTCAATTAAGGGGAACCAAAATGTGGCATTTTAATCAAGACCTACCCCAAAAAAAAAACACTTAACACCACCTAATTAGTAAGTACTCAGCACGCCGCATCCGGACCAGATCACGGTCCCTGACAATGCTATCGGGAGCCGACCAAATTGGCTCCCACTAATCGGATGCTTAGCGAGTTTGCGTTAAATAAATGGGGGTGATTAACTAGATTAGCCGCGATAATGACAGGAAAAAACGGCTAGATGGACGCATGGGGGCGGGGGCTTACCTGCCGGTCGATGGCGGCGCGGGCGAGGAGGTGGTCCTTGTAGAGGAGGAAGAACCCCGCCGCTGACACTGTCGACGCGCCGGCCGTAAATGACGACAGGCGCACGCGCCACAGGTAGGCCCATCCCGCCCTCCCTTTCCCTCCTCGCCGCGTTGCTCGCCGGAGACGAGAACGACAGGCAGAGCCCACAATTGACGATTCGCCTGCTCTGCGACGGTGGGTGCTTCCGAAGGCAAGGATCCGCTTAAAGTTGGGCCGCAGAACGCGCTCGGCTTCGGCCCAGCCTACCCACGTGTATTAACCGGATAAAGTAACCGCCTCGACGTGACGTGTCGGGCCAGGCCAACCGCCACTGACAAGATACCGCCGCCTTGCTGCCTCCTCCCTCCCTTCACGCATCCTCCTCCGCTCTCCAAGCCGTACCCCTTTGCATCCCCAAGGCCCGGATTCTGGTGCAGTGCCGAGCGCAGCCCGTCGCTCCCTCCAGGTCCGCGCGCCTCGACGACGCGCTCTCCGCCGGTGTCGTCCGCCTCCTCAACGCCGCCCACGAGGATGCAGACCGCGGCGGCGGTCTCTACGACCCCAAACCGGAGGACTTCGATGTCGGGTTCGTCGTCCGGCACCGAGGTCAACCTCGACGTCGCCGTCGGCGCCGACCGCCTGGCCACGCTCCTCGCGAAGGAGCTGCTTCCGCTCCACCGCGCAGAGCTCCCCACCGGTGGTGCTGAGACAGCTTCGCCTCGGCCGGGAAGCGTGGGCGTCGTGGCTGGCCCCTCCTCCGTGTATGAGGATGCCCATAAGCAGAAGCGCGGGGCCAGGGAGCTGATGGCGCCCGGCACGGTGGTGTTCGTGGAGTTGTTCGGGCGCACGCTGAGCGGCCAGCCGCTGCTGTCAGCGAGGCGGCTCTACCGACGCCTCGGGTGGCACCGCGCCAGGCAGGTTTAGTCCTCCTCACAGTGTCCTTTTCCTCTTCGAGATCTGACATTTCTGAGTTCGAGTGCATAGCTGATAGCTCCCTCGCTAGTGCCGGGGGATATGAAAGCACGGGACACTGATGCAGTGATTGTTGTGTTTTGTCAGACAGATTATGCAATTTGACGAGACAATTGAGGTCAAATTTTACCAGTGGAACACGGGTGGACTTCTTACAAGAATTGAGGCAAGAGAGAACTTTCTTTCATTCTTACTGTCTCTGATCATAAATAATTGTAGACTTGTAGTGTCTCAGTTCAAGTCTAACATTTGATTCGACTTCATTTCAGGGGCTGGGAGCATTCTTGCCCAAATTTGAGCTCATGGACAGGATAAATACGTTCACAGACTTGAAAAGCATTGTAAGAAATATTCGATGATTAATGATTTGCTTCCTCAAGTGCCCAAAATACTATTCCTTTTTTTGCTATTGTTTTGTTACTATATAGCATGCTTTATTACTACGTAGTTATGTGTACTAGCCTGACCCATTAATGTGAAGGCCTATGTGGAGCGGTGGTGGGATTAATTCCACATTGTTTATTTTACGTGAGTTGTAGTAGTATATAATACCCATTGGGTTCAAACATAACACCTCTGGATTAACCTTTTTACACAAAGTGAGGACGAAAATGTAAATAGCACATGTGCGGGTTCATCTTACGGTGGGCTAGGATATTGAACGAAATTTATGGTCTATTTGGGGGAGCTGTAACTTTTCTGAAAATCTGTTTTTTGGTTTTATGAGCCGAAAAATAGTTGTTGTTTTTTTATAAGAGACCGTTTGACAAATAGCTAATTTCTCTTAACAATAAGCTGCAAAAATAGATCCAACCCGGCGTTCAACTTTTGTCTTTTACTAGTTATATATGGCTTATGATTTATGTCAAAAACCGCTTAAAAGCTGAGCTGTTTGGGGGTTTTACTGGCTTTTCAAAGCTGAAGCTGCCTTAAAGTCCCCAAACAGGGCCTTAGGTCAGGGTGTTACACTAATGCATGAATGGTTTTTGGTTATCAAGTCTTGTGATTATCTTTGTTGAAGTAAATGGTTTCTTCTGCACATAGGTTGGTCGTAGCATAGGTGTGTGCATTACAAGGCTAGACGAAGAAACTAAGACCTCATAATTAGCGAAAAGGAAGAATGGGTTAGTACACTGACTTGTCTTCATAAGCTAGAAGTTGTTGGCTATTATTATGAAAGTGCGTATTTAGAACTATGTTTTGTTTGTAACTTATCAAATTTTGTATATCTGTAAATTGTAGTAATCAAGTACCAAAATTCCAGAGCTGAAATTTGGCCCAGTGGCACCCATTTAAATCTGGAGTATGCTAAGTATGTCATGTATTTTCATTGCCCTTGATCGTTCAGACTATGACCGATCAGGCTTGCACCAATTGTGGATGTCAAATCAGTTGCACGACATTGCATTTCTATACTACAAATTAACGGCACGAGCTCTGGACCTTCTTGTACCCCAAAATGTTCATTAATTTTCCTGTTATAAGGTTTCACATGTGATGCACAAGTAGACACGGCAAGTTCATTTCTGCTCCACTGCAAAATTGCAAATGCTACTGACACTGACACACTGTTGGACATATATTAACAAAGAATATACCAATATACTGAACTCCCAGTCATCAGGAAATGACGTATCTTAAAGAAGGAACTCTTCTACAACGGAAGGTTTGCAAGAGTTGTCCATACGTGCACAAGTTAGGATAACTGGAACCAACAGAAGGTATGAGATGGTAATCTTTGCAATGCAGCTTGTGTTTCCTATTTGTTGATTATAATTAATTCATATTTGGTCTAAGAATCTAATGTGCAGTCAGGCATGTGCTAATAAAATAGCGTCTTATTTTTTATTTTGCCAAGGAAAGCAAATAACAGTGTATTCAACTACTTGTATGCAGTGGATTATTGCACATCTCGAACATTAGTCGAGGTCGGGTCGTGTCGTGTCAGTAAGTGACATCCTAAAGATAGATGATGAAGTGAAAGTTCTTGTGGTCAAGTGAATTGTTCCAGATAAAATTGCACTCAGGTAAACCTTGCCCATACTACTCATTGGCTCTAGTCAGCTTTCAACTAACCGTTAGAAATTGTTGTAATGGTTCTGGTTTACTGAATACTTTGTCTGTGGTGAGATTTTGTCATCAAATATGATAGAATACTGGAATTTATTTTGCTACTTAATCAACAGCATAGCAGACCTGGAGAGTGCACCTGGTTTATTTCTTTCAGACAAAGAGGTGAGGTACCAAATTGCATTTTAGCTAGTTACTCCATATCTTCCACCACTACAAAACACCACATCACTGCTGCTTCGCATAAACACCCCTTACCATCTCACCTAATACACACTTCTCAACTATTATAAGATATATGTTTCTTTTATCCCTTCGTATCCGAAAGTTTCAACGATTATTTGGACATCTAAATGACTTCAAATAAAAAAGCTGTCAACTACAAAGTTGTAGATCTCATCAAGAGCTACAATTTTCATATAAATTTTGTCTCCATCTAACTCCATATGCAAAAGTTATGATTTTTTCAAAAAATATTATCATTGCCGGTTCAATTCTGAACCGGCAGTGATACTTCCTCCATTATCACTGCCGGTTCTTAATAACTTATCATTGCCGGTTTTCAAGAAGAGCCGGCAGTAATAGTATCATTGCCGATGTAGCTTATGAATCGGCAGTAAAAGTGTTATCACTGCCGGTTCTAGCCGAACCGACACTGATAAACCGGTAAGAAAGAGGTTTTTTTTGTAGTAGTGTTCTTTAACAAATTTCCTTCCTCCTATGCATCTTTTCTTAGTATCACCTGTCATATGCTTCTACAGAAGGTGTACTCAGAAGCTGAGGAAATGGCAAAGAGGTATCGGGAGCAGCTTCCTGTTATCTTTGAGTACACTGAATTAGATGGTGACCTTCCAGGCAATTCCATTTGATGACGAAGCTACATTGTATGCAAACAGGAAATGGTTCAGATTTCTGAAGCATGGCAAACCTTGTGACAATAACGATAGTACATAGTTGCAGATTTCACCTACTGCATATTGTGAGGAGAATTTGGTTCCTGTCGAAGAACAAAACATATGTAAGCAACTTAGTATCATGCATATGAAGCTGAACCTTCGTTGGATGACCTGCAGAGGTAAGATGGTTCTTGGTGTGAGCACAACACCTTCCATAACCCAGCAGGGATTTTAGAGAAGTTTACTGAGCAAGGACGGGCAGCTTCGCCTGATGGCGATAACCACAAATATCCTTGTTGGTCGACAGCAAAGAGAATATCCTTTGTGATCCATTTTCATTCATCGCAAATTGTGATATACTGTGGCTGCAAAATATTGATCTCCAGATTGCATTGCTCCTATCTCCCTGGATAAATTGTCAAATTTGATCGTATCTACTTGAAGAACCTAGCTTCATTACACTTGTATTTCCTGCAAAGTGCACCAATACTCGAGGAAACAAAAGTCAACACGACGGTGTAAAAGGGTCTCTGAATATTTGGAAAATAATGTAATTCAGCCCCTGAAGATCCATCTCGTTGATTTTGGTCCTATAGTTGACTACTAATATTGTTGGGGAGGTACGGACACACTCGCGCAAACACAACACGCATCAGTTTTCTATAGTGATTCCGCGTAGTCTCATATAACTAATTCCCGACACATATTAGAACCATTCTCTTGCTCAACTGGTTAGCGCGTTCCTTCGCGAGGCTTCAGTCTTCGGTTCAACTCCCGTCGCGCTGTGACTATTTTTCCCGATGCTACAGTAGCAGTAGTAGCGTTACAGTGGTTTTTTTTTGTGGAATTAGAAGATAACTTCTCTGATTTGATTGAGCTATTAAATCGTATTGTAATTTTTTCAATCTTTTTTAGAATAGTCCTCAGAGCATGCTAACGTACCAAATTTCCTACGTTACCATAAAAATATCATATTATGATCAAACTTTTGCGGTTTTTAAAAATTCTGACATGCTATTGACGCACTTAAAACAAGTTCACTAATTTGGTTGAGCTACTAAATTTGTATATTCTTTAAAATTTGTTAGAATGATCCTAAAAGCATGCCTGAGCTACCATAAAAAAATCGGATCGTGATCAATCTTTTACGATTTTTAAAAATTATGATAATTCAGTTTCCTTTTTTTTGTGTGTTTCCGAAAAATATTTTCTCTCTATTAGAATCTTCGTTTACACACGAAAATCATAGATGGAAACCGCTACACGGCCGGAGACGGAGTGCCTCATGTCGGTGACAGATACTCGACACCACCGGAGCAGACACGTCGCCCATTTGTCGCCCGTCATGGTAGCCCCATAAACCAAAAAGGCGCCATTTGCGGCGGCCTTTTTTTTTTGTGTGTTTCGAAAATATTTTCTCTCTATTAGAATCTTCGCACACACGAAAATCACAGATGGAAACCGCTACTACGGCGGAGGCGAGTGCCTCACGTCGGCCGAGCAGACAACTGACACCACCGAGAGCGAACACGTCGCCCATTTGTCGCCGTCATGGCAAGCGCCCCCATAAACCAAAAAGTCGCCATTTGCGGCGGCCTTCCTTTTGTGTGTTTCCGAAAAATATTTTCTCTCTATTAGAATCTTTGCCTATGTCGGTGATTCTTTATACCCGCAACAACGCACGAACCTGTCATAAAAATAGATCATGATCAAATTTATGTGATTTTTAAAAATACCAGCAATGCTACTAATACATTCGAAGTAGTTTAGTTGATTTGGTTATGCTACTAAATTTGTAAGTTCTTAAAAAATTTTGAGTGTCCTAAAAATATGCCTACGCTATCGTACAAATTTCAAATCATGATAAAGCTTTTTTTGATTTTTTAAAAGACCGATGATTCTACTAACGCATTTTAAGTAGCTTCACTGGTTTAATTGAGCTACTAAGCTTGTAAATTCTTTAAAAAATTTTAGAATGGCCCTGAGAGCATGCCTTAGCTACCAGAGAAAAAAAGATTCCTTTTCTTAATCAGAATCTCTTATTGTGTCGGCGATTCCTTCCGTCCGCGGCAATGCACGGGCCCGGAGAGCATATAGTATTTGTATATTTCTGGGGAGTTCCTGTGATCCCAGCTTGGGTGTTAATCTTGTTGATATTCATTCATCTTCCAGCTCTTATACACTGTAGGAAATGTATTAATCCTTCGCTAGTTGATTTGCACTGAGATGATTTGCGACAAAACAGCAGGGGCGGATCTACAGGGTATGCCGGGTGGGCCACGACATACCCTATAGATTCGGCCTAATACAGTCCATAATGCCGTCATTATCTTATATAGTCAGCTTGTAAAGACCATAACTTTAGATCCGTAGATCCGATTGAGCTAATTCTTATTGGGTTAGTTTTGAAATTGAATCTAGTTTCCACAGTTAAAATTTTACATCAATCCAACGGTTGGATCTTCAGAAATTACTGTTTTAGTTAACATATGTCAGTCTATTTTTGCTGAAACCAAAACAGTTTTTTATAATTTGTTTAGAGGTGATTTGAGAATCAATAAAAATTTATTTTAGCTTCCGCGCAATCATTCACCCTGTGATTGCGATATTAGTGTATATCGATCCTACATGTGATTTGAGTGCAAGACTACTAGTTGATTTATAGAGTAGAAACAAATATAATTGCTACTTTGCTAGAGACTAAAAAGTTGCTTGTTGATGCATTGCTTTTTTTGTTTGTAGAGTTGAATTATGAAGAGAAACGGAGACATTGCATCTTTTTTTCGGAAACATGCAGCAAAGAAGGCTGTTGCTGCTTCATCTCTTTTCCAGAAACATTGCAAAACGAGAAGCAAAGAAGGCTGCTGCTACTTCATCTCTTTTCCGGAAATATTGCATCTCTTTTCCGGAAGCGTTTATTGAGTAAGATATTTTCTTCCAAGTTGATGAAAATGATATAATCAAGAGTTTCATGGCTATTAGAAGGCTAGATAAGAAGGACAAGAAGTAATATTGTATTATTTGAACTATTGTAGGTGCGTAAGCTTCTTTTATGCATATTTCATATTTAAAATGTTTGAACTATTTATATTGTAATTTATACTTGTATTATCATGTTTCCAGTTATTTTATACTCGTATATCGAATTTTTCGACAACATTTGTAGTTGTTTACCGAATTGTTCATTGAATTTTACCGAATTGTATATTATAGTACTCACTCGGTATACCCTAACTTAAAATTCTAGATCCACCACTGCAAAACAGAAATTGAAGAACAAGGTTTCTGCTAGTATTATTATACTCCTGCTACTGGCAATCCTAGTAGTAGTAGTACTTCCTTGAAAAATAATGCTAGTACTAGCTGTCTTAACAGTATCAACGTCGATCTGAATTCTGAAGGATTTTGTGAGACTCGAGCAACTAATAACGTTGTGCCTTGGGCAGGTCAGCCACTGCTGTCAGTGTGTCAGTCAGACCAGATAGGAGCAAGTAAACTGAATCTTCCGTTGGGAATGTTCCCTCGCGCGTTGGTAATTGTTGCCTTAGTCATCCTCCCTGGATTTTTCTCTGCGTAGCTGTACGCACGTAACGCACGCCTCGAGCCATGCAAATCGAACCTGCGCCCGGCTAGGGGTGGAAAACAAGGCAAATGAATTTTTTTCGAGTTTTTTTTTACACTAATTTATTCTTATTTATTATAGTTTTCTGTATTATTTGAGACCCAACTTCGAGTCGAGTCTAACGAGTCGAGCCGAAGTTGACTCTTGTTCCAAATCAATTAATTTTTATTTTAAAAGAAAAATAAATGTAATCGGAGCAATTTTGAAACGAGCCACCGAGTCAACTCATTGAGCTTTTTTTCTAGCCCTACGCGCGGCAGATGCAATTTTCTCGTACGTACTACTACTTGTACACCAGACGAGGAGTACTGCTAGTACCACGCAACTACTCTCGTGATGGTTGATAGCTGAGCTGACACGCAATTGTCATTTACATTGGCGGCAGCGCGAACAACACGCTTTGAGCCTCCTCTCAGGGGAAAAAAAGGGGGGAAAACAAAGAGAGAAAAAAATGACAACATTGACAAGAACAAGAAGAAAGAAGAGAGAGGAAGAAGCAGCTTTGAGCCGAGAAACGTTTCAATACTTGAATGAATCAACCAATGGTAAGACCAGGTAGCTTCATAAACTACATATACTAAATCTTCAAAATTAAAAAAGAAAACTACAAATATATTTGACACACAAGAAATTCCACTGACAACATTTTATTTCCCTAGGAATCGAGAAAAAAATCCCACACTGCATGTTGAAGTATAAGTGAATTACCCACCTTTCCTTATTAGCTTAAGCTTTTGAGTGAACTGACTGGTGCATGCAACTCAATATGGTATCAGAGCCGAGAGGTCTCGAGTTCAAAACCCGGTTTGCGCAATTTAAAAAAAATAATTGCAGCCCACTTGTATTCTACGTCCTAAGCCTGAGGGAGCCTGCACGTGAGGGAGAGTGTTGAAGTATAAGTGAATTCCCCACTTTTCCTCATTAGCTTAAGCTTTCTAAGTGAATTCCCCACCTTTCCTCATTAGCTTAAGCTTTTGGGTGAACTGACTGATGCATGCAACTCAATACTGCAAACATAACCTACGTGGTGTACTAGCGATTTAAATCTAGAGCATGTTCAAAACACAGAAATCACATAAAAAAATTCACATGAAATAGTATAATCCTTGTTGGAATGAAGGTTTGAAATCTCGGAGGTGGCCGAAATGCAAAATTTTGCCAGGATCTCGGAATTTTGGACAAATTCCGAACAAAACACAAAAATAAAAATTCAAATCCAATTTTTTTTACACCAAGAAATCCGAGATTTCGGCTGGATTTGCCAATATCTCAAAAACGGTCAAGAGATACTCGATTCATCATAACTCTATCTGGAATCGTACCTATCCTAATCCCATTTGTAGGGCATCAAACCGTACATAGGATGCTGTAGGGTCGAGGATGCGCCTAGAGGGGGGGTGAATAGGCGTTTTACGAAATTCGATCGCTCACTAAACAATCGCTCTAATCAACCCCTATGTCAAAACCTAATCAATTATAATGCGGAAGCGATAAACTCGGTTTTGACAATTAAGGCCTAAATCAACTAGGCTCACTATGTGCACTAACTAAATTATGTCTCTAAACTAGAATTGCTAAATTGATCAATCAATTAACACTAAGCAATTCTATTTCAATCAAGCAATTGAACAATATACTAGAAATGTAAATACTTGAAAGTAAAAGAGACAACCGATATTTTTCCGTGGTGTTCGGAGACTTGCCGGTCTCCCCTAGTCCACGTTGAGGCAAGCCCAACCACTTGGACCGGCTCCGCTCGAGCACCGCCTCTTTCCACTAGTCGTGGTTTTCACGCTTGCGTAGGCTCAACCCGAACCTTCACAAACTTGCCGGGCTTCTCACACCTCGAGAGCTCCCAGCAGCGCCTCGCTGCCTAGGAGTCGGCAACCTCCAAGAGTAACAAGCCGCTCCTTGCTTGAACCTCACGGGCACAACAAATGCGCAACTGCACCAAGTGCAACACATGATCACCAAGTGCAACACATGCACAAGAGCCTCTCAAATCACTTCCTAATTGCAACACATGCAATTAGTCTCACTCTTAAGCTCAAGAAGCAAAGGGAGAAGAGCAACACATGCACACAACTCCCACACACAACAACAACACCAAAGAACCACCCCCAAGCCCCCAAAGGGGTATATATAACCCCACAAGAAAACTAGCCGTTTGGGGGCAAAATGGGCGAATCAGCCTTTTATGGTACTACCGCCCTCTAAGGGCAGTAGTACTGCCCATCTGTGACGGTCGGTTAACGGTCATTTTGCGCAGTACTACCGCCCTCTAAGGGCGTTAGTACCGACTTTCTTGATACTACCGCACCCAGCGATAGTGCCGGCCTCGGCACCTCCGAAAACACAAACTCGCCAAAAAGCTACACGCCAACCAAAGGCGGTAGTACCGCCCTTCTTGCGGTACTACCGCTCGAGACATGCGGTAGTGCCGCCTTGCCGACCCAAGAAAAACACCGCTCTGTAAAAGAGCTACGGTAACAAAACCCGGTAGTACCGCATTCTTGGTACTACCGCACATCAACAGCGGTAGTGCCGGCCGCAGGAGAAAACTCAGATTTCGAACTCCAAATCCATTTCTCCAAAAACCAAAACCCATTCTTTGAGCCTCTAGATGATCAACACATGATCAAACACACGTGCAAAACACATTTGCACCAACTTAGCTCATGCTCAAAGAATTTCAACTATATTGCAAAAACACATTTCGCAATCAACTCAAAGACTATTTGCAAAACGTATTAAGCAAATCAAACTCGAGTTTATGAGATTAATCCCCCTAGCCATGTGAAGGTCAACACGAGACCCAGTCAACTTGCCAACACCCGTTGCAAGCCCTATTCACATGCTCTCGGAATTCCGGACTCATAAACCTCGGTTTATTCGCTGTGAACTTGCAAACAACACAATAAACATATTTCATGCTTGAGCACTACTCTTTGCAACACATGCAAAAGTCTAGCTCCAAGCAACATCAAATCAAGATGCATGAACTCTCTAATTTGCAACACATGCAATTCTCTAGTTCCATGCAACACCAAAACCAAACTTTACACCAAAACCAAATCACACGTATGAGCTCTTTACTCGCAACACATGCAAGCCTCTAGCTCCATACAAACACACAAACATCAAATCATGCTTGAGCTCTCTCCTTTTGCAACACATGCAAAACTTAGCTCCAAGCAACACCAAGGTTTTATAAAGATGTTTTGCGAAACCAAAACATGAAGCTTCAACTAATGCAACACATGCAAAAGTGAACTTCACGCAAAAGCCAACGCATTAGGTTATCCTATTTGCAACACATGCAAATCAAAGCATTATGCGAAAACTAAATGCATATACTCTTTCATCTTTGCAACACATGCAAATCAGAGCATAATGCAAAACAACCAAGCATAGGCTTAACACATTTGCAACACATGCCAAATGGTTAACCCATATGCAAAAACCAAATCAAATAAGATTTGAGCTTGAGTGAACGGCGGATGAGATCACCAACACATGATGAAGCTCAAGCAAAGTGAACGACCCCTCTTAATAGCACGGCGATAAAGCCTTAGACTCAAAGACTACAAAAGTCCTTAGCCTATCTAATTATACCTTCGCCGCCGCGCGCAAGCAATCCCCTTTGGGGTCTTTATGATCATCGCTTTGATATTCCCCCGGGATCATCACTCGACTCCTCTTCGGGATCCACTCTTGACGCCCATCAACTCATGATGCCGTCCTTGTCCCGTTCTCATCATCTCATCCATCTTTGGACCTAACTCAATCACAACTCATACAAATAGTTAGTCCAAGATGCATGGTTGTCTCAATTATCTCTTGCACTCCTTTAACACATAATGGATGCCTTTAGATCAATTGAGCACAACCTAAATCAATTGAAATGATTGTAAATGTGTCTTAAGTATAATAATGCAACTCATGCTTTATTATACTTAAGAACTATTCATTTGTCCTCAATTAATCACGAAACACCATCAACACATGATGAAGTGTTCTTTAATGATTAACAAGACAAATGAACTCAATTTAAGTTATCATTTAAATTGATATGAGTATATGTTAACTACACAAGTTTTCATATACTCATGTTGATGAAAAGTAATGATCCATTATATGTAAATTGTATGGAAATGATCATTACCCTAAGTCATCAACTATAGAATAAACTCCACATGTATATGTGCATAAGTATGATTGACTTGGATATAATATGCACATATTAAATTTGATTGTATTGGAGTATATCCTATATTACCATGAATATACTATAACTAGGCAATTCAAATATATACTCAAGGATTTAGTTTCTTTGTCTTGATCCTTATATGTGTCAATAAAGAATAGATCAATAAAGAGACTTTTAAGTTAAACTACAAACTCCCCCTAAGTATGTGCATCCATGTAATGTGTGGATTGGGAAACATGATGCACATATTGTGGTTAATATAATGGGGACATTCATATTTTAACTTGACTCCAAAGTATGCAACTAATACTAGAATGAATACGCATACATACCTTGGGTTTTCCATTTTTCAATGCGATGAGACTAAACAAAGATATTCTAAACAAACATGTTAGTCTCGATATAAGTTTGTCATTAATAACACTATCGCATTAGGGGATAAACTCAATATTGGATTTGTCATTAACACAAGATTAGATTTGTCATTAACACCAAAACCATAACTAATGAAGGTTGAACTTACAATCTCCCCCTTTTTGGTGATTAATGACAAATCCAAGCTTAACAAGCATATTTGGATTAAAACTAACATATTGAGAGAATTTAAACCAAATGAATACATATGCATATTAATTCTCCCCCTTAATCATATTAAGCTCACTTTTTAAACCAAATGATATTAAGCTTCCTAATTCTCCCCTTTTGGCATTAAACACCAAAAAATGGATAAACCATCTTAAAAGAATATTTTAATTAATTCTCCCCCTTTTGGCATACATTTTTCCCTTTTCAATTATTCTCCCCTTTTTGACATTTAACTATCTCTTTTTATGCTCCTAATTCTCCCCCATAAAATTATCTCTTTTTAATGAAGGTCATACAAGAATTTAAATGAACATTTATGACTTTGGGAATGAATTAAGATTTCAAACCAAATAAAAACTTGAAGGGGCATTCAAGAGTTAAAACAAGTTTTTATTTGAAATATGATCTAAAAATAAGAAAACTCGAAAAGAGACCATATTTGGGTTTGTGGATACCACTTGTAAAACAAATACCACTTGTAAAGATAAGCATGAAAAACGAAGTAAGGGTATCACACGGTTTATTTGAAACACATTCAAATAACTCACTCCTCATTTTATTAGGCTTTGCAACTTTTCGATATGATTCTTTTGAAGAATCCAACAAATTTGCCTAATAGGGTTAGACGAGGAACCCAAAAGAATACCACTTGAGAGGTTAGATACCACTTGTAACATTAATCTCAAGGGCTTGCTTGAAGATCCAAAAGAAATGAGCATTTTGAAATTTTTGATTTTAGAACAATGCTCAACTAGATATTTTCCTCTTTTATGAATTACAATTCATAAAGACTCTCACACAGAGAAATCTTAGGTGGTTGAACTTACAATTTTAGCTTGCGAGGAAAAAATCTTAATCAAGAATGTGGGTATCGCAATAATGCTACAAAGAGGCAATGAAATACCACTTGTAGGAAATGATCGAATTCAATGATACCACTTTAAAAAGGAAATGAACATACCATTTGATTATTTGAATTCCTTTATTGCTTAGAGAAATGAGCAATAAAGTCCAAGATACCACTTAAAGAAAAGCATAACTTAATGATACCACTTGTAAGCATATGAAGTGAATAAAGGCTCAATTGATACAACTTAGGATCAAATCACAAAGAGTTGATACCACTTGAAGGATTTATCGATAAAATTGATGAATATCAGAGCAATATTCTCAGAGCAATATACTCACGGGTATCAAAGAGCTCAAGAAGGATCAATAAAATCTCAAAGAATGAGTATCAGAGGAAATTAAAGACATGATATCACTTGGAAGCATTTTAGTGCCCAAAACTTGATATAAATAAATTCCCCAATATATTCAATAAATGAATCATGGAGTTATTTGCATTTGAAATGCACAAGTTTTGTCTTTTCAAAAGATCAAGTGAAAATCACTCTTTAGTTCATTTAAAGTGCTCATAACTGATACCACTTGTAAATGCGATCAAATAAATTTTAGAGCTCTTCAAATTTTGCACAAATGAACTTTGGGATCATAAGAAACTTTCCCAAAAAGAATTTTTGAAAAAAAAGAAGTACCAATCAAAAGATATCCCAAAGCAAAACTCGGAAAATTCTGAAAAATCAGAACCAAAACTGCCAGGCCGGTACTACCACTCACACAGGGCCGGTAGTACTATAACACAAGAACCCCAAGAAGAATTTTTGACCGGTAGTCAAACTTGAGAAAATTTTGTTAACCGCGAGCAGTACTACCACGCTGATTTGAACAGATTTTGCAAATTTTATCAAACATGATTCAAATGAAGTCCAATAAATTTGAAAATTTGCAGAGATGATCTTTGGACTAATTAGAGGGTTTTCCAAAAAGAATTTTCATCAAAACAATTTTATTTTCAAAGTTATGGCAAATTGCGTTTTGAGGCAAAAACGAAAATCGATTTTCACGAAAAGCCCCGAAATGCACTTCGGTTTGGATTTCATGCAATTTCTTTTTCCATGGCTTAGATAGGTGTATCAAGAATGTGTATAGCCAAGATTCATGATGAAATCCAACTCGAATGCCAACATTTGAGCTATATGCCTAAATAGGCCATTTTGGATTAAATCAAAGCGTGTTGAGCCAAATTTGATTTCAACATATAGTTTTTCATTTTGGAAGCTTGTAAAACATTTGAAATACGTAATAGAATACCTTTACAAAGCTTTTCGCAAATTTGGGCCTTTTAAATATGAATTTTGACTTTTGACCTAAATAGTCCATTTGAAGAAGCAATTAAAAGCCAAGTCAAAATCAACAACACAAGAATTCAAATTAAGCAAGAGTAAGATATATGGATTTAAATTTTGTGTATGAGTCTAGAATACCATTTTGAATCAAAATTCTACACAAGAATTGATCCAAATGGAGAGACTCACTAAGTGCAATAATATGACCATTATGGGTCAAGTATAGTTTTTCGGCGAGTTTCAAAATCAAATAACTTTTGCTAGGTTGGTCTTTTAAAAATCTTTTGAACATGAAAGTTGTTGAGAGTGACCAACTCTAGGATTTTCGTTTTGGAATTACTTTCAAAATCTTTTTACATTTAATTCTATGAACATTTTAAGTTTAAATCCAAACCAAGATACTAGTAACTAGTATTTTGGGCTAAAAACTCATTTTCTTTTGAAATTAGTTTTTGTAAAGCCAAAACCATTGGAAAACCTTTTGAAGGCATTTGTATACATTTTTCAACTAGTTTTTCACAAGATTAGTAATAGTATACAAAATTTTGACTTTTGGCTAAATAGTTGATTTTGAAATATATATATTTGCACTTCTTATTAATATGGGCACACGTAGGGATGTGGTACACATGAATATGAATTAATAAGAATAGGCTTAGGAGTTATACCTTTGGGACAATCCTTACCGAAATGCCCCTTTTCCCGACAATTGAAGCACGTGACGCTATTTGGCCATCTCTTGACCGATTTGACTTGCTCCTTGCCGGTTTGCCTCATGGTTGATGTTGTGGCCTTGTTATCCACTTGATTAGGGCACACGGAGGCGAGATGGCCCTTCTTGTTGCTAGCGAAGCACTTGATAGTCTTCGAGTGTCTCGCATTGTGCCTCGTCTTGCTATTCTCCCTCTTGGAGTTGTAGCCAAGTCCTCGCTTGTCTTGAGGCGCCCTTGGATTGCTCAAGATTTCGTCGAGGAGAGCTTTTCCTTTAACGCACCTCTTTAAGTCATTTTCCAACTTAATGACTTGAGCCTTGAGCTCATTGTTTTCCTCTACAAGATTAGCATCTATAGACATAGAGGAACTAGAAGCAATTTTATTAGAGCAACAAGGTATATCAATTAAATCATTACAAGCGGTGGATATATCAATTTTTGATGAAATTTTAGAATTTACTTCTAAGCATGGCATTTCATCAATTAAATCACATGATATACCTATATCCATCTTAGACTTATAGACTTCTTTAAGAAGGAGTGATTCATGATTTTCTTTAAGCAAATTATAATCACTTTGAAGTGATTCATGTTCAAGCCTAAGAATCTTATATTTAGTTTTCTCCTTCCCAAGATAATTATTGAGCTCCTCTAACATATCCATTAAATCATTATAAGAGGGCTCATCATCATTTTCATCATCACTTACCTCATTTTTACCTTTTGCCATGAAGCAACGAATTTTTGATATAAGTGAAGATTAAGTGCATCGCTTGAGGCGGAGGTTGAGGTTGATGGTAATGCCGGTTCTTCACTTGATGAAGAGGTTGAATCCTCAACCGACACTTCCTCCTCATTGCAATCCTCAATTGATGTTGTGGATGATTCAAATATATCTTGAAGCTTGATCCACATAGCATGAGCGCTCTTGAGATTGCATATGAGATTAAAAATTTCTACGCTCACAACACTAAATAAAGCATTAGTAGCTTGAGCGTCGAGATGTAGACATTTCTCCTCTCCTTTAGTTGGAGCAATATCATTAATTGGAGAAGAAATACCGACATCTACGATCCACCAAATTTGTGGGCTCATGGATTTAAAATAATCAATCACAAATAATTCCATTGAGCATAATTTGAGCCATCAAAAATATGTGAATCGGTGTAGTGCACTAAACCTCTATTTGCCATCCTTTTTACTCTCTAGACGGTTAAGCCTAAAATGAGAGTGACCGTGGCTCTGATACCACTTGTAGGGTCGAGGATGCGCCTAGAGGGGGGGTGAATAGGCGTTTTACGAAATTCGATCGCTCACTAAACAATCGCTCTAATCAACCCCGATGTCAAAACCTAATCAATTATAATGCGGAAGCGATAAACTCGGTTTTGACAATTAAGACCTAAATCAACAAGGCTCACTATGTGCACTAACTAAATTATGTCTCTAAACTAGAATTGCTAAATTGATCAATCAATTAACACTAAGCAATTCTATTTCAATCAAGCAATTGAACAATATACTACAAATGTAAATACTTGAAAGTAAAAGAGACAACCGATATTTTTCCGTGGTGTTCGGAGACTTGCCGGTCTCCCCTAGTCCACGTTGAGGCAAGCCCAACCACTTGGACCGGCTCCCGCTCGAGCACCCGCCTCTTTCCACTAGTCGTGGTTTTTCACGCTTGCGCGTAGGCTCAACCCGAACCTTCACAAACTTGCCGGGGCTTCTCACACCTCGAGAGCTCCCGCACGCAACGCCTACGCCGTCTAGGAGTCGGCAACCTCCAAGAGTAACAAGCCGCTCCTTGCTTGAACCTCACCGGGCACAACAAATGCGCAACCGCTGATCACCAAGTGCAACACATGCACAAGGCCTCACTCAAGTGCAACACATGCACAAGAGCCTCTCAAATCACTTCCTAATTGCAACACATGCAATTAGTCTCACTCTTAAGCTCAAGAAGCAAAGGGAGAAGAGCAACACATGCACACAACTCCCACACACAACAACAACACCAACCCCCCTTTAAGCCCCCAAAGGGGTATATATAGCCCCACAAGAAAACTAGCCGTTTGGGGGCAAAATGGTAAATCAGCCTTTTAAGGTACTACCGCCCTCTAAGGGCAGTAGTACGCCATAGTCTCAACGGTCACTAACGGTCATTTTGCCAGTACTACCGCCCTTTAAGGGCCGGTAGTACCGACTTTGCGGTACTACCGCTCCCACACGACGGTAGTGCCGGCCTCGGCACCTCCAGAAAACACAAACTCTGCCAAAAAGCTACCGCCAACCAAAGGCGGTAGTACACCCCTTGCGGTACTACCGCTCAGACATCTTGATAGTGCCTTTGCCCGACCAAGAAAAACACCGCTCTGTAAAAGAGCTACCGGCGGCAAAACCCCGGTAGTACCGCATTTGCGGTACTACCGCACCTCAACAGCGGTAGTGCCGGCCGCAGGAGAAAACTCAGATTTCGAACTCCAAATCCATTTCTCCAAAAACCGAAACCCATTCTTTGAGCCTCTAGATGATCAACACATGATCAAACACACGTGCAAAACACATTTGCACCAACTTAGCTCATGCTCAAAGAATTTCAACCATATTGCAAAAACACATTTCGCAATCAACTCAAAGACTATTTGCAAAACGTATTAAGCAAATCAAACTCGAGTTTATGAGATTAATCCCCCTAGCCATGTGAAGGTCAACACGAGACCCAGTCAACTTGCCAACACCCGTTGCAAGCCCTATTCACATGCTCTCGGAATTCCGGACTCATAAACCTCAGTTTATTCGCACAACGAACTTGCAAACAACACAATAAACATATTTCATGCTTGAGCACTACTCTTTGCAACACATGCAAAAGTCTAGCTCCAAGCAACATCAAATCAAGATGCATGAACTCTCTAATTTGCAACACATGCAATTCTCTAGTTCCATGCAACACCAAAACCAAACTTTACACCAAAACCAAATCACACGTATGAGCTCTTTACTACTTAACACATGCAAGCCTCTAGCTCCATACAAACACACAAACATCAAATCATGCTTGAGCTCTCTCCTTTTGCAACACATGCAAAACTTAGCTCCAAGCAACACCAAGGTTTTATAAAGATGTTTTGCGAAACCAAAACATGAAGCTTCAACTAATGCAACACATGCAAAAGTGAACTTCACGCAAAAGCCAACGCATTAGCTTATCCTATTTGCAACACATGCAAATCAAAGCATTATGCGAAAACCAAATGCATATACTCTTTCATCTTTGCAACACATGCAAATCAGAGCATAATGCAAAACAACCAAGCATAGGCTTAACACATTTGCAACACATGCCAAATGGTTAACCCATATGCAAAAACCAAATCAAATAAGATTTGAGCTTGAGTGAACGCGGGATGAGATCACCAACACATGATGAAGCTCAAGCAAAGTGAACGACCCCTCTTAATAGCACGGCGATAAAGCCTTAGACTCAAAGACTACAAAAGTCCTTAGCCTATCTAATTATACCTTCGCCGCCGCGCGCAAGCAATCCCCTTTGGGGTCTTTATGATCATCGCTTTGATATTCCCCCGGGATCATCACTCGACTCCTCTTCGGGATCCACTCTTGACGCCCATCAACTCATGATGCCGTCCTTGTCCCGTTCTCATCATCTCATCCATCTTTGGACCTAACTCAATCACAACTCATACAAATAGTTAGTCCAAGATGCATGGTTGTCTCAATTATCTCTTGCACTCCTTTAACACATAATGGATGCCTTTAGATCAATTGAGCACAACCTAAATCAATTGAAATGATTGTAAATGTGTCTTAAGTATAATAATGCAACTCATGCTTTATTATACTTAAGAACTATTCATTTGTCCTCAATTAATCACGGAACACCATCAACACATGATGAAGTGTTCTTTAATGATTAACAAGACAAATGAACTCAATTTAAGTTATCATTTAAATTGATATGAGTATATGTTAACTACACAAGTTTTCATATACTCATGTTGATGAAAAGTAATGATCCATTATATGTAAATTGTATGGAAATGATCATTACCCTAAGTCATCAACTATAGAATAAACTCCACATGTATATGTGCATAAGTATGATTGACTTGGATATAATATGCACATATTAAATTTGATTGTATTGGAGTATATCCTATATTACCATGAATATACTATAACTAGGCAATTCAAATATATACTCAAGGATTTAGTTTCTTTGTCTTGATCCTTATATGTGTCAATAAAGAATAGATCAATAAAGAGACTTTTAAGTTAAACTACAAACTCCCCCTAAGTATGTGCATCCATGTAATGTGTGGATTGGGAAACATGATGCACATATTGTGGTTAATATAATGGGGACATTCATATTTTAACTTGACTCCAAAGTATGCAACTAATACTAGAATGAATACGCATACATACCTTGGGTTTTCCATTTTTCAATGCGATGAGACTAAACAAAGATATTCTAAACAAACATGTTAGTCTCGATATAAGTTTGTCATTAATAACACTATCGCATTAGGGGATAAACTCAATATTGGATTTGTCATTAACACAAAATTAGATTTGTCATTAACACCAAAACCATAACTAATGAAGGTTGAACTTACAGATGCTTAGTTGGGAAGCCCAAATAGAAGAGATAAGGCTAGGCGCAGAGGAAGGGCATAGGTTCAAATCCTACACCCAACAAAAAAAATTTAGTTTTTTTCACTTTTTTCACATGTATCCCTCATAGATGGTCTAATAATGCTTCAAAAACAAATTGAAGACAAATCTGGTTCAAAAATACTACAATCCGGTCAAAAATGTATGAATTCTGGTCCAAATCAACGAGATCTCGGTGAGATTTGCCGAAATCTCGTCAAGATTTCCAAAAATATTATAGCATTTCAAATCTCACTGGTGTTCCCGAATGACCGAAATCTCGTTGAAATTTCGCGAGATCTCGCGAAATCTAAGGAGCTATTTGAGTCTCCTAAGCACTTGGGTTCGAATCCACTCTTAGCAAGCCAGCATTCAATTTTTAGATTTTTTATATTGTTATCCAAAAAATGTCGGTGCTTAGTCGATCTCCACACCTCTCGCATGCTATGTGAGCACCTTACCATCTTAAGCTACAGCCCATGGTGTGATATCATGTATAACAATATTTATGAGCATAACAATGTCCTGCTATACAAAAAATTTTGGTTGCTAAGAGTCAAACTCGGATCTCTCCGTTGAAAGTCAGCTATCCTAACTAGTGCACGTGTGTTTCGTTCCTAAAAGTATCAAATCCAGTCTACTTTTAAATTTTCTGGAATTACTGTAGCAATGATTTTTTTTTTAATTTTCTTTATTCTATCGGGATTTAGAATCTCATCCCCAACCGAAATCTAAATTCTCAACCAAAATTTCTAGAATTTCACCTGAATTTTAAAGCTCATTGTGAGATGGACATCCACCGGTGGATCCGTGGATTTGCATGTAGCCCTAAGCGGTGCAGAGAGCTACTAGTACTACTACATAGGAGCCTACGAGGAAGAGGGAGAGGAATATGGCTGCAGAGTTAAGTGCCAATGGACTGGCATTGTTTGGATCAGTCAACTCGAGAAATTACAGTGGCTGAATGCAGTCAAATCGGCTTAATTATCATCCAAGCATTCAATCGCCTGACCCCTACACGGCTACGCCTGCACCACCACTTCTGTCTACTAGTATACTTCATTACGGAACTCATCACATATCTAACCAACGATCGAAGGCGGCGCCATCGAGCCGGCCCCACGACGCTGAAACGGCGAAGAAGCGGCGCTTTCGGGAAGGGGCCTGACGTGGCGCAGCACGGGGTCAAGCGACGCAAGCAAGGAGCCGAAGACGGTGCCATCGAGCCGGCCTCACGACGCGGAAACGGCGCTTTTTGGGCAGGGGCGAGACGCGGCACGCGCCCCAGCACGCGAAATCTCCCAAGTTTACAAAAGGTATGATGTACACATTTTTTCTATAAATCTAACTGTTTTATGCATATTTATAAATTTAGCTCTTTTCTCTACCCCAGAAGATGTAGCAGATGACATTTATCTTATACCATGCTCAGAGAGCGTGGAAGTTGGCCGTCACCACAGAAGCTTGATCGTCTGCAAGAGTAGGTAGCTTCCGCTCTATTCAGACACGACAATGAGCTTCTACCATCACGGATTCCACATTTCTCAGACGTGGCAGGAGATAGGTGTCGCTTGTCGTGCCTGTAGGGATGAAAACGGAGCGGATTCGGTCGGATAGTGACATTTCCATATCCGCTCACATTTTTTTCACCCGGATGCGGATACGTATACGGATAATTTAAAAACGGATCGGATATTAAATCGGTATCGGATAATAATAAAACGGATAGTAATCGGAGTCGGATCGAAAACGGAAACGAAACCGAATATTTAGTCGGATAATATGCAAACGCGAAAACACAATTTTCAACACAGAATATTAGGATTTAGAGTACATAATCCACAAACATAACAAAACTTATAGAATAGTGTTCAAAACAAATATAAGGTAACGAAATCTTACCTTATGTTTCCGTTAGAAGTGTTGGGCCTCGGGCTCATCCCAACTCCGCTCCTGGAGGCCCGCCTGGAGACTGGAGACCTGCTGACTATACGGATATCCGGATACCGGATATCTGTATCCGCTCCGTATCCGTCGGATATCACCTCCCCCATATCCGCTCCGTATCCGTTTGCCCCGATCCGGATAATTATCCGTATCCGTATCCGTCGGATATCAGATTCTTTTGCCATTTCTCTAAAAACGGATACCGAATACGGATACGGTCCGGATATTATCCGCTCCGTTTTCACCCCTACGTGCCTGTGGTGGGAGAGGATGCTAAATTTGCAAATGCATATACAAAAGCTATATTTACAAAAAAAAAATACATGAGATAGATAAAAATGATTTCTACGTTACGCTACACCTGCTCTTACTACAGTACATGCCTATATTATAGACGGTTCACAAACCACATCACATACGATTTTGTGAAACATGGAGCCATAGCTACAAGCATATGTATAGTATTCACTTCGCCTAAGTTTATAAAGTGTATTTCTTCTTGATATATAGATCAGAAAGATATATTGAAAATGACTAGATTACCAATATTTATTGTAACATCCCAAAAAATGTAATAAAATTAAACATAAGTATTTTGAATTTGAGTGTGATCATTTCTGAGTTTTCTTGGCATTATTGGTTTTTATTGGAATTTCCTTGAATTTATAACATGAATGAAAAATCAAACAAATGGAATTAATGAATGAATAATGGTAAGAAGATAAAAAGGTAAAAGTAAAATCTTGAAAATTTGATATTAAAACTCTTAAGCATACAGGTGAATCATTTCGGTTTGTAAATAAATTTTAATGTATATAATAGTAAAATCATAAATGAAAAGACAACCTTTTGACTGAAAACAGAGAAATATAGAAGCAGTATAAAATTTTAGAAACCCATTTGTCAGCGTATTCCACCTGATAGAACCTCGTCAACGAACAGGGTTGACTACTTCCTAAACGGAAGGTATGGTTCGGTAGAGGACATCTTCGTGGCTGGAAACCCTAATGTCTCTCCACGATGGATCCTGGGAATCAACAGGATAATGGACACGGCGATGTACCCAAATTCAGGCCCCCAGCTCGGGTAATAGCCCTATATCCTGCTGGTTCTTTGTTGAGGAAATGTGAAGGGGATTATAATGGTTCCTCAGCTTGGGTGAGTTCTCTCTTCTTCTTTCAGCCTCTCGATCTCTCGATCTTTCGTCCCCCCGTCCCATGCACCGAGGCGCCCTTATATAGACGGGTTGGCCCGGATAGGGGAGAAGGTGACGCTATATTTATCTACAACACATTAATTGCACCCATCATTCCAATTTCCACGTCGATCTACGACTCATTTATTACATACGTCTCTGTGGCCTTGTCCTTCAAACCTCATTTAATGTCGGTGAGTGGCTTCGCCCGGGATATGACGCTTCTGCGACGGGTTTGGTAAGAGGCGTCAGAGGGACGAGCCGTCGTCGTGTCGATAGTAGAATCCTTCACAATTAATAACCCTGACACAAGGTGCCAAGGGAGGGAGACTTCGAGGCGAAGCCTTCCTCTCATTCCTTTGGTTGCCTCCGTGGCCTGACAAGGGAGGCCTAGACGCCTACCTACTTGCCAGGCCGCCTCATAAGCTGATGCCCGGCGGACAGGGCGTGATCGCCCACCTGCCCGCTAGGGCACCACGCGGGTCGCTCGCCCGGTGAGTAGGGCGTAAGCGCCCACCTGCTCGCCAGGGGGCCACGCGGGCTCCTCGCCCGGCGGGCAGGGCGTGGTCGCCCACCTGCTCGTCAGGGTACCACGCGGGCCGCTCGCCAAGCGAGCAGGGCGTAAGCGCTCACCTGCTCACCAGGGGGGCACGCGGGCTCATCGTCTGGTGGGCAGGGCGTGGTCGCCCACCTGCCCGCTAGGCTGCCATGCTGGGCCAAGCTGCTTCTTAGGCCTATTACTTCTACGGCGGTGGTACCCCGGTCCAAAGTACACCGAGACCATCTGAAGATAAAAAAATTACCATAATGTCCTCAAAACAATATCTACTACTGGTAAAAATTTTAGAAATTTACCATGTAATAAATGGCTTTTAAAAATTCAAAAACAGGTGCTTTAAAGACCCAAAAAATGGAATGTCAGAATTTTTATAAAATAATTATGAAAATATATTAACTTAAAATTTTTATGGCACTACCATCAACATAAATAAAACATTAATAAAAATTTTCAAAAATAAATCTTGTAATTTACATCCTTAAATAAATCAAAATCCGAAAAGATAATTTCGGACAGTACCTAATGTCAAAATTTATATAAATTCTATATAGGATATTTTGATCTAGGATTTTTACTGAGAGTTAACAACTACAAGGAGACATTGGTCAAAAAGTTTAAAAGTTTAGTGGTGATTTGGTAGCCAAATTAATGTGAGTACTAACCTATCCGAGCTAACCTCATCTCCTTATCCCGGCTCTATCGCTATCGTGTGGGCCTTGGTCACTGTGTTGCAGCTGTTCACTGGCAGTGTAACGGGAAAATCCGTGTCACTACCTGGTGGACCTGGTCACATTTATCAGCCACCGGTCCCGTTTCCCCTCTTCTTTCTTCCCGAAGCCAACCCCTCCACTCAGTTTTCTCTCAGTCGCGCGCCTTCCTCACCGAATCTCTGAGCATCTATGCCACCCGTGCAATTGCTTGCTGCCATGTCCATCCTTGGAGTCTTGCGCCATGTCTTGTCTCTTCTATTTCATGGTCGAGGTGGCAGTAAAGAATAGAGAAGCCACCACAACTTTTTTGTCGGCGCCGGATTTCCAAATCCGAACCCAACTTTGTTTCCCCTCTTCTTTCTTCCTGAAGCCAACCCCTCCACTCGGTTTTCTCTCAGTCACGCGCCTTCCTCATCGAATCTCTAAGCATCTATGCCGCCCATGCAATTGCTTGCTGCCACGTCCATCCTTGGAGTCTTGCGCCATGTCTTGCCTCTCCTATTTCATGGTCGAGGTGGCACTGAAGAATAGCGAAGCCACCACAACTTTGTTGTCGGGACCGGATTTCCAAATCCGAACCCTCTGTATATAACCATGCTAGTCCAGGAAAAGCTAGCACACACAGTAGAAAAAGTGATGATAACGCAATCATATCACGAATCAAATAACATTAATTAAGCAAAGAGAATATCAGCCATATGGCCAAATTATTACAAATCGAACAGCCTAATGGTTTGAGTTCAACAAGAAGCAGCATAAATAAATCAACAGCAGCAGAATGAGCCAATCCATATGCCCAACAGGCAATCGACTGGGGTACGTGTCCTAGTAGTCCGGATCGCCTTCATCACAACCACAAGCATAGAATTCGTAGTCACCTTTAGCTTCAGCGCACTCCTCTGTGGAAAGTTGGGAAGTCGCAAGGGTGAGCACAAAATGTACTCCGCAAGTCTTGGAAACATAATGCATGATAACTATATACATGGCCAAACAATTGAAGGCATAATATGGCTCTTTTAACATAAAGCAGAATTTAACTTCAAATACCAATAGTAATTTACAAAGCATCATTTGATCAAAGTGTAATTGAATAATAATTGAAATTGATATAACAACTAAACAGATTCCAACCATCTGACTGGCCCTAACCGCCAAACCACAACCCGAGAGTTCCAACCACTCACGGATTCCCAAACCATCATTTCATTTAAAACAAAACCATAAGGTCTACAATGTGCTAGCGTACCTTGCCTACCCTTGACCGTGGGCACAGCTACTTAAGTGGTTTTAACTCTACAGAGTGTATACAACTTTACCCGTAAGACATGATCGACTCTTGTTGCCATGTGAATAACACACTTCCTTTGGTATGTCGGTAGAGAGATCATGACAAGGCCTTTACAATGCACGACCCCACTACTAACTTCGCCCGCTAAGGTTTCACCACTGTTAGGGTTCTAGCCACCCAGTACAGAAGCCTCCTCTTGCGCCTTACGAGTGTTTGCATCCGGCACCCACATCCTATCAAATGGCGAAGCCAATAACGAGATGCACAAATTAATTAGCCAGGTCGTACCCATATAGACTTGTGGTTGTACGATAGTGCTCAGTCCATGGTAACACATGCTTCGGTCCTTAATTGACTAGGGCGGAACATCTACTTTACAAGGTCTTGTGCATCCAGCACCCACCAAACATCCATCCGCCCCGGTCTTATTTAAATAAAAGTAGCAATACCAATTACGGCAACTTCACAAATAAGTTTAAACAATGTTTGAAAAATCTTCCATAATAGCATAATATCGAAACGTTTAAGATGGACTTAGCAGTTCTACCATCCCATGCTACACTACGAGTTATCACCAGATAAATAGCTAGTATCATCTAGGGTGACAAAGGTTCGTCATGATTAAAGTCAATGAGGGTATAACAAGTCTGGATTTTAACTAAACCTTAACATTACATTTAAAGTACATTGCAAAAATAATAAGCATGCATAATTTAAAACAACATAATGTTTTTTTATAAAATTTGGGATCAACATGTTAAAGGAAGACTTACCTTCATTGACTCCTACTGGATCTACCTCTGCCTAATGATTTGCTTGAGTTTAGACTGCGTCGTCTACACGTGAAATGAAAATAAATAAACAAAATAAATTAAAAAAAATTAAAAAATTGAAAAGAATGGTACTGGAAGATAGATCATGAATTTATATGAATTTAGAAATTTGAATCACTGGAATCGGAGCTCGAACGAAGGAGAACGAGCTCCTAGAAGTCTCTAGGTCAGGAAAATCAGAAAAATAAAAAGGGGTGACACGTGTCAACACGTGATTGGCTGGAATTTCAAATTTTTGGGAAAATAGAAAAAGGAAAAGAAATGCTGATTGACACGTGGGGCCCACATGTTAGTGGCTCGGCTCATGATGGACCAGGTCCACCGAGGGTTTCAAGGGGTGACGTCGCGGGCCATGCTGACGTGGACACGACACGGCGGTTTGGGCTGAGGTGGCAGCAAGCGTGGCGCTGACGCTGCTGCCACACGGGGATGATGTGGCGCGGGCACGGTAGTCGAGGCGGCATTGACCTGGCACGGGCATGAGGCGACGTGGTGGCCACGCGGTAGAGCGATGTTGATGTGACGCGGACACGGCAGCCACGCGACGGCAGACACGGCACAGACGGTCCACGTGGCGCGCATCCAATGGTGGCTTGGTATCGAACAGCGTAGAGGCAAGGGCTTGGGCAGCGGTGACGCGGCGCGATCCGGAGTGCTGGCGGGCGATCGGACGGCTAGAGATCGACGAAGTAGTTCGGCGGCGAGGCGGCGGCACAAAGTCACCAGAACTGAAGAAGATGACACGGCCGAGGGGTAAAACGCAACAGATTGGAGCAAGATTTGAGGCAATCGAAAGAGTGCGGCGCGACGAACCCGAAGCGACCAAGTGTAGGATCGAGGATGCGCCTAGAGGGGGGTGAATAGGCGTTTATAAAATTAATCGCTTTCTAAAACGATCTGCTAATCAATCCTATGTCAAAACCTCAAAGATAATCTGAGCGATAAACTAGGTTTTGACGATTAAAGCCTAAATCAACTAGACTCACTAGTGCACTAACTAAATTATGTCTCTACACAAGAATTGCTAGATTGAACAAACAAACTAAACTAAGCAATTCTATCACAAACAAGCAATCAATAATATCACAATAATATAAATACATGAATGTAAATGAGACAAGAGACAACCGATGTTTTTCCGTGGTGTTCGGAGACTTGCTGGTCTCCCCTAGTCCACGTTGACGCTAGCCCAAACCCTTGGACCGGCTCCGCAATGAGCACCCACCTCGATTCCACTAGATGTGTTTTTTCACGCTTTCGCGTAGGCTCAACCCGAACCTTCACAAACTTCGTCGGGGCTTCTCACAACCTTGAGAGCTCCTGCGCACGACGCTCTACGCCGTCTAGTAGTCGACAACCTCCAAGAGTTAACAAGCCGAGTCTTCGCTCGAGCTTCACCAAGCACAACGAATGCGCTTCCGATGATCACCTAGTGCAACACATGCACAAGGCCTCTCTCAAGTGCAACACATGCACAAGAGGTCACTCAATCCACTTCTAATTACAACACATGCAATTAGGGCTCACTCTTGGCTCAAGAATCAAATTGAGGAGTGCAACACATACAACCACCTCCTATAAAGCTCACAAGAACACCAGCAACTTGCCAATGCCCCCCAAGGCCTCCTTTTATAGCCCACACAAGAAAACTAGCCGTTTGGGGGCATTTCAGGAAAAAGTCGCTGGGGTCGGCACTACCGACCTCATAGCCCCGATAGTACTGGCCGTAGCCCTAACGGTCGGCCAATGGCTATATGTCCGGCACTACCGCCCTCTGAGGGCCGGTAGTGCCGACTTAGCGGTAGTACCGCTCCCATGGAGCAGTAGTGCCGGCTGCGCCCAACAGAAACACATCGCGTACTGGAAAAGAGCTACCGGCGCTGTACATGCGGTAGTACCGGCCAAGCACGGCACTACCGCTCCCATAAGCGGTAGTGCCGGCCGAGCGGTAGCACCGCACACCACACCTCGGTCAGCCGGCTTTTTGAAGAAAACCTGATTTTCAACACTAAAATCATTTCTCCAAAAACCAAACACTATTCTTTGAGCAATTAGATGATCACCACATGATCATACACTTGTGCAAAACACATTTGCACCAACTTAGCTCATGCTCAAAGAATCTCAACCAAATTTGCAAAAACACATTTCGCAAACAAACCACGAACCTATGAGATCAATCCTCTAGCCATGTAAGGATCAACACATGACACCGACACTTTGCAAAACACATTTGCAAATGCCAACACATGCTCTAGGATCGAAACACATAACTTCTAAGCTTATTTGCAAAACATATTTGCCAACAACAAATCCAACTTGCGAAAACACATTTCACAATCAACTCAAGATCTATTTGCAAAACGTATTAAGCAAATCAAACCCGAGTCTATGAGATTAATCCCCTTTGCCATGTGAAGGTCAACACGAAACCCAGTCAACTTGCAAACACCCGTTGCAAGCATTACTCACATGCTCTCGGGATTCCGGTCTCATAGAACTTGGTTTATTCGCACAACGAACTTGCAAATAACACATTAAACACATTAAACATATTTCATGCTTGAGCATTACTCTTTGCAATACATGCAAAAGTCTAGCTCCAAGCAATACCAAATCAAGGTGCATGAACTCTCTAATTGCAACACATGCAATTCTCTAGTTCCATGCAACCACACT
Organism: Guadua angustifolia; assembly: GCA_036346375.1. Classification (NCBI taxonomy): domain Eukaryota; kingdom Viridiplantae; phylum Streptophyta; class Magnoliopsida; order Poales; family Poaceae; genus Guadua; species Guadua angustifolia. Next base: position 42,347,314 of record CM070500.1, read on the forward strand.
AAAACCAAATCAAACGTATGAACACTCTACTTGCAACACATGCAAGCTTCTAGCTCCATACACACCACATAAACACCAAATCATGCTTGAGCTCTCTCCTTTTGCAACACATGCAAAACTTAGCTCCAAGCAACACTTTGATTTAAGAAAGATTTGTTTTTTAAACAAAAACAAAACATGTAGCTTCAACAATTGCAACACATGCAAAAGTGAACTTCACGCAAAAGCCAACGTATTAGCTTATGCTATTTGCAACACATGCAAATCAAGGCTTTATGCGAAAACCAAATGTATATGCTCTTCTTCTTTGCAACACATGCAAATCTGAGCACAATGCAACAACAACCAAGCATAAGCTTAACCCATTCGCAACACATGCCAAATGGTTAGCTCTTATGCAAAAACCAAATCCAAATAAGATTTGAGCTCGAGTGAACACGGGATTGAGATCATCAACACATGATGAAGCTCAAGCTAAGACTCAACTCCTCTTAATAGTACGGCGATAAAAACTAGACTCAAAGACTAGAAAGTCCTTAGCCTATCTAGTTATACCTTGAGCCGCCGCATGCACGCAATCCCCTTTGGGGTCTTTATGATCTTCACTCTTACGCTCCCTCGGGATCAACACTCGGCTCTTCTCGTAATCTCTAGGGATCTCCTCTTGATGACCATCACCTCATGATGTCGTCCTTGTCCCGTTTCTTCATTGTCTTGGACTTCACCTACTTCACAACTCATCGAAAAGGTTATTCCAACAAACACGGTTGCCTCAATCATCAGTCGCACTCCATTAACACATAATGGATGTCTCTAAAATCGATTGAGCACAGCCCAAATCAATTTGAATGATTTAAATGTGTCTTAAGTACAATAATGCAACACATGCTTCATTATACTTAAGAACTATTCATTTGTCCTTAATTAATCAAGGAACACCATCAACACATGATGAAGTATTCTTTAATGATTAAAATGAACTCAATTTAAATTTTCATTTAAATTGATATGAGTATATATTAACTACTCAAGTTTTCATATACTCATGTTGATGAAAAGTAATGATCCATAATGTGTAGGCTATATGGAAATGACCATTACTATAAGCCATCAACTATAGAATAGACCCCACATGTATATGTGCATAAATATAATTGACTTGGAGATAATATGCACATATTCAATCTTAATTACATTGGAGCATATCCTATATTACCATGAGTATACTACACCTAGGCAATTCAAATATATACTCAAGGATTTAGTTTCTATGTCTTGATTCTTATATGTGTTAATAAGAGATAGATCAATACAAAGAAACTTTCAAGTTAAATTATGAACTCCCCCTAGATATGTGCATCCATGTAATATATGGATTGGGAAACATGATGCACGTTTTGTGGTTAATACAATGGGAACATTCATACTTTAACTTGAATCCAAAGTATGCAATTAATACTAGAAAGAATACACATACATACCTTGGGTTTTTCATTTTCCATTCCAAATATGAGACTGCTAAACATTTGCTTAATAACCATGTTAGTCTCATAATGATTAGGTTTGTCATTAAACAAGGATTAAGCATTAATCTATATCAATCACCAAAACCAATGACTCTTAAACTTACACCAAGGACGACGATGGAAGCTCACCGGAGCAAGAGAAAGACGGCGATGAAGAGCTCGGGACGGCGGAGGAACTACGGCGAGCTCGTGCGATGCAACGGCAACGGCTTGGGCGGTGCGAGAGAGGGTAGCGGCTTAAATAGGGGTCTTGGAAGGCATGTCCGACCCGAAAACCGAGGATGGCGGCGGGAATCGTGGGATTCGAACGTGGAGGCGGTTAGGGTTTCGGCGGCGGTGGCGCGGGGCGACGTGGCAGCATCCGAACTGCACACACGGCGCTGATCCGACGGTGCACACCGATGGGCTACGCGGGTGAGCAGTGGCCGTTGGATCAAGATCCAACGCCCACGGCGCTAGGGTTTTCGGCGGACTAGGCTAAGCGAAGGAGCTGGGCCGAGAGAGTGAAGACGGGCTGGGGTGGGCTGGAGCGGGGGCATGCCGAGTGGGAAGTGGGCCGAATAGGAACGGGATGAAAGAGAATAGAGTCGGGCCGACGGAAGAAGAATTCAGCCCGAGAGGAAATAAAAGAATTTAAAAACATTTTCCGAATTTAGAAAATCCAAAAAATTCGAATAAAAGCAAATAAATTCAGAAAAAAATCTCTAAAAATACAAAAAATTCCTTGAAGCACAATAAACTCAACTAAAACTGGAAATCTTTTATTTGATGGATAGATTAGTCAAATTAAATCCTTTTATTATTTAAAAATTCAAATTAAGCTTTAATTAATTCCAAGAAAATGCAAATGGTTCATTTTCAAATTCAAACACTCGAAAACTCAAATTTTGGAATATTACAAACCTCCCCCCTAAAAGAAATCTTGACCCCGAGATTTGGACGGACTAGGGAAAAAGGTTGGGGTACTCCGCTCTAAGTTCCTCTTCACGCTCCCAAGTTGCTTCCATATCTGAATGGTTGCTCCATTGAACCTTGCAAAATTTGATCGTCTTGTTTCTTGTTCTACGCTCTGTTTCATCCAGAATTCTGATTGGATACTCTGGGTAGGTGAGATCCTCCTGTAGCTCAACATCCTCAACTTGCATATGTTCTTCGGGTACTCTGAGGCTTCTTTTCAACTGTGACACATGGAACATATTGTGCACATTTGACAACTGCGGTGGTAGCTCCAACTGATAAGCCACTTCTCCACTCCTGGCTAGGATTAGAAATGGTTCAATGAATCTTGGTTCTAACTTTTCGCAAACTTGGAATCGACGCATCCCTTTGAGCAGTGAGACTTTCAGGTACACATAGTCACCAGGAGTAAAGATTAACTCTCTTCGACGGTTATCATCATAGCTCTTCTGCCTAGACTGCGCTGTTCTTAACCTTTCTTGAATCATTTTCACTTGTTATTCAGCCTTTTGCAGCATATCAGGACCGAAGACTTAGCGATCTCCTGTTTCATTCCAACAGAGAGGTGTCCTGCACTTTCTTCCATATAAGGCTTCAAACGGTGACATCTGTAGACTTGCTTGATAACTATTATTATATGAGAATTCTGCATAGGGTAAACTTTGATTCCAACTTGTCTCATTAGACAATGCACAAGACCTCAACATATCCTCGAGAATCTGAATCACCCGCTCAGTCTGAGGGTGATAAGATGTGCTAAAATTCAGGTTGGTACCCAATGCTTCTTGCAACTTTTGCCAGAATCTTGAATCTTGAAGAAACTTTGGCACACCATGCAAACACACAATCCTTGACATATCTGACTCGCAAGTTTATCTCCACGATAGGTTGTTCTCACATGAATGAAATGTGCAACTTTTGTCAATCGATCCACTACAACCCATATTGAGTCATGACCTGATCTGGTCCATGGAAGCCCTGTAATGAAATCCATCCAATTTCTTCCCATTTTCATTTAGGTACCTTCAACGGTTGCAGCAATCCTGCGGGTCGTTGATGTTTAGTTTTAACTCGCTGGCATACATCACACATAGCTATGTACTCTGCAATTTTCTTTCTTATTCTCGGCCACCAATATACACCTCGAAGATCATGATACATCTTAGTATTGCCTAGATGAATTGAGTATGCTGACTCATGCGCCTCCTTTAATATCAACTACTTGATTTCTTTTTGATTTGGCACATAAATACTTTTTCCAAGCCGAACTGTTCCTTCTTCATCTTCTGAAAATCCTGGGCTTTGCCTTCCTTTATTCTATCCTTGATCTTAGCAGATTCCTTGTAACGTCCCAAAATTTTCATTTCAAAAATAGGATAAAAAATATCTATTTTAAATTATTATTTTTATCGGTTGTCTCAAGTTTATTTGTCTCCTCTTTATTTTCTGGATGTCTCTAGAGTTCAAAAGAAAAAGACTTTTGCCTATTTTTAGAAAAAAAACTTAAAACTATTTCATTAAAAAAAATGAAAACCCTATTTAAGTTGGAATTAATTTTAAAAAACATATATCACAAGGAACTTCGGTGAATTTTCCATTATTTGTTAAAATCCTGATTTCAAAACATTTCCAAAAGTCTCATCAATTAAAAATATAGTTTGGAGACAAAATAAAAGATTTGGTTTTGCTAAAACTATCTTATTTAATATAAATAAACCTAAGGGAATTTCTGCGAAATTTCCTACAATTGTCAAATTATATATTTTCTAAAGCCTTTCCGAAAGATTTAACAAAATAAAAATATATGTTGATATAAAAATAAAATATTTGGTGGTACCAAAATATTTTAGTTGATCTCAAAATATCCTAATTAAACTCCCTGGATTTTCTTAGAATTTTTGGGGTTGTTTTAATATTTTCTAAATTAAAAAGATATAAAAAACAATATAAAAGAATTTACTGTACATGAATAAAATTATTATTTTAGGTAATAATATTTTATTTGTGTTACTAAGGCTGTGGGTCATGTTCTAGATTTTTCCCGAATTTTTGAACGATCGTTTAATATTTATTTCGATTTTATTGGTGATATTTAGTAATTCGGATTAAATAAACAGTATTCAGGAGCAGTTTTCAGTCATAACTTCGGTGAGCGTTTTCTGATGATTCGCCGGTCCGATCGTCTTATAAATTAAACCACAGCTTTCTGCGTGCGTTATCTTTACAACTCGTTTCGAATTTTCCCCATCCAAGTTCTGGATCTCCCTGTATAAGTCATTCTTTTCAACTCCAGTGAAAACTTCGACGAGCTCTCCTGGTCACTCCCGATCTTCTTTTGATCTAAAATTTTTACCAAAGCTTCTTCTTGGTGACCTCTACATTCAGTAAAATTAGATTTTGCAAAAGCCTACCGGAGCACCTTCGGCCACCGATTTCTTTCCCAACTCCGGTGAGCTTTTCCTGTTGATCCATTGCTCCTTTGTAGCTGAAAATTGAACCCTTGACGCATCTCCCCATTCCCCACATCATACTCAAAGATCAACATCAGAATCACAACGGATTTCCTTCGGCAAGCCTTCTTCCCCAACTCTGGTGAGAACTTCGGCGAGTTCTACCGGGCGCTCCCGAACTCCGTTCATTCTCAAATTTTTTGTTGAGCACCCCCATGATGGTTGAAATACCCCTGTGAAACGGTTTTGGAAGATTTCAAACAGAACACCACCGGCGCACCGTGCAGTCCGCGCCACCCCCCACGTCGGCCTGATTTGGCGTCGCGTTCCTTGTCGGCTCGTCACGATTTTTGGTGATCCACCTACGTCACCTTGTGCTCTATAGTACCCTCTGTCTCCCTTTCCAATTTCGTGGAATTTTTTTTCATGGAATCAAAAGTTATGGCCGCCCAAAGATCAAATTTTACCGGAGGCTGTTCTCCCTCGTTTTTGCGATTTTGGCCGTGAAATTTTTATGGTAGACTCCTCTTGATATCCCCTACATGGTGCTCACCCTAACCCATGGTTTTGATCTCGTGATTTTGCGCAGAAAATTCTTTTATCTGATCAGACTACGTTGCGGACAAAGAAAACTTAAATCACGCGTTCCCGTTGATCCAGAAGGTAAAACTCAGATCCGATCACGTCATATTGTGCCAAATATTTCCAGATAGCTCTCTGTAAAATTTGGTTAGGTTTCATCTATTATTTTAATAGTTATGACCGTTTGATCTATTAGCTCCGGGAGCCATTCATCGGCAGTTTGTAATCAATCCGATAGGTCGTCGCCAAATCCGCCTATACTGTTGAGTTCGTCTCGTCACGTTCTATGCGATGGATATTTTCCCTTTGCTGTTTGTAACAGCCTAGAAATTTTGGAACAGTAAAGTATAATGTTTAAATTTGAATGTGAATATTTTTATTTTATTCATGATGCCTTGGATTTTATTTGGAGTTTTATGAATTCTTTATGTGTTTTGAGTTGCAATAAAAGCCAACTAAAGAATGAGAAGAAGAAAAAGCAGAGAAGCAAGAAGCAAAAAATTTGGAAAATTTATTAGGAGAATCCAGAACATGTAAATAAGCCATTTTAATTATCAAATGAAATTCATGCATAAGCATTTGAGGAAGAAAAACAAAACAACAACTTCTATTCCGAAATAATGCATTGACAGAATTTGTACAAAATATGGGAACAGCAAATGGACTTGAGAAAATTTATATGAAAACCTCATTTCTATGTCTACATCTAGTAAATATACAATAAATTAATAAGATGATTTGAGAATTATTAAAATTTGAAAACTGAAAGCTTGGGAAAAAGGAAATTTCAATGTCAGAATTTTAATTAAATAATGGCTCGAGTAATTGAGCTGAAAATTTTACATCAGAATCCATAGCCCAAATACCATTGAAAAACAAAAATTCAAAAATAATGGACTTCATTTTATCCCAAATAAAAATCAAATACAGAGGCTGGGAAATCAAACAGTCACTATTGAAAGAAGTTTTATAAAATTTCAGTAACTTGGATAAACCTCAAATTTTTACCAGGGGATAAATACTGTTTGGAGAACACGGTCAAAAAGTTTCACCATTTTCTGTATCCGTTTGACCTTCAGCAAAAATAAGAGAGAGAGGGAGAAAAGGCACCCAACCACTCCGTTCCCTCTTGACCACTCGCTGCCATGTGGGCCAATCCTGTTGCTGTTCCGTTCAGCTGGCGCAGCAATGAAATCCTCAGTCCCTGGCAGTGGTCCCGGGCCCAGTTGCCAGATACATCCTCCCCAATTTCGTTCGGTGAATCCGGTGAGTAGAGAGGAATTCTCCAGAAGAGTAGAACGCAGCTGAGCTTGATTCATCGAATCCATTTGCCTCTCGGTCATTCCTCTGCGTCACTCGCGCCTCATCGTCGCACGGCTCAGCCACGGGTCTTCAGCACCGAGCTTCGCCATTACCTTCTTCTGCCTGCTCCCTGTCCTTCCGAACCGAAGAATGCTGATTGCTAATGCGCGTCCCAGCTCAAACAGTCTGCCAAAATGACCACAAAACCATTCCACAGCCACACTAGCACCCTTTCCCCTTTCCTTTCGTCACTTTTCCAGACGGGCTCCCAGCTTCTCCTTCATCTTCGCCATTACTCGCGAGGAGCCAGGAAAGGGGCGAACAATTGAGCCGAAATGAAGGTAACCGATGAAATCAATGCCACAAAGCTTAGTTGGGTGGTGCAGTACTCTAACCAAGCTTCTGTTTTACCTCTTTTGGCTCATGATCCTTTATTTTCGCCAATCATCTTCTCCGCCTCGGCGCCAGTAAGCGAGCCATTAAACCGTCTCGGCGCCGTTCTCGTGTAAATCGAACCCTCACCCCACTGATATTCACCCAACCTTCGCCCGAACCAATGGGTCACCGGAGTAGGGTTTTCGCCGGAGCTCCATGGCGGCCGCCGCCTATGTGCGTGGGCGACCCTGTTGCTGGCCGTTCCGAACCACCAAACGACCACCAACGTGTTCCCCTCGTGGTGCTGATGCTCTAGGTGCCGGCCATTTCGCCGTTCCGACCACCGTTCGTCGGCGGCGAGGCCGTGAGCCCCTTCCCCTGTTTCGGTCTCTGACACCTGGGTCCCAGCGCCAGTGCTTGAGCCGGTCTTAGCTAAAAAAGGGAAGGCGTATTCTCCAGTGGAAAGCGCATTTTCCTTTTTCGGCAAGTTTCATTTTTGAGGGATTTTTGTACCCGAATTGATTCAAGTTTGAATATCTTTTGAACCACTGGTCCAATTCGAATGAAATAAATTTTAAAATTCATGTAAAATCCAGTAGATTTAAAATATGTAAAAATATTTTTAGTTTAGTTACTGTATGATTTCCGATAAATGAAATACATGAAGAAAGCTTTATGCCATAAGTAATTAATGATTTTAACTTTAAGCAAAATTAAGAAAAGTGAATTTTTAGGGAACCACGATCATTAATGACTTAAAATGTAATGAAATAGTATTTAAGTGGAGATATTCCAGTAGCTTAATATATGCCTTAAGTAAAAGTATAAACATTGTATGAACAGAAGTTATAAAATGCCAAGTTTAGTGAGTCTGTGATGGCAGCAAACTTAATGAAGTCCCTGGTTATTCATGAATATTCTTATAAGCCAAATCATACATATGCTACTATACATATATATATGAAGATTCATATATATATGTATATTAGCAATGTGAATTGCTGTCAATAACTAGAACCTTATTAAAATGTTGCTTCGAATCTGAATCCAATCAAAAGGGATAAAAATCTGGTTAGGCCTAAATTGATTAAATCATTATAGTTTAATATATTTTAGCATCTTGAATTCGAAAAGATAAAATAGAAGAATTCATAATTTTAGCATCTTGAATTCGTAAAATAAAAAAATAAATTCAATTAAGCAACTCTGTTCTGTGTGTGGAGTTATATTCGTTCTTACTATCAACTTTCTTTTTGCCCTTTTTACTTGCTGATAATTATTTTCTGCTTTGTCTTGCGACGTGTAGACTTTGACGAGCCCGTCGAGGAGGAATATCCTGAAGCTGATCCTGAGTTTGAGATTGACAGTGCAGAGCAAGGCAAGCAATCCCTTGATCATGTTGAACCCAATAATTCACTTACAATATGTTGCTTTTGTAACTGTATTATGCATACGAGTAATTCTCCTTAAAAACAGACTATGTTGGGTAGAAACGACTAGTTATCCACTGTGTATTATGGTTTTCCTTTAATCTCTATGACATGTGAACCTTGTAACCATATGTATGGGGTTAGACATAAACTAATGTCACTGTGGTTATAACCGTTAGATATAATATCTGCTTAGCCATGCTTAACGCTAAAATGATTCAGTTTCGAACTGTTTATTTAACCAACTGCCATTTGAAAAGGTTGCTATTAGTTTACTAAAAACTCCAACTAAAACCATGATTTGTATGAGGGCGACTATTGGCAATAGCCGGAGGTGCAAAAAGGAATTGCACGTAGTGTAGGGTGAAGTGTCGCCCACGTCGCTTTAAGGACCGAGCAATGGGACGCTATTGATCCAAGAATTCCGTACAACCACGAGGTCCGGTATGGGACGGCCATAGCTTATTAAGTTGTTTAGACATGGCTTTGCTCATTGGTAGGCGGGAGCTAGCGGAAGCATTCCAGTTCGGTTTGCTTGTGAGGGGCTTCCATACAGTTCGTATGGGTAATTGCCTGGCCGGTGCAACGGTGTACGCCCTGCCGTGTCCAGAAACGTTGTGTTGGTGTACTGAAAGTGGATCCACGGCTTGGGTGTGTGTTTCTGGTTCTACGGCGGGGGTTAACGTCCCGGGCTGGATCAAAGTCATGTCTGAATAATGTAACGGCCATGTATGATCGCCTTGCCGGCACACCAAAGGAAGTGTGTCGTATGGCCTAGCAAAAAGGGTGGATCATTCCTTGTGGGTAAAGCTGTACAACTCTGCAGAGTATAAAATCTAATTAATTAGCCGCGCCCGCGGTCAAGGGCACTTGGTGAAGTCATTCCAATGTTAGACTTTGTTATTTTCTGAAAACTGGAGTTTCGGTTTGAAACTGGTTTTAGCAACTGTTTTATGTCCAAAGGAATCGACATGTATGGTCGATCGGGTAGATCGTTGAGTAATCTTATTTACTTTAGTAAATTACTTATTCTTTCGCAATTGTTTTTAAATGCGAATTGCAATCTAATACTAGTTTATGCTTTACTGTTTTAGCAACTGCAAAATAACTAGAGCCTGTCCTTGTTTAAGCCTGCATGATTATTTAATTGCATTTGCTATCAAGTCTTGCTGAGTACCAATGTACTCAATTCTTGCTTTACCTGCTGTCTCAGAAGATGAAGAAGCAGCCTTGCCAGACGATGCATATTTTCAGTACGGTCGTGGGAGTTTAGATGACGACTTTTTCTTCTAGGTGTTTCCCCAGCCTGATGCCTGCGGGTTGTTAGGGGCAATCCACTGGGTTTTGGTTTTTCCGCTGCAGTGTTGTTGCTACTTCTATATTCCTAAGTGTTGTAAAAATTTGTTCTGTATAATTATTCAGGTGCAGGTTATAAATATCCTGGTTGGTTGTGATATTATTGTTGTAAACATGTGTGTACTAGCTACTGATCCAGGGACTAGTACTGTATACACATGGAGGTTCCTGTTCAGCCGAACGGGGTCTCACAGCATGAAAAATCCAAGAAAATCCAAATAAAGAAAACAATACTCAGAAGTTCCAGAAATATTCACAATCGAATTTAAATATTATATTTTTACTGTTCTCAACTTTTGGGCTGTTACAGATCTACCCCCCTTACAAAAATCTCGACCCCGAGATTTGGCGGGTCTAAGGAAAAATTATTTCTAAAAGAAGTCAGGGAACTCCTCCCTGAGTCGGTCTTCTCGTTTCCAAGTTGCTTTTTCTTCAAAATGATTGCTCTAATGAACCTTGAACATCTTGCGGAACTTATTACGAGTGCGACGTTCAGCTTCTTCTAAGATTCTAATCGGACGCTCCCAACAAGTTAAGTCAAATTGTAAATCGATTTCATTTAGCTGGGTGAGCTCAGAAGGAAGACGAGGACATTTCCTTAATTGCGATACATAGAAGACATTATGAACACTGGATAGCTGAGATGGCAACTCTAATTTATATGCTTTTTTTTCTTTCATCTTCTTAACGATACGATATGGCCTAATACATCATGGCGCCAGGTTACCTTGGATTTGGAATTGGTGAATACTACGAACCTTGCAATTATCGAGGACGAGATAGATTTGGGAATCCTTTCTTGGAGACGACTTTGTCGTTCTTGTTGACACTTTGTCTTCATTGCAGTTGCTTCTATGGACCTTCATCTTGTGGTTTCAAGTTGATGCGCCAAGAATCGAGAAAACTTCTATTTAGGTTTTAGGTAAGCAGATGAGAGATATTAATACTTCTACATATCTCTTTTAATTGAATAACTAGTATTGTTAACAAAGATATTCTAATTTAGAGAGTGGTATGTGGTATATTTAGAATTTTTGAGGCAAGAGATAGGTTGCATTGTCATTAGATTTATTTGGGAAAAACCGAATGTTAAATATCAAGAAAGGTATTTGAATACAACAGCTGATTTGCATAGTTTGACATCAGTTGAGGAAATGAGCTGAGAGTAAATGTCATTTCGGGTTGGCTTTAGATTGAAAACAAGGTAGAGATAATTCAAGTATTGGGTTGAGGTAAAAGAATTATAAGATGATCCTCGTGATTTAACTTGTTTGATTGTTTTAGCAGATAGAGAGTTTTGATTTTCTTTGGATTTGGCAACTATGAAGAAATAAAATGTACTGGATCAAAAGATTGATTGCAAGAATTGAATACACAAAAGGCGTACTCAATACCACATTAAGTGTTGGGTACATTCACATGAGAAAGATGTTTACGTTCAGAGCCTGATATCGAGGCAGGAGTTGTTTTAGGCACTTGATCCTTCTAGGTCTTTGAGATAGCTTGGAAATTATTGATGTCTTTCTTGTTGAGATGAATTAAAACTCTTCTTGGGTAGGTGTTGGCGAAGTATCTAAGTTTTTCTCGATTGATACAAGTGACATTATCCATTTTATTCGAAACAACAGAAAGGTTGTTTGCTAATGATATAAAATAGATGATCAAGAAGTGATTGGAATCAAGGAATTGACCATGGAATTAAACTTGAATTCTGGTTCAAATATATAAGTATCATACCTAGTATTATGTCTGGCAGGTCATAAGCTTCTTTCGCAAATTAGTGTTGTAGGTAAATGCCATGAATGACTAGATTGACATTTTGAGTTGGATCGACATATGTCTAAGGAATCGTTTGTCTTCAAATTCTTGAGGTCGCTCTTGGGGTTGATGTATAGCTTGTCGGGGTTGAGAATGAGATGGAATTTGCCTTTTGCTTTAGGCAACTATTGGCATAATGCCCATGCTACCACAGCTGTCGGCGTATTCCGCCTGACAGGCCCGTGATCTACAGACCCGGGTTTGGTTCGGAAGGTGGGCGTCTTCGCAGCTGGCTAATCCTAGCGAGGGGAGACCCTAGAGACCCCCGCACGGCGAACCTTGGCGTCTACGAACTAGGGCGGCACAAGGATTTTACCCAGGTTCAGGCCCCCTTTGCTTGGGTAATAGCCTTACTTCCTGCTAGATTGCTTTCAAAGAGTGTTTTGAACTGGTGCAGTACAAAGCTTGGGAATTACCAGTTCTCCCTTGGGCTCTACTGCTATATTCTTGTTGGTTGTCTTCGACCTCTAGCTGATCTGCCTCTTTCCCCACGCACCCGAGGGCCCTTATATAGGCCAGGCTAACGGGAGTAGGTGAAAGGGGGGTCATCATGCTGATCCATACACATTTAATACGCCTTCCTGTGCTGTCCCGTTCCTCCAGCCTCATTAAATGCCGACGCATGGCTTCGCCCGGTCCGCCCGCGATGTGACCCTTTCCGACAAAGTTGGTGAGGCGTCGGAGGAATGGGGTTGTAGCAAATCCTTGCAGCAGATGTGTCTCGACATCGCTGTCCTATAGCTCGAGCAGTGCGACAAGGGAGGAGCCTTGAGGTGAAGTCACCTCGCTCCACCTTTTGCCTTGCGGCGCGGCGGCGGCGTGTCCGCCCTGCTCGTCGGGCGCCACGTGGATTACGCGCCGGGCGGCAGCGTGCTCGCCCACTGCTCCGCCGGGCGCCACGTGCCGACGCCGACCGGCGGCGTGATCGCCGCCGGGTGCTGAACCGCCACGTAGTGGGCGCCGCAGCGGCGTCTTCGCCCACCGCCATTGGCGCCACGTGGACCGACGCCGACCGGCGGGCCGTGATCGCCGCCGATTGCCGAACCGCCACGTAGCCGGGCGCCGGGCGGCGAGCGTCTTTCGCCCTTACTGCTGCCGGGCGCCACGTGGACCGACGCTGGCCGGCGGCCGTGATCGCCGCCGATTGCCGAGCCGCCACGCAACTGGCGCCGGCGGCGGCGTGTGCTCGCCCACCGCCGCCGGGCGCCACGTAGACCGACGCTTTGGGCGGGGCTGTGATCGCCGCCGATTGCGAGCCGCCACGCACTGGCGCCGGCGGCGGTAGGCGTCTTCGCCCACTTGCCGCGGGCGCCACGTGACCGGACGCCGTGGCGGCGGCCGTGATCGCCGCCCGTTGCCGAGCCGCCACATGGATTGTACCTTTATGCGGTGGAGAGGGTACCCTAGCGTGTATCTGTTGTGATAGAGCCCCTGCCTGCCTAGAGCGCAGCCTAAGACTCCTTTTAGAACCTTCATTTAATGCACTTAATGCTTAGCGTGCTCTTCAAGCGTGGCCACTACTCATGAGGATACGGCCGCCGGTTCCCCACGCATATCCCGCCGTTTTCCTTGGGACCCAAATGGCGATAATTACGCCCTTTCGTGAACCATCGCGTGGGGAACGATATATAGATGCATCTGTGACGGCGGTTCACGCCTACATTTTCTTGCGACTTTGCTTTCTTGTTCTTTCGCCTCTTTTCCCAAAGCTCTTTGTCTTCTTGATCCACCATGGTGAACCCCATCCCAGCCTCCACTGTTGACGCCACCGCCGTGAGGCGAATGGGGATGGTTGCGTCGAAAAGCACCTTCCGATATCGATCGGGGACCGCCACGCCTGTGTGTCTCCGACGAGATAAATCCGCACACATGGGCCATGATGGCGGGCCTTCTTCCTCCCTTTTCCGAGTTTTTTCTCACCGTCCTCCACTTCTACGAAATCCATCATCTTCATCTCACCCCCAACTCTATCATCTTCCTCGCCATCTTCGCACACCTCATGAAATGTTCATGGGGGTGATGTCAACCTTCCTCTCTTCCGCCATTTCTTCATTCTGCGCGCCTGCCAACGACATTTAAGTAGTGGGAGTTGCTATTTCCGCCGGGGCGGGATGGCCTCCGCTACATTCCTTCAAAGACAGTCCAATCGAGGGCATGGCGCGGCGACCGGCTCAGTACATCCAGATGACAATGAATCGGCGCTGGGGTGCCGCCGGACCGGCCATGACGCTGAGAATCGGAGGCTCACGGCCGAAGAGACAGCAGAGCTCAGCGCAATGGCGGCCCGCGACGGCGGATTGCGGGACGCCGGACTGAACGGAGGGCTGGTAGCCCGGGACTACACGGCCCGGAGGATCAGCCCTCTTCGCCGCGTCCGGCCTTCATGGCGATAAGCGACAACGACTGACGCAAGACGCGGGTCTGGACGTAAGTCCTTGTCTTCTTCTAGTTTCCTTCGCACATGTTTTTCTGCGGCTTCCTACCAACCGACCGCCATCTTTTTTCCCTTTCTTGCGACAGCGAGGGCAACCGAGGAGCCAAACCCGGGCGGTGGCTTGCTCATACGATGTTGCCGGTCCCAATCGACACGCCTTTCCGGACGGAGGCCTGGCCGCCGACCGGAGCACGCGGAGCGCCTCTGGTCGTCGAGCTACTCCGCCAATGGACTCCATGGGGCGGCCGTGATCCGCCTCGCGGCCAGCCGGTGATCGAGGCGTGCTCGCCGCCGGCGATCGGGCGCGGGCAGCGGCCATTTGCCGCCGACACCACGCTCCGGACCCTAAGAGGCCCGGCCACGACCAGCACCGCCACCGCCACTCGCCGTGGCGGTACCCCTTCAAGGGCGGGCACAGGCGCCCGCCGCGATTTCACCTCGGCGCCGCCGCCTTCCGCAAGACCGGCTCCGGAGCCTTCGCCACCTACACCTTCTCCTCCGGCGCCGACGATCGCGGCGCCGACAACCTGGCGCGGAGCCTGTGCCATTGCTTTCGGCAGGTGGCCTCACGCTCCGTCGGCCGAGCTTGAGGGCGCCACCAAGGCGGCCCTCGTAACGCGCCAAGGTGCCAACACCCGGCGTCCACCGAGACGGCGGAGGCCTCTCGCGGCGCCTCCGCCGCCACCGCCGCGCCAGGTCGGAGACACTCCGGCACCAGCGCGCCGAGGTCTCGCCTCGCGCCGCCGCCGCCGCCCGCCGTCGAACTCTTCACTCGGGTAAATGACATGCGCGCGGCACTAGGCACCGTTCTTGCCGCCTCCTGAGCATGGTGCCCAGACGCCCAACAGCTTGCCTCGGTGGCGGCGAGCCGGAGCGGAGCGGAGAGGGCGAGAGCGAGTCGGCGCAGAGAGGGCCAACACGCACCGCAATCTGGCGATGAAGGCGGAACGGGCGAGACACGGGCGGAGAGGGCCGAGGCGCCAAGACCTCGAACTTGAATCCTTCCGCCGCGCGCAACCTCGCGGTCATCTTTGAAGAATGCGTTCAGCGCACCAAGAGGTGCTCGAACCCTTAGGCGTGATCTTGAACGCGCCCTGGAGGACTCGGCGCTTCAATTTGCTCACGCGACCAACCAGGCCGCGGGCGCTTACGAGACTCCTCGCCGCCCTAGCCGCTTCGCTCTTCCGGAAGGGCGACGCCAGTCGCGATCATGGCATAAACTACACGCTGGTTCTTGCGCCCGACCGCGACGCCGCCTTTGATCCCATGGCGGTGGTGACGGCCGGTGTCGGGGGAGACGCGAGCAAAGGGCTCGGCGGTGAGGCGCTGCGTGCGCGCCGCGAACACGTGGCTGGGATGCTGCAGGTGGAGCAGCCGGTCATGGACGTCTCCACCCCTCTGGCTGTTGAAGGTGGCGCCGACGATGAACTTGACTTCGGCGAGGACGAGGAGTGAAGGCGGGCGGCTTTTCTTCTGTTTCTTCTCTTTCTTTCTTTTTGTTGCTTCTGTCGATGAACTTGCGCCTAGAAAAAACTTTGGACAGCTTTTGGATGAATGTTAGATGTTTAATCGTTATTCATGTGTCTGCTTATTTTTCGTATGATTGAATCCGTTACATTTGCTTGTTAGATGGCCGCCATTCGACTTAGGCAAAACGCTTTTAAAAACGCTTAAATTAGGGCAGCGTTTCTGAGTCCTGCCAAATGATTTTATGTGCCTGTTGTGATCGCAAGCATAGATTACGCGGACCACATAAAACGTAGGCGAAAAATGGCCTTAAGCCGAACAAGGAACGAAGGACACAGTAAGGCCCTAGCGTCAAGTTTCTGCGCGAGATTATCGCAAATTTCGGCCTTCCGGAACTTAGACCCCGATGATTGCCCGAGAATGCACCACAACAGAACGTGGCGAGACAACAAGTTTCCTAAGTGCCCTTAGGCCAACAACACTCAACGGAGACGACCGGTGATTGCTTCGCAGAGCCAACCCGAGGCGTACGAGCCGTGCAGGAGCGTGGTGCCCAACTGACACTCCGATAACTCGGCCTCGCCAAACGTTAACACTTTAGCACATCTTCTTCTTTTATCATAGGGAGCCGCTGGTTTCCAACACTTGCGACAATCACGCGTAGCTTGACCCATCTTAGGATATGATCGTAAGGAAATGGCCAAAAAATGCGGTATAGAGCGCTTATCTTGTTTTATATGCCGCAGGATAAGGAACCTGGAGCGCTGGGCGAGCAGCTTGGGGCATTGGGCGAGCAATTTCAAGCCATCGGGCGACACCTTTCCTTCGGCCGCATCGCCAATCGGGCGCCAAAGTAACACCTTGAGCGCTGGCTGAAAGCAGCTTTGGGCACAGGCGAGCAAATTTCATTGGGCGACTCAGCCTTCGAAGCGCCGGCGATCACAATGGCGGCCAAAGTAACACTTTGAGCGCTGGGCGAGCAGCTTGGGGCATCAAGGAAGCAGCTCAAGCCGCTGGGCGACCAACCTTCGAAGGCCGGGCACGGCCAACGGGCGCCGGGCGAACACTTTGAGCGGGCAAGTAGCAGCTTGGGGCATCAAGCCCCAAGCCATCAGGCGACCAAACCCTGACGCAGGGCTTTTCGTGAAAGTAAGCCAACACTTTTATGCTTACCTGCGGCAAGATGCATTTACACTAGGAAGATGAGTAAACATCTGGAAGGGCATACGCAAGGTAGGCCTAGAACATTCTAAGTCCCAGCATGAAGTGTCCTGGCTCGCCTTGTTTGGATTCTAAGCCCTTGTGAATCGCTAAGAAACCGAACAGCGGTGCTATGTACCAAAGCAATGAAGTTTTAGGGGGTGGCATCAGGTACGGTGCTCATGGTGACGACCAATGTGCTTCAGAGAGCTAACCCGAGGTGTGCGAGCCGCGTCGAGCACTGCACCTAACTCGCCCTACGCCGGGCTAAGGTACATAGACGCCAAGATCGCCATGGATTTCACGAAGGAATTAGCAAACGCCGTAACCAAATGACATACATGCGCATAATTGCCACTCGAAGCACAACTAAGAGGAATAATAATGGAGAAGCAAAAAGCTTTCTGGGCAACAGCCTTACTGATCGCCAAGAATCACGACCAATAGGAAGAGGGACGACCGAGGTCGATTGGAGCAAGTCATTGGTACTTACAATTCCTTCAGGGATAGAACTTCCGCAACAAGTCTATGTTGTAGGAGTTCGTCAGCTCTTCACCGCCCTCGGTACAACCGGACCGCCCGGTCGAGATATCGAGACCACCTTGAAGGGCCCTCCCATCGGGAGACAGCTTTATGCAACCCTAAGATGCGTCTCAACCTGCAAGAAGACCAGTCGCCCATCGCTAGTGTTCTCTCGAGACCGGGTGGCGTGGTACCGCCGAGGCTCTCATCAGTAGCGGGCGGCGCGGAGAGCAAAGACGATCCGCACCTCCTCCGAAGGTTGACATCTTCTCGCGGAGATCCTCTTGGTCTTCTTCGTTGAACACCGAGACGCTGGGGGAACCGAAGCGACACGGAGGGGAGGACGACCGCTGCAGATACCAGAAGAAAGGCGTCTCGCCTGTTGCGGCTTGGCGGTCGCGAGCGACCACAAGACGGCGGGAGCTCTTCCGCCCACCGCGCCCTCTTGTGAAGCCGATCAAACGCTCTTGTCTTGAGGCCCTTGAAGACAGCGCAGATTGGCGCGCTCCGCTGACCATTGCTCATGGGATGGGCCACCGGTGAAACATACCTTGGTGCCCATTTCCTCGCAAATTCCGTAAAAGCCGCTACCGGTGAACTGGTGCCGTTAGTCGGTGATGATGCGATTGGCGACTCCAAAGCGGGTGAAGATCTGCGCATGAACTTAATAATGGCGTGCGTGATGGTTCAAGACCTCGGCCCGACCCACTTGGTGAACTTATCGATGGCGACAAAGAGGTGGGTGAAGCCCCAGTGGCCCGAGAACGGACCCAGATATATTTCTGCATCGGACGCGAACGGCGGGAGAGTGGGATGGTTTGCGAGCTTGGGCGGGTCGGTGGGTTTGCTCGGCGAAGAACCGACAAGCCAGACGCCCTCACCACTTCATAAGCATCCCGAGGGCGGTAGGCCAATAAAATCCTTGGCGAACGCGCCTTGCCGACTAGAGTTCGCCGACATATGGCTCCGCACACGCCCATGGATATCGAGAGCGGTGCTCCCTCTTCCCGAGTGATGCACTTCAAGAGAACTCCGCTTACGCTCTGGCGATATAGGTCCCCACCTACCGAGTATAGCACTTGGCCTTCGTGCAATCTTCTCACCGAGGCATCATCGTCGGGGATCGCTGGTCACGCAGAAGGCCGATAGGGTCCATCCATCGATCTTCCCGCCCAAGGGTGGCGACCACTCGGTGCTCGCTTTGAGTACTCATTGGCCGAAGCTTTTCGGTGTCTTTGCCTCGGCAGAAGACCGCTTCCTTCCCTCCCGACTGGGGCGAGGCGGCACGCCTTCCCTCCCCGAATTGAGGCCGTGGATAATGCACCGCCTTCCCCACCTGAGCCGGAGGCCGCGACAGCCTTGCCGTCGTCCCCACCTGGACCGGGGGCCGCGACAGCGACACCATCATCCCCACCTGAATCGTGGGCTGCGATGGACGGTCGCGGTAGTCTTTCTTCGAAGACCCCGACCGGAACAGGAGCCCTTGAGGATGCAAGCTGGGACAGCCCGTCCGCAAGGTGATTGTCACGCCGAGGGATATGAATATACCCCAAACCTTCAAAATGACGCTCCATTCTTCGGACCTCCGCCAGGTACGCCGCCATGGTGGGGTCGGAACATTGGAACTCCTTCCGAGCTTGATTAATGACCAGCAGGGAATCTCCCTTGACTTGGAGACGCCTGATGCCCAACGCCGGCGATCGCGCGCCCGCCCAGACCTTCATACTCAGCAATGTTGTTGGTGGCCTTGAATTCAAGGGCGACCACGTACTGGAGGGTGTCACCGGTCGGGGAGACCAGGACAACCCCAGCCCCCGCGCCTTCCAGCCTGAAGGATCCATCAAAGAATAACGTCCAGGGGGAAGACACGGGTGCTTCTTCGGCTTCAGGAGTGGCCCCCCAGCTCCACCGACCATTTAGCAATGCGGCCTTTGGCTTCACGTTTGTGGAGGATTTCCCGCAAGGGGTAGGCCGTGACGACGGTGATTTCGCCCTCAAAATAGTGCCGCACTTTGGATGCAACCAGACCGCATACAAGATCTTCGAGCTTGAGGATACCGAAGTTTACGCTTCATGCAATACCTTCGATGTAGTAAACCGCTTCGGGCGCCTTCCTCTCTCAGCAACTAACATCGACTTACCACCTCGGGGTGGCAGCGATATCTGAAGTAAAAGGCTCACCCGGTGGGGAAACCAAGACCGGGAGAGGAGAGGTATTGCCAGGTCTTCAAACGCTACAGGCTTCCTCCGTCCATTCAAAATGGTTAGCCTTCTTTAACAACTTGAACAAAGGCAGGCCGCTCCCCAAGCGGGCAATGAATCGCCCAGGAGGCCAGCGACCACCAAGCACTAAACTTGCTTGAGTCGATCTTTGGCTTCATGTGCTCGATGGCCGCTATCTTGTCGATTGGCCTCGATGCCCTACCGACACCAGAAACCCAAAGAACTTGCCGAGGGCACACCAACACGCATTTCTCTGGATTGAGCTTGAGCAATTCTTCCGGAGGTTAGCAAAGGTCTCCTCCGTGTCTTGGATCATTTCTTCACTCTTTTAATCTTCACTACCAAGTCATCAACGATACTCAAGATTGCGCCCTATCCGAGGGCGGAAGGTAATATGCATGGCACGCCGATAAGTAGAACCGCATTCTTTAAACCAAAATCCATCCTTACATAACAATATACGCCTGCTTAGTTACAAAAGCGCTTTTTCTTCATCTTCAGCGCCATGCTAACTGGTGGTACCAGAGTACGCCGGAAACCTGAAGCACAAGATTCGCACCGGCCCGGAGTCAACAATGAGATCGACGCGGCGAGATATGGATCCTTCGGCAGCCTTGTTGAGGTCGGTGAAGTCGACATACATGCGCCACCTCCGTTGGACTTCTTGACGAAAGCACGGGTTGGCAAGCCATTCAGATGAGAGACTTCGACTATTCCGCTTCCAGCAGCTTCTCTACCTCCTCCCGAATGGCGCCCTGCGCTCGGCGCTGCCTCCGGACCTTCTGCCGGATCGGGCGTGCGTCGGGGAGCGTTGCCAGTCGGTGCTCGATCACCTCCCTGGGGACCCCAGTCATGTCGGACGGTTGCCAGGCGAACACGTCTGCGTTTGATTGGAGGAAGGTGACGAGCGCGTCTTCCTATTTGGCGCTGAGGTTGGCGCCAATGTTGACGGTCTTTCGGGGTTCGCCCCCACTCAGGGCGACCACCTTTACCTCACCGGTGGAGCCGGGTGAAGCACGGGTCCGGGCCTGAGGGGCTCCCGAGGACGCGGCGTCTGGGCGCCCGCCGCAGGTGGCTCCGCCAGTCTGCGCCTTTGAAACAAATAAGAAAGCCTCGGCCTTGTCCACCCTCGATCGTAATGGGGCCATGTCGGGACCGGATATGCAAATCAAACCCTCGTATACAAAGACTAGTCCAGATCACGCTTAGTGCACACAAAGGGAAAACATAGATGACATTTCATTCCATACATCGAAATAACTAAGAAGAAGCAAATTATTATTGAATAAAGCAAACGACCTTATAGTCAAGGTTCATACATCAATGCCTCTTGGCTTAAGAAACAATTAAAGCTCATTGCGGTGAAATAAAATAACTTGGGCCATTCGACATGCCACAGCAATCGCCTTGGGAACGCCTTCCTAGTCGGCGTTAGTCTTCATAGTACTCCTCCTCTTGATACTCATTACCGGTCCTTCCTCAAAGAATCGAACAACATGGGCATAAAGCCGTGAGTACAAAACGTACTCAACAAGCCGTAGGGAAATGATGCAATATTCATGCACGGCTTGACAAAAGGATAGTCATATGGTTCATTTGCAGAAAGCAATAACTTGAATTGAAATACAATAAATAGATTGAAAGCATGTTGATAAAAACAATACTAAATAAGCGATAAATCAATGGTAGAGAACATGAATGTAATGACGAGGCATCACCCTACATCATTCAAACATGTATCAACCACACAATTCAACAAAGATAGCTTGAGACAACAAAACAACAGTGAACTCCCCGTTCACATTCCCACAATTCCACATTTCAAGAAAATACTCTATACCCCGTGTGAAATCCCCGGGCTTGTCCATGACCGCGGACACGGCTATTCAATAGTTTACACTCTGCAGAGGTTGTGCAAACTTTACCCACAAGACATGATCATCCCTTAGTGCCAAGCGCTAAAAACACACTTCCTTTGGTGTGTCGGCAGAGAGATCACTACAAAGCCTTTACAATGCATGTCTAAACCCGATCTTGCCCTCTAAGGTTTAGCCCTCGGGGCCCCTCTTGAGCCATGTGAGTCTACCCGTCCCACACCAACAATGGCAATACTCAAGTCTGGACATTGCAAAATAATCAGCTAGGTCCGTCCCATACCGGACTTGTGGTTGCACGGTTAGGCCCAGCCAATGGCGCACAAGATTAAGTCCTTAAATTGTCTCGGGCAAGACACCACATCCCAATGTGCTAGACAAAGACCTCCTTTATCGCACGATCAAGCGCCCGAGGGAAAACATTTTGTTCAACCCAAACCAATGGCATCCCCTGCCATGGTACAACAAGTTTTACAACAGTGGTTAACAGCCACGATTCAATATCTCATTAGGTCAAGATTAACATTAATACTTATGTAATATGAATCCCATCGGACAACTAAGCATGGCTAAGCATAGCTACGTTAACCCAATGTTGGTATTATGATTATGTCCAACTAGTAATGTCCCAACCTAAGGTTAACAATGGATACATGGCATTCCAATAATCAAAGGGCATACTCAATCGTGAATAGCTACTCTCATAAACTAGCATTGGTACACAAATAGCATGCAATTGTATAAAACAAAATACTTTTGCAAACATGGGTTCAATATGATCAAAGGTCTACGACTTGCCTTGTTGTTCAAGTGCTGATGCTTGGTCTTCGAAGTCTCCGTTCGCTCCTTCGGGATTCGCGTCTACCGGAAAATAAAGCAACGAAACCAAATAAATACAAAACAGAGGAGAAAACAAGCTCAAAATTGAAAATAAATGGCTCTGGAATGTAGAGCTCAATTTTACAAAAATTTAGAAATTTGAATCGGCTCAATCGGAGTTCGGACGAAGGAGAACGGGCCTTCGGAAGATTTAATTCAGAGAAAATCAGAGAAATTCACAAGGGTGACACGTGTCGGCTTGTGATTGGCTGGGATTTTCGGTTTTTCGGAAAATCAGAAAAGGAAAATGAAATACCGACTGACATGCGGGGCCCACATGTCAGCGGCTTGGTCCACGGTAGACCGAGAGCACCGAGGCGACATTTGGCTGACGTGGCGGCCAACGCAGCCCTTGGTGACGTAAGCGCCGATGTGGCGACGCGCAAGAGGCCGACGGGCATAGCACGAGTTGACCACGCTGCACGATCTGGATCGTCGGCGAGCGATCGAACGGCCTTTGTTGATGCTCACGGCCGAGGACGCGCGCGATCGGGGCGTCCACCGCAGATCGGACGGCTGAGGTTTGCGGATGGAAACGACGGCGAGGCGGCGGCGCGCACTTACCGGAGGTGAGGAAGATGACACATGAAACGGCGGAGGACGGCCGGATCGGGCGGAAGAATCTGCGGATCGGGGAGAAGATGACGCGGCCGACTCGAGCGTGCAATCGGCGATGGCGGAGACGCACTGGCGGCGGAGAAACACGGGGAAGAACTTCGACACGGCGGCAAGCAAAAAAAACTTCGAGGCGATAGCTCTAGGCGGCGATTCTCGAAACGGAAGAGAGGAGCGGGCGGCGGCTTTAAGTAGGCACGACGACGAGGAGATCGGCTCGGATCTTTAAGCGATGGGCGCGAAATCGCAAGAAGAAAGCGCGGCGATTCGGACGACGGCGGCTAGGGTTCCATGGTGCGGCGACGCAATGAGGCGGCGTGGAGGAATCGAGCCAAACGCTGTCGCAGACGGACGGTGGAGCGCGTGGGTTGGGCAGGCGGACGGACGCCACGAGGTTTGGGCCGAGATGAACAGAGATGGGCCGGAGGAAATTTCAGCCGAAGGAAATTTTGGAAAATAAAAACGTTTTTCCAATTTAATAAATTCAGAAATTCAAATAACTCCAAATAAATTCAAATAAATAGCAAATAAATTCAGAAAAATCCCCAAAAATACAGAAAAAATTCCTTAAAGCACAAGGAACCCAACAAAAACTAGAAACCTTTAATTTGATGCATAGATTAATCAAATTAAATCTTTTCATTATTGAAAAATTCATATTAAGCTTCAATTAATTCCAGGAAAATACAAAGGGTTTATTTTTTTTATTTTAAACATACCAAAACTCAAATTTTGGGATGTTACAGGCCAGCGGGCCCCGGCATCTTCACCACCATGTACTCGTAGTGGGTGGCCGCCATGAACTGGCCACGGCCGGCCGAAAGCGAGGCATTGTAGGGAGGTCAAGTCGGCGACCTCAAAATCCACCACTCGGTCGGTGGTTGTTCCTCCCCAAAGGTGACGGGAGGCGACCAGCCAAGGGGAAACATACCACTTGGAGCTACCCAAGAAGGGCAGAGCCTTGCAGATCCGATCAAGGATCTGGAGTGCCAAGAATGTTGAGGAGGACAGAGGTTGATAGAACTTCCTCAGTCCAAAGACGCGCTTAGCCGCACATTCAACAATGGCGACACCACGATCGAGGTATCCCAGTCGCTAGCGCCCTCGGGATGGTCACCGATCAAGGTGAGCACTTGCTCGCACCACTTCAAAGATCCGACCCGACCCCGAGCTCGATGCGGCGGCGCAGACCTCCCTCTTCTGCCGCTTGTGAGCGGCGTTGGAGGGGAAGGTGGAGGACCCACCATGGATGTAGGCCACCGCGTGATCGGCTCTTTGGAAGGCGGCCACGGGCTGATCTTCATCTTGATCATCGCCGGGACGGCGTTCCTTGAGCCGTTTTTCCACCATCTTGTCCACGACCCGACAGTTGTCCAGGTCATGGGTGTTGGTGCGGTGGATAGGGCAATACGGCTCGCCCTCCTTTTGCTCGCGGCGGTCGTCCTTGCGACCGCGGCGGTCATCGCGCCGATCCCGACGACCGTCACGCCTGTCACGGCGATCATCTC
Organism: Guadua angustifolia; assembly: GCA_036346375.1. Lineage (NCBI taxonomy): Eukaryota > Viridiplantae > Streptophyta > Magnoliopsida > Poales > Poaceae > Guadua > Guadua angustifolia. The sequence goes on from CM070500.1 coordinate 42,371,832, forward strand.
GCCGGTCACGGCGGTTGCGCTTCTTCGGCGCAGGGTCTTCCTCCTCGTCGCGCTCGTCGCGCTCGGCGGCCAAGACCTGCCTGGTCTCGCCCGCCTCGCGCTTCCGCGCCTTCTTGCTTGAGCGGCCGGAACCCTTCGAGGTCCCGGCCTCATCCTTGCCATGGCCACCCTTGGGGCCAGCGCCGCCCCTTGCCCATGCCCAAGACACTTATGTGCGAGGGAGAAAGCTTCTGAGGTGGAGCCGATGGTACGGTGGCCATCTTCTCCTTCATTTTACTTGCCGCGCCGCCTCCCGGCGATGACGACCGATTGTTGAAATGTGGGGATTGTGTTGCGGCGATGGCGTAATCCGAATGAAGTCGTGGCGACTCCCCTTCTCTTGCTCTAGAGCGTGAAGGTCGCCCTCCACGCCGGCTGCGCAAAAGGAGCCACGAAGTTGGCGGCGAAGAGGTCGCTAACTTTCCCCACGAGTGTATCGACCCTCGGGAGATTCAAGAGGACGAGAACGGCAGAGCCGTCCAAAGTCATGGGAGGTAGATGGCCATGACCTTTTCAGATCCGCCACCGCCCGCACCATCGCCGTGTAGATCTGGAGGAACTCCTCCGGTTGGTGGTGCCATCATATTTTTCACGGCCACGGGCGGAACCTGTCCGGCCATGTCACACGGCGCAGCCGCCGGGAGAAGGCCTGGCACCCGACGCCGTAGAGGGAGCCGAGCCGCTCGTCGGAGGCCCGGTCCGGAGACCGCGCATGGGAGCGCGAGGCCCGGCTCTTTAAGCAGTCGGAGGAGTTAACCTCCTCCTTATCCCGAGAATGAGAGCCACGGGGGCTCATTGTCGTGCCACCGCTATCGTGGCGGCGCTCTTGGTCCGATGGCGCGCGCGACCGCGAAGATCATCACCGCGCTGCCGGCGGCTCTCGTCCAGATGAGAGCGAAGGTCCACACGGTTCCGCGAGGAACCGGGACCGGTTTATGCGCTGCCTCACCTTGACCCTGGCCCACCTGGCCAGGGCCCTTGTTGTTGGGGCGGCTCGAGGCCTGAGAGCGCCCTGCATGCGCCTTAGGCGCCGAGGTACGCTGGGTGCCTGACTGGCCGGGGAGCCCTACCCGGAGTTGGGCCGCATCCACGAGGCCAGCAATGCTTCGCAGCCACGGAGTGGCCGGAGAGTCCCCCGCGAACTCCACCGGCGGATGGTCCAGAAGGGCACGAGCGGCGTGCAAGTTCTGGGCGGGGGTGGCCGCCTCCATGGCCAGCCTGCGACGCACGGGCTGCTCCACCGCTTCCGGGAGAGCAGCGGCGCCGCCCTGCAGGGGCGGGGTACGGCGGCTCCTCGACCGGCGCGGGCCGGGAGGCGCCTTGGTCGTCACTCGCCTCCGCAACATTCTGGTGCACAGAACCCGCCATTTTTTGATGTGCGGGCTTGCTTCCAAATCGCGAACGCCGAAGTCCGCCGGGGAGTTAGCCAGAAACACCAACTACTAGTCCCCTACTCGGCGCGCTTCGCCGGGCATTCCGATGACAGCCCGTGATCTACGAACCCGGTTTGGTTCTAAGGTGGGCGCTCTTCACCGGCTAATCCTAGCGAGGGGAGACCCTAGAGACCCCCGCACGGCGAACCTTGGCGTCTACGAACTAGGGCGGCACAAGGATTTTACCCAGGTTCAGGCCCCCTTTGCTTGGGTAATAGCCTTACTTCCTGCTAGATTGCTTTCAAAGAGTGTTTTGAACTGGTGCAGTACAAAGCTTGGGAATTACCAGTTCTCCCTTGGGCTCTACTACTATATTCTTCTTTGGTTGTCTTGACCTCTAGTGATCTGCCTCTTTCCCCACGCACCCGAGGGCCCTTATATAGGCCAGGCTAACGGGAGTAGGTGAAAGGGGGGTCATCATGCTGATCCATACACATTTAATACGCCTTCCTGTGCTGTCCCGTTCCTCCAGCCTCATTAAATGCCGACGCATGGCTTCGCCCGGTCCGCCCGCGATGTGACCCTTTCCTGACAGGTTGGTGAGAGGCGTCAGAGGAATGGGGTTGTAGCAGAAATCCTTGCAGCAGACAGGTCTGACACTGCTGTCCTATAGCTCAGAACGGTACGACAGGGGGAGGAGCCTTCGAGGTGAAGTCACCTCGCTCCACCTTTTTGCCTTGCGGCGCGGCGAGCAGGGCGTGTCCGCCCACCTGTTCGCCGGGCGCCACGTGGATTACGCTACGGGCGGCGGCGTGCTTTCGCCCACCGCTGCCGGGCGCCACGGGCCGACGCCGACCGTGGCCGTGATCGCCGCCGATTGCCGAGCCGCCACGTAGCTGGCGCCGGCGGCGAGCGGCGTGCGCCACTCGCCGCCGGCGCCACGTGGACCGATGTCGACCGGCGGGCCGTGATCGCCGCCGATTGCTGTGCCGCCACGTAGCCGGGCGCCGCGCGGGCGGTTGCCCACCGCCGCCGGGCGCCATGTGGACCGACGCTTGGCGGCGGGCCGTGATCGCCGCCGATTGCCGAGCCGCCACGCACTGGCGCCGGGCGAAGGCGGCGTTTCCCCACTTTCGCCGGGCGCCACGTGGACCGACGCCGGCCGTGGCGTCATCGCCGCCGCGCGATTGCCGCCGCCACGCAGCCGCGCCGGGCGAGCAAAGCGTGCTCGCCACTTTCGCCGGGCGCCACGTGGACGACGCCTTTGGCCGTGGCCGTGATCGCCCACCCGATTGCCAGGCCGCCACATGGATTGTACCTTTATGCGGTGGAGAGGGTACCCTAGCGTGTAATACGCTGACAACAGCAAAAGCAAATAATATTGGCTTTTCGATTTTGAGTACCAGATAGATGTTTATTGGTGTTGTTGGGGAAATGAACAGATGATGATTGAAATTGAGAATAGAGTTGAGTAGAATTCTTCTTAGTATGGTATCATTGTTTAAGCGTCTCTGATTCTTTAACTAATTTTTCGAGCGAACTGCTTTAAACTTTTATTTCTCCCACTCTTGGAGTTATAAACTTGACTGACGTAACTTTTGGTATATTTATGGTTGTAGGATATATTCGTCCAACTTGCAGATATTGTTTAGCAACACGGTTCCTTTTGTGATAGGTGAAGCATTCACGCTTTTCTCATAGTGTCAAGTTCATTTAATTGTATATTTAATATTATTTCCCTTATGAATTTCAATTTGTTGTTTCTTAGAACATTCTTTATCCTAATGACTTTCTTTATCAGACAAGAGACATGTCGTTGGAAATTGCCATTTACTACTTTCCTAGTGAAGGTAGTTAGGATTAAATGTTGTTTCTATATTTCCTTAAGTGATATTTCCTGTGTGGCTGATTTTCTTCCTCTTTTGATCGCCAAATCTTGAGCAAAAATTATATTGGTGACCATTAGATCGAAGGGGGCATTGAACTGGACAATAATCTTGATCTTCACAAAGGTAACAAGTGATATTGCTTATAGGACATTTTCCAAGGGAATAATTTCCTTCACAGCTAAAGTAATTGATTGCACTCTCATCAACAGCATGTCCTATTTCTCCATAATGAACACAGGCACAGACTTCGAATTGGCTGGGTTAACAACACTTCAGAGAATAAGGTGTAGGTATCAAATAAGATATAGAATAGATTTCTGATTTGAACCACTTTCTTTCCCAGCAAGAATTACACCAACGCTGGAATTATTTGTGCTAGCTATTAGAACAGAAGGGTGTGCATTTGATGATTTTGCTTAATTATGGCGAGCATTTACACCATGGTTAGAGATACTAGTAATCGTTTTTCTTGTTAGTTTGTTTTTGCACGTGCATTTTTTTTGAACTTAAAGAAAGTGGAGAGTTATATCGATTGTTGTGTAAGGGAAGTGCTTTAGCTAAATACAAAGGATTTGGTTGAACTTGGATAGGATTATCATTCTTGGCAGTTGAGTGACTTGCGGGGTTTCATGAAGTAGATAAGGAATGTTAGCAGTTTATACCAAGAATCATTAACAAGAACAAGTTATTCAAGGAGAGGTACACAATATGTTAAAACATTTAAGATAAATGAAGATTGCATTTCAGTTATTTGGGGAGAGTCAAAAGTTGATTTTAAAGGCTACAGATTTCATTCCTCATTACTTTTAGTAGACGTATTTATGAATTGTGTTGCAGGCATCCTGCAACAATATTTATTAGAGTAAAGCTTTTTAGATGGAATTCTGTTAGGTTTTACGGTAACATTCTGTTCTTTAAAATATCATTTTAGGAAAGGTTTCTATGCGGACTAAGTGGTTTTTAGTTCGGTTTATAAGGCAACATTTCGTTCTTTAAAATCTTTTTAATTAAAATTTTCTTATTAAGCAGGGTTAACGCATCGTAATTTTCAACCTAGTGGTTTAACATTCAGAGAATAACCCGAAAGCAATAGAAAAGATCTACAACAAAAATTTCAATAACACAGAAATACTACATATATAGTCAACTTAATATGTAGGAAGGGTATCTAATGTTCTTCTTTGTACTGTCCATATATGTTTATGTATATGTCGGGGGCTGGACAACCCTTTGGCTTGGTCAACGGCAAATAACGCTGTCCTCGCTCGGGCCCCCCGAGCACGCTTCTTCTCGGCTAAGCGGCGGTGCCCTCAAGCAGACGCCTTGAGCTCGAGCCCCGCGTGACCTCGGTGCGGGCCGGCCTTTTGCTCGTCGATGTTTTTGAAGGCCGACGAGGGTCGGGCATTCTTGCTTTCGGTCGGCCTAGCGGTCGTGAGTCCCCAGACTTGAGGGCCCCACCACGACCGGTGCGTGCTTGGCGCCGATCTAGAGCGCTGTGGACCTAACCATGTCCAAGACGACCTCGAGCTCGGCGAGATCACATTCGAAGCCATGGTCCGCCTTGATTTCGGATCTAGCATTTGACCGCGATTACCAAGGCGCTGGTCGAGGGATGACACAGAGTACGCAAAGAAGTCCGGCGATTCTGCACAAATTTCAACGTGCATGAAGGCCACTTCGAGGATCTCGCCACCGCTGCATGTAAAGGAGGTATAAAGGCCAAGACGCGCAGTTCAAGGACAACGAAGACAACGACAAGACACGCCATACCGAAAGTTAGGAGTCACCACTACGGTCTTGAGTTGTAAACACTTCTCTGTACACCAATATAACAAGAATCGCCGCCGCAAGGCGACTGGAGTAGAGCTATTACCTACACGGGGGCTCGAACCAGTATAAATCTCGGTCTCGTGCTCGTTGTCGTCTTGCTCTGGCCATCACCACGATCGCTCTCTTCCTTCGTTCGAGCGAAACGCAGCCAGGGTCCCATAACATATCAACCCCTATTTCATTTCCTGCGGTTGGCGATCCCGATCATCGACAGTATAAAAGGTGTACTATATAGCTAGAATAATATGTAGCTCGTATACTGCTATGTTCCAAAGTAGACTATTCAGCGACGAGTTTCTTTTAACCTTTGCACCACTTGCTGATACTTCCAAGGCCTTTATTTTCTTCAAGTTGCTGATGTAGACCTCGCAATGTTGTTGACTTGTTACTAACTTATCTCAAAATGATTTGTGGGTGGTTTTCATTTCGCAAAAGATAAGGAAAGAAATACTTCTAGAAAGAGTAACTTAGGAGTGGAGAAAGAAAATTCTATAGAGAAATGAGTATACAGATAAGAAGATTAAATTCTATAGATGGGAAGAGTATATGTATAACTGATGCTATCCTTTTTATATTTCTTTTTAGAAAAATAGGATTTTCGATTTTCTTTCCAGTTTTCATTTTTAACATTCATTCGAAGGTTTCTGTTCAGAAGATTATAACTTTTCTGGTTCCAACTCATTTTCATGGTGCATAATTTAGGCAGAGCAATGAGGTGAGTTTTTGCGGCATGGTTAGAAATTATTATTGGAACATTAAGTTTTGACCAGCCTAAATCAGCATAAGCTAGTTTGGTGTTACTAATGTGGTAAGATCTTAACTTGGTTTATATATGGGTGGTGTGATTCTAAGCAAAGCTAAGAGTAGTAATAGAGACTATACTACGAATCTTGATAAGGTTTTATTTTAAGAAAGGTTAATAACCATGATGGCTACATAGGCGAGAACTGTACAGAGAGGGGATAAGTTCATAAAAAGTCTATGGAGGGAAGAGATACAGACTACGCTATGATTTCTTATTTGTCCTACGGGTTAAGTTTTCCATATTCATACATAAGGACAACTTATTGTGAAACTTTAACCTTAGAGGTTAAGTTCCCACATAAATCAGTCCTGACATTCAGAATAAAAACCAATTTCAAGTAGCAAGACATAACAACAACATAAGTTGCTATATATAACTAGAGCAGAATAATATGCTACGCGTATGGGTTCTTATCTTAAGTTTGATCCTGATGTATTCTAATCTTTTACTTTTATTATTGGGTGATGCTATTTCTTCATGAAGTAGGATCTTCAATCTTTACTTCTGCTTTGTCGAGGATAGCGAAGTGTTGTCTGACTTCCTTGAGATGTTGGCGCATATATTGCAGTCTTCATTGGTCGGCATGAAGCATGGTAGCGACAAGTCTCGTACATCTTCAGAAGCAACCAGTATAGATAAACTATGACGAGGATTTCTTTTTCAGGAAAGAAGAGTTTGTTTACAAATCAAAATGAAAGTAGGCGTAAGAATAGAGTCTTAAGAATGGGAAAAGAATAGCAAAGTCTACATTTTGCAAATACACTAGCTTCGAAAAATATGATTTTGAATTGGTTTATTCCAATGCTAATGACTAGTCTATCTAAGGTTTATCCTACGGTCAGTATAGCTCTGATACCAAGCTGAGACGACCCCCGTTTTAGCACGAATGCCAAAACGGAAATCTAATGTGCTTGCAGTACTAGTCCCTGGATCAGTAGCTAGCACGCACATTTCAACAATTGGAATCACAACCATACATTATAATAATTAAGCGGAAACAATTAATTACAGAAATATTACAACTCAGAGTATTTAGCAGCAAAAGAAGCAAAGCCTTGTAGTGTACCCATCCAATCCCGCAGGCAACTGACCAGGCATAGATCCTTAGATAAAGATCGCTTCAAAGAAGAACCCGCAACCTGCGATGAACAACTTCGAAGCTTCGCATTCTAATCCACCTATAAATAATAGATTAAGCAAGGGTGAGTACTTTCGTACTCCGCAAGACTTGAGCAAAACCTATAATATATGCAGGCCATTTCAAAGGAAAGGCTTCTACTGATTAATTCAAGATAAAGCGAAATTGAATTTGTAAATCCAAGTTATTTGCAAACGGAATTTATAAGAGCATTTGATTGATAACAAATAAGTAAAGCATAAATAACACTCACAGTCCTCCATGACGTGAGCGACGAATCATTCACATTCCTGAAATCCATAACTGTCGGCCCTTTGACAAAAAGCACAGTTGCAAAACAAATGATACCAACCCATTTGAGAAATAATAAAATATTTAACTCGTGCAAGTTCACCAAGACACCCATGACCGCGGGTACGACTAATTAATTAGATTTAAACTCTGCAGAGGTGTACAACTGTACCCACAAGGAATGATCAACTTTTGCCCGACACACTTCCTTAGGTGTGACGTCAAGGAGACCATACATAGCCATTATATTCCTAGACATGACTTTGATCCAGCCCGGGACGTTAACCCCCGCCATAGAACTAGAAACACACACCCAAGCCGTGGATCCACTTTCACACACCCAACACAACGTTTCTAAACATGGCAGGGCGTACACCGTTGCATTAGCAAGTAGACCTGACCGGAATACCCCGTCAGGTAGACCTAGCCAGAATACCTGTGCAAGCTCCCGCCTACCAATGAGCAAAGCCATGTCTAAACAATTTAATAGGCTAAGGTTACCCCATTCTCACCCTCGTGGTTTGTACGGATTTTCTTGGATCATACAACACGATGTTCGGTCCTTAGTCTGACACGGGCGACACTTCACCCTACACTACGTGCAATTCCTGTCGCACAACCGGCTATTGCCAATAATCGCCCGCATCAACACATAGTTTTCTTTTGGGTTTTTAATCAAAGTACCCGCAACCAATAGAGACATTTTTAATGTTTTCAGGAAACAAATACTGATTTGATCATGTACATTGCTGATTCTAAAGCATGGCTAAGCAGGTTAATATGATCGTATATACCCAATATGACATTAAGAGATGTCTAGCCCTATTCCATGGTTATGAAGGTTCACATTTCCATAATCATCAAGGAGTTTCATATGTCAACAGGTATATCTACCAAATCCACAAAATAGCAAATTTATATAAAATAAACGCATGCATGAAACAATTTGATGCACAAAAGGAATATAAAATACTGGGATCAATATGGTCAAAGGATGCTTGCCTTGCTTATTTGTCGTTTACGACGATGACGAGGATTGCGACTGACGAAGGTGACGACGAAGATAGAGACGTCGGGTTCTACACGTCGATCAACGGAAAATAAAGCAAAATACTAACTTCAATAAGGGCAAAAAGAAAATTGATAGAAAGACAAATAAAACTCTTCACAAGAAACAGGGTTGCTCTTTTATGAATTTATTGATCTTATTTTACGAATTCAAGATGCTAAAATTGGTTAGATTAATAGATTTAATCATTAGTTGCAAGCTTTCATTGATTCACTATTCACAATATGCTTTTCTGCCAATTCTTATTACTTACGGGTTTTGCTCTATTAGGATTCGGATTCAAAGCAAAACGAAATAGAAATATTTTCTTAGATTACTGTAGATTATATCCTAAAGATCATTTCTAAGCTACGCCGAGTTGTTTCTTGTGAATGGAAGGGGTGGAAATTTATTTGAGCAGTACCTTCCCTCGCTTCTGTAGAACCGGAACAGAGGAGGCTCAGGGGATGGTGGCGCCGGCGAAGCAGTGGCGGAGATGGCCGGCCGGTGGGTAGAGGAGCACCAGGGAGTAGTTCCGCACCCAGAGGTGGTCTCGGCACCCACCAAACATCCATCCGCCCCGGTCTTATTTAAATAACAGTAGCAATACCAATTACGGCAACTTCACAAATAAGTTTAAACAATGTTTGAAAAATCTTCCATAATAGCATAATATCGAAACGTTTAAGATGGACTAAGCAGTTCTACCGTCCCATGCTACACTACGAGTTATCACCAGATAAATAGCTAGTATCATCTAGGGTGACAAAGGTTCGTCATGATTAAAGTCAATGAGGGTATAACAAGTCTGGATTTTAACTAAACCTTAACATTACATTTAAAGTACATTGCAAAAATAATAAGCACGCATAATTTAAAACAACATAATGTTTTTTATAAAATTTGGGATCAACATGTTAAAGGAATACTTACCTTCGTTGACTCCTACTGGATCTACCTTTGCCTAATGATTTGCTTGAGTTTAGACTGCGTCGTCTACACGTGAAATGAAAACAAATAAACAAAATAAATTCAAAAAAATTAAAAAATTGAAAAGAATGGTACTGGAAGATAGATCATGAATTTATATGAATTTAGAAATTTGAATCACTGGAATCGGAGCTCGAACGAAGGAGAACGAGCTCCTAGAAGTCTCTAGGTCAGGAAAATCAGAAAAATAAAAAGGGGTGACACGTGTCAACACGTGATTGGCTGGAATTTCAAATTTTTGGGAAAAATAGAAAAAGGAAAAGAAATACTGATTGACACGTGGGGCCCACATGTTAGTGGCTCGGCTCATGATGGACCAGGTCCACCGAGGGTTTCAAGGGGTGACGTCGCGGGCCATGCTGACGTGGACACGACACGGTTTAAGTTGAGGTGAGGTGGCGTGCGCAGCAGCTACGCCACCACACGGGATGATGTGGCGCGGGCACGGTAGTCGAGGCGGCCTTGACCGACCGCACGGCATGAGGCGACGTGGTGGCCACGCGGTAGAGCGATGTTGACGTGACGCGGACATGGCAGCCACGCGACGGCAGACACAGCACAGACGGTCCACGTGGCGCGCATCCAATGGTGGCTTGGTATCGAACAGCGTAGAGGCAAGGGCTTGGGCAGCGGTGACGCGGCGCGATCCGGAGCGCTGGCGGGCGATCGGACGGCTAGCGATCGACGAAGTAGTTCGGCGGCGAGGCGGCGGCACAAAGTCACCAGAACTGAAGAAGATGACACGGCCGAGGGGTAAAACGCAACAGATTGGAGCAAGATTTGAGGCAATCGAAAGAGCGCGGCGCGACGAACCCGAAGCGACCAAGTGTAGGATCGAGGATGCGCCTAGAGGGGGGTGAATAGGCGTTTATAAAATTAATCGCTTTCTAAAACGATGCGCGCTAATCAATCCCTATGTCAAAACCTCAAAGATAATACGGAAGCGATAAACTAGGTTTTGACGATTAAAGCCTAAATCAACTAGACTCACTAGTGCACTAACTAAATTATGTCTCTACACAAGAATTGCTAGATTGAACAAACAAACTAAACTAAGCAATTGTATCACAAACAAGCAATCAATAATATCACAATAATATAAATACATGAATGTAAATGAGACAAGAGACAACCGATGTTTTTCCGTGGTGTTCGGAGACTTGCTGGTCTCCCCTAGTCCACGTTGAGGCTAGCCCAAACCCTTGTACCGGCTCCGCAATGAGCACCCACCTCGATTCCACTAGATGTGTTTTTTCACGCTTTCGCGTAGGCTCAACCCGAACCTTCACAAACTTCGTCGGGGCTTCTCACAACCTTGAGAGCTCCTGCGCACGACGCTCTACGCCGTCTAGTAGTCGACAACCTCCAAGAGTTAACAAGCCGAGTCTTCGCTCGAGCTTCACCTAGCACAACGAATGCGCTTCTGATGATCACCTAGTGCAACACATGCACAAGGCCTCTCTCAAGTGCAACACATGCACAAGAGGTCACTCAATCCACTTCTAATTGCAACACATGCAATTAGGGCTCACTCTTGGCTCAAGAATCAAATTGAGGAGTGCAACACATGCAACCACCTCCTATAAAGCTCACAAGAACACCAGCAACTTGCCAAAGCCCCCCAAGGCCTCCTTTTATAGCCCACACAAGAAAACTAGCCGTTTGGGGGCATTTCAGGAAAAAGTCGCTGGGGCCGGCACTACCGGCCTCATAGCCTCGGTAGTACCGGCCGTAGCCCTAGCGGTCGGCCAATGGCTATATGTCCGGCACTACCGCCCTCTGAGGGCCGGTAGTGCCGACTTAGCGGTAGTACCGCTCCCATGGAGCAGTCACTACTACAGAATCGACCTTCACAAATGGCCTATTATAAGCGGTTAATTGCGTACCGCTTGTACTCTCTGCACCACAAGCGGTTCATGGGCAACGGACAAAAAGGGTCTCTAGAAGCGGTTCTAGACATGAACCCCTTCTAAAGCCTTAGCTCTAGAAGCGGTTCGTGTCCCGAACCCCTTCTAAAGCCCTGAGCTCTAGAAGCGGTTCGTGTCACGAACCCCTTCTAGAGCTCTAGAAGCGGTTCGGGACACGAACCCCTTCTAGAGCCCTAGCTCTAGAAGCGGTTGGGGACACGAACCCCTTCTAGAGCCGACTCTAGAAGGGTTCGTGTCCCCAACCGCTTAGTAGCCAGCCAAATAATAAAAGGAATGCATGCCCTACTCTATCGGAGAGCAGCGTGGGTGGGTTGGTTAGATGGGTGAGACGTGGGTCACGAGGAGGGTGAGGAGGTCATGAGTTCAATCCCATCCTCACAATATTATTTGTCTTTTGAGTGACTTCTACAAGCGGTTATAAAACCGCTTGATATCGACGGAGTATCACTCACGGTTGCTTACAAGCGGTTCTAAAACCGCTTCTAAAAACGGTTTCAAACCGCTTGTGATAGTCCCATATGTAGTAGTGAGTAGTCTTGCCGCTACCAATGTAAACACATCGTCTTCGAAAAGTGCTACTATTTGTACATGCGTAGTATCAAGCAAAGCGTGGCACTACCGCTCCCATAAGCGGTAGTGCCGGCCGAGCGGTAGCACCGTACACAACACCTCAGTCAAGCGGCTTTTTGAAGAAAACCTGATTTTCAACACTAAAATCATTTCTCCAAAAACCAAACACTATTCTTTGAGCAATTAGATGATCACCACATGATCATACACTTGTGCAAAACACATTTGCACCAACTTAGCTCATGCTCAAAGAATCTCAACCAAATTTGCAAAAACACATTTCGCAAACAAACCACGAACCTATGAGATCAATCCTCTAGCCATGTAAGGATCAACACATGACACCGACACTTTGCAAAACACATTTGCAAATGCCAACACATGCTCTAGGATCGAAACACATAACTTCTAAGCTTATTTGCAAAACGTATTTGCTAACAACAAATCCAACTTGCGAAAACACATTTCACAATCAACTCAAGATCTATTTGCAAAACGTATTAAGCAAATCAAACCCGAGTCTATGAGATTAATCCCCTTTGCCATGTGAAGGTCAACACGAAACCCAGTCAACTTGCAAACACCCGTTGCAGGCCTTACTCACATGCTCTCGGGATTCCGGTCTCATAGAACTTGGTTTATTCGCACAACGAACTTGCAAATAACACATTAAACACATTAAACATATTTCATGCTTGAGCATTACTCTTTGCAATACATGCAAAAGTCTAGCTCCAAGCAATACCAAATCAAGGTGCATGAACTCTCTAATTGCAACACATGCAATTCTCTAGTTCCATGCAACCACACTAAAACCAAATCAAACGTATGAACACTCTACTTGCAACACATGCAAGCTTCTAGCTCCATACACACCACATAAACACCAAATCATGCTTGAGCTCTCTCCTTTTGCAACACATGCAAAACTTAGCTCCAAGCAACACTTTGATTTAAGAAAGATTTGTTTTGTAAACAAAAACAAAACATGTAGCTTCAACAATTGCAACACATGCAAAAGTGAACTTCACGCAAAAGCCAACGTATTAGCTTATGCTATTTGCAACACATGCAAATCAAGGCTTTATGCGAAAACCAAATGTATATGCTCTTCTTCTTTGCAACACATGCAAATCTGAGCACAATGCAACAACAACCAAGCATAAGCTTAACCCATTCGCAACACATGCCAAATGGTTAGCTCTTATGCAAAAACCAAATCCAAATAAGATTTGAGCTCGAGTGAACACGGGATTGAGATCATCAACACATGATGAAGCTCAAGCTAGGACTCAACTCCTCTTAATAGTACGGCGATAAAAACTAGACTCAAAGACTAGAAAGTCCTTAGCCTATCTAGTTATACCTTGAGCCGCCGCATGCACGCAATCCCCTTTGGGGTCTTTATGATCTTCACTCTTACGCTCCCTCGGGATCAACACTTGGCTCTTCTCGTAATCTCTAGGGATCTCCTCTTGATGCCTATCACCTCATGATGTCGTCCTTGTCCCGTTTCTTCATTGTCTTGGACTTCACCTACTTCACAACTCATCGAAAAGGTTATTCCAACAAACACGGTTGCCTCAATCATCAGTCGCACTCCATTAACACATAATGGATGTCTCTAAAATCGATTGAGCACAGCCCAAATCAATTTGAATGATTTAAATGTGTCTTAAGTACAATAATGCAACACATGCTTCATTATACTTAAGAACTATTCATTTGTCCTTAATTAATCAAGGAACACCCTCAACACATGATGAAGTATTCTTTAATGATTAAAATGAACTCAATTTAAATTTTCATTTAAATTGATATGAGTATATATTAACTACTCAAGTTTTCATATACTCATGTTGATGAAAAGTAATGATCCATAATGTGTAGGCTATATGGAAATGACCATTACTATAAGCCATCAACTATAGAATAGACCCCACATGTATATGTGCATAAATATAATTGACTTGGAGATAATATGCACATATTCAATCTTAATTACATTGGAGCATATCCTATATTACCATGAGTATACTACACCTAGGCAATTCAAATATATACTCAAGGATTTAGTTTCTATGTCTTGATTCTTATATGTGTTAATAAGAGATAAATCAATACAAAGAAACTTTCAAGTTAAATTATGAACTACCCCTAGATATGTGCATCCATGTAATATATGGATTGGGAAACATGATGCACGTTTTGTGGTTAATACAATGGGAACATTCATACTTTAACTTGAATCCAAAGTATGCAATTAATACTAGAAAGAATACACATACATACCATGGGTTTTTCATTTTCCATTCCAAATATGAGACTGCTAAACATTTGCTCAATAACCATGTTAGTCTCATAATGATTAGGTTTGTCATTAAACAAGGATTAAGCATTAATCTATATCAATCACCAAAACCAATGACTCTTAAACTTACACCAAGGATTTATTTATGGAAGCTCACCGAGCAAGAGAAAGACGGCGATGAAGAGCTCGGGACGGCGGAGGAACTACGGCGAGCTCGTGCGATGCAACAACGGCTTGGGCGGTGCGAGAGAGGGTAGTGGCTTAAATAGGGGTCTTGGAAGGCATGTCCGACCCGAAAACCGAGGATGGCGGCGGGAATCATGGGATTCGAACGTGGAGGCGGTTAGGGTTTCGGCGGCGGTGGCGCGGGTGACGAGCGATCCGAATCGCACACACGGCGCGATCCGACGCACACCGAAGAACTCTGTGAATTGGCGATGGCCGTTGGATCAAGATCCAACGCCCACGGCGCTAGGGTTTTCGGCGGACTAGGCTAAGCGAAGGAGCCGGTAGAGAGCGAAGACAATTTGGGGTGAAATTGGAGGCGGGGCATGCCGAGTGGGAAGTGGGCCGAATAGGAACGGGTTGAAAGAGAATAGAGTCGGGCCGACGGAAGAAGAATTCAGCTCGAGAGGAAATAAAAGAATTTAAAAACATTTTCCGAATTTAGAAAATCCAAAAAATTCGAATAAAAGCAAATAAATTTAGAAAAAAATCTCTAAAAATACAAAAAATTCCTTGAAGCAATATAAACCCAACTAAAATTGGAAATCTTTTATTTGATGGATAGATTAGTCAAATTAAATCCTTTTATTATTTAAAAATTCAAATTAAGCTTTAATTAATTCTAAGAAAATGCAAATGGTTCATTTTCAAATTCAAACACTCGAAAACTCAAATTTTGGAATATTACAAACCTCCCCCCTAAAAGAAATCTTGACCCCGAGATTTGGACGAACTAGGAAAAAAGGTTGGGGTACTCCGCTCTAAGATCCTCTTCACGCTCCCAAGTTGCTTCCATATCTGAATGGTTGCTCCATTGAACCTTGCAAAATTTGATCGTCTTGTTTCTTGTTCTACGCTCTGTTTCATCCAGAATTCTGATTGGATACTCTGGGTAGGTGAGATCCTCCTGTAGCTCAACATCCTCAACTTGCATATGTTCTTCGGGTACTCTGAGGCTTCTTTTCAACTGTGACACATGGAACATATTGTGCACATTTGACAACTGCAGTGGTAGCTCCAACTGATAAGCCACTTCTCCACTCCTGGCTAGGATTAGAAATGGTTCAATGAATCTTGGTTCTAACTTTTCGCAAACTTGGAATCGACGCATCCCTTTGAGCAGTGAGACTTTCAGGTACACATAGTCACCGAGAGTAAAGATTAACTCTCTTGACGGTTATCATCATAGCTCTTCCGCCTAGATCACTGTGTTCTTAACCTTTCTTGAATCATTTTCACTTATTATTCAGCCTTTTGCAGCATATCAGGACCGAAGACTTGGCGATCTCCTGTTTCATTCCAACAGAGAGGTGTCCTGCACTTTCTTCCATATAAGGCTTCAAACGGTGACATCTGTAGACTTGCTTGATAACTATTATTATATGAGAATTCTGCATAGGGTAAACTTTGATTCCAACTTGTCGCATTGGACAATGCACAAGACCTCAACATATCCTCGAGAATCTGAATCACCCGCTCAGTCTGAGGGTGATAAGATGTGCTAAAATTCAGGTTGGTACCCAATGCTTCTTGCAACTTTTGCCATAATATTGAATCTTGAAGAAACTTTGGCACACCATGCAAACACACAATCCTTGACATATACAGCTCTGCAAGTTTATCTCCCTAATAGGTTGTTCTCACATGAATGAAATGTGCAACTTTTGTCAATCGATCCACTACAACCCATATTGAGTCATGATCTGATCTGGTCCATAGAAGCCCTGTAATGAAATCCATTCCAATTTCTTCCCACTTTCATTTAGGTACCTTCAACGGTTGCAGCAATCCTGCGGGTCGTTGATGTTCAGTTTTAACTCGCTGGCATACATCACACATAGCTATGTACTCTGCAATTTTCTTTCTTATTCTTGGCCACCAATATACATCTCGAAGATCATGATACATCTTAGTATTGCCTAAATGAATTGAGTTTGCTGACTCATGCGCCTCCTTTAATATCAACTACTTGATTTCTTTTTGATTTGGCACATAAATACTTTTTCCAAGCCGAACTGTTCCTTCTTCATCTTCTGAAAATCCTGGGCTTTGCCTTCCTTTATTCTATCCTTGATCTTAGCAGATTCCTTGTAACGTCCCAAAATTTTCATTTCAAAAATAGGATAAAAAATATCTATTTTAAATTATTATTTTTATCGGTTGTCTCAAGTTTATTTGTCTCCTCTTTATTTTCTAGGATTTCTCTAGAGTTCAAAAGAAAAAGACCTTTGCCTATTTTTAGAAAAAAAACTTAAAACTATTTCATTAAAAAAATGAAAACCTTATTTAAGTTGGAATTAATTTTAAAAAACATATATCACAAGGAACTTCGGTGACTTTTCCATTATTTGTTAAAATCCTGATTTCAAAACCTTTCCAAAAGTCTCATCAATTAAAAATATAGTTTGGAGACAAAATAAAAGATTTGGTTTTGCTAAAACTATCTTATTTAATATAAATAAACCTAAGGGAATTTCTGCGAAATTTCCTACAATTGTCAAATTATATATTTACTAAAGCCTTTCCGAAAGATTTAACAAAATAAAAATATATGTTGATATAAAAATAAAATATTTGGTGGTACCAAAATATTTTAGTTGATCTTAAAATATCCTAATTAAACTCCCTGGATTTTCTTAGAATTTTTGGGGTTGTTTTAATATTTTCTAAATTAAAAAGATATTAAAAACAATATAAAAGAATTTACTGTACATGAATAAAATTATTATTTTAGGTAATAATATTTTATTTGTGTTACTAAGGCTGTGGGTCACGTTCCAGATTTTTCCCGGATTTTTGAACGATCGTTTAATATTTATTTCGATTTTATTGGTGATATTTAGTAATTCGGATTAAATAAACAGTAAAGCTACAGTAACTCCAGCAGTATTCAGGAGCAGTTTTCAGTCATAGCTTCGGTGAGCGTTTTTTGATGATCCGCTGGTCCGATCGTCTTATAAATTAAACCACAGCTTTCTACGTGCGTTTTCTTTACAACTCAATTGGAATTTTTTCCATCCAAGTTCTGGATCTCCCTGTATAAGCTATTATTTTCAACTCCGGTGAAAACTTCGACGAGCTCTCCTGGTCACTCCCGATCTTATTTTGATCTAAAATTTTTACCAGAGCTTCTTCTTGGTGTTCTCTACACTCAGTAAAATCAGATTTTGCAAAAGCCTACCGGAGCACCTTCGGCCACCGATTTCTTTTCCAACTCCGACGAGCTTTTCCCGTTGATCCATTGCTCCTTTGTAGCTAAAAATTGAACCCTTGATGCCTCTCCCCATTCCCCACATCATACTCAAAGATCAGCATCATAATCGCAACGGATTTCCTTCGGCAAGTCTTCTTCCCCAACTCCGGTGACAACTTCTGCGAGTTCTACCAGGCGCTCCCGAACTCCGTTCATTCTCAAATTTTATGTTGAGCACCCCCATGATGGTTGAAACACCCCTGTGAAATAGTTTTGGAAGATTTCAAACAAAACACCGCTGGCGCACCGTGCAGTCCGCGCCACCCCCCACGTCGGCCTGATTTGGCGTCGCGTTCCTTGTCGGCTCGTCACGATTTTTGGTGATCCACCTATATCACCTTGTGCTCTATGGTACCCTCTGTCTCCCTTTTCAATTTCGTGCAATTTGGTTCATGGAATCAAAAGTTACGGCCACCCAAAGATCAAATTTTACCGGAGGCTGTTCTCCCTCGTTTTTGCGATTTTGGCTGTGAAATTTTTATGGTAGACTCCTCTTGATATCCCCTACATGGTGCTCACCCTAACCCATGGTTTTGATCTCGTGATTTTGCGCAGAAAATTCTTTTATCTGATCAGACTACGTTGCGGACAGCAGAAAACTTCGTCACGCGTTCCCCGTTGATCCAGAAGGTAAAACTCAGATCCGATCACGTCATATTGTGCCAAATATTTCCAGATAGCTCTCTGTAAAATTTGGTTAGGTTTCATCTATTATTTTAATAGTTATGACCGTTTGATCTATTAGCTCCAGGAGCCGTTCATCGGCAGTTTGTAATCAATCCGGTGGGTCGTCGCCAAATCCGTCTATACTGTTGAGTTCATCTCGTCACGTTCTATGCGATGGATATTTTCTCTTTGCTGTTGCATCTACCGAAATTCTTTTTATTCGTCGGCCGCCGCCGCGCCGCCAACCATTTTGGTTTGACATGGCCAGGCCATTGTGTCCACTAGACCATTATTCCCTATTTTGCCCATCGGAGAAGTTCAATTGATTGCCGGTTGCCGTCAAAGCCAAGTTCTAGAATCTACCCGTCGTCTTTTCAACCTAGCCCTCTGCTATCCATTCGGGTCTCGGTTAGCCATCCTTGGTAGCATTCTATCACTGCTATGTCATTGCACCGATGATCGCCACCTTGTTATTTCATGAGCGTCCCGTCATCGCTTCGCCTTCGCCGTTAACGTTTCGCCGTTAATGTTCCATCGTTAACGTTCCGCTGTTAACGTTTCGTCGTTAACGACCCGCCGTTAACGCTTTGCTCTCATCACATGTGTGCATGCAAATAAAGGCCCTAGTGCGATGTCATCATCTTTTCTATCGCCTTGATGTGATCTAACCCTATCACCTTGAGCTTACCCCATCTTCTTATCATCGCCGTCTTGTTATCATCGAGCCTTTTTATCGATGTATGACTGAACCCCCTTATCGAATCACCGTAGATGTTGACCCCACTTGTTCTTGTCTTATCTTTGAAAATCTAATCTGCCATTGATTGGGAAATCATTCATGGACTTGGTTAATACACCATTGGCCATATGTCATATCCTTGTACCCATATCTAATCTATCAGCCTATATTTCTTTTGTTTGACTGTGTATCTACTTAGTCAACACTGTGCCTGAGTCTAGTTCATCGT
This sequence comes from Guadua angustifolia, assembly GCA_036346375.1. Lineage (NCBI taxonomy): Eukaryota > Viridiplantae > Streptophyta > Magnoliopsida > Poales > Poaceae > Guadua > Guadua angustifolia. The sequence continues at coordinate 42,391,156 of CM070500.1, forward strand.
GAACTAACATATCTTTATGGACCCGATCTGTAGATCAAGAGCCCATATATCAATATCTGTTCAATCGAGTTAATTAATCTCGAAGGATATTCCCTGGAATATACTCCGTTCTTCCCTAATTATCAGTCGTAACCTTTTCGATAAATCTTCTGAAAGCCTGTTCTCTTTCATCCGATCTTTGATCAAATCTATTCAAGTTCTTAAATTCAATCCCTTTCGTTTAGTACCAATCTAATCTTAACTTGGAGTTTATTTGAATTGCCTTTTGAGATTTGTTGTATTTGTGCTTCTTTGCCGTTAGACACGTCATCCAGAAGTTACCCGAAGTAGCTGAAGGATGAGAAAGTCGAAGCATTCGATTGAAGGAGCCAAAGGTTGAGGAAGCCGAAGATCAATTATAAAGAGTAAAGAGCAGTTTATAGCAAGTGCCAGGCAAGTCGTGCTTTGATCATATTGCTCCCAGTTTTACAAATTTACTTTGATTCAAATTAGTGCATGCTAGTTCAAGATTAAAATGATTTAAATTAATTTGGGATTAGTTATACAATCCAATTGCTAATATCACCTTGCCATGACTATTTGTATGCCATAATTCATTTGTCACCCTAAGATGGTTGATTATTAGTTGGTGGTTATTACTTGCCAACGTGGGTTGGTTAGATCGTGTATAATTGCTTAGCCATGCCACACAACTCATGTCTTTTGAAAATAAAAGGTTAATACTGATCACTGGATTATGAAATGTGTTTGTGAAATGGTGTGACGTGTTGCCACACGATGATGTTGATATGTGGAACCAGTATGGTTCTACATGGATGTTGAGTTGTTGTTGGCATTGTGTTGCGCAATAATCAACTGGGGTGGTAAAGGATTTAGACAGAGGCAAGTGGCAAGTGGCTTTATGCCAGGTGGGCCATCGTGGCATTTGGGTGGGTTGACTGTTGTGAGGGCTGTGCGCCAATTTTGAGAGAAGAATGTCTTGCCTTGGTTAGTTAAGGATTTCACCTTGCAAGCCTTTGACCTGAGTCACTCGTACAACCACATGTCTAAATGGGAAGACCTAGTTTAGTAGGATTCTGATATCTCACCTTTGATACCTCGGGGTGGCGATTACAGGGGTAATCAGATGGGGAGCGATGCTGTCTTTGCGGCTTGGTACCCTATCCAACGGTGTTTGTCGGTCCTATACTTCGGCTCAGTGTGAGGGAAGTGATAGTGAAGGCAACCCGGAGAGGTTCCTAGGTTGAGATAGAAGTTTTTGAAAGGCTTTGTTATGATCGCTCATTCGCATACTCTTGTATGGCGATTCACAGCTGACGTGATGAGTTGATTGTATCTTGTGGGTAAAGTGTACAACCTCTGCAGAGTGTAAAAACTATTCAAATAGCCGAGTCCACGGAATTGGACAATGCTCGGGGATTACAGTCAAGGGTTAGATTTTGATAAAAATGTAGTTGGGAATGTGAACAATGTGATATGGAAATTGGTTAAGGATGAGAAATATTTTACTTGAGAATGATTACGAAATTTATTATGGGTATTATTTGTTTTACTGTTTTTCTATCTATTATGATTATTTGTGAATGCTGCTTTATTGCGATACAACCATTCAGCCAATCCTTTGGAATAAGCCATGCATGTAGTAATAGAACTGCATTCTGTGCATGACTTGTTGAGTACGATTGTGTACTCACCCTTGCTATAACAAAACATCACCAGTTGAGGAAAAGTCTTTGTCTTCGAAGAAGGAGAAGTTTTGCAAGAAGGCGAATATCTAGGAGTTGAACCTTGTCAATTGCCTGTGGTATTTTGATGGGATTCACCGACGTTCTTCGTTCCGCTGCTGTTCGTTTTACTCTGAACTAAAGCCATCTAGGCTTCACAATTGTAAGTTGACCTTAAGGTTGTTCAACATGTTATATTAAAAGATGAATTCTTTATTTATTAATCCGTTGTGTATGATTGTGATATTCATCTTTGTTAACTGTGGGCACTAGCTACTGATCCTAGGACTAGTGCTGAAAACACAGAGGGTTTCTGGTTGCGAATTCGGGTCCCGACATTCCTTATCTAATTTTTGCATCTTTTTGATCTGATCCACTAAGGTTGGTTGAATCTCCAAGGCAGCAATAGAATCTTCCTCCATTAGTTCCAAATTCAAACATTGAAACTCCTCATGAAGAGTAGGTTGTTCTTCTTTAATCATCAAATTATTGCAGTAGCTCTTTCAGCTTAAGGCATCGGCAACTACATTAGTCTTGCCATGATGATAATGTATTCCAACATCATAATCCTTAATTAACTCTAACCATCTTCTTTGTCTCAAGTTGAGGTCTGCTTGAGTGAAGATATACTTTAAACTCTTATGATTCGTGAAGATCTCACAACAATTTCCAATGAGATAATGCCTCTATAACTTTAGTGCATGCACAACTGCAGCCATTTCTAAGTCATGGGTTGGATTGTTTTCCTCATGTGGTCACAATTGCCGTGAGGCGTATGCAACTACTTTACCTTCCTTCCTGCATCAAGACACATCCAAGACCCTGTCTTGAGGCATCACAGAAAATCTCAAAGTCTTTCCGAATATCCGGCAAGATAAGCACTGGGGCTGTAGTCAATCTTTTCTTCAATTCCTGAAAACTTTGCTCACAGGCTATAGTCCATTCAAACTTCTTCTCCTTCTTCAGCAACTAGGTAAGCGGTCTTGCGATCTTTGAGAATCCTTCTATGAATCTTCGGTAGTATCCCACTAAACCAAGGAAACTCCTGATGTCAGGCACTGACTTGGGTTGCCTCCAATCAAGCACACTTTTCACTTTTTCGGGGTCCACTGAGACACCTCCAGCAGAAATTATATGCCCCAAGAAAGCAACTTCTTTTAGCCAAAACTCACACTTGCTGAACTTGGCATATAACTGATGATGTCTGAGCTTTTCTAACACCATCCTCAAATGTCCTTCATGTTTTGCTTCATCTCTAGAATAGATAAGAATATCATCTATGAATACTACCACAAACTTATCTAGATACTCTATGAACACTTTATTCATCAGATTCATGAAATAAGTTGGTGCATTGGTTAGTCCAAAAGACATAACTGTGAACTCATACAATCCATATTGGGTAGCAAAGGCCGACTTCAGAATATCTTGCAGCCTTATTTTCAGCTAATGGTATTCAGATCAAAGATCGATTTTGGAGAAAATATAAGCTCCTTTCAACTGATCAAACAAGTCATCAATCCTGGGCAATAAATACTTATTCTTGATTGTGACTTCATTCAGGACTCTATAGTCCACACACAAGCGCAAACTATTATCCTTCTTCTTTACAAAAAGAACTGGCGCTCCCCAAGGTGACAAACTTGGACGAACAAATCCTTTTTCTTGTAACTCTTCAATCTGCTTCTTCATCTCAACTAGTTCATTTGCTGGCATGCGATAGGGTCTCTAAGAAATAGGAGCCGTACCAGGGACTAGTTCTATGATGAACTCTACATTCCGGTTTGGTGGCATGCCCGGCAATTCCTCAGGAAATACATATGGGTATTCTCGCACCACATGCACATTTTCTAAAGTTGTTTCCTCCAATCTATTCAAAGTACACTTTTTTCAAACCCTAGCTTATTCAAATAGCTATATCTTTTGCATTATAACTCTAAATGAGATGAAACAAATTTCTAAAACCATCTAAAATCTTATAGTTTTAGAATATACAAAAATATTATGAAAGTGAGCATTGGAAAAATTTGAAATTAAAATTTAATGAAAAGGCCTAAATATATGTTATACATAAAAATTTCACAAACAAACTCGGAATTGAATGAAACTAATTTGGTTGAAATCCTTATGCTTTCATCAACTCATATATATATAAATATTTGAATTTCATCTATATTTAAATCATTTTCCACCAAAGGTTATTCTCAATGCACTGAATATTCAAAAGGGTATAATGAGTGCAAAAAAAAATCTAAAATGAGTATAATTCATTTCTATATACTAATATGTTAGTAGATTGCATGAGCATGCCAAAATACTTAAGAAGCAATCTTGAATTGAATTATTTCATGAATAAGACATGATCCTAATGTACAAGATTAATATATATGTATAAGCATATGTAGACTGTAGAGTAACTAGCAGTAATGTCTACAAACATGTATATATGCAGAATGAATCATGAAACCGAGTTACTTTATAGCAACAAAATGAATTTGTTTTGGAATAGGCCTTGCGAATGGAATATAACCTAAGTGTAAATATATGTGCAACTATGGTAATATCTATGCATATATATGCATATATAAAGTATCTAATAGCTGTACAAAGATATGAATAGGTATCAAAATGAGTAATTTATCACTATTGAAATGTTTTGAATACAACAACAAAAGATTTCATATGCATAAACTTAATTGGCATAAAGACCATATGCTTTATCTCTGTAAAATAATATAAATATATGTATAAAACCTCATGAAATAAATATTAGATTAAGTAGGGCTAGTCTCAGCATATTCTAAAGGATATGTTTGGCATAATAACTAATTTAAATTTAGTTTATAAAAGACTTTAATCTTTATATGCTTATAAATATATCAGATAAAAGCCAAGTATCACGGAACCAACTTTAAAACACTCTTAGGATCATCCCCTGCTGATGTCTGAAAAATGGTTCAATAATCTTATAAGGTGTAGCCGCAAACTTAAATCATAAACAGAACCTTTATTGCATAGAATTTAGAAACACTTAAGCCTTTTTGGTAGTTCATAAAATATCTCGTCTAAATGCAATTATTATGCATATCAGCCTAGAAATGATATTTAAGATATGGACTACCATATTCTGGAAAAATATTTTATTTACAACTTGCTTTTCACCTAAATCTTGCTAGTGCAATAACCCTAAGTGCTAATCATACACTAAACCTTACTAAATCTGATCCCTTATAATGTAAACCTTAATACCAAATATGGTATTTCAGCAATGAATATATTGTCTTGTCCAAATCCTAAAATTTATAAAATCAGCTTAGGATCGCTCTCCAAAGTAAAGACTACCCTATTCTCAAGAAGTAATCCCATTTTCTAATGCTTTGCATATAAATCTTGTTAGCAAAACAACCTTTAAGTATTATGATTTCTGGACTTCATAATACGAATAAACAAAATTAGTAATAATGAAGAAATCTGTAGTTAAGATATTTGTATCATCATAACCTTCTTAAAAACCATGAATAAATAACCAGTAGCCTAATCTAACAGATATAACATATTCAAAATCGCTTTTTATACAAAGTCAATTAAGGATTAAGTACTATTCATTCACATCGCACAACAAAGCGATTAATAATTTAACTTCATTAATCTAAATAATTTCTGTATCTTGAATTTGAAATTATAAATATAAAAGTGCACAATTTTAGCTTCTTGAATTCGTAAAATAAGAATAAATAATCTATATAGGGAATCGTGCATCGCTCAACTTGAAAGCTATTATTTATATGAATGCTTAATCAACTAAAGCACGAGAACTTGAATCATTCAATCCAAATTTTAAAATATTCTTGTTTTCTTCAGTGAGTCTTTATTTGGTTCTCTGTCTGTCTTATTTTTGCCCTTATCACTACAAGAAACAGGGAAAAATTCGTGGGCCAAAAACCCACGAATTTAGGCCAAAACCCACGAATTTAAGTTAAATTCGTGGGCAAACCGTCGAATTTAGTTCACGAATTTAACTCGATGAAATTAATCAATTAAATTGTGGGTACCACAATTTAAATTAAATTAGTGGGTTACTAGAAAACCCACGAATTTAACAGCTTAATTTCGTAAAAAACCTACTTAATTTAATAGCTAATTTAGGTAAATTTGGTAGAAACCCACAATTTAAATAAATTGTGGTAAGAACGAATAAGCATGCAATTTAATTAAATTAAGTGGGCTATAAAACCCATGAATTTAATTAAATTAGTAATGGTAGAAACTCACAATTTAGTTACATTAGTGGGTTGAATAAAACCCACAATTTAATCATTAAATTAATGGGTTTTATATGGCCCATGAATTTATTAGCCATTATACAAAAAATATATATATATATCCCGGTGATCCACCACCATGTATTTCATTGATGTCACCGATCATTATTTTGGTAATTTGATACCCAAATTATAGCAGCGATTAATAGCCCATTTTTCAAACTCGAAAATCAGAAATAACATATATCTGAACCGGATTTAACGTGGAAAAACCCTCCAATGCGAAGGGTAAAAACCACGAGCACCGTAAGCAAACTTCACTATTTTCAAGAGTGTTTACAAATCGCCGGAGATCAACTCGCGACGGCTTACAAGACCACCAAGCCTCCCGGCGACGGGCCTCCGCTCCGCTCTGACAGAAGTTTGCCTTCTTTTGAATTTGGATTATAATTCAACAAAAACTAAGTCGCCGAAATATACAAAATTTCGGCATGACCTCTCTAGTAAATAGGACATCCACTCAGCAGACAAAAAAACATTTGCAGTTATAATATATATATCAATCTCGCAAATCCAAAAGAAGACATTCTAGCAGATCCTTAGATAAAACATCTGACAAAGTATAGCTCCTTACTTTTTGACCAATATAACTATGCAGTGTAAGCACTTACGCATCCATTGTCCATTCAGAAGTTTTGCTAGTTTCATATTTAAGCATATGCACATTTGAAGCCTGTAGGCCCTATTCAATACCACATGTTTAATAAGCCACAAACATAGATACGGTCAATCCAATGTATAAAACGAATACATTCTTGCACTATCCTATCCGGTACCCAGCATGATCAAATGCGTGGTGCATTTACACACAAGAAATATTCATCGACTACACTGCTTGCTTTCTCGTGATGAAATTCAATATAGTAATTTGTGCACAACCATATTCTCATAGTGAAATCTAAGGAAACCTACAGCAAAGGACTGCCCCTTTCTGTATGTGCTAAAAATTACAGTGAATGGATTGCACCTCTTGGGTTATCGCCATTAATGATTACACGACGCCGGAGAGAGCAAAACCGTGCAAGTTGACACTGGGTATAAACAACTCAATATGGTATTATGGTAATATAGCCCTGCTGTGATGTCATGGCATAATTGGAGATACTTCGCTATGTACCAAAAGACCCCAAGGTGTGCTTCGTTTGGTTCAGAACGCAATAGAGCTCATGTAAAAAATGGATTAGATTGTTGTAGCAAAAAAGATTGCCACTATTGCTTATAGAAGCTATGCACATTACCTACCTCTAAAGATAGCCTTGACAATTAAAATATTGTTCCATCGTCCTGTTATAAAATTAGGCCTATTCGATACAATTAATCTTGTTGAGCCTTGGTAATCAAAATATTTGATAATGTAACACATTTTTATCTGTTTAACTGAATAGTCGGAAAAAAAAAGAATAGCTGGAGACTCTAATAACTGACTCTCCCATCAAAATATATGTTCATTCATAACTATTGATTTACAACCTATTCATTCAAATCTCAACAGGAGATGCTAGGTACAACGGAGCACATTCTGTGAAATTCAATTATAAGCATGTCAGTTGGATAGATCACCTTGTATTTATTGAATTTGTTAAATTCTAGAAAAGGACAAATGAGATTTACGAGGCATGCGAATATTTCATAAAGCTACATACCAAGGTCATCATGAGTTAAAGCATTTATGTTCTCTTCGCTACTTCCTCCTAGGATGGTTGATTTGTCGCAAATTCCAATTTTCTAGTATTTCGAGATAGCTCACGGGCTATTTAGCCAACATTGGCAAATATATGGAAAGTCAACACTAAATAACAGAGGGTTTTATATTGCTAGCATGTAGTAAGAAAGTAAAGTAAGAAGATGGTAAAGCTGGAAATAGCTATAACAAAATAAAGCAATAATAGATTTCGGTACCTGTTAATTTGACCTAAAAGGAAATCAAGTTGCTTATCAAGGACAACCTGTAATTTCTTGACAAAAACATGTTACAAAGTAAGAATAGATTTCAGTACCTGTCAATCTAGCCTAAAAGGAATTGTGGTACCTGTTAGTTTGACCTAAAAGGAAATAAATTGCTTATCAAGGACAACCTGTAATTTCTCTAGAAGAAAAAGATAAGCTCCATATTCGGAGATTCATATATTGCATTGCCGCCATTGTAATAAGCTATAATTGTAGCGACCTTATGACATCACCTGCCTAAATTATTTCCTACCTAATAAAGTGAAATGGTAGTGAATTATGGAAGATCGTATAATTCTGGCACCCATTAATATGTCTTTTTTAGTGCCTCGCCATCGTTTGTGAACTGATGACTTAGCTACATAAAATCAATTACATACACAGTAAACAACGTGAAACATGAACAGATTGCAGGATGAAGTTCTTTCGATGCAAAACGCAATTATGTGTCGGCGTGTACGGAGCGATCAAGTATTGGTTTAGCAATATAAACAGATCTGAAGTTTGCAGGAGTGAACAAACGAAAATAAAACAGATCTGTAATATGCATCTATTCTTAGTGCTTCATTATGGACAACAAAGACAAATAGGAAATCTGGAAAGGTATTACTTCTAATCCCATGTTCATGCAAAAATGAGAAGACTCTTGAAATGCAAGGCACAAAATACAATTTGATGCACTCTGAATCTATACCTGTCTTCACATCTTTTAACTCTTAAAATGTAACTTTACAAGACCCAAGTTCTTACCTGTTTTTACAACAATTTGCCCAGAGTTTGCATCATAATTCAACAAAAACTAAGTCACTGAAATATACAAAATTTCGGCATGACCTCTCTAGTAAATAGGACATCCACTCAACACAGACAAAAAACATTTGCGGTTATAATATATATATCAATCTCTCAAACCAAAAGAAGACATTTTAGCAGATCCTTAGATAATCAATCACACATCCAACGGCAATTTGTAAACTACACAATGACGTACAACATGATCTCAGATCCACTTCAACAATGATTTCTTTAATTGATGTCAAGCAAGAGCCAATGGAATACTTAGGCATTTATTGGAGTTACTCAAATGATCTCAGATCCATTTCAGCAATGATTTCTTTAATTGTTGTCTCATCACCCATATCATACTTCTTCGAGCTTCTTCCAACTCATCAACTGTTATGTACTGTACAAAAATTGCAAGCGACAAGCTAGTTAATTAAAAGGTATTCAAAGCTTTAAATATGTGATCTTCCTTGTCGAGTCTATTCATGTGCATTGTTGCTGATATAAATTCAACATAATCAATAGTCCCATTTCCATCAACATCACTGTTTAGGAATGAAAGATAATGAACAAGGAGCTAAAAAGAAAGCACCGGAGCCGCCGATCACACAACCAACAATCAATCGGTGAATGCACCATCGCTACTTGTTTATGGTTACCGGTTATTTAGAACAAGATTACCAATTTAAGAAGGTTCGGTGAGAGAATAGCTTATCTACTGATTTCTTCATTAGAACCGAAAAGGCTTAATGGTCATGAGATCTACTGAGTTATCGCCTTCTGTTACCAAAAAAAAGCAATGGTTTAGACATTCCCTTCCCAAGATAGTTTTCATTATCACGAAAGAACATGTCACACTTGCTCGATCTTTACAACATTGATTCTGACAAGAGTAGATGCTTTCATCTTGATATCAGGGGGTTCATGTTGGACACCAACCTGTAGAAGAAAACAGAAAATCACTCAACGTTCAGCTAATACCGAGAATCTATCATATAAATGAGCTTTGGCATCCTTCAGAAACAATTTTTCTGCAGCAGCACATGCATAGAGCAAAAGTTAAAAAGTGACAAAGAGGACATATGAAGAAATAAGACATTATCTGGCCCAGTTTTGCACTTATCCATGTCAGTTCTTTCAAGCAATTATCACATGTTTTTGCACAATGTGAAGGATCAAACATCTCTCCAAAGTGGATCAGTTGTAGTAGGCGTCTGCAGTCCACATCATTTTCACAGTAACTAACCTATAGAAAGAGAAAATATGACAAGCTAAGATGCTTTCCGAACTACAACGCAACAAGAAGCATGCATGTAGAATTATATATACCATGCGCAAGAGATTCTCCTTATGTGTTTCAAGTGCTTGCTCATGTGAAGACGAAGAGCCTCGTCGTGGTGCTGATGCGATTTGTTCTACAACTCCTTGTGTAAGCATGTGTTTGACACGAATCTACATAGTTTTGCAAGAAAATTACTTGTTTATGATGAGAGATGAAGATAGTATGAAGCTGACAATATAAGGTACCACTAGACTTACATAGTCAGAATAATTGTAATACAGCACACAAGATGAAAGTTGCCCATCTCTACGAGCACGTCCACACTCCTAAAAGAATGTGTGATCATGAAACAACTTAAAATAGTGACTTAACTAAGTGATTAAATAAGTAAAGTGATTAATTAAGTGACTAACTAATGTACTAAATTTATGAACTTGCCGAGGTGTCAACGCTCAGCAGAAAAACTTTTCACGTTCCTATAGCGCCTTTCTAACAAAACCTTTCATGACTTGTCCCGGGAAAAATAAAATCTTAAGGACGTAGACGACACTTGGAAAATGTGATTTGCTACGCATGGCGGAGCTATAAACATCAGCGCAAACCAACGTTAAGGCAGATACCATCAAGCTTTGTATGTAGCAAGCCTGCACTCTACATAACCAAGTACACTGATTCCGAATATATAACAGAGATTGGAGATGAAAAACAGATTATTAGAGATTGCGCCAAGACATTTATTAAGGTGTAATGAACTTTGCAACTCATTCTACAACGGCACCTTGCAAATTGCAAAACATCTCGCCTTATTCGGAGGTGAAAAAACGTGAATAAGAACCATTTGGATTTCGTTACTCAGTAAACTATTGAAAGAAAATGAGACAATTTGTTAGTACTGAATCTGAATGCATGCTTCAGAGGACTCAGATCCACCGCCTTAAACAAAGAAGTACTTATCAAATTTTCAGCTCACTATGCTACAATTTCAGCCCGAGTGAATGGCAACAACACCGCCTACGAGATTCTCATATTCTACTCTCTCAAATCCGCTTCGGATCATCTCGAGCAAACTTTTGTCAGAAAAGTAAAAGCTTGATTAGCTGAAATAAAAAGAAAAACCAAAAATTTTTTTGTTTGAACAAATACTAGTTTATATTCGCCTATACCAGTGATAAATAACATGAGGTAGAAAGCGCTAGAAAACCAACATTCTCACAAACAACATGTATGTTCATGTTTGTCAATAATAAGGCACTCAAGAAAAGGAAATGATAAGAAAGTCCCAACGTTACGATTTGGAAACCGACAAATACTCTCAACCAAGTATTGGTACGACCGCTTATCACCAACAACTAGCTCTCCCATAGCCGGAATCACGTAAAATGAATAAATGTCATAACTCAAAAAGAAATGCAAAGAAAGTTCAAAGAGGAGGCAGGAGTACCGTAAAAAAGAGAATATAAGGTCGACATTACTTTTTACAAAGCACTAGCATCATTGCAAAGAAGAATCGAAAGTGAACTTTTCCCATTGGATCGAATAATAGCAACAAAAACTTTTTTTAAACCTATCGTAAATGTTTAATACATAGCTTGGTTAAGATAGCCTTGTCGGTGCTTAGTACCAATGATGATAGCTAACAAAGGCATTTTTGTAAAAATAATTGTAGCTCCAATAATTGCTCATTTTTATTATATGTATAACAAGAATTTTCAAGACACCATCCTCTCAAACATGCAAATCCATGTGAAACTAATCAGATTTGTAGAACATAAACCAATCGACTTGATATTACATGAGACAAGTCATAAAGCAAGAAAAGCTCCTTAAAAATAGCATTCAATCCAAACATACATGTGGAAAACTTTAAAAAGTCACAATCACAGTCAAATATAAATCTTTAAACACATGGAGACATCCAATTTGCAGCATACTCTAAAGATCGAGATTAATTCTTCTCTGCTAAGATATAGTCATCGGTTTAGGATTTTTTAGTGGCTCACCAGTAAGCTTCGATAGAGCTTTTTCAATGTGTGTCACGTTTCTAATACCAAATGCGATAGTATAACCATCCATAGATCCATCCTCAAAACTCGAACTTCGCATCTCCTTGTATCCAACTAAGACAATGCTCTTCTCTCAGAGCACGAAAATAAAACTCAAATCATTTGACAACAGTAACACAACATTTAAAATAAAGGTGGCATGGTAATACATATTGCATATTTGGATTAATATCACACACATATATGTGGGTGTCTTCTTCAATATCAAGAAGAGTACCTGATAGCTCGTGGCTCACGCCTAATTCTTTCCAAGACACTAAAAGCGACATCACCAAGTTGAAATAAAGAATCATCGGATGCATCACTTCAAATTTCAAAACAAGTGCTAATGAGAATTGCAATATATCGGTGCAGACACTTCTTAGCAACATAACCAAATAATAGAAGGTGGAAACAAACATCATCCATAAACAATAAAATATAGTAGAAATATAAGTAGTATTGTTGTAAACGATCAACATTAGCACGGAAATGATGCTGGAATGAAAGGAGGAACTTCAAAGACATGAAGCTCACAAATACTAATATAGATTAAGTAACATTAGCAATGTAAATGCATAATTCTATGCAAAGGAAGAAAGGAGATGAGCACAATATTGTGGAATCAGATGAAGGGCATGGAAGGAAACTTAGGATGGGCTCAAACTAGGAATTACACATGAATAGAACCAACAGTCAGCCATCAGCCACAACATATATTTCTTATCATTTGGTCACCATGAAAATAGGACAATGATTACATTAAATTTGTTTTGTCACAAAGACCATGCCATCTATGTTATCCTAATTGTGTTGATAAGTTACTTGATGCCATTTTAGATTCTAAAAGCAACAAGGGGTATAGAAGAAGACTAGAAGAGACATGTATTTACTGCTCCACCACCACATCTAAATGCTTCATCCCGGAAAAGGATTCAACTCAAATTAGCCTCGAAGAGAAGAATCGTGAGACTGCACAAAAATAATGCATTAAATGCCCCGGCCCGATTGAGCAAGCTAACCTGTCTTTCCACAATCTATGTAACCCAACACTCATAAGATCATTCATGAGATCATAACTTGAAGCGACGCTGCTGAAAACATTACCAACCAATTTGCTCTTTTCGTCTTCACGCACTTGCTTGTATCCTGATGATATGGAATGAATAGGTTGAGGAATAGGGAGAAGGGGAAAGGGGTTGGGGTTAGGACGCACAAGTTGGTGGCGTCTTGAGTGGAGGAAGGCCGTGGGGGAGGAACCATGGGAGGAGGAGGCGGCGACGGCTGACGGCGGCGCGCAAGGGCGGGCGGCGGCAGGCGGGTGGGTGCGGGCGATCACGGGCGGGCGCTGGGCAGCGGGCAAGGCGGGAGCAGGCGCGGCGGGGGAGAGGTGATCAAGGTGAGAGAGCGAGCGAAGAGAGAGGGAACAATGAGCTAAGAGAGAGATCGAGGAGACGCGCTGGGTCAAGTAGGTAGGGTTAACACATCGGTTAAATTGTGGGCTAGGTGGCCCACAATTTAATTAAATTGCGTCGCTATTAATAAAATACCGACAAATTTAATTAAATACGTGGGTATTTATGTAAACCGATTTAATTTAAATATATAAATTGTGGGTTTTTTTGATCCACGAATTTAATTAAATACTTGGGTTTTTTTATAAACCGACGAATTTAAATATATAAATTCGTGAGTTTTTTTTGGCCCACAAATTTAAAAAAACCCACGAATTTTCCCCTGTTTCTTGTAGTGTATTGAAATTTGTTATTTGATATATTTCTGTTGAACGACCACTACAAGATTGTAGATTTGCCCCGAGTGTTTTCCACACTCGGGATAGGGGACAAAACACTCGGGATAGCCTATCCCGAGTGGGTACACTCGGCGTAGTGCACTCGGTGTTATTTTATCGGGAAAGTTGTCTACGCCGAGTGTACTCTCGGAAAAAATAAACTATACCTGAGTGCACTCTCGGATAGCCCGCGCTCCCGGGCGGTAGTAGCGACACGTCAACATCTATACCGAGTGCACTCTCGGGATAGGCTATACAGACTATCCCGAGTGCACTCTCGGGATAGGATTTTAGTGAATATCCCGAATGCACTCTCGGGGATAGCTACCATGCCTTGGCTATAAAACAGCCAGCTCAAATTATCAATTCACATCCAATAATACGCATCCAGCCAGCCACAATATAACATCATCAATTCACTATCCAGCCAGCCACAATATGACATTATCAATTCACATTTCAATAATACGCATCCACAATATCAATTCACATTATACGTTGAACCAATATAACGAAAACAACGCCATAACCCATCCACAAAATGTAACTCCATCGCGCATTCACATACAATGCACATATCACAAATATTTTTACATTAATTCAACATGACTCCAACATATTCGCATGTGCACATATCACAAACGAAGTCCGAAATTCAACAAGTCCGAAGTTCAACAAATGAAGTCCACATACACAAAGCATAAGAAGTTCTACAAATCACATCCATACCAAATCCAAAACCACTCCTCGAGGGCTAGATGAATCCAATTAGCTTCTGTCCCTTGTTTCTTCATCCTCTGCACATTACATTTCAAGAATAAAACATATTATATCATTTCCATTCAATACAAGGTTACATATTTATAGAAAAGACATATAAGTTAAATGTATTCGCACACACAATATATCCATACATAACATCAAGTAGGGCAAATTTTTTGAATGGCAAGTCATTAACCAAATCAGATATGATTACTCACCTGGAGATGCAAACCAGTTTATTTCATGATTTGGAATCCCAACATTATCTTCACCCGATAAGGCATCCCCTGGACTATTCCTCGATGATTGTCCAATGTTAATAGCATGATGAGAGTTTTGGGTGTCCTAAGCAGAAATTTCAATTTAGTACCTATAATGCATAGTTTCATATATGTACCAAACATGGAGTTATATACATACCTCTTGTCTCGGTTGATGTTGAGGCGTCGAGAATGCATTGAAGTTAAAGTTCAATACAGGCGGTGGAGGAGATGGATTTCCTAAAGAGGTTGCTAGAGCATAATCCTGCCAACAAGAATGTTACCATTTGACTACTATGAACATCTCAAATTTAACACAAATGTCAATTACTTTTTTACCTGCATCCACTGTGCCATGGCCGTGAATCCCGTATGCATAGCATTCCGCATATCTCGGTTCTCATCCCGCACGCTCACAAGCACACGTCTCAACTTTTCATCGCTTTGCCTCATAGAAGAAGAAGCATTGCTTGAAGTGCCAAATGGGGAAGAAGTCAAGCGCACATTCCTATCATCAAATATTCAAATGCACCATCAAGAAGTGCATAACGGCCATGAGGCTTCCCACCGGTATTCTAGTACATCAACTGTGCATCAAAATTCCCATGCAGCCAATTAACATCAGGTCCATGCTTTTCTTGGTATGCATCTCGATACTTCCCCTGGAAAGGTATGAAAACATTGAAATACCACAACTATTCTGAAAAACAAAATTAGCTACGTGTTAGTGTTAGTGCTACGCACCAAGTTCATCTGGACATGTGGGTTGGTGACAGGTGGAATCTCAGAACCCTCAAAACTTTCCATGTCTTGCATTGAAACCCCCCCCATGAACAGCATAAGCCTCTAAAGGTGTCATAGGTCTTCGAAACCTCCTCTCTTGCAACAAAACAAGGAAAATGTATTAAGTCCGAGTGTCAGAAATGATGGTTTAAAAATACAGACTTTCTATTACCATTTCCTATTGGGTTCGACTAATAGAACTAGATCCACCTCGATTCACCCTTGCCCCTAAAGTGGCACGAAGATTCCGCTTCATTTCACTTACACGCTACCATGCTGGATCACACCATTGTGTAATGAGATGCCCCCAAGCCTCGTCATCGATCCATGCAGGTTTGACTTGGTTATACTCAGCAACAGTGAGAAACAATGGATTCTCTCTTGTGTCAATGTCTTCATCTTCACACACATCCTTGTAGTACTTGGTCACAGCTGGTACTCGAGTGTTGTACATTAGCTTCTCAGTATGGTATTGGCAAGCCGCCTCTAAAGTTGCCTCTCATCTCGCCCTAGTGTCATTCGAGTAACCTTCACCTTCAGGATATGTGTACCGAGCCTGCATTCCATAGACTTATAAAGAACATAACAAGTCTACCAATATCATATCTGCAAATAACTTACACGGAAATCTTTCTTCACCCGATCTGCCATTATATCACCCGCTTCACCAACAGCATACCAATGTCTCCATTTTGTAGCTACTACGATAGCTGGAGGACTCAATGTCATATCTTGCACAGTTTGTGGATAGTGATAGCGCAACAAAGGCTGCAACACAGTGTTTGGTCCACGTGGCCTCCCGACAAATACAGTATGTTTCCATTGCCTAGAACCATATTCAAGATGGCAAGATTATATGGATGTGAGAATTAATTACATGATGACATATAGCAAAACTTACCTTTTTCCTGCTGATGCTATCACCTCCCTCCCTACAGGCGTGGGAGGAAGTGGAGGGATTGAATTTTGCCCCCGTGACTTGCGGACTACAAGATTTGCATCTGCCTGAACTTCTTCTTCCCCTGTGTAGTCAGGATCCTCAGCCTGTATTTCCTCTTCCTCAGCGTGTGTTTCCTCTTCGTCCTCTGCAGCCTGTGCTTCCTCTTGTGTAGCCTATCTAGATGAGGATGCCCTACCTTCAGATCGCTTTAGTTTTTGCAAGAAATTTTTCTTCAACTTATGCTTGCATTAGTTAAAATATTAGTGACAGATCATATATGCAATAAAATCAATAATGTAATGAAAAAACATAAGTATAATGTAATTAAAATCAATATTGTACCATATCATCTATTCATTGTCCTCATCATAATCTGGTTCACTAGCATTAGAGCTATAATCAGTGAAGGCATCAGAATCACACTCTTCACCTGAATGAGATTCTACTTCTACACCAGTAGAAACATTCCGTAATATTGTAAGATGTTTCTCATTGCATATTGTATCCACTTCATTCGAGACATAAACAACATCCAACTCATCTCCTAGATCGATAGCAAATGTGTCGCTCAACCCTTCCTCCTGAAAGAACTCGATGGTCGTCGTACTAGTTGGAGCTTGATTAATAAAATGGACATGTCTCGTTTTGCGACATGACAGACCACCGACCAATCTTTCAAGTCAACCTTCTTGACTTGTTTTATTTTGGGACCTGATATATCTTGTTTAGGGACCTTACATGGGTACGGGGTGTAGTATACTTAAGAGCACTGATGAGGTAGAACAAATGGCTCAAAGACAGAATGTTTTGATGTATGTTTGATCTCAACCAAACCAATATTTGGTGAGCGCCGCACACCTGTTGTTGGATTGAACCAATGACAATCGAATAAAACTAAGTTGAAATGTTTATCACCAGGGAATGTCACTTCGATGATATCTTCAATTATACCGTAGTATTCGATCTTGGAACTACCCTCTCTAGAGCTAGTATAGACACCACTGTTAACAGTAGTCAAATTTGCCTTTTTCCGCTCATACTTTGCAGAACGGAATCTATATCCATTAACTGATGTCACCTGGATCCGACATGTACGAGAAATCTGCTTTAAGTCGTGATGGACGCTTGGAGTTTTCATGCACTGCGAAAATATGAAAAAGGGAGTAAATAAATCTATCTAATTTATTTCGTAATCAATGGAAGGTTATTCACTTACATATTTTCGGAACCAGTCAATGAAATTGGGATGTCCAGCTCCTGCTCCATTTTTCCTTAACCTATCTAGTTCAGTAGCAGATGGTTGTCTCCTACCAAGCCAGACCGTTTTATCATATTGGCTATCAAAAAAATTAACAAATATATTAGTATATATGTGTTTGTGTTTGTGTATATGTAAATTAACAAAATTGAGACACTTACTCAACAAAATCATCCATTTCCAATGTGTTTGTGTATATGTAAATCATTATTGCTTTATGCTCCTCCGATGTCAGCATACGAGAGCCATTGTTCCCTTGTTTCCGTCCTGGGACTTGTATAGTGCTAAGTGTGCAATTCGGAGTGTTGACTTCATACCCGTCATCATATCGTGGCCGCTTATTTCTAGAAGACTAAACTTCACTTGAGAAATATAACGATACGAAGTTTGATATCTCTTTCGCAATATAAGCCTCCACAAAGCATCCTTCCACTCTAGCCTTGTTTTTTACCCGTTTATTAACATGTTGAAGAGCCCTACACATGTAAATCGGGATATTTAGCCATCCCATCACACGAGAATAGTTTACAAAGTAGGGACATCTTACCTTTCGAATGGATACATCCACCGATATTGAACAGGTCCACCCACACGTGCTTCATATGGTAAATGGATAACCATGTGCATCATGCATGTGAAAAACCCTGGTGAAAATATTTTCTCAAGTTTGCACAAAAGAACAGGTATCTCTTCTTCCAATTCCCTCATTCTTTGTGGATCGATCTCCTTGGCACATAATTGCCTAAAAAAGTAGCTCAACTCAGCCAGCGAGATCCACATGCTCTCGGGAAGAAATCCACAGAAAGCTATCGGCATGAGAACCTCAACGAAGATGTGAAAATCATGACTTTTCATCCCATTCACAAGGAATTATTGAAGGTTGACTCCCCGTCTAATGTTTGCTGCATACATATCTGGAAACTTCAACTCTTTCATCCATTGCAGAACTAGTATTTTTTCGGATCTATTTAAGCAGAAAGCCGCCTTTGGCTTTTCCCAAGTACCGTTAGATTTCTCCTTCAAATGATAGCTTGGACGATCGCACAACTCTACAAGGTCTAGTCGGGCCTTTACATTATCCTTAGTTCGATCAGCAATATCAATGCACATCGACCAAAACAATTCTGCCACATTTTTCTTTGTATGCATGACATCAACATTGTGACGCAACAAGAGCTTTTCAAAGTATGGCAAGCTCCAGAAGCCTGGTACGTGGGTCCAATTATGTGTCCCCGAGAAACCTTCAAATTGGTGTTTCTGTTTACTCTGGCTTGGTACTAGATCTAAAAGCTGCCTATGAATTTGGACACCTGTCAGACGAGGTGGAGGGGGATTGAACACTTGTCTACGCTTCCGGAATTCCTTTTGACTCCGCCTGAATGGGTGTACTTTTTACCATTCCTCAATCATAATGCAGACAAGTTTCCCAAACAAACTGGACATGCAAATTTCCCATGTGTGTTGTGTCCAGATACCATTCCAAGAGCAGGCAAATCATTAATGGACTATAGATAGCATGCTCACATGTTGAATGCCTGTCTCGAAGATCTATCATATGTTACAACTCCTTCCCATAACTAATGTAGATCATCATACAGAGGTTGCATGTATATGTCAATGTTTTTGGCAGGATGCTCCAGACCAGGAATAATTAGAGTGAGAAACACGTATTCCTTCTTCATGCAGTGTGTCGGAGGTAAGTTATAAGGAACAATAAAGACAAACCAACAAGAATACGGTGCAGTGGCAAAACTAAATGAAGAGAATCCATCTGTGCACAAACCCAACCGTACATTTCTAGATTTTGTGGCAAAGTCAGGAAAGTCAAGATCAAACTGTCTCCAAGCTTCACCATCAGACGGGTGTACCATCATGTCAGGTTTATCTCTATATCTATCTCTATGCCATCGCATGAATGCAGCAGTGTTGGCATCCATATAGCACCTTTGAAGTCGAGGAATGAGTGGAAGATAGCGCAAAATTTTTCTTGCAACTGGTTTTCGACGGCTTGTTCTGGAATCTTTCTCCACCTGCACATACCGTGCTTCTCCACACACATCGCATTTTGTCTTTTCAATGCTGTCCTTCCAGAATAGCATGCATCCTTTTACGCAAGCATCGATCTTGTTGTACGACATACCTACACCACTTAACAGTCGTTTAGACTCGTTAAATGTCCGAGGCATTTTTGAATCCGACGTGACCGGTAGAAGATCATGCATTAGACTGAGATTTGCATCATATGCAGCATTTGAAAGGTTGTACTGAGATTTCATAGACATCAAACGAGAAACCATGAGAGTCACAGCTCATTAGTGTTTTTTATGGACCGGCTGCATGGTGGACTCGACCAATTTGAAGAAAGAATCTACTGCAATAGATGCGTTTGTGTACTCTGATGCTTCACGAGCATCCCTGATATCTTCCAGCATGTCACTCATGTGGTGAGATTCATCGACCTCCTCATGTTGACGAGGCCGGACAGACGGTCTTGCCTCTCCATGTGAAGTCCACACGAGGTATTTAGGTGTAAAGCCATTCTTCACTAAATGATCTGATACAGTTTGGAGATCTTGTTTCTTGTAATTTCCACATGTCCGATAAGGGCAATTAGACAACATTTGATTAGAGTTTAGCCCAGGAAAAGCGATACTAAGAAATTCTCTTGTTTTTCTAAACCAAGTAATATTTGGCCTCCCATTCTCCCAATCGGTATACTTCCATGAGCGATCTTCAGCCATTGTTTTGAACAAACTAAAGCATAGAGAATAAGTAAAGCATAAATTAGCATATACAGTGACAAACTAAATCCATTGTTTCGAACAAACTAACACAATTGTTACGTTGACATATACAGTAGTAAACCAAAAGTAAAGCATAAATTAGCATTCATTAACTTAGTTTCATCACGTTCAAATCAACATACACAGTGGTAAATCACAGTAAAACAAATATAAATAATGTCAAAAGTAAAGCATAAATTAGCATTTATTAACTTACATTGTTACTTCTAACAACAATAGAGCAAGGCTACGCCGAGTGCACTCTCGGGGACAACGCTAGAGCAAGGCTACGCTGAGTGCACTCTCGGGGACTCACCTAGAAAGCACCCAAAGCAAGCATGTTCAATAATATATGACGGTATCCATGTGGTCCAGTAATCAAAATTTTCATACATACCACCGAAAGTAAGCAGGGAGAAAGTCGCGAGCGGTGGGGAAGGCAGTGGGCTGTCGCGAGCAACGGGGAGGGCAGTGGGCTGCGTGCGGCGTCCGGTGGGGAGGCGGCGGAGGAAGGCCGAACGGGAGGAGGCGAGCGGCGGGCGGCGGAGGGAGGCCGGGTAGTGGGGAGGGCGGCTGGGGGGACGGCGGCGGCGGCGGTCGGTTGGGAGACAGACGAGCGGCGGGGCGGTGGGAGGAGGCGAGTGGCGGCTCGGGCGAGGGACCGGGCGGGACGAGGCGGGCGGCGGTGGGTCTGCCGAGGCGGCAGGCGGCGGCCCGGCAGAATCGGTGGCGCCCCCATGGAGGAGCGGCCATGCCCAAGTGAGAGGAGGGTGAAGGATCGAGATGGCGAACAGAGGGGGGGTGAATGGTCGCAAATAAATTTTCCCAAAAATACTCCAACCAAAATCTTGACAAGATCGCGCAAAGAAAACTGGTGCTCCTCAAATTCGCAAAACCCGCAAAAACCGGAACGACTAGACAACTATGTGTATCCCTAGCTTACATGGATGAGATCCATAAAATATGTGAGGGATTTTTCAATCACAATCCTGGTTGTCAAGTGTCCAAATAAAGAGGAATCAATTCAAATACTTCTTTTCTAAAAGAGATCAAGCCAAGACACAAAAGTCTCTTTTAGAAAAGCAAAAGCAGATATTTCTAGAAACTGTCTTTAATTTGAACAGGAGGTTGGTAGGTTTATGCTGGTCACAAAATTATGAGAAATTTTCTCCCTATGATAAGATGAGTGATTAAGGTTTCTACCAAATTTCAGATCAGAAAGCCATGTAGAAAAATCATCATAAATCTATGAACACAGACAGTCAGGAACTTCGAGCAGAAAATTTAGGGCTCGGTTTTCACCTCATGGCGCCCAAACGGTGCAACAAGTGAACTCAAAAATTGTTCTACAGATGGATATGGGAGTCCCGCACAATATCCAATAATAATCACGTAAAAAGGATTTTTCTATATTTTTCTAAAAATCAAATACTAACTGCTGCGCGAAGAATAAGTTCTGGACAGAACTGGAACTTGAAAGAAAAGACGATCTCTACTTAATCAAAGAGTGCAAAAGAGATGTAAAACCATATGAACACACTCAAAACATCCAAGATCAGCATTTAGAAGGAGGGGGGGCAAATCCAAATTGCATGAATGTAGATTGCGGGAAAGTAAATGCGTAACGTAAATGCTGAATTTAAATTATGAAAGTAAAGACATAATGTAAATGCGAAATTTAAATTCACAATAATGTAAAGAAATTTCTTTGTATTTCTGGTGGAAGGTTTACAAAGCCTCACTTCATGTGGGCAAAGCTCAAAGGAGCAACTCAAACCTTCAAGGGAGGAGGCCACCCTCCACCCCTATTTATACTACTCTTGGGCCACCTACCACCCTTGGATGAGTCCTCAACCCTAGGACACTCATCTAAGGGCTAGGATTGTCCCACTCACACAGCCATGCAAGGCTAACCCAAAACCCACACACATACCGGGTTTTCTTGCACGGTTTTCAAAGCATGCTACCTAGACCCGCTAACCTATCAACTAGACCGCAATCTGACGGCCCTCATTGATCTACGCGGCATCTAGCTAGCATCATCTCCTTTCCTTGTCTTCTTGACTTGCCCGGACTCCATCTCCGATCATCTTCCGGTGATCTCCCGACTGTCTGGACCTCCGACGCTCCTCGCCTAGTCCCGGTCATCCTCCGCCTCACTATGACCTAGCACCGTCTTCCTGCAATCATCAAAGACAAGGAAAACCTTTCTGTCGACGATCGGGATCGTCAACCGCAAGAAAGAGGTAGGGGTCAGAGAGTTTATGGGACCCGAGCTGCGTTTTACTCGAACGAAGGAAGAAAGTCGATCGGGGCGATGGTCGGAGCAAGGCGACAACGAGCACGAGACAAGAGTTTATACTGGTTCGAGCCCCCGTGAGGGTAATAGCTCTACTCCAGTCGCCTCGCGGTGGTGATTCTTGTTATATGGGTGTACAGAGCAGTGTTTACAACTTAAGATAGTAATGGTGATTCCTAACTCGAGCTGCTGTGTGTGTTGTGTTCCGTCTTCGTCCCTCTGGAGCTCATGCGTCCTTGGTCTTTATACTTCCTCTGCACGCAACGGCCGGGAGCAATCCTTAGAGAGGGGGCCTTCGTGTACCTTGAGGGCCAGATCAATCGCCTCGAGCTTGCCGCAAGACACCGAGTCATCCCGACGACCGCTCTCTCGCAACTGCTGGTCGATGCTCGATCCAAATCCTGTATGACCGAGGCTTCGAACGAGATCCCGCCCGAGCTTGAGGTCGAGCAGGGCCAAACCCGGGTCCACAGCGCTCTAGGTCGAGCGCTCCAATATGCACCCAGGTCGTGGTCGGGGCCTTCCGAGCTTGGGGCCTCTGACTGACCGACGCCACCGGCCAAGGAGTTCCCACCCTCGCCGGCCAGCCCCGAGGCTCTAGGTCTGAGGAACCCTCGGGACGACCTCGAGCCTTATTCTTGGGACTAAGCAAAACCCTTCAGAGGTCTTGATGCCTTGGTCGAGGCTCAAGCGGAGACCATAAGGCAAGTCTCTTAGCCACGACACCTGGCGACCTTCGGACTTCTCGATGTTGGTACGGATGTGAACGGTTGATGGGCACCTGGCGGCGTCTCGACCCCGTAGCCCAAGCCTTAATCACACCGTCAAGTCATAGTTGGCACGCCTTTTAAGGCACCGTGGAACTGGATTTTACCGTGTTGCGGTTCATAATCCCAGCGCCACATCTTCAACAAGAAAAGCACTCGCCCTTGAGCCCTTTGTCTTCCAAGTTCTCTCGCCGAGCAAGGTCCTTCCGTCGCCTCCTCGACTGCAAGCGCCCTCTGGCGCCATGACCAAGCTTGGAAGGAGCACTGTCGTCATGAGGATGAAGGAGCTCGAGGCCCCGGGATAGTGGACCCGGTGACATGGCGGTTGCTTGGGCGGCGAGACCGAACCTCGCCCGGGGATGATGAGATCGTCAGACGAGCATTACGCCTCCTTGGCTCATGGACGCCGGAGAGCGAAGTTCGTGGGCGACGTTCTTTCCAAATGCTAAATAGAGCTTATCAACTGCATCAATTCCGCCCTTACGCCGCCATCTTTTCCCATTTGTGCGAGGGATTCTCGAATCCTTCCCACCCCCTCGCCGTTTCTTCCGCCATTACTCCCTCTTCCGCCCGGAAGGACCCCGTGGTCGGATGTCTCATTCCGACTTCAAC